>CM077644.1:161017461-161617461 GCA_039707465.1 Rhabdophis nuchalis | reverse complement strand
AGTGCAATTGAGATTATAACATTAAGATTTTTAAGCACCCCAATAAAGGTGAAAAAGCCCCATATATTTATCCCTCTCTTTTTATTGATGTGTATACACATACACAAGGACAGTTTAATCCTGAACAGTTTTTTTGGGACAAATGTCTCTCTTTGGAGCAGATGATAAATAGGTCAAATTGACATAATGCCTTCCCAAGATATTAGTGGCTCAGTGTTATTCTGTTAAGTGAATAACAGAATAACACATATTCTGGATGTCAGATGCACCTCATGCCACTATCGCTTACAGTTCTGACCTAGGCTTCAGAAGGACATGAGGCAAACTCTTTGTCCCGGCAAAAACCCCTTTTATTAATTTACTGTGAATTCTGCTCATTCACATCCAGCAAAGTGTTTCAAGGGAGGATGTACAGTCACAGACCTTATCTGGCTTGGAGAGCTGACAGGCCGATATCTGCAAAACTTGGTAAGGAGTCTCGGAGAGTCACGAAGCAATTAAGCAAGCTAATTGTCTCCTGCAAACTCCACTCCCCTTTCGCTCCTCTTTCATTTCCTCTAGGAGGGCCCATTCATCGTCCACCTGTGGCCTTACTCCCAAATTGACCCCGGTTCTTTAGCTGTTTCCTTCGTCTGGCAACTCTGCACATGTGCACACTGGGAACAGGCTCCAGCTGTTCGTCTGCCTCACTGAAGGCAGCTGATAACTGTCAGATGGCCCTGGCCCCATCTCTGCCTGACACAGAGCCCTTATCAGAGCCTTCCTCAGACTCAAGGACGTGCCCATGTTCCTCCCCAATCGTCTTACTGTCCAAATCTGCTGCCAGTTCTGTTGGCCGCTGGCAAGCCACAACATCTATCATACCAAGCTGCCATGAACTCTAATGGGTGGACTGGATGGGAAGGGGGGAGGTTTCAAGGGAAACGAAAGGTTCACTGTATATGCCTGAGATGTGGCTTCAAGCTCAACTGACTGCGAATAGAACCAGCTGCATACCAACCTCCACTTGAAGTGACCATTCTAAACACATTTTCTTTGAATTTGATAGGACATGGGACAGCAAGGGAAGCCCCTAAGGAAAGGAAAAGTTAGACTTGGTGATTTTGGCCCACACTTTTAAATTCTGGCTTGGCATAACTGTAATTCACTTGACTTCCAGTAAACTATGCCTTTCTCCACAAATGGAGCCAAGGATTTGTTTTACTTAGCGGTTCCACCTGAAACAGGTCTGACACTGGATTTTTTTCTATAGCTTGACCTTCTTTTTGATTCTACTGAAATTTCATTGGGCTATGACTTATGGGAAGAATAGCTGATACAGCGATGACTTGGTAACGATTCCAGCATAAATAAAAAACTGACAGTCTTTTGGAAGCAAGAGAAGTGCAAAATAGGTGGTGCATTAGTTACAATCATCTTCCAGATTACCTGCACTTTAAGCATGGAAGGCAGGATGAGGAAATAGAGCAGGGGTTTACACCTGCAAGCCCCAGCCCACTACCAGGCCTTGAGCTGTTCGGAACCAGGCCACAGAAATGGTGGGTGAGTGCTTGCATATGAGTGAATTCCCACTTGGGCTAGCAGGGGTGACTGGGTGAGCATGTGCATGCTTCTTCCATTTGCACTCGTCCAGAATCATCCCCTCCAGGGATGGATTTCAGCTGGCATTACTGCCAGTTCACTCATGTGTGTGCTTTGCACACATGTGCTGGAAGTGTGCTGCGTGCACATGTACAGTTCAATTGAATTTTTTCTGCACATGCGCAGAACTAAAGAAAAAAGATGGCAGAGTTGACGGTGGCAATCGGGGAACCAGTTTGGGGGTGTGGCCAGCCTGGGTCAGCGCTGTTTCTGCAACCCAGGCCGGAATGCCACTACCGGTTCGGATGAACTGGGCCGAACTGGTAGGGACTCACCTTTGATCCCCTGTCCCCACCATTCCGCAAAGCCAGACAGGTTGGGGAACTCTGATGGAATTCCTATTAACTAACTTGGTTTTTCTGTCTTTAACAGCAGCCTGCTCTGCTAAAATTAAAGAGATGGATCATATCTCTTGAAAACTTTTTCATTTAGGCTTTACTCCCGAGGAAGGCCCTTTTCTCCCCCTTTTCACTGTGTTTTATTAATGAAATAAAAGTTCATCCAGATATCACTTCGGGGCATAATAGATGTGTAGGGATACAGCTAATGCTTAGTCAAAGAAATATAAATTGTTTTCCGGCAAGGTAAGTGTCCCTAAGAAACAAGAAGTTGCAATTCTCAAACATGCAGCTTTTTTTTCTCAATCTGTTATTTCAAAAATTCAGAATCTGAGTCAGGAGTACAACTTACATTTTTTTTTAAAAAAATATTTCTAACTAGAACCTGGAAGTGTTCTGCCCTGTATAACTCAGCAGTCGAACAGTTTTACAATTGCAACTGCAATTTTGAAAACAGGAATAAAAGCTAAATTCACCACAGAAAACATTCTCTCTCAAGTAAGGCAATAGAGCAAAAATAGTTTCTCCATATGGGCAAAGATGCCAAATGAACAAAGCATTGTATTCTTCAGTCTGTGCGTAGCTCATCACAGCTGAGCTTCCACTAGGGCTGAACGCATAGAAAGATATTTCTACAAGATCTGTAAGGACATAGAGATGGGGAGAAAAAGAACTTGTCTATAACTAGCTTTTCCCTAAATTGGTGAGTTCAAATATACTGAATTATTATCTCCATAATTCCCATTTCATAATCCTTATAAATTCATAGATTCTAGATTGCAAATTTCTGCGCGAGCTGCACTGGCTGCATGTGGTCTTTCGGGTGCGCTTCAAGGTATTGATTACCATCTTTAAAGCGCTCCATGGCATGGGACCTAGTTACTTGCAGGATCGCATTCTGCCTCATACATCTCTCCGGCTGATTCGCTCCCACAGAGAGGGATTTCTCCGGGTGCCGTCCACTAGGCAGTGCCAGCGGGCAACGCCCAGGGGAAGGGCCTTCTCTGTGGTGGGCCCGACCCTCTGGAACGACCTACCCCCCGATGTTAGAACAACTACGGACCTCCGCTCCTTCCGCCAAAAGCTAAAAACGTACTTTTTTCATCTGGCCGGCTTGGCCTAATCTATCCATCCTAAGCTGTAACATTAACCTAAAATGTTTTAATAGGGTTTGTTGGGAATTAGGGTTAAGGGTTTTTAAGGTTTTTAGAGTTTACATTTTAGCGCAGGTAAATTATTTAATTATATTTTAAATATCGTATTGTTTGTACTTTTAAAATGCATTTTTAAAGCCCTGTGCAACGCCCCGAGTCCCTTCGGGGAGAGGGAGCGGTCTATAAATTAAATAAATAAATAAATAAATAAATAAATAAATAAATAAATAAATAAATAAATAAATAAATAAATAAATAAATAAATAAATAAATAAATAAATAAATAAATAAATAAATAAATAAATAAATAAATAAATAAATTTGACACATTTGTAAATTGCCTAATCTTGAATCACTAGAAATTGCAATGCTTAAGGTTCAAGACACCTGAAGGACACTCATTTAGCAAAAGTTTCTCCAGAATATTACGGGTCCAAAACAGCAGTGTTACCACCATGCATGTGCCCAGCCTTCTGCACATGTGCTTTGCTTGTGTGCCTAACGCTCATGTGCCCGGCCTCAAAAATGTGCCTAAATAGGGCAGCATAGAACTGGGGCGGGTAGGCAGATCCACCTGCAATTTCCGCCACCGGTTTCAGTGAACCAGTCTGAACTGGCTGAATACCACCTCAGGTCCAAAAATAAAGAATAAGAAGTTGTTCAATGAAGGGTTTCCAGAAATGATTAGCAATCACTGCAGTTTTGTAGACGGGATAACACAACTCCATAGTGTTCATTCACCAATGTCTATTCATAACATTTATCATGTACAGGTAGCCCTCGACTTACAACAGTTCATTCTTTTTTTTCTCTCTCTTCTCTCCAGCCTCCATTTTGGCTCGGCGTGAGGCAGGTGAAACCATGCAGTTGTTTGTTCGTGCTCAGAATCTGCACACCCTTGAGGTGTCTGGACATGAAACGCCACAAGAGATGCCTAGAGAGAAGATGGAGGTATACCCGCTCTGAATCTGACCGGACACAGGTAAGAGCCCATTTACGGACTTACATTGTGGCGCTGAGAGTGGCCAAACGCCATCATTGCGCCACTCTCATAGCATCCGCAGATAACCGCCCTGCCGCCCTGTTTAGGGTGACCCGTACCCTCCTTCAACAGAGGGTGCGGGAAGCCCCCTTACAGGGTAGAGCAGAGGAATTTGTGTCTTATCTGCAGGAGAAAATCGCTCAGATACAGAATGAGTTAGCCCCCATTGCTGGTCCAGTGGATTGCCACGAGGGGGATCTTGTTTGGGAGGAGTTTGACTCCGTTACTTCCGAGGATATGGACAGGTTACGTGGGCGACTGCGAGCCACCACATGTTTATTGGACCCGTGTCCCTCCTGGCTTGTACTGGCATCCTGGGAGGTGACACGAGGCTGGCTCCAAGAGGTTATCAACGCATCCTTGAGTGAGGGTTCCTTGCCTGCCTCCCTAAAAGAGGCTATGGTGAGGCCCCTCCTCAAGAAGCCCTCTTTGGATCCAGCTTTATTAACCAACTATCGTCCAGTCTCCAACCTTCCCTTCCTGGCGAAGGTTGTTGAGAGTGTGGTGGCACAACAGTTTCCCCGTCATCTGGAGGAAATTGATTATCTAGACCCGCGCCAGTCCGGCTTTCGACCCGGGCATAGCACCGAGACGGCATTGGTCGCGTTGGTGGATGATCTCTGGAGGGCCAGAGATGGGGGTTGCTCCTCCATCCTGGTTCTGTTAGACCTCTCGGCGGCTTTCGATACCATCGACCATGGTATCCTATTGCATTGGCTGGGGGGGTTGGGGGTGGGAGGCACCGTTCTGCGGTGGTTCTCCTCCTACCTCTCTGGCCGATCGCAATTTGTGTTGGCAGGAGAGCAGAGGTCGACCCCGAGACCCCTCACATGTGGGGTGCCTCAGGGGTCGGTCCTCTCGCCTCTCCTGTTCAACACATACATGAAGCCGCTGGGCGAGATCATCCGTGGTTTTGGGGTAGAGTATCATCTCTACGCTGATGATACTCAGCTGTATATATCTACCCCAAACCACCCCAACGATGCCATAGCGGTGATGTGCCAGTGCCTGGAAGCCGTGCGGATCTGGATGGGAAGTAACGGACTCAGGCTCAACCCGACCAAGACCGAGTGGCTGTGGTTTCCGGCTGCCCGATTCAACCAGCTGACTCCATCGCTGGCCATAGGGGGCGAACATCTTGCCCCTGTGGATGGGGCGCGCAACTTGGGTGTCCTCCTGGATACCCGGCTGTCCATGGAAGATCAAGTGACAGCCGTGGCCAGGAGGGCGTTTTACCAGGTTCGCCTGGTACGCCAGTTGTGCCCCCTATTGGATCGGGACGCCCTTCGCACAGTCACTCATGCTCTCGTGACATCCCGACTGGATTATTGCAACTCTCTCTACATGGGGCTCCCCTTGAGGTGTACCCGGAGGCTTCAGTTGGTCCAGAACGCAGCCGCGCGAGCAATTATGGGCACCTCTAGGTTTGCCCACGTAACACCGCTCTTGCGCGAGCTGCACTGGCTACCTGTCGTCTTCCGGGTGCGCTTCAAGGTGTTAATTACCATCTTCAAAGCGCTCCATGGCTCGGGACCTAGCTACCTGCGGGATCGGATCCTGCCCCATACATCCTCACGGCCGATTCGCTCCCACAGAGAGGGACTTCTCCGGGTGCCGTCCACTAGACTTTGTCAGCGGGCGACGCCCAGGGGAAGGGCCTTCTCTGTGGCGGGCCCAGCCCTCTGGAACGACCTTCCCCCCGATATCAGGACAACCACGGACCTCCGCTCCTTCCGCTTAAAATTAAAGACACACTTTTTTCACCTGGCCGGCCTTGGGTAGTCTCTTTTTAGGTTAGGGGTTTTAGGGGTATTTTTAGTTTAGTTTATGGGTTTTAGCGCAGGATCAATTTAATCCATTTTTAATTTTGTATTTTGTATTTTGTCTGTGGTCTTATTTGTATTTTTAATTGCCTGTGCCCCGCCTTGAGTCCCCTTGGGGAGAGAGAGCGGGATATAAAATTAAATTATTATTATTATTATTATTATTAAACAGTATCTCATTTTAAGGCTCGCATCGAGTCCCTGGAGGGCATCGCCCTTGAGGATCAAGTGATTCTCCTGTGTGGGATCCCCTTGGAAAATGATTCCGTCATTGGTCAATGCGGGATCACTGACTTTACAACTTTGGAGGTTACTGCACGCATGCTTGGTGGAAAGTCCATGGATCCCTGGCTCGTGCTGGCAAAGGGAGAGGCCAGACCCCAAAGGTTGCTAAGCAAGAAAAGAAGAAGAAGAAAACCGGGAGGGCCAAGAGGCGCATGCAGTACAATCACCACTTCATCAACATCGTGTCCGGCTTTGGTAAAAAGAAGGGGCCTAATGCCAACTCCTAAAGAGCACCTGGTCATATAATAAAATCATAGTTTTGCCTGGAAAAAAAAGCAACAACAACAGTTCATTCTATGACCATTCAAAGTTACAACAGCACTGAAAAAAGTGACTGATGATATTTTTCACACTTGCATCCATTGCAGCAGTTCCCATGGTCAAAATTTAGATGCTTGATAACCGGCATGTATTTAGGATGCTTGCGGGTGTCCATGTGATCACCTTTTGCAAGCTTCTGACAAGCAAAATCAGTGGGGAAGCCACTGATTAACAACCACGTTACTAATTTAACAACTGCAGTGGTTCACTTAACAACTGTGGTAAGAAAGATCATAAAATGGGGCAAAACTCACTCAACAACTGTCTCACTTAGCAACAGAAATGTTGGGCTCAAATGGTTGCAAATCGAGGACTACCTATAATAATTATATTCTGTACAATTTAGATGCCTAAATGGGATTCCATTTATAGACGTGGTCACTAAGAAGTCTGAGAAGGAAAGGCATCCAGAAAACCAACTTAAGAAAAGAAAAAAAGAAGTATAAGGAATATTTTTATATATATTTTTTATTGGATTTATTGAAAATATTGGCAAAATTGCAAAAGACCTCAAGGTATGGCTATATTGCATGTTGGACAGTTGTACTACATTCATTCCTACATAAGAATAAAGACTGAAATTATGTTTGAAGCATACATTTCCCCCACATTCTAATATTATACATTGTGAGTCTGTTTTCATTGGCTAAGTTATTCACAGTAATAAACTGCAAAGCATATTTTAATGACATTTCTGTACTCTGGAATTCCCTTCTACGTATTTTAGCAAATGAACTCTGCAGGGAATAAAATTATTGTTGAACTCTGTGGTGAAAAGCCTCCGTGATGATAATTAAAATAATAACATTTCTCATCCCTCTTGCCTTCTTGTTCCCGAAAGAAAATTAACACAAAATAGAAAAAGTAATATAGTGGTTAGAATGAAACTACTTTCTCCTGCCAAATTTCATTCTGATTTAATAAATTGCCCAGCAATAACTATAAAGAATAGCATCAGTGTCATCCAGTAGATAAGCTGGACTGCATTTTCCACCTTTAAATAGGTTTTAATGGTTGCTAGTTGACTGTAAGGTAAAGGTTCCCCCGCACATGCGTGCTAGTCGTTTCCGGCTCTAGGGGCAGTGCTCATCTCCATTTCTAAGCCAAAGAGCCAGCGCCGTCCAAAGATGTCTCCATGGTCATATGGCTGGGATGACTAAACACCGAAGACACACAGAGTGCTGTTACCGTCCCACCAAAGTGGTCCCTATTTTTCTACTTGCATTTTTTATGTGCTTTAAATTGCTAGGTTGGCAGAAGCTGGGGCAAATAACAGGAGCTCACTTCGTTATGTGACACTAGGAATTCGAACCGCTGAACTGCCTACCTTTCTGATCAACAAGCTCAGTGCCTTAGTCACTGAGCCACTGCATCCCCATTAGTTGACTGTACCATAATGCTAATCATGATTTCCTACTCCAGATGAAGCAAGGAAGACATGACATTTCCTTCTGCTCTTAAGTTTTGGAATCTGTGTCTGGCCAACTTCTAGGTCTCCTGGCTGCCTTCACTGTTCAAATGCAAGGAGATCATAGGAAAATGTAAGCACTTATATTTATATTCTGTGGGGTTCCTTGGTGCTCTCTGAGTTTGCTTGTTTCTTGCAGGCATTGCATTACCAAATTATGGTAGATAATATCATCAAGGCTAATTTCTATTCTTGTAGAAAGGTCGGCAGAATGGAGATTGGCGAAAACACCATCCATATGTAGCTTTTATAAATGTAGAGCTCTTACCTCAAGATCAAAAAATGAAGAAAGAAGTAATATTATTAAACATGAAGCTCTGATAAAACACTGATCAAGAAGGAACTTAGGTAGATTGTAGAAACAGCCTGATTGGCAAGAATCACTTCAAGGTATAACTTTTATCTTCTCAGGAGGTCACTGAAGATATAAATATGGTCCATGCTCCTTGAGTGGTTGTATGGTATGAAAGGTAGACTTAGGAGTTTCAAAGCACTCAAGTGTTCCCTCTAGGCTTGCGGAGAAAGCATAAATCACAATCTTAGTCCCCAAAACCTTCTTTTATTTATACTGCTGTAAATTATGGTCATTAACAGTCCTCAAAGCTTCACAAAAAAATCTGTGAAGGTTCCGACAGATGTCTGCTCCAGTTGCCACAGTCCTTTAGGGGAATGTTGATAAACACCCACCTTATCTCCCTTGGAATGCTGCCAGAGACCAAATTGCCAAATGCAGAGCAAGGCCAAACGTAGCACAGAGTCAAACAGAATTTTTCAAAGCTTGAACTGACCAAGTAAAACTAATTGCTTCCTGCATAAGCTCACATCCTTTCCCTCCTCTTTTATATCTTATGGGAGAGGCCAATCGTCTCCAAGCCTTACTCCTATATTGACCCTGTTTTCTTAATTGCTCTTGCCTTCTGGCAGCTCTGCGCATGCACACACTGGGAACAGGCTCCCGTTGTTCTTTTGCCTTGCTGATGTCAGATTCTGGAGGTTCTGGAGGCAGCAAACAACTATCAGATGGCCTTGGTCCACTCTCTGCCTCTGACACAGAGCCCTCGTCCGAGCCTTCCCCAGACTCCAGAACTGGCCCATGTTCCTTCCAACCTCCTTAGTGTCTGAATCTGTCCCCAGCTCTGCTGGTCACTGGAGGGGGGCACAATACCAAGGTGTAACTTCTGGACTCCTACTTATCTGCTTTTTCCACCCAATCAATACAATACAATACAATACAATACAATACAATACAATACAATACAATACAATACAATACAATACAATACAATACAATACAATACAATACAATACAATACAATACAATACAATACAATAGCAGAGTTGGAAAGGACCTTGTAGGTCTTCTAGTCCAACCCCCTGCGTGGGCAGGAACCTTATACCATTTCAGACAAATCGCTATCTAACATCTTCTTAAAGACTTCCAAGGTTGGGGCATTCACAACTTCTGGAGGCAAGCTGTTCCAGAGGTTAATTGTTCTAACTGTCAGGAAATTTCTCCTTAGTTCTAAGTTGCTTCTCTCCTTGATTAGTTTCCACCCATTGCTTCTTGTCCTGCCCCCAGGTGCCTTGGAGAATAGTTTGACTCCCTCTTCTTTGTGGCACCCTCTGAGATATCGGAACACTGCTATCATGTCTCCCCTGGTCCTTCTCTTCATCAAACTAGACATACCCAGCTCCTGCAACCGTTCCTCGTATGTTTTAGCCTCCAGTCCCCTAATCATCTTGGTTGCTCTTCTCTGCACTCTTTCCAGAGTCTCCACGTCTTTTCTACATCGTGGCGACCAAAACTGTATGCAGTTTTGTATCACTTGGTGCTTCACTTGGTGTGTATCACTTGGTGCTTTGCTTTTTGCAGACAATGTAAAGAAAATATCTGATGGGAAGCATTTGGTGTCAATGCTCAGGGAGACTAACAGATGAAGGAGCAAGTGTTATAATAGCCTTTGGCAGCACGATGGATGAATCCCTTGCTTAGTTGCTAACACTATGTTTTCTTGCTTCCTTGCTAACCACATTTCTTCTTGGTTTCCATTAAGCTTATTAGAGCAGTTCTAACTTTAAGTGCTGGAAAAGAACAGAAAGGAAGGTGAGCTTCTTCCAGCTTTACTAAGGGCCACAGAGACCCACACTTGTTTGTTACGCAGTATGTTTATCAAGAGTAATTTGGCAGGTTTTTTTTTTATAGCTGTTGTTAAGCACAGTACCAAGCTGCTCCAGAAACAATTATAAATGACAAAAGTATTGTCCTGGCTCATCTATGAATAGAACTGTCATCTCTTGGGAGAATGTAAAGATAGACGTAAAATAAAAACAAACTCACAGCGGTGTATTCTTTTTTTCCAGGCTTTGCCATGAGATAGATAGGCCAAGCAGAACAGCAAATTCAAACTATCCCTCCGTCCTTGCCTGCTGTCTCTCTCACTCGCTCCCCTTGCTGGAAAGATGTTATAATCAGCCATACAAGAAGAGCCCAAGGCCTCCTGAAATCAGGACAGATTTTCCTGCCCCAGTACAATCACATATCCCATCCCTACCCTGAGATGTTTTTAATCGGAGGAATTTAGCCTCCAAGCGTTTTCTTCATTTTCTCAGTGAGAAGAGACAAAAGAGCTGGGTTGATATAGAGCAGGGGTCTCCAACCTTTGCAACTTTAAGTCTGAAGGACTTCAGCTCCCAGAATTCTCCAGACTTAAAGTTGCAAAGGTTGGAGACCCCTGATATAGAGGAAGAGACAGTATCACTAAGAGCAGCATTCCCTGAGATGGCTTCTTCTTACAACTATGACTGCTGACTAGGGTTAGATTTTTATCCTACTTATTTTTGTTTGTAATAACTCAAGAGGTGAACATCTCTAATGCTCCTGCCTTTTCCAGACAACAATGCCCCTGTGAGGTGAGTCCGGCTTTGAGAGCAAGAGAGAGAGTGACTGGTCCCTACTCACACAGCCAATTTCTATGCCTAAGGCAGAACTATAACTCACAGTCTCCTGGTTTCTAAGTCAGCACCCTAACAAGGAGACCAAACTGGTTCTCTATGTCAGCAAGGGCTAAATGGTTGAAACAGTTCTGCAAAAGAAGCTGAAGTTCTTTTGAACATCACACACATACACGCAGAGAGAGAGAGTGAGTGAGGGAGGATCTTGCACCATGATTCTACTTCCACCAATTTGATGGAAATATCAAGTTCTGAAATGCTTCTGTTTGGGTTTATGGACATTACGCTTCTCAGCCAGCAGGATAGAAGAAAATTTGCAGGTTGCAGAAAATTAAGTGTTGGGACCTGAACAAAATGTGTAGCTCATAGGAAATCAGATTTGATGGATCTTACTTTACTGAACAAGGAAAGAGACATCTGCATTGCCTAAAGCAGTGGTAGTCAACCTGATCCCTACCGCCCACTAGTGGGCATTCCAGCTTTCATGGTGGGCGGTAGGGGTTTTGTCCAATACTGAAGCACTTTCCTTTTTTAAATTTAATTGACTTCCCTACTTTATAAATCACCATTACGGTGGAACTGGTAGACGGTTAGAAACTTTTACTACTAACATAGATACAAAAGTGGGCGGTAGGTATAAAAAGGTTGAATACCCCTGGCCTACAGTTTCTTGCTTCTCGTCATTCTCACTAGATGTGAAACAAGTTACATAAAAGCATAATACCAGCCAGCACATAGAAAAATTCAAATAGTGCAAGATTGGAAGATGTGGAGACACCTGTCCTACCAAGAATCACCAAGAGTCATACACGACTGAATGGATAACATTGTCATTATCATGCATATCGTTACATGAAATAATTTATGCATTTATCTATTTCTATACATCCCTTCGGATGTAATTTATGCATTTATCTATTTCTATACATCCCTTCTATACATCCCTACAGCCGATTTGCTCCCACAGAGAGGAACGTCTCCGGGTGCCGTCCACTAGGCAATGCCAGCGGGCGACGCCCAGGGGAAGGGCCTTCTCTGTGGTGGGCCCAACCCTCTGGAACGACCTACCCCCCGAAATCAGAACAACGACGGACCTTCCCTCCTTCCGCCAGAAGTTAAAGACTTACTTCTTCCATCAGGCCGGCCTGGCCTAACCTATCATACCTAGCCTGAAGAAATAAATTATTTAATTGGGATTTTAAGGGATACAGTTTTTAGGGTTTTAAGGGTTTTAATGTTGATATTTTAGCACAGGGGTAATTTAATTCGATTTTAATATTTTGTATTTTGCTGTATTTATATGATTTTTAATTTCCTGTGCACCGCCCCGAGTCCCCTTGGGGAGAGGGGACGGTCTATAAATTTAATAAAATAATAATAATAATAATAATAATAACCTTTATTATTTTTGCAAGTAACTCAAGGCATTAAACATATCCAAGATACCTTTCTCCTCCTATTTTCCCCACAACAACAATCACGTTAGGTAGATTAGGCTGAGAGAGTGTGTAACTGGCCCAAAGTCACCCAGCTAACTTTCATGGCTAAGATGAGATTAGAATTCATGGTCTCCCTTTTTCTAGCATGGTGCCTTAATCAAACTGGCTGTTTTTTGGAATATTCAATGAATGTTTCCATATCATGTGGGCAGGGTGAAGCTCTCCAACTGCTATGGAAATTCAGTTCCTGGTATTCCTTACCGAGTTGACCGCAGTTTTGGAACTTCCATATCTGAAAGGCCTCATATTGCCTTTCTAATACTGTATAAGCTTTTGCAGTCTTTTATTTTTTATTATTAACAAAAAAACTAATAACAATTTATTTTTATTATATACTTTATTCATTAAACATGAAACTCAGTCAACTGAACATTAAAAGATGCATGACAAATACCACTGACTGGTGCTAATGGTTGATACAGGTTGCTGCCCCCATCCTAGGTATCAACCAAGTACCTTCTTAAAATGTATGATGTTCCTAATAGCAGAGTTTTTTGAAGTTCCGCTGGTGTTATTGCAGGAAGCTGCAATTTCTTGATGTGCTTTGTAAAATTCGTAGACATGGTACCAAGTGCCCCGATGACAATGGGTATCACTGTTACATGTTTCACCCATAGCCGTGTAGTTTTGATGGCCAGGTCGCAATATTTCATGATTTTTTTCAGTTTTTTTTCTTTGACTCTGGCGTCTCCTGGTACAGCAATATTGATAAATTGTACTCTTCGGCCCTCAACGGCCATGATATCTGGCCTGTTATGTTCCAAATGAGGATCTGTCTGTATTCAAAAGTCCCACAAGATCTTCACCTTCTTATTTTCTGTCATTTTTTCCACTTTGTGTTCCCATGACTTTTTGGATACTGTACATGTAAGTCGTATTTTTACATAATGACCAGTGCATTAATTTAGCGACTTGGTCGTGTCCAGCTTTTTATTCAGTTTGTGCAATTTTGCTGCATTCACAGATTAAATGTGAAACAGCTTCGACTTTGATGTTGCAAAGTTGGCAGTTCAGATTGTCAGTGGGTTTTTGTATCTTCGTTTTCATGGCATTTGTTTGTAGTGCTTGTTCTTGAGCAGGCAGGATTAAACCTTCTGTTTCTTTCTTGATGGTTCCCATCTTAAGCCATGCCAGTATAAAGTTGCCATCACTTTTTCCTTCAATGTTTTTCAAACGCTGTCCATGCAAATCTTTGGTTTTCCATCTATTTAATCTGTCATCCAGCTGTTTTTCCTTATATTCTGTCTTTGTTTCTGTTGTTTTTATAATGTTTTATATTTATATAACAACAATAATAATAATATATTATTAAAATATTATTTATTTTTAGTAATAATTTTATTATTAACAGACCCACTCCTGGGAATATAGGGCACTGAAAATGAAATAGAAAGTATCTTAGGACTTAGGATAGCGCTATCAGTAAATATGGGGGGGAATCCCTTCCCCCACTTTTACATTTTTCTTTACCTCACAGTGAGTAACAATAACCAGCCCTGAACTCAAATATTTACTTAGAAGTAAACATGATTCCAATTAAATTTGCCATCTGTTCCTTATTTATGAAATTCAAAGATTTGTAAGATGCACCACCATAGCTTGGATAAACAGCTTATATTTCATACAAGGAGTATATATTCTAATAAAGCACTGTTAATATTTTGATCTAGGCAATAGATTTCTCTAATGTTCTCAGAATGGGGTCTCTCCTTGGGAGCTATTAAAATGACAAGCCAAATGGGGATGAATCCTATATAAGTATTTATGGAATGGTAGTAAGGGTGGGTGGGGGAAGCAGGAGAGGGGAGGAAGATTTTCAAGTTAAAAGTAATTTTTCAGCCCTCATGTTGCTCTGTATTTCTAGCTTGGTATTTTCCTCTACCCAGGCTGCTCATTTCACTTTTTTTTTTTTTAGCAGCACTTGATTTGCATAGTAATTACAAAGTTTAACAAATAGCTTTAATGTCTGTAAAGAATGTATACTCCATTTAAATTACTGTCAGCATTTTCATTACACAGCTTTGAAATGCAACTGGGGATGGAAGAAAGGAAGGGGGAGAAAAATAAACCTTTTCTACCCTAATGTTTCGAAGCTTAATATGCTAAAGTTTCAAAAGATAAGGAACACTTCTTTAGCTTCACTGTAGAAGCAGTGATCATTAGGGACTTCCAAACCCTTATTCATAAATACTGATTAGCTATGATTTAACCATAGGGTGCAATGCACCAGCACCAATAACAAACAAGGGCCAAATTGGAAATGTTAATATATTAAATTGGCGCCAATGCTACTAAAATGAAGGTTCATCTTTAATTTTTTTAAAAATGCTAAGAATTCGGCTTCCTTATATTTTTTTTCTGTTAGAAGTGTCAGAAGAAAATACAGATTTTCTAAAACAGAAATAATAACTCAGCCATGAAGAAATGTAATTATGTCAGTAAAGTACAGAATGTTTGAAGCAAAAGCCTTCAAGGAGAGGTGCGATGGGGGTTTATTTATCTTTTATTTTCCTCTCTCTTTAATTTGTTCATCCGTTCTTTTTTTTTGGGAAAGGAATAATGTACAAGCTGAAGTTTAAGTAAAGCTGTGCTGAGTCATTTTCTTCCACTTTCCTGAAAGTTTTCTTCCATTCAAAAAAACCCCACTCTTACCATTACAAGGTGGTGACAGATCCTTCCAGTATTTTCCTTTTCCATTAAACATCTCTCCCAGGTGTGGGATCCTACCAGATTAACAACTGGTTTGCTGAGGATCCATCCATGGTTTACAGAGAAATCACCTTCCACATAAGGCAGGGATGTCCAAACTTGGGAACTTTAAGACTTGTGGACTTCAACTCCCAGAATTCCCCAGCCAGCATAGCTGGCTGAGGAATTCTGGGAGTTGAAGTCCACAAGTCTTAAAGTTCCCAAGTTTGGACATCCCTGGCATAAGGGCTAGGGAGGAAAACAGCTGAGGCATGGCAATCCACTTGGCTGTGCTGATCAGCTGGGTTTCATAAAAGGGAATATAGGTGAGTAGAGCGCAGGGGCGGCCGGGCAGCCTCCGCTAAAAGTCAGAGCAAACCGGTTTGCTCCCAGCTGATAGTCGGGGCCACCGTTTCGCCTGAACTGATCCGAACTGATAGAATCCTACCCCTGATCTCTCCGTTATGCCCATCATGTTCAGATCTCTTTTTCATCTTAAAAAAAAAAATCCCCTGGAAGGATTTCTTTAAGAAAATCTTTTCTTAGGAATTCAAATGTCTTATGAGTCCAGGAATTCAGGAATGGCGCAATCTCCTGAAATAATGATTGCCCACTGAGGGTAGAAGTATTGTACTCATAGCAGTTTGAAAGCATGCAAATGCAAGTAGACAAATAGGTACTTCAGAGGGAAAGTAACAGTGTTCCATGCACCTCGGCATTTAGTCATGCTGGCCACATGACCACAGCCATCTCTTTGGACAACTCTGGCTCCCTCGGCCAAGAAACAGTGATGAGCACCTCCCCCTTTACCTTTAAAGGTAAAGAAAACTTTGCCTTTACCTTCGTATATATTCTGGCTACTTACACCAAGATTTCCATCTTTGAAAACAAACTGAGAATAACATATGGATGAAAATGGGGGGGGAAATGTGGGGAAAATATTTGCATTAATTTTATAGTGAGTTTCAATCACTTACGTTCAGTGATTTTCAAGAGAGTGTTTCCCCATCTTCATGGAATCCATTTCTCATCATTACTGCGTTGACAAGACTACATGTGTCCAAAAGAAATTCTTCAAGTTTCAGAGAATTCTAAGATAAATTCAGAATGTATATCTTCATACGAGCATCGTGTTATTTACTTGGATTGCTAATCATCCCAGGTAAATTAAGAGTATATTCATTTCCTATTGCTGTTCTTTGCTAGAAAAGGTCCCTAATTCTTTGGAATTAACTGCTATTACTGTGCTTCTCAATGAACAATTCACTAAAGGAATCCCAGAGAACCTGAGAACAAGAGTTTAAAAATTGTTCTCTGTGAGATTTGTTTTAATAATCCTATTAGAATCTGCATCTTAGTTACTTGTTGGAGGAGTTTTATTTGTGTGGAAAGTTCCACCACTCACAACAATGGCAAATACAAATGGTTGGGTTTTGGAAAGGAAAGAATAGTAGTAGCTCTAGCTAACATTAACTCAGAACTATTCCACGATTGCTCTGACTTGGTAGCAATCAGTCCACTGCATTTTGATTTATTTATAAGTTCAAAGTCTGCTGTAGGGGATGTTATCATGCCATCAAATTTGAATGTAAACTTAAGAGCTTTCATGACTAGTGTACATCTTTCATGTAAACACATTTATATGATATTGTTAAATGTCAATTCACACAAATTTAATTTTAATTTTTTGGAGTGTTGCGTCTGTGCACCAGTCACAAACTAACAGTGGTGCTGAATACCCTTGATTTAAATCAGTTTACAGAATTTATGATGCTGTGTGAACTACAGGGAGGGGGGGGGAAACAAAGACAAAGGAAACCCAAGAAAGTCAGTAGTTATGGAGCTACTCTGGTGGCATTCCTCAGAGAAGTCTTTAGATATGAGATGGAGTAAGCAAGGGACATCATGAAGATGATTGAGGAGGAAGATTCAGATCTTGCATAGATGAGTGCCAACTGAACCTTGCATGTGATTGAACTCATGACTATTCAGGGTGAGGACAGAACAGAGATTGTTCTCAGTGACTCCATGACTCAGAATTATGCCTGGGAAAATGCCATATTATTATCAGTGGTGGGCTGCTGTGTGGTCTCATGGGTTTGGGTAAACCCTTAGCATTGATCGTTGGCTGATTGTATTAAGCTATCCATTTATAACTAACTTTCTGGCTCATTCCCTCCACCCACTTTGCCCAGCTGAGTTTCACGTTACCCCTGCTTTACTCATCAGAGCTTCCTGGGTTGAATTGAGCTTCTTTGAATTGAGCTCAATTTGAAGCTCAATTTCACTCCCAAAGGGGCATGTGCGAGTGAAGCTAGCTCTCTCTCTCTCTCTCTCTCTCTCTCTCTCTCTCTCTCTCTCTCTCTCTCTCGCTCTCTCTCTCTCTCTCTCTCACGCTCTCTCACTCTCAACAAGCAAACCACTTGTGATTGTAAGTTCAGCCCACCTCTGATTAGAACTAAAGTGCAGGCTGCACTACCCCCTACTGCAGAGTCAACAGATGTAAACTAGACTGATCCAACAATGTTATTTCTAGGAGGTGTAGTCATTGAACCCAAACAACTCTTTGCATGCCTGAGGTGCAATTCAAAGTGCATCTGAACATTGTCACAATTCCCATGTTAGTGTCATTGATCTTTCTTGCATTTCTATCAGTTGGATTTGCTATGTAGATTCAAGTAATCATCGAGTTGATCTGCTCTTCCTTCATTGTCTTTGCCTGAATTTACTGTTTACATTGTCTTTGCCTGAATTTACTGAATTTACCTGTTTATCAGGTGCTAGGATCCATCTCCAACCTGCGTGAAACTCAGTTCTTAAGAATCGAGGGCATGAGGATTTAAGGTTTTACAATATATTTTTCCTGCTTGGTATACTGCATACTGCAATGATTGGAGGCCTGCACCTTAGAGACCTCAATGTGATGTTATAAAATGCATTATAAAATGAAGATGGAAAGTATATTTTAAACTGGTTTTTTCCACAGCTAAAACCCACATAAAATAAGTTCCTGGATATATCTTCATTTTTATTCTTAATTCCCAAGGACTACAGGTAACAGCCATCAAGTTGTTATAGCTGATGGTTGGACAAACTGATTATGGAGGAAGCCTTGGTTTTCTCCAAGCTAAACTTTCTTGGACAGGTTCATTTATAATGCTCAAACAGAGTGACCTTCCGGTTTCACTTAATGGCCCCAGAATTGCGGAAAATATGACCTGACATTTTCATATGGGTGAGCTATTGAATTATACCTGGGAATACAATAGCATAATTTTGTTTCAGAGCCTAAGTGAAACTGATAGTCCAGCAGATTAAGATGTAAAATTCCTGTAGAAAATTAAGTTATTTATAATCTGATGCATATATCCTTGCTTTTTCTGCCACATAATAAAATTATTTTATACGGTACAATAGCTGAGTTCACCAAGGATGCTGACACCATGTTGTATGGAAGTCAAGAACTTCAGAGGACTCTTGTCATGACTTTCAATCTTTTCCATTTGTCAAGGCAACAATAAAACAAAAAATTATCCTCCTCCAACATCTAGATCTGTAGCAATTATAAATGTATTCTATTTTTTAAAAAACCACAAAATATACTTGGTGCACTTATTGAGCACAATCATTTATCATTACGGAGAAGTAATTTAACAATATTTACATGGAACAAACTGATTCAACAACACTGTGAAGTTGGAACAAGACATAAAGCTGTCTAGTATTTTCTGCTACATATATTCTGTATTTTGCAACACAGTCTTCTTACCCCTCTAACTTGAATATTTGCTCGTGTTGTAGTTTTGATTATTGACCAAATTTTATTGGATGCTCAATGGAACCTAGAGATGCTTACTTAGTGACTAAGAACTGGCAGGTATCTAGGATACAGGTTGCTAAGTCTTGATTGGGGGGGAAAAAGAGTTTAACATTTGTTTCAGAGTTGGTATTCAGCCAGTTCTGACAGGTTCTGGAGAACTGGTAGTGGAAATTTTGAGTAGGCTCACCCTGCTGCCTTCCAGCTGATCTTCTTTTGTTGTCCTGAACAGGAGAACGGAGCTGGAAAGCTGGTTAGAGGGATGGGGAGGGAATGGGGATTTTGCAGTATCCTTCCCCTACTACGACCACAAAGCTGTGTTGGTGTTAATTAGATTTCTATCCCGCCCTCTCTCCCAAAATGGGACTCAGGGCGACGCACAGGAATTTAAAAATCTAAAATACAGACGATACAAAATTCTACAAAAGTTAACGCAATGCCCACAGAACCGGTAGTAAAAAAAATTGAATCCTACCACTGGTTTGTTTGTTTAGTTTAGACTTAGATGCTATTCTAGTTTGATTCTTATGCAAATCTTATTATCGCAACTGATCGACTTTCCTTTCTTTGGTGAACATATGGCACATTTTGATTCCTATGTCATTTTTGAAAAAAAAAATCCTTTAGAAAGTGGGTGCGTAATTTTTCCCCAATTTAATTAAAGGAGTTTCAGAATCCAACATGTCTGAAAGCTCATTACTTCCTTTTGATTATTTGTTGCACCATGATGATTTTCTATCTCCACAAGCACAATTGCAACAAAAAAATATATATGCTTACTGTGCAAATATATATCATAAAAAGTTGCGGGCGAATGAAGAAAGCAAAGGGGGGAAAAACATTTGTGAGCGTATATGTATATGAAGCACCAGCTCCTCTCATTGTTTTTGTACTGAGAATTGCCCACTTGCAAGCCAATTAATTCCAGGAGAAACAGCTACTGGGAATGACTCTAAGCATTTGGCATGCAACATGCAGCTTGGTCCTAAAGGAAACATATTCTTCTGGGTGGAGCTAAACAAATGAGCAGCTGGATAACACAGTTATATAAAATAATTTCATTGCCCTCTATGGAGATTTAAAATTTAATTCAATAGCATACAAAAAGAAAGCAAGTTTAAAACAGGGCAATAAGAAACAATTATTCACACAAACATACACGCACACATTTTCTATCGCATCCTTGCAAAATCTATGCAAAAGTTCAACCTAGAAGAGACATGGTGGCGCAGTGGTTAGAATGCAGTATTGCAGGCTAACTCTGCTGACTGCCAGCAGTTCAATTCTCACCGATTCAGCCTTCCATCCTTCCAAAGTCAGTAAAATGAGGGTCCGGATTGTTGGAGGCAATATGCTGACTCTTTAAACTGCTTAGAGAGGGCTGTAAAGCACTGTGAAGTGGTATATAAGTCTAAGTGCTAAGTAACGTATACCCGCGTAGCTGAGCAGATGACAGGTGAATATTAGACGGCAAATTATTTATTCATTAATTTACTTCTTTACTTTTGCCTTCAAGTAAGTGTTGATTCTGGAGACTGCCTGGACAACTGCAGCTTTCTTGGTAGCTTTCTATCACCTTCCTTTTCCCAGGGCTGAGAGAATATGACTGGCTCAAGGTCACGCAGGTGGCTTTATGCTGTGGGTGGGATTAGAACTCACAGTCTCCAGGTTTCTAGCATGCTATTCTAAAATCATTGCACTACAAGTTGCTCTCATATTAGAGGGCAATGCCACCATTAAAAAAAGCCACCATTCCTGGAGAGCTTTCTCCTAATCTTCAAATAATACTTAAGAAGAGGAATTTTGTCATGACTCCAGAAAGCAGGCAGCTTTGATCCACCTAGTATATACAATACAATACAATAGCAGAGTTGGAAGGGACCTTGAAGGTCATCTAGTCCAACTCTCTGCCTAGGCAGGAAGCCCTAGGCCATTTCAGATAAATGGCTATCCAACATCTTCTTGAAGACTTGCAGAGTTGGAGCATTCACAACTTCTGGAGGCAAGCTGTTTCACTGATTAATTGTCCTAACTGTCAGGAAATTTCTTCTCAGTTCTAAGTTGCTTCTCTCCTTGATGAGTTTCCACCCATTGCTTCTTGTTCTGCCCTCAGGTGCTTTGGAGAATAGGTAGTAGTAGTTAGCAGAAGTAGTTAGTAGTTAATCGTTAGTCAGCAGAATGAAGGTATCAATCAACTCCCCCCCATGCACTGAAAAGATGCATAAAGTTCTCATTGAACTATAGACCTAGGCTTAGAGTAACTTTATTGTCACTTTAAATGTACACTAATCAGTACACATTAAAATGAAATTTCATTGCATACAGCTCTCAAAGGGTCAACATCTCCAATATACATTACATTACATAAACATAACCAAATAAATAAATAATATATATATAGCTTTGCTTCCACTGCCAATATAACTGGCATTCTTGTCCACTTTAAGTGCCCGAGTCCTCTTGCATACAGGATCTCTACAAATGGTTCTGGCTAGCAGGCACATTGGCATGCAACCAAAAACATCTCTTAATCTATATGTATTAAAACCATTGACATATTTTTTAAACAGTTGCAATTTTCTATGAAAACCACTCAAATGCTCTGCAGATGGGGATGGTTTTCATCCTCCTTAAGGACAAAAAAAAATCAAGATGGACATGATCTCAGAGGGTAAGTGGTTCCAAAATAAGGAGACATTTGATGAGAATGATAGTTACCAGGTGTTCATTTTTCTGATCTCTCTAAGGTACAGTGGGACCTTGGGTCCCGAATGGCTCAGACAACAAACAATTTGGGTGCCGACTGAAAAATCTGCTAAATGTTTCACTCACATCATGAACACATCCTCGGGTGCTGAATAAACACAGCCACAGCGATTTTCCCTGCTGTAGTGATTTCCTCTTCCCTTTTACATTTTATTAAGTGTGCGCATGCACAGTCAGTCTTGCTTCTGGTTACGACCAAATCGGGTGCCGACCAAAGTCCTGGAACAGATTATGGTCAACACCCAAGGTCCCATTGTAGGCACTTGTAGAAGTCTGTCCCAATCAGATCATGGGGTGGACAGATTCAACATGCTCAAAACAGCCCTGAGTATAACAAGGTCTCGGGGCTTATAGAGCTTATAGAGAGTAACAATAGGGTTCTTGACTTTGATTTAGAAGTTTACTGGCAATGGAAGAGTTCACCCAAAATAGGTCTTACTTTGCTCAAGAGGGTAGCAGCCTACAGATGACCCACTACATTCTGTGCAAGTCACAGCTTCTCAGTTATCTTCAAGGGCAGCTCCGTATTGTTCTATGCAGTAGTCCAACTGAAGTATGACAAAGGCTTGAACCATTGTCTTGAATGCCATCTGGCTTGAAGCAGATAATACTATGGCTCCGCTGAAGCTAGCTGAATATTTTCTTGGCCTAGCTTCAGATTCACTAGGAGCTATGAAACCAAAGACAACTCTCGAATTGTGCACCAGATTTTTCTAGGGCAGCAATAGATAAAACCCCCATTGTATCAGAAATAACTCTATCATACTGAGATTTAACTTCAGACAGGTTTGTTTTTTTTAACCAAACTAGTCTCCTACAGGCTCTAAGCTTCAAATTAGAATACTTACCACATCTCCTAGAGTGAAGATGTAAATCTGGTAGTATCAACATATTCAAGAACCTGGACTCCAACCCAATGGATGATCCCTCCCAGCGTTTTCATGTAGACATTAAATAAAATAGTCAAAAGAACCAAATACAGGGGTCTCCCCAATCCAGTACCTCAATACTCAACATAGCCTTCAAGAAAACAATCTGAGCCACCCCTCAGGAAAGATCAAAACTACTGCAAACATTGCTCCAAAGCCCAATTGATCAGTTTTGTTTAAAAAATGGTAAAATTACTAAAATCTTAAAAAGATGAGCCAATCTAAAACATGTTGACCAGGCACACCAAAATCTCATGGTATTAGACAGTGATGGTGAACCTTTTAAGCATCAAGGGACGGTAACCGGAAGGAGAGCTGCCCAGGGAACATGCGCCTGTCAGAAAATGCACTTCCAGTTTCCGGTGGGCGCATGCGTGCCAGCTAGCTAGACTTCCGGTTACTGGAGCAGTTGCACACACAACTATCAGCTGGCCAGCACGCATGCTCATGCTGGGAAATGGAAGACCAGCTCTTCCAGTTTCCAGCACTGCCCCACACACAAAGGCGAGTTGATTGTCACGGAAGACGGAAGAGAAATGGGCGATGCTGCACAGGCCAGGGGACATGGCTCTGCATGCCACTTCTGGATTGCATGCCACAGGTTCGCCATGACGAGGTTCACCTGTCTCTTGAGAGACAGCAGTATTTTTTTTAAATTTAAATATATCGATTTAATTTGGGGGTTGTGGCCATCCCTCAAGCCAGATGGCATAAGTCAGGGATGTCCAAACTTGGGAACTTTAAGACTTGTGGACTTCAACTCCCAGAATTCCCCAGCCAGCATAGCTGGCTGGGGAATTCTGGGAGTTGAAGTCCACAAGTCTTAAAGTTCCCAAGTTTGGACATCCCTGGCATAAGTGCTTGATTGCCAACTGATGTGATGGTGCTCAGCGATGATAATGGAGGGAAAGGAAATTTAGGAGGGGGCCAAAGAAATTCTACACATTTGCATTTTGCAGAGGGGGAAAAAAGAGGGGACTCTCTGTCACGTGGAACATATCTGTAATTGCTTCATTATGTTTTTATAGAGCACCTGAATTAGTTCACAACAACTTAATTAAAACACTGCATGTTTTATGGTTAACAGAAATGCAAAGAGAAAGTGAGAAGTACAGATTCTTTAGCACATCTTTCAGATATCCTCTTTCCCCTGTGTGCATTTAAAGCCAGCATAAAGCCAGCCGATTAATAAGGCACTAAAATGTTTGAGCAATGCTGTTGGAATTTCAAATGGTGGTGGATGAGGACTCCTGCTCTCCCACCCCCAGCACCCCTCGTCCTCCTCCTTCCCACAATAAATTTTTCCTGCTGTGGCCATCACCCTTTTAATGAAGACCAGGGCTCAATCTCTTGTGGGCACTGGGTGGCCTGCCTAGGTAATAAAGTTGTATGTGTAAATTAGAACACTAAAAATGAACACTGGCCCTCCTCTACTTTACAAAAACAGAAAAGGTAAATTTTGTTCTAACCTCATTTTGTTCTTATTGCTTTCAATACATTCATAGCAAATGAGACTATATTCTTTCTTTCTTTCTTTCTTTCTTTCTTTCTTTCTTTCTTTCTTTCTTTCTTTCTTTCTTTCTTTCTTTCTTTCTTTCTTTCCTTCCTTCCTTCCTTCCTTCTTTCCTTTCCTTTCCTTTCCTTTCTCTTCCTTCCATCCTATCATTCTACCTACCTACCTATCATCCATCCATCCATCCATCCATTTATCACATGTAATACTTCCCAGGTTCGAATCCCAGTAAGTGTATGGCTAGCTGATGAGAGCTAAATAGCTTGAAATAGATCTATCCTAGTCTCCCTTGTTTATTTATTTATCAGCTCAAAAACCTAACACACTCACACACAAACATACACAAACACACACACACACATACTGTATACACATACATACACATACATATGTATTCTATATAAAATATATACTTTGCTATTTATATAATAACAGCAAATTGTGGCATGATCATACATTAATTAAAAGTTGCTGATGGCCTATCTAGGCAAGAAAGGAAACGCAAACTAGAAAGAAACTCCTGGGGTAGGGAGAAAAACTCACATGGAGCAGCCAGCAGAATTCCAAATGGTTCAGGCCTCTTTGGGGGATGAAGGTGACAGTTAGCAAATGAGAAGCCCTGTTGACAAATGTAAAGCATTACCTATTGGTCTCCACAAGCCAGACAAGCATAATGGTAAGCACCAGACATTTAAAACTCAAAAAAGAAGAAGAAGAGGAATAGGATTGCAACCCAACAAACCTTTGCCAGAGGGAGGGGAGCAGGGAGGGGAGGAGGAAAGAGATAGAAGAATGCTTGAACACGAGCATTCAATGGTCTTAATACAAGAGAAAATACATACAGGTTTGTGATGTGTGTGTGTTTATGTGTGTGTGTGAGAGAGAGAGATATGATGGACAGACAGAGAAATTGTAGACAGTGAGTAGGAAAGTGGATGAACAGCTGCTTATAGGAGTTATATAGCAAGGGTCATCAGCGTTCATACCTCAGGGACCACTAAATTCATAATTTTAAATCCTGTGGACCACTAATATGAATTAGTGATGGGATGGGGATCTCCAGACACTTAGCTTGCCCGCCTGTTAGCGGAGAGATGCACTTGGGGTCAACCCTAGGTTTGCTGTCCATTGCAACTAGGAATCTCAAATAGGCCAAGAATGAATGTTTGTTTTGTAGCCAGCCCAGATGCTAGATGGGCCCCTGCAAACTCTGTATTTTGAGGAGCCTGGGTGAAGTTTCATGCACTGCTCATTGAAGCACCTGGACTCCCAGGCTACTAAACAGGCAGCCAAGTTAAGTGCCTGAAAGACCCCATCCTGTCAGCGAATAGGAGTAATTGCTTTGGAGGGCCGTATCCGTCCCAGGGGCCATAGTTTGAGGATCCCTGATTTAGTGCAATATAAAAAGAATTGCAAAAAGTGCACCAAAGTTTTCTCATGGACCACCAGTGGTCCAAGGACCACTAGTTGGTGACCACTGTTATCTTCTTCCTCAATACTTGGCATCCAGCCATGCAGACTGTAATGTCCATTAATTAAATCAGTGTTTCTCAACCTTGGATACTTTGAGAGGTATAGACTTCAACTCCCAGAATTCCACACCTCTTATAGTAGCCACAGTGAAGAAAGACTGGATTAAATCATCTTACGTAGGCTAAATATAACTGTTATATTTTAAATCCAGCCATGTTCAGTCATCTCCTTTTCCAGAATCAGCACATTTCCTGTTCTTTGGGACTGTTTCCGGTTATTTACACTGACAGTTTCAAAGATTATTGCAAGCTAAAGAAGAATTGAGGCCTGTTTGTCATTTTTCAAATAACACACCTTGATAACAAAGATCATTAATAAAAATCTCTGTGGACATACCATTTATTAACACTTCAGAATAAGCTTTCTCAAATGTTTTGTTCCACTTTCCAGCCAAAATACAGATTTTTCAGTCTTTGCTCCCAATGGGGCACATAGGTAGCATTCAGAGACTTAAAGATTTCTTCTAAACAAATGATTTTGAGGGAAAATATTCTGTCATAAGGAGAACACTTCACTTGTAATACACCAGTGAAGACGGCCAAATGTTCTTCCAAGTTCATTCAGATTTTTTTTTTAAAAATCCAATAATTTCAATGTATTTAGAAGAACTTTATTCAGATGTTTAAAATGCAAAATTGGGTTGGTGATTCATGAGCACTTTAAACTTCCATTGATTTTGACAAAAGATATTTAAGCATGCAGATACCTCCGCAGAGTTAAGATGATCAATTCAGGATGGATTACAGTGGCCAATATTTTCTCCTCTAATCAAAATTAATAATAATTAATGTTCACCATGGTGAGCTCATCTCAGAATGTTAATGGGTTTCATTTTACCTCACGCTATAAAGTTCTGAGGAAAATGTGAGTCAGAAATGCTTTAAAATATTATCTAAATAAGAAGTGAGCATTGCAAGCCTCGGAATCCTTAAATCAAAGCCCGAGATGAAAAAATAATTCTGATTTTGTTCTTAGCATCCATCTAAAAGGCAGACTTTATAATGCTTCTTATAATCAAGGCACATGATCATACTGTTCTTCATAATTGGTTGTAGCAGAAAGAGCCACAAACCTCCATGGAGAAGAAAAAGGAGGAGATTTTGTCTCCCTGTTATTTATTTATTTATTTATTTATTTATTTATTTATTTATTTATTTATTTATTTATTTATTTATTTATTTATTTATTTATTTATTTATTCATTCATTCATTCATTCATTCATTCATTTATTTATTTATTTATTTATTTATTTATTTATTTATTTATTTATTTATTTAGATTTATAGGCCGCTCCCTTTCCCCAAAGGGACTCAGGGCAGTGCACAGGAAGTTAAAAAACATATAAACATAACAACTATAAATAATTAAAACCGAATTAAATAATTATCCCCTGTGCTAAAATTTTAAAATCATTAAAACTACTACCCCGTTTAAAACCCAATTAAAACAATTTGAACTTCAGACTATAGGGTAAGTGAAATGGATTAGGCCAGACCGGCCTGATGGAAAAAATATTCAATCAGATCCTGGCATTCATTTCACTGGGAATTGCAGACCCCAAAAAATACAACAGCAACCTCATGCTCCAGTCTTGCTTCTTTTGCACCTCCATGTGTTCAGAGGCAAGATGTGAACGCACCATCTCTGTTTATATTGGCTTGAACATGACAACTGCTGCTGTTGTGACTTTGGACTCTGTTTGATTCTATGAGGAGGCAGTGGGAAGAGGCATTTTCCATCTCCCCCTTGCTAACTTGCAGTGCTTTGTGTGTGAAGTGAGTTCCTCTATGGCAGGGGTCTGCAAAGTCGGCTCTTTTAAGACTGGTGGACTTCAACTCCCAGAGTTCCCCAGCCAGCATAGCTGGCTGGGGAACTCTGGGAGTTGAAGTCCACCAGTCTTAAAAGAGCCGACTTTGCAGACCCCTGCTCTATGGGATTGCAGGCTTGGGGTGTTTTCAACTTCACTTCATGTAATGTTATGTGGGACGGATCTGGGGAGAAAAGAGGAAGAGTCACATCCCAAACCAGGGTTTCCAAACTTGGCAACTTTAAGAATCGGGGACTCCAACATCCATAATTCCTCAGCCAGCCATGCTCCCTGAAGGATTCTGGGATTTGAAGTCCATAATGCTTAAAGCTGCCAACTTTTAAATCCTCTGGCCTAAACAATCATTATGCAAAAGCTATCTCACCCTACTGAAGCATCTCAGAAGGGTTTTCCCTAGTTTTCTGGAAAGTAAAGGAGGGAAATGAGCTTTCAGATTTGCAGGATTTTATTATGGTGACCTTACAATAAAGAGTCTCCACATCTTTTCTACATTTTGGTCGCCACGATGTAGAAAAGATGTGGAGACTCTAGAAAGAGTGCAGAGAAAAGCAACAAAGATGATTAGGGGACTGGAGACTAAAACATATGAAGAAGAGTTGCAAGAACTGGGTATGTCTAGTTTAATGAAAAGAAGGACTAGGGGAGACATGATAGCAGTGCTCCAATATCTCAGAGGTTGCTACAAAGAAGAGGGAGTCAAACTATTCTCCAAGGCACCTGAGGGTAGAACAAGAAGCAATGGGTGGAAACTCAACAAGGAGAGAAGCAACTTAGAACTGAAGAGAAATTGCCTGACAGTTAGAACAATTAATCAGTGGAACAGCTTGCCCTCAGAAGTTGTGAATGCTCCAACACTGGAAGTCTTTAAGAAGATGTTGGATAGCCATTTGTCTGAAATGGTTTAGGGCTTCCTGCCTAGGCAAGGGGTTGGAGTAGAAGACCTCCAAGGTCCCTTCCAACTCTGCCATTGTATTGTATTGTATGTTATTTTTTGGTATAGGACCTCAAAGTGGTTCCCTCTCCTATTTATCCCCACAACAGCCAGCCCTGCGAGATAAGTTTGTTTGTTTATTGGTTTGTCAAATGTATACAATTATAAGGTTGGAGGGGACTTTGGAGGCCTTTTGGATCAACCCCTTGCCCGAGGCAGGAATCCTCATGCCATCTTGGACAAATGGTTGCCCAATCTTTTCTTGAAAATTTCCAGCAATGGAACACCCACAACTTCAGAAGGCAAACTGTTGTACTACTTAATAGTTCTTATTGTTAGGAAATTTTCTCTTATTTCCAGGTTGGATCTCCCACTAACAAGCTTCCACCATTGCTTCTTGTCCTACCCTCAGGTACTACAGGACTAAATTGATGCCCTGTCCCCTCCATCTTCCCTTCTCATTAAACTAAACATACCTACTTCCTTTATCCCCCAGACCCTTAATCATCTTTGTTGCTCTTCTCTTTCTATGGTCTCAGCAATATGACTCTGGGCAGCATACACTAAAGCAAAACAATGTAAACCAATCTTACATAACCATTAAAAAAAATAAGCATGGACATAAATAAGACCATGGGAGGAAGTTTTAAAATCTCACAGTCAATGCAGCCATCTTGTGGGGGTTCCTATTGCTGTGGGATCCCCAGGCTCGCTGTAAAACCAGAGGTGATATTCAGCAGGTTCTGGCCAGTTCTGGAGAACCGGTAGTGGATATTTTGAGTAGTTCAGAGAACTGGTAAATACCACCTCTGACTGGCTCCGCCAATCAAATTCTCTGCCTCCTGAGTCCCAGCTGATCGGGTGGGAATAGGAATTTTGCAGAAACCTTCCCCTGGAGTGGGGAGGGAATGGGGATTTTACAGTAACCTTCCCCTGGAGTGGAGAGGGAATGGGGATTTTACAGTATCCGTCCCCTGGAGTGGAGAGGGAATGGGGATTTTACAGTATCCTTCCCCTGGAGTGGGGAGGGAATGGGGATTTTTCAGTATCCTTCCCCTGGAGTGGAGAGGGAATGGGGATTTTGCAGTATCCTTCCCCTGGAGTGGAGAGGGAATGGGGATTTTACAGTATCCTTCCCCTGGAGTGGAGAGGGAATGGGGACTTTACAGTATCCTTCCCCTGGAGTGGAGAGGGAATGGGGATTTTACAGTATCCTTCCCCTGGAGTGGAGAGGGAATGGGGACTTTACAGTATCCTTCCCCTGGAGTGGAGAGGGAATGGGGACTTTACAGTATCCTTCCCCTGAAGTGGGGAGGAAATGGGGATTTTACAGTATCCTTCCCCTGGAGTGGGGAGGAAATAGGGATTTTACAGTATCCTTCCCCTGGAGTGGAGAGGGAATGGGGATTTTACAGTATCCTTCCCCTGGAGTGGAGAGGGAATGGGGATTTTGCAGTATCCTTCCCCTGGAGTGGAGAGGGAATGGGGATTTTACAGTATCCTTCCCCTGGAGTGGAGAGGGAATGGGGATTTTGCAGTATCCTTCCCCTGGAGTGGAGAGGGAATGGGGATTTTACAGTATCCTTCCCCTGGAGTGGAGAGGGAATGGGGACTTTACAGTATCCTTCCCCTGGAGTGGGGAGGAAATAGGGATTTTACAGTATCCTTTTCCTGCCATGCCCACCAAGCCATGCCACATCCACCAACCCACACCCACAGAACCAGTGGTAAAAAATGTTGAATCCCACCACTGTGTAAAACCCATGTTGGACTAAAAAAGAGCATCTGGTCCAAAGTTACCCATTGAGGTTATGGAATAAACCACACTGAATACTGGACTTATGGACTTATTTCTTTGATTGTAGATGATGGAGAGGGTGAAGACACATTCAGAGTGTGAGTAGAGATGATCCTACTCGTGGCCCAATCCACAGCAAAATGCTCTCTGAAATCCCAGCAACTCATGGCCTCTTACAGAACGATGATGGAGGAGAATTAATTAGCCCAAGGAGGAAAAAGACAGAGAGAAAGAGAGGTGGGGGGAGGAAACCCAGGGAAAATAATTACAGAATCTCCTCTTGTACATTTTAATATTGTTTATTAGCCCTTGCATCAGGATAATTTTGCCTTATTTTTACATAAAAATTCAATCACATTTTTATCTGCTCTAATTTTTCTGCTAAAATGAACCACCTAGGATTACTCACAGCAAATTAATTAGAATACATTTGTGCATCTGTGTGTTTTGCAGCCCCCGCAAATGACTTTCTTGGTGATGTATTTGGGCCTCTTCTGCAATGAATTTCACCATATATCCTCTTCCTGCAGTATCTGCAAACAGAGGCACTGTAGCAGGGGAATTTTCAAAGGTCTTTGCTGTACTCTGCACTTTTTCCTGATAGAGCCTTGTAAACCATGCTAATTTATGAATTAAAGTCTACTTAATCTAAAGCGCTAACTAAGGGGAGTCGATTGGCAGTTGGGGAAGGATTGGATTTTGAGTTGCACTCCTGGGAAGTTTGCAGGAAATTATTTCCCTGATTTTTTTTTTTTTTGGTTCAGTACTATTCATGGAAAGCCATGTCTAAATGAAACAGCAGGCTGATCTCGTTAGTTATGAATAATTTGTATTTTGAAATAAGTCACCCAAGACTAGCAAGGACAATATAGAATTTAACTCTGTGTATGGCACACTGGCTACTAAATGAGAAGGGTCATAGCTAGAGGAGAATTTGGGATTGTGCAGAAGCAGCAGAAATTTCTTTGAGGTGATTCAGAGATGTGATTATTCAACCAAGCATCTGATTCAATTTCAAAAAATATGTTGAATCAGATACTGCAATTCAGACACCAACAAACTTCGTAAAGCATCTCTATCAGGGATGCAACTTTCCTCCCAAGAATGGGCAAATCTGAAGTGTGGTGGAGAGATTGGCTATGGGCACTCTGATATTAATAGGAACATCTGGCTAATGTTTTTAATCGCTTCTGCAAATTCTGCAAAGTTAGGGCCCTTAAAGAAAAGAAATCGTCTATGTCTCACTGTTCTGACAGAGCTTGTTTAGGCAGATTTTCCTAAAGAGAAAGAAGAAGTGAGGAGAAGAGACTTATTCTACTTTCTCCCCAATTCATTAGCTTTATCATCCTTAAATTACTCTCAGTCTGTGTATGTGTTTTTCAGTCCTTGGCTAAGTCTGTCTCAACAACTCCCTTTCCTTTCGAATGAATTTTGAAAAAACAAATCTACTATTTTTCTGTTTCTCCTTGTCTTTTCCTCAATGAGTGGATTAGTCTTCGAGGTATAAATCAGTCTGATATAATGTGTTTCTTCACTAATGACCACAATTAGGAGACCAAAATCTCCTAAGTGAGACAGCTGTTAAGTGAGTTTTACTCCATTTTATGACAGTTGTTAAGTGAATCACTGCATTTGTTAAGTTAGTAACACAGTTGTTAAGTGAATCTGGCTTCCCCAGATATATTGTCAACAATGGCAAGTAATGTATTTGCTTGTCATTGTTGTATTGAATCCAGCATTCTCTATTATTTCATCTAGTTTAATCAGTTGTCCACAAATTAATTGTAGTCATTTTGATGTTTAGTTCATGATCAAGTATTTTAACAATTGTCAAGTCAGATTGTTATGGAACTTACTTTTTAGATGTACTCAGAAACCTTTGAAGGCTTGCAACAAACTCTATTCAAATTGCTTATAGAGAGCAACTTGGAAATAAGTGGAAAACATCTGACTTTATGCAATTTTATTACAATCCATTTTTGGTCTTCAGTCAACTGAGTTCATGGAAAGATACCTTAGGGCTAATTTTCCTACATCATCTTGAATACGTGAATACACTTTTGAACCCAATCCCATCCAGTTCCATAGAGTAAAAAATTACATGAACTCCTAAGTTGGCAATTTGTTTTTCATTGAAAGCTCCATCACGTTGTTCCTGAATAAAGAAAGCCCAGGGGGTTTTAGTGGAAAAATTGAAAGATAATTAATGCTGTATTCCTTAATCTACTCACCAATGATGGATAAAAATTGCTGATCTTTCTGACAGATATTATGGTGCATTTTCCATCTTCGTAAAGGTTGGTTATTGTTAGGTGTCCTACAATAACAATTGCTATAGATACATTTAATTTCTAATAATTTTATGTTTGAATTAACTAATATTAAGCCATAGGTTTTTCTAAACAATGAGCTTTTTTTTAATGGGACAAGCTCTAAGACAGGGATGTCCAAACTTGGGAACTTTAAGACTTGTGGACTTCAACTCCCAGAATTCCCCAGCCAGCATAGCTGGCTGGGTAATTCTGGGAGTTGAAGTCCACAAGTCTTAAAGTTCCCAAGTTTGGACATCCCTGCTCTAAGAGATATTTAAGCCTCAAAAAAGAAAATTCATGTTCCAAAAGAACTCTGTGTGCAAAGATATTTGCCTACCCTGGACACTGGTCAAAAATACACAATTACATCCTCTGGTCAAGAACCTGAATTGGTTCAAGAGTCCCAATGATTCTTTTTGTTGCTGAAGCTTGACTCAAAAAAACCCAGAATGGAATCTTGCCATTTTCAAACCTTGAATTTGAATCATATTTTGGCTGACTTACAAAATCTAACAATCAGATCTTGGAGCAGAACGCAGGAAAAGAACAAATAAAAGAGCTTTGGAGCATTTATGCGTTACTTGGTGATAGGTAATTTCAGAAGAGAAGACAAGTCCAAATGGAGAATGAAATGGAATAATTTAATGGTCAATCACAATCCTCTAATGCAGCACTTAATGCTGACTGTCTCAGATCAGGATGCAGAACTACCTAAGTTTGGTATGAAGATATCCCTGTTAAAACTCATTTTTTTTCTGTTTGATAGAGGAACTTGTGGTTCACTTATAAATGCATTTCCCTGCAGATCCTGCTGTGACTGGGTTTGGCACTTTTGCTCCCATAAGATGCATAGTGGGACAATGCTAGTGGGAAGATCAATTTTTCCTTCAAAAAAGAAAAAAAAATGTATGTGAAAATATAGAAGATACCCAGGGCTTTTGACTTTTCCTTTCTTTTTTATGTTGATAAATAAAGAAAGCATCTCATAGAAAGAATAAGGTTTGGTAAGAGGTCCACCCTGTTGTCAGCAGCCTTTGTTTTTTCTTCTTTTTTTCTGTGAAAAAGGAAGAACAAGTCAAAAACAGGCCCATCTTGCATATTTTCAAGGGTAAATGCTGCACCATTCTGCCTCTGAAGGGATGAGAGAATTTCTATCTGGGTTTTAAAAGAAAATAACATTCAAAAAAGCTGGACATAAAAACGCTGGAGCAGAACTCTGTCTTGCAACGTCCTGTAAAATGGATCCGAATTACACCAGTTGTATCCTATCTGTGACCTGGCAGATGGTCCTGAAGTAGAACTACCAATATTTCTCAACACTGTCAGACTGGCTGAGAGTTAAGCTATAAAACTGGGATTAGAATTTGGAGTTCATTAGATTTGAGAATTTTGCTTCTTATTCATAACTATTTAACAAGCCTTAATTCAATTTGCTTTTGTTTGGTCTGAGTGTAAATGGTTTTAATTAATTTCTGGAATGTGTTTAATGCATGGAGCTCATTTAATTCCTTTATCCTGAAGACGAAAGGGTAAGTGAAACAAACTGAATTGGCAGCTTCCAGGACTTTTAAATGCATCGCCGTTCCAATCAAGCAACACGCCCTGCAGCGTTTTAGACCCCCATCAAGCAATCAAAAAGTTTCTCAGAGTGGTAGAGTACCTAATAAGTACAACAAATTTATTGTCACATCTCGATTGGTGACAACTTGATTACATTCCTGAAATAATAAAAATTAATTTGCATGACCTGACCCTTCCCACTGCTGCCACCAACTCAGATTGCACTGATTTGGAAATATTTATCCTTGTAGATTGCCCAGTACTGTTCTTCGAAGAATTCAGAGAAATGCCTCTATAATTAGAGTCAACACATGGACTATGCGATCCGTGCCAGCTGGAAGAGGGTGGTGTGTTTTTTTTCTGGGAAGAACTTAATAAGAATTTAAATATACTGGTAATCCTTGACTTGTGGTCACAATTGAGCCCAAAATTCATGCGGCTAAGGCAGGGGTCTGCAAAGTCAGCTCTTTTAAGACTGGTGGACTTCAACTCCAAGAATTCCCCAGCCAGCTATGCTGGCTGGGGAACTCTGGGAGTTGAAGTCCACCAGTCTTAAAAGAGCCGACTTTGCAGACCCCTGGGCTAAGGGAAACATTTGTTAAGTCAGTTTTATTTATTTATTTATTTTATCAAATTTATATACCGCCCTATCTCCCCGAAGGATGGGGACTAAAATGGGACTTTGGACCCATTTTATGAGCTTTCTGGCCACAGTTGTTAAATAAATCATTGCAGTTTGTTATGCTAGTAACATGATTGTTAAGTGAATCTGGTTTCCCCATTGACTTAGTGCCGCGAAACGGAGTGAGCTCCCGTTACTTGACCCAGCTTCTGCCAACCTAGCAGTTCGAAAGCTCATAAAAATGCAAGTAGAAAAATAGGAACCACCTTTGGCGAGAAGGTAACAGCATTCTGTGTCCCTTCACTGTTTAGTCATGCTGGCCACATGACCATGGAGATATCTTCGGACAGCACTGGCTCCTCAGCTTTGAAACGGAGATGAGCACCATATCCAGAGACAAGAATGACTAGCACGAGAATGATGTGCGAAGGGAACCCTTACCTTTATTGACTTTGCTTGTTAGAAGTTCACAAATGGTGATCACATGACTGCAGCCATCATAAATATGAGCCCATTGCCAAGCATCCAAATTTTGATCATGTGACCACAGGGCACAGCACCAGCCATGTCAAAAACAGTCATAAGTGTTGGAAGAAAAATCTGGTCCAGTTCCAAGCTAGGAGAAAGGTGCTTGAAATAAAATGGAGGTTGATTGGAAAGAAGGATTCTGTTTATTGATGAGCAGAACCACAGCATGAAGTTCTGGGAAAGCTGACAAATTAGCTTGATGAGTGCAAGGATTTGTATACAGTTTACAGTATTTTGTAATTTTGAGGTTTGCTTTGTGTGCTTTTATTATTTGATTGGTTTTACTTGTTTTGCAAAGGCTCATGAGAGGTCTTAATTATCGGCTTCCTGGGTCCTAATCCTGTCAAGCACGTGTAATTGATTTTATCCTGTTATCTCTTGCATCTAGCCTGTTTTTCTTAATGGACTACTATTGCTTTTCGTTTTTTTTTATTTATTTCATCAAGCATGAATTAGATAACAGATATATGTATAAACATGATTAAGAATACATGAAATGGATACAAATGCCAGGGAATATTAAGAGAGGGACAGTAGGCACTCTTGTGCGCTTATGCATACTTCCAACTTTTCTCAATGAATGGGGTTAAAGTCATGTCTTGTCCTTCTTAATCCTATCACCTGGAGCTGAACAGGTTTTGTTTATGAATAGATTGGCCCGAATTTCTTAATGGGCACAAAATATCCATTACTAAAGACTTCAGGCATCTGCTGGCGGCTGTTTTACTATGCAGGAAACCGGGGCTGCTTTCTGCCTTTAAGAGCATGTTTCTCCATTTCTCCTCTGAGAAAATATAATATTCTGCCTCTTAATATTGCCCAAACTATTTAATTCTCTAGCAGGGGAAGATTTCCACATAAATTACTTTTTTCCATGCTATTTTAACTTTGAACAGTCACTTAATGAACTGTTTAAATTAAGGACTATCTGTATTTAAGGTCTGATTTTTTTTTTTTAAATGAACATGAAAGAACAGTAAACATAGTTGGAGGAAATAGTCCACATACCTTTTGTATCGTGGTATTCTAAGGTGTACAGCCTTAACCACATAGGACTCTTTGTGTATTTTCTTTTACTGTGGATGACTGAATACAGCACTCTCTGAAATGTATCTGTAATATTGTACTATTAACAGTTCACTTCAGTGGTGGGTTGCTAACCAGTTTACTACCGATTTCCTTGTGCACTCACGCACGCATGCACAATGCTTCTGTGCATGCACAGAAGCATCCAGGTGGATGGGTGGAGCCTCCTGCCACCGCCACTACTAATGCAGCTGAACTGGCCCGAACTGGCAGCAACCCACCTCTGGTTCATTTTCTGTACAGTTAACAGTATATGCATCGTAAGAACTATTCAGTATTCTTTGCCTACTTAATGGTAGGTATGACAATTGTGCTGCAAGTTTTCCATCTCTGAATCTGTTTACAAGGAATCTCTGCTTTCTTCATTTGTGTCCTTCGTGAGTCGGATCAAAACTCCCTACTTCCAAGACTTGCCCATGGCCTTTTATGGCCTGGAGTTAAAAGCCATATTCTCCACCCATTTCCATGTCTAGAAATGGATCCCGCACATTGCAAGTCGATTATATGGGGGATAGGTAAGGTGGAATCTTATCTGTGGTATAGCTAACTTTGACCTTTAACCCTTTGCAGTCACTTTTTATTATATAGCATTTTCTCAGAGGTGACCACCTTATTGGGATTGGCCAGAGGTAGGACTCATCTGTTTTGCTGAACCAGTAGTTGTAAGGTTTGGCTGACCCACCTCACCCCACCCCACCCCTCCCAGGATTCTCCACATGTCTCATTCATCATGCCAGGTAAGTGCAGGGCCTCCTTGGGGGAACTGGGAGGGCAAAAAATGTGCACCCTGTAAGTTCTGGAAGCCCTGAAACAGGTCTGTTTCCACCCTCTGGAGCAAGGGTCCCCAACCCCCGGTCCGTGGATCAGTGCCGGTCCGTGGCTTGATAGGAATCGGGGTGAGCAGCACAACTCTTAGAAAGGGCCGGAGAGGAGGGAGGAGAGGGCAGCTCCCTGGGCAGAGCGCACACGGGGGGCGGGAGAGCACAGGCGCGGCCACTCGCGGTGTTGGGGGCCCGAGAGGGGCGAGTGAGCTGACTCACCCCCCTGCGCGCATGCGCCGCCTGTTCCCCCATTCCCCCTCTACAGCGGCCGAGCCATGGCCACCGGTCCGCGGAAATTTTTTAACATGAAACCGGTCCCTGGTGCCAAAAAGGTTGGGCACCCCTGCTCTGGAGGGCCTAGGGGAGCCCATTTTTGCCCTCTCGGAGGCTCGAGGAAAGTCTTCGGATCCTGGGGAGGGTGAAACCCCCCCCCCCCCACCATGGTGCAGGAGGCTGAGTAGGCCATGCCCACCATGGCCACGACCACCAGCAACTGTGTAGAGAACAGGTTGCTAACATTTTTCAATCCCACCCCTGGGATTAGCCCTGACTTTTCTGAAAGTAGAACCAAAAATAGAAGCCACATTTGGCTCTAAAGGTTTTTTCCCCCATCTTACTTTTCAGATTTTCATCTCAGAGCAAAGATTACCAATTTAATAAAATGCATTTGCTACGAAGCAAAGGAACTAAGGCAGGAGAAGGAGATCCTGCTGGTATATTATGCAAAATGCAGTACAATTAGATTTGGTTTCTTTTTGTGGTTTAATTTTGTTGTTCCCTCAGAAAACAACTATTCATCATATTAATGCAGTTCTAATATAGTACAGTAAACATTTTCCAAAAACAACCCTTTTAAAATGCATTCGGCTGCATTAAAATTTAAGGAAGAAATTTAGACTTTGAATATCCTTTGGTTCTCTCAAATGAATGATAATCTCCACTTACTAGAAATGTAATACTTTATATATCATCCTTCTTCAGCTTGTCACCTTCCATATCTATAAGAACTGTTAGGAGTATACTCCTAGTGTTGTGTAGTTAATATATAATACCATGATGACAAATGGTCATTGTGGCTTTAAGACTGTTGGAATGCAATTAGAGACTGTAATTGGAGACTGTAATTGTCTCCACTATAAGAGGAAGTCAGCAGAATGCAATCGCTCTCCCTGCTGGATCATCTTTATAGCTCTACTGTTTGCTATCTACTCATGTGCTGTGACTGACTGTTTGAAGAAGGAAGAAGGAAGAATTGTGGATTGCTGACTGTAAGCAATTGTTAGTTTGTTAAGGACTTTGTTTTGACTTACTACCAACCATCACTGCTTGTGAAGCAGTAGTTTAGTTTTACAACAACAGTAAAGCTAATTGTTTTTTACTAACAGTGTCTGGGTTGCTATTTGTGTGTTTACTAGCAATGTTCCTCTAGCTGCATATTCCGCTGCACAACTTTTCTGTCTCCCAACGGAGATATCCCCCCAACAAGAACGATAACTCCCAACATTTCCACTTGGTAGGGCCTTCAGAATGCACTTGAAAAGTATATATTTAATCGGACAGGCCAGGGTTAAGGAAGTCTGCTACTAATTTTCAAATCAGAATATGACTGAGTGGGTTAAGGAAGGAATCCAAGGCAATACCTGGAAGAAACCAGAGAATAGGTTGGATCTGCTATTGTTCTCATGAAGCTATTATGGCTTCCTGTTATCATCCACCTGCTGTCGCAATAACATTAAACTTAGAAAGAGGATACTTGTTTTCCCCAAGACTGCCTGCGTGAATAAGATTCCATTCTTAATCACCGCACCAGCTATAGAAGATTAGAGATGCCCTATAATTGCCCATCTCCTGGGAAACTAATGAAGATTTCTTTAGATGTGGCCTAATAAGTGGTCTAATAACAAGAAGACATCTTACCCTCTCCCGAATAGACATTTATGGTGTTAATTAAGGTACAAAGAATAGCTGGGCGAGGATGCAAGACAAATGATGGAATGCACTGCTCCAAGTAGCCAGTGCACAACCTTCAGTCGCACAAATTAAAACTGGTCCAAGGTAACCATACAAGAGTAATTGTCAGACATTCTCATAATCGGCTCTGCATCAAAGGCAGCATCCAAGCTAATGTGTAAACAGTGAAGTTTACTGTTTACTGAAGGGATTGGGTTTTCTGGGTGGTACTATACCATTCAAGGCAGTAAAATAAAAATCAATCAATCATGTTTGATGGTCTTGGAGAATGTCCTGAGAGGAGAGGAGGAGGAGGAGGAGGAGGAGGAGGGGGGGGGAGGAGGAAGAGGAGGAGGAGGAGGTATAGACTAGGCAACAATCAGAGAAGAACTAATGGAAGTGTACCAAACACCTCAGAACATTGATATTTTTATCATCTTGACCCATAAAAATGAATCTTTCATTAAATTCCATGAAGACCTCAACAACCTCCACCCCATCAGTTTAACCTTGGTTTATCAAAAGAAAGAACTTTGATTGTCAAAGTTAAACTGTATGATGGATACATGCATGTTATAAGAAACCTACAGACTGCCAGGCCTGCTTCGTATTTCCAGCTTCCATTTGGATTATGGGAGTGTTAAACTAGCAACCCATGGGTCGAATGCATCACGTGCTGGCCACGCCCACCCCAGCTTCACAAATGAGAAACATGTTGCAAAATGTCAGCAGACGGCAATGTGAGGTGGTGAGTTTGACATGATCTAGAACACACCACCAATCTATTGCCTAGAACAACCGACAAAGAGATGGCTAAACTCACATACATTACAAGGCTTTGTACCATCACAGATACACAAACACAGTAATAAGATCCAATGTTAATTGAGAAAGCACTTGTATTGTGTCTTACACGTAACTTCAGTCTACCTAACCATCCTGTCATCTCCACCTTTTCCTCCCCCAACTCATCCTGGTTGCTAAATCCAATAGCAGTTTTGCTGTTGCATGCATCTGAACAAATGAGCTGCGGTTCACAAAAGCTTTTGTCTTAACAGCATTTGTTACTCTTAAAAAGAAATCACGAGACCACTTCCTATCTTTAAGCCATTATGTGAAAAACCTTGATTGATGGAAGCCCTGATGGCTGGCAGAGGACAGCTATTGGCCCATTTGGTAATCGCCATGGCATATGGAAAGTTGCAGTAAGTAATGTCAGAGGAGTAAATGATACAAACCATAAAGTGAATAAAGCGAATGAAAGCAAAATAGGTATGTTGAATGTTTATGCAACTAAGAGAAACAGGAAAGACGTACTGCAGGTTGCTATGGTTAATGTGTATGTTGAAAACTTCTCAATTAAGCTTGACCTTTTGCTATTTATAATACTATTGGTTTAACTGTGCTTATGTTATTTATAATGCATCTTTCTATTCTTGTCTTTTCTAAATTCATGACAGGCAGTTTATATATGTATTTTTTTTTAAAGAGCAGAAATTTACCAAATACTGCATTTTGATATCCCAGCAATAATTACTGTCAATCACTTGCATTAAAAAAATGAACACACAGATACAAACAGACCCACTCAAACATATACAAACATATGCAGACAGACACACAGAGATAGGTATAAAAAATAAATAAATAAATAAATTTATTTTATATACCGCATTCTCTCCCCAAGGGGACTCGGAGAGGTGCACAGGGAAAAAATTAAAATACTATAAAAAATACATACATAGAATAAATACAGTGAATAAAAACGAATTAAATTAGAATTATCCCTGCGCTAAAATCCCCAAGTTATAGCACTAAAATTCCCTAACACCCCAAAGGTAGAGACTAACCTAGGCCGGCCAAGCAGAAAAAGTATGTTTTGAGTTTTTGACGGAAGGAGCGGAGGTCCGTGGTTGTTCTAATGTCGGGGGGAAGGTCGTTCCAGAGGGCTGGGCCCGCCAAAGAGAAGGCCCTTCCCCTGGGCGTCGCCCGCTGACAAAGTCTAGTGGACGGCACCCGGAGAAGTCCCTCTCTGTGGGAGCGAATCGGCCGTGAGGATATGTGGGGCAGGATCCGATCCCGCAGATAGATGTATGTATGTATGTATGTATGTATGCATGTATGTATGTATGTATGTATGTACAATATGTATGTATATTCCAAATTGAGCTGAGAAGATTTCACCTATCTCTAGCCTGATGCCTTTTAACAAGTGAAAAGCCAACTTTCTCATGACTCCCTTGAAGTGAGGAATTAACTTTTTTCTAATACATATCCCATTATAACTTGGAATCCATTCGTTTCTCAGCATGCACTAGCAGTTTAACATTGTTATTAGCGCTTGCCAAGTGCCTTCTGCAATCATATGCAGCAGTCATTAAGGCATGGCATCAGTTTTCCAAGAAAATGGACTTAGCCCCCAATATGCACTAACTGCAGTCAAATCTTGTATTATTGGTTTGTCCTCTTCCCCAAAAGTATATTTCGGAGATCACTAACTGTTCTTAATGGACTCATTAGTAGAGGTTTGGCTGGTTTCATTATTTTCATTTCTAAAAGCAGAAATGGGAGCACAACCAAACACAACAGCAGTGAGTATCCACTATTGCTATCAAGCACTCCTTTCATAATCGCTTAGCAACCGGTAACTGGCATTTTATATTGGCAATGTGAATGTGATCAAACTATGAATTAAATTATTTGTAGATAATTTATTGAGGCTTCCAAAAAAAAAGCTGCTCAAAGGGGAAAGTCTAGATTTAAATTTAAAAGCTTCTTGATACCTTTTCATTCCCAACCACGGTTTTCTTCCTTATTTCTCTTTGTGCTAAGAGTGGCATGGAAGACTCCAACTGCAGATAGTTGTGCTGTAAAATTAGCATCCAAAACTGATAGATTGCCATATTCTGTGTGTGTGTGTGTGTGTGTGTGTGTGTGTTTTGCTATATAAGATGATAGAGCCATATCTTTCTTGCAAAACTGCTTGCTAAAATACAACACAAATTAGAATATATATAAGTTTTCTAAATTTGCAGCTGATTTTATTGTACGGAATTGCCCCATTAAGTTTCTGATTCTATTGCATGCAATCAGGAAAGTTATGAAATTCAATGAATCCATGGAAGATTGAAATAATAGAGGAATTAGTTTAAGTATTCCAGGTGTGAAATAAATTCATCCTGGAGTCTCTATGGAGTGCTCACTCCTTCTTTTTTGTGGTGTGGTATCTACATTGAAAAATGCATTCCGAAAAGAAATGTACATTTCTGAAAATTATGTTCAAAATGGCTGGAAGTTCAATCTCCTTCCTCCTCAATGTCATTGACTATGGACGCACCGTGGCTCAGTGGCTTATTGACACTGGAGATGGTCTCTTCTCCTGCAGTTCGAGTTCTACAGTGCGTGGTGAGGTGAGCTCCCATCACCTGCCCAACTTCTGACCATCTTTCAGTTCAAAAGCATGTTCTATGCAAGAAGTGTACCACTTCTGTGGGAAGTTGGTGCTCCATGCAGGCAGTCAAATTCCTATTGGCTCTGAACCTTCCTGCTTGCAGCACCTATTTACGAGGTGGCTTGAGGTTGGGGAGGGGACTTAGGATGACACTGCAGGAAGAGCCACTCGTTTTTCTTTCTGGTGCAAAGTTAGCTTGCCCTCTTGTGACACACTATGGGAAGTGTGCAAGCATGTACATGACACAGCTGGTAAACTGGCAGCCAAACTACTACTTTGTAATAGCATTGTAGTCTCCTGGTTAATGTAACACTGCCATATGCTAGTAATCATCATCATCATCATCATCATCATCGGGAACAGCGAGTTGACAAAGTTCTTGAAAATGAACAGGTCAAGATCTCGTGGAACTTTTGGATCCAAACAGACAGACATCTGGCCAACAACACTCCAGGTATCACTATTTTAAAAAATCTGGCTCAGTGATATTGCAATACCAAGTGATGAATGAATTGAAGAGAAATGGCATGTATATATAGACAGAAAAGGAAAGCAGCTTGCTTCCTCCCTTAATTGGGACTTACCAGGGTGTTGTGACACAAATATATACTTATTCCCCTGGCTCAGCTGATCAGCTGGCTTAGTGGCAAAAACATCTGCCTAACATGTAATACAGCCCTGGTTCAAATCCCAGTAAGGGTATGGCTAGCTGATGAGAGCTAAATAGCTTGAAATAGATCAATACTAGTTTCCCTTGTTTATTTATTTATCAGCACAAACGTAAACACAAATGGAAACAAAAGGCAACGAAACAAACAGTTTTCTGTCTGCATGGTCTCTTGTGATGAGCCAAAAGACAGAAAAGGAAAGCAGCTTGCTTCCTCCCTTAATTGGGGCTTATCAGGGTGTTGTGACACACACACACACACACACACACACACACACACACAGAGAGAGAGAGAGAGAGAGAGAGAGAGAGAGAGAGAGAGAGAGAGAGAGAGAGAGATAAATAGATATATGTTTGTTTGTGTGTGTGTTAGGTTTTTGACCTGATCAATAAATAAATCAGGGAGACTAGTATAGATCTATTTTGAGCTTTTTAGCTCTCATCAGCTAGCCATACCCTTAGTGGGATTTGAACCGGAGCTGTATTACATGTTAGGCAGAAACCTTAGCCATTATGCCACCAGGTTCTCTTCCTGATCAACTGAGACAGGAGGATAAGTATATACTTGTGTCACAACACCCTGTTAAGCCCCAATTAAGGGAGGAAGCATACTGTTTTCCTTTTCTGCCTTTCGGCTTATCACCAGAGACCATCTTTTGCAGAAAGCTATGAGTTCCGTTGTGTACTTTTTTATATGTGTGTTAGGTAAAAAATTATGCCACCAGGTTCTCTTCCTGATCAGCTGAGACAGAAGGATAAGTATATACTTGTGTCACAACAACCTGGTGGCATAATGGCTAAGGCTTCTGCCTAACATGTAATACAGCCCCGGTTCAAATCCCAGTAAGGGTATTGCTAGCTGATGAGAGCTAAAAAGCTCAAAATAGATCTCCCCAACAACACCTACCAGATTAAAACAATAAATTAGCTTTACAAAAAGGAGATCAGTTCTATGCTGATCTAAGCACCTAGTCAGAAAGGCAGACTATGAATAACTCCTTAGGAGGAGGACATAAATTCTGAAAATGTCATATCCATATAGAGATGCTAAACATTTGATTGGAGTTATCTCTGTTGTTTTCTTTAAACACAGACTGTACTATTTTTGTAAACGATGGGAACAGCTGTTTCCATCCCACTTAGTTATTGTAGTTGAAATTATCCCCAATAAATTGCTTAAAGTGAGTTTGAAAATCTGAACACAAAGTGCATCCGTCATTGATTTATACAATATTGCTTTAATACTTAACAATATTAAGCTGCCCAGTTTGTCAGAGAAAAAGCCCATTTTATAAATAGAATTGCATCTAGTGGAGAGCTGTCCTTTTTTCACATTTGTTCATTTCTCTAACCTGATCCTTTCACCCTCCATTTTGAATTCCAGTCAATGTAAAACATATTCTGAGCTTTGGGTTATTTGGCAAAGGCAGCCAATTGATTATACCATATTTTTTGAAGTATAAGATGCACCGGAGTATAAGATGCACCAAGGTTTTGAAGAGGCAAATTACAAAAAAAAATAGGTAGGTAGATAGAGGGATAGAGAGGGAGAGAAAGAAAGAGAAATACAGTAGGTAGGTAGGTGAGAGAGTAGGTAGGTAGGTAGATAAAGGGATAGAGAGAGAAATAGAGAGAAATACAGTAGGTAGGTAGGGAGAGAGAGAGTGTGTGTGTAGGTAGATAGGTAGGAAGGTAGAAGGATAGAGAGAGAAATAGAAAGAGAGAAATACAGGAGGGAGGGAGGGAGGGAGAGTGTGTGGGTAGGTAGGTAGGTAAAGGGGGGGAGAGAGAGGGCTTAGGGGGGCAAAAAAATGACCCAACTTAGGCTAATTTCCGCCCTCCCCCGGCCCCCAGGAGCTCTCTGGAAGCCTCCATAAAGCTAAGCACAGCCATTTTAGTAATGGGGGTGGGGTTTTGGGAGGCAAAAAATGCTGTATTTGATGTATAAGATGCACCCAGATTTTCAGCCTCTTTTTAGAGGAAAAAAGATGCGTCTTTTTTTTTGATTGAAAAAGTTTTATTAGTTTTAACACTTTATAAAAGGAAAGGGGTAGGTAAGGTATTAAACAATATTTAAGAGCTTCCACTTCGGGTTTGATGACCGCCTCCGAGTCTTCCTACATATCCCATTAGGAAATAACAAAAGGAAGGGGTACATACATTTTAAGTCATAAATTTCATAATATTTTATACATTCAATTACTTTGTTTCATTAACATCCGTACAGGAATTACCATCATAAAAAGAAAAGTAAGAAATTATTTTTGCGATCTGAACCTCTTTGCTATAGTCTCTTCCTCCTCCACCCAACCAGTGGGCGGACCCGTGGCCCCTCCCGTTCCCATATCACCGTCATCCAGGATTGAGGAATGCTTTTTAAGAAAATTCTCCGCCTCTTTTACAGTTTTGATTCTAACTCTTCCTCCCTCCCAGAATACCAGCATCCCTTCAGGCATCAACCACTTGAACCACACCCCCTTTTTATATAATTTTTTTGTTAAGAAGGAATAATTCCTTCTTATATCTCGTATTTTTTTTGGGATCTGCTTCAATATGGCCACCTCGTTTTGTTGATATATCAGAGGCCCCCCTCTTTGCGCTCTCAGTATCTCATCCCTCATTGACCTTCTTATAAATTTAATATGTATCTCTCTGGGCACATCATTTATTCTGGCAAATGCTGAATTAATTCTATAAATCAAATCAATGTCCCCCCAAATAAGTTCCTTATCTTTCTTAGTATAATCCGCTAACATAGTAGCCATTAACTCTTTTAAATTCCCATTATCTTCTTCTGGAACATTCTGCAATCTTAAAAAGAAAGACATACGTTCAAAATCAATTTTAGACATTTGACCAGTAATTTCTGTAATTTCCTTCTTAAAGTCTTTTATCTCCTCCTTCATCCCAACCGCCCCCCCTTCCAGCCCCTCAATTTTTTGTTTATTATTTGTTATTTCTCTTTGCACCTCCAATAGTTCCAATCTTGTACTTAAATTGTCTTTCTGGATTTGTTGTATTTCATTCATTATTTTTTGAAACATCTCCTCTACGTTTGTTGACTTAGGGTCCCCTGCTTCTGTTTCCTTCTGCAAGAAAGTTGAAATCTTTGATTGTGAGGATGGACTAGGCTTTGTAGATGTTGGAGCAGAGCTTGATTTCCCAGATGGTGGTTTCCTAGATGCCATAATTAAAGTTTTAAATGTTAATGTGAAGAGAAGAAAGAGAAAAAAGAAAAAAAATGGTGCTGTTGGGCAGGCAGTCTGTGAAGTCCGAGACAAAAGCAGTTGTAGTTCAAATTAATTTTGCAACGTCCAGAGAGAAAAGTAAAAAAAAACTTTCCAAGTAAAGGCAGAAGGCTTCACAAAGGGAGAAAACACTGAAAGTCACTAGAGCAGGTCCTTTTATATATATTTTAAATTTAGCCTGATTTAGTTTGTTAAAGTGAAGGAATGCTTATTTTCAAAAGGAAAAGTTCCCTCCTGGGAACAAAGAGAACACCATATTTCCGCCTCACCGTCTAACAGCAATCCCTTGTTTGGCAATACATTTCCTTTTTCAATTAATCCAACGGATGCCACTTTCACTCTCTCTGCATCGCGGGACTATTTCTCTGATGCTGCTTTAATTCCGGGGGGGGGGCTGTTTCCAACTCCCCCCTATCCTCTCTTTCAATAAACTTGAATGCTGAAAGTTCAAATAAGGCACATATCATTTCTTCTTATCCGGAGCCTCGGCGCAGCCATTCAGACCCGGCGTTTCTGCTCTTTGTAAAAATCCTCCATGTTCCCGCTCCTTCGGCGAAAGGGAACTCCCCCGCGAAAGTTCCTCTGCTCCTAGGGCGAGGCGGGAGCAGCCCCCCTGACCGCCTTCAAGGTGGGGGCCCTCACCGCAAGCCGCCCATACGGGGGGGGACTTTGCCCATCCCCCCCCTGCACCCGAAGGCGCGGCTGAGGCAACACAGCGGCGGATGTGTGGAATCCACGTCCGTCGTGTCCAAAGCCGGAAACGATCTCAAAAAAGTGTGTCTTATACTCGGAAAAATATGGTATCTAGTCCTGTAATGATCTAACCCAGTGATGGCAAACCTTTTTAGGTTCGCGTGCCATAAAGGGGGGGGTCGTGCCCGGTGTGCCACACCCATAATGCAATGAGTGCCCCCCAGTGCACAGGTGCGCATGACAGGCACTCCCCCCATTTTATACATGCTTCTGGTTTGCTCACAGCCTCATTTTTAGTCCTCTGGAGGCTTCAGGGAAGCTCCTGAAGCCTCTGGAGGGCCTCTGGGGGGGAGCTGTTTTCACCCTCCCCAGGCTCATATGAGGGATATACAGAGAAATACATTAGGTAGAGAGAGTAGGTAGGGAGGATGAAAAATGGCTTTAAAAATGGCTGAATCAGCTGGCCAGCACGCACATGCATGCTGGCCAGCTGACAGGGCAATGCCTCATGTGCCCTGCCAAATGACTTCATAGGTTCACCATCACTGATCTAACCTGTGCCAGATTTCCAAATCTGAACAAATATTGTTTGCTATTTCACTAACAAGGAGCTACCCCCTCAACAAGGGGGGGGGGGAATCCTCCTCGCCAACACTAGCTGATAAAACACAGAAATAAAGGAGCTGGGCTGAAATTCTGGACTTGGAGGAGTACGCCGGGGACTTCCCTTCAAAAAATGTGGATCGTGAGTTTTGAGCTTATTTTCATTCAATCTTCTACAGAAAGACAAATAGAGGGGATAGTTTAACTGTAGAAACCCCCCTTGTAAAAAGCAGCTGCTTAAAATGCTCTCCAGATGTAGGAGGCTGAGGATTAATACCATCCGTTCATAACCATCTAAAAGAAACTATGTTTCAACTAGTGAATTTACAGCTAGCAAAAAAAATCAGAGAAGCGAGAAGGAAATATTCCTTCTTGTCAAAAAAATTATATAAAAACGGAATCTGGTTCAAATGGTTAACGCCTGAAGGAATGTTGGTATTCTGGGATGGAGGCAGGATTAGAATTAAAACAACAGGAGAGGCAGAGGCCTTTCTTAAAAAACACTCCTCAACTCTGGGAGACGAAGAAGAAGGAACGGGTGGAGTCATGGCGCTGCCCACTGGGGGGAGGGAGGAAGAAGATATAATAGCAAAGAGACTCAGATCTCAAAAATAATTAATTTTGAATTACTGTAATTCCTGAAATGGATGTTAATGCAAAACTAAAGATTGAATGCATGAATTTTAAAATGTGATATATATACCACTATTTACTTAACAATATGATGTATGAAGACCCGGATGTAACCACCATTTCTGACATGGAAGCTCTAAAATATATATTGTATACCCTATATACCCTTTCCCCTATTATAATTTGTAAAACCAATAAAATTCTTTTGCCAAAAAACAACAACTTTCAATTGGCAAAATACAGCATAATTCCCTGAGCTACGGAGAGAAAATCATAGAGACACTTCTTTTTTTTTTTTTTTTTTTTTTTATTGAAATTTTTATACTGTTTTACAATATATCACCCAGTGCTGTACAAAACAAAAGGAAGAGTTGGTTTCAAGTATTCATCTATTATCTTTAGGATCTCCAAAATCCACGTTCCCTCGGTACAGGCGTCGAGACGTCCAAAGTTCCAAGTGCATAGTCCACAAATGGCTTCCAAGTCTTCCAAAAGATATCGTTTTTATAAACCCCCTCTCTAAATTTAATATCGCACGTCATTTTATCATTTAAGGCTAATTTCCACATTTCACAGTACCATTCTTCTATTTTAATATTTACCTCTATTTTCCAATATCTTGCTATTACAATTCTACCCATTATAATCATAATTCTAATCAGTTCTTTCTCATGTTTTGTTAACTCTGGTTCATTATTTATCAATAACAATATAGTTTCTGGTCTCAATATTATTATTCTTTTCATCATTTCACACAACGTTCTTTCTAATTGCTGCCAAAACTTTTTAATTTTCACACATTTATACCACATATGTTCATAAGTTCCCAATTCCGTATTACATCTCCAACATTTATCACTCATTTTTTTATCTATCAGTGATAATCTTAGTGGGGTCCAGTACCATTTCCAAACAACTTTAAAATTATGTTCTTTAATCCTTATAGATAAAGTTCTCATAATCCGACTCTTCCAATTCTCGTTCCAATCCAAATCCAATATTTTAATCTTTAAATCTTCCTCCCAATTCCTTTTCATTACCATTTGTGGATTTCCATCAAAGTTTATAATCTTGTATATCTTACTAACGAGTCCTTTTAACCCAGTTTCATCCTTAATAATTTGAGATACTAAACTTTCAAATTTAGTTTTACTTCTATCTATGTTACATATTCCCCTTACTTTCATAGTCCATTTTTCTACCTGTATTTTTTCAAACCAATTTAACTCCAATTTTTGAATTACTTTTTTCTTCCTACTTTCAATTCCTAAAGCTCTTAACCAATCTACTATATTTCCTATATTTTCATCCTCAATTACTTTGTTCCGACTTATATTAGTTTTAATCGGCCAACTTTCAGTTGTCTTTCCCAAAAAAGTTATATCCGGAATCAGTTTCTTAACAAATTTATTCCAAGTTTTACTCAACCCCTTTAACCAATAACTATTAATTGTCTTTTTTGTTTTTGCTCTATCTAAAAACCATATAGACCCAAATCTCTTAATATCTTTTAACTCCAGATCTCCCCAATGACCATCTCCACCTTTAAGTATTTTTATCACAGTTCTAATATTATACGCCCGATAATAATTAAGTAGATTGGGAATTCCCAATCCACCCTCTTTTTGGTTTTGATACCACAATTTCTTCATTAATCTTGGTCTTTTCCCACCATTACAAAATTTATCTAATTTCTTCTGATATTCTTCTATATCTTTCTCTGTCAAATTTAATGGTAGCATCTCAAATAAAAAGTTAAACTTTGGTAATAACATCATTTTACACATTGCGATTCTACCAAACCAAGACAACTTTATCTCTTTATATTTATCTATCTTTTTCTCTACTTCCTTCAACATCACCTCATAATTAATTTTTTTTAATTCTCTAACTTTAAGTGAAAGTGTTATCCCCAAGTATTTCAATGTGTTCTTAGCTCTTATCCCAAATTGTTCTTGCATACTCTCCCACTCCTTACCATCCTTATTCATTAATAATTCAGATTTTGACCAATTTACCTTTAAACCTGTCATTTCTTCAAATTCTATCAAATGTTTATTTATCCTCTTTAAATCTTTCTCTATATCTTTCAAAATAATCAAAGTGTCATCCGCATACAAATTTATCTTATATCCCTTGTAACCTTCCAACTCTTCATCTGCTTCTATCAATTTAATCAAAACCTCCATAACTAACAAAAATAATGTTGGAGACAAGGGACATCCTTGTCTCGTGCCTGCTTCCAATTTAATCTCTTCCGTCATTGTTCCATTCACCTTTACCTTTGCACTACTTTTTTGATACAGTTTTGAAATAACATGTATAAATTTATTACCAAAGCCTAATGCCTCGATAATTACTTTTATAGTATCCCATTGTACAGAATCAAAAGCTTTAAAAATATCTAACGATATTATACCTAATTCATCTCCATTATTCTCTGCTACATCTATAATATTCAATACTCTTCTAATTATATCACTCATATATCTACCTTTAACAAACCCTACTTGATTATAACTTATATATTTGTCTATAAAACTATTTAATCTATTACTTATAATAGCTGTAAATATTTTAGCATCTTGGTTGATTAAAGAAATAGGTCGATAAGACTCGATCCTCTCAAGATCTTTATCCGGTTTAGGAATTATAGATATTACTGTCTTATTCCATGACATCGGGACTTCTCCACCATGTAAAATTCCATTAAATAATTTTTGCAGTTTTGGTATTATTAGTTCTTTGAAATCTTTATAAAATTCAGCAGGTAATCCATCTTCTCCTGGGGTCTTCCCTAATTTTAACTCTTGTATTATTTCGTTGATTTCCTCCTGTGTTATATCTCTTTCCATCAAATCTTTGTATGTTTGATCTATTTTCATACCATATTTTCCAAGATGATTCTTCAATTTTTCTAAATCGATTGATTTCTTTAAATATAATTTTTGAAAAAAATTCCTAGCTACTTCACATTTCTCCAGTCTCTTATAACACCTTGTACCTTTTTCATCTATCAGAGAACCAATTTCTCTCTTTTGAGTTTTATTTTTCGCCATCTTTGCCAATAACCTAGAATTTTTATTACTAAATTCAAAAAAATCCCTATTCAAATATCTTAAATTTTTTTTAACCAATTCAATATCTTCTTCTATCAATTTAGTTTTTAATAAGGTCAATTCCTCCAAACATTTTTTATCTTTCGTAAGAGAGAATTGGTTCTCCAATATCTTAATTTGTCTTGTATCCTGATCAATTTTAGCTTTGTATTCTCTATATTTCCTGCTTGACAATTTAATACTTTCTCCTCTAAATATAGCTTTCATGGTATCCCAAACAATTTCAAATTTAACCTCTTCATTATCATTCAATTCCCAACTTTCCTTCCATTTTTTGGCTATCCATATTTTATCCTCCTCCCTTTTGTACAATTTTTCATCATATCTCCAACCTCTTTCCTTTTTCTCAAAATTAAGATCTATTTCCATCATAACTTCTGCATGATCAGAATCCTTAAAGATTCCCACATCTATTCTATCTACTTTATTCAGCAAATCTTTAGAAACAAAAATATAATCAATCCTTGAATAAGTATTATGTACCTTAGAACAAAAGGTATACACCCTTTCAGAGCCTTTCAGCTCTCTCCAAACATCTACCACACTGTTTTGAAACATCCATTTATTTAAGATTTCCCCTTTATTTGTTTGTCTAAAGCGGGTGGGATTATTACTATCAATTCTATCCCTAATTAGGTTGAAATCTCCCGCCACAATTACTTTCCCTTCACTTTCTGTTTCCAAAATCTTAGTAATTTTATCCAAAAATCCCTTTTGTTTTTCATTCGGTAAATATAAATTAACCAATGTCACTTTTTGCTCGTTAATATTCCCTATAATTATTAAATATCTGCCTTCCTCATCTCTAATTACTTGTTTTTTCTCAAAGTATACCCTATTTGATATCAATATCGCAACTCCTCTAGCTTTGGAAGTCCCAAAAGATTTTTCATAAATTTGCATACCTTTAATATTCATTCTATTAAAATCCTCAGATTTTTGATGAGTTTCCTGCAAAAATAATATATCTGGAGAATCCCTTTTAAATTTAAGTTCCAATCTTTTCCTTTTTATATGATTGCCTGTACCTTTCACGTTCCATGTCATTATTTTTATAAACCGCATTTAAGCGGTAACTTTTTTAATCCTGACCCCTCCTCTTCCTTTATGTGCACACCCAACACCAAACAAAAAAGACATACAAAAACATAAAACTCCACAAACAATATATAACAAACAACATAAACATAAAACTCAAATATCAGACATAACAACCACAACAAATAACAAGCAATCTTCATCCCCCACATCCTCAATCAGATATCGCCTCTATATAAAGAGTGTGGGGGAGTGGGACGTGCCGATGGTCGGGTCACCTCTTCGGGCTGTTCTTTAAATTCCACTTTCAAAAAAAGAAGACAAGATTGGCTTCGCCCCGGACTCAGCTTCCTGCTTTTTACTAGGATCCTCCATCTTGTCTGGCGTTCGTTCAGTATCTTCACGAATTTTCTTATACTCAGAAACTGCCGGGGAAATTTCTTTTCTCTTTAAACTCCTGGGATCCTGGCCGCCAATTGCACCTGTTTCTTCCAAAATTGGGGATTCCTCTTGTACTCCACCCGTCTTAAGCATATAATCTTTAATTTCTACCAAATCTTCCTCTTTCTCAATCAGCCCAAGCTCCCGAATTAATCTTAATACGTCTGTTTCTGGAGTAATAGTATGCATCCTTCCTTTATAAAAAAATTTAAGCTGTTGTAGTGGCCTCCAATTATACTTAATATCATTGTCTCTCAAGAGCTTTGTAACTGGTTTCAAATGATATCTCCAAGCTCTGTCTTCCCTGGAAATATCCGGAAAAACTTGGATTTCTTTCTCCTCAAACTTAGGAACACCTTCCAGTTCCCTTATTTTTGCCATAACCTCTAGTTTATCTCCAAGGTTTGCAAATCTTACTAAAACATTTCTAATCACTCCACCTTGCCTCTTATAACCAATTCTAAAAACACTTACTAAGTTTGCCGCTGTATATTCAAATCCAAAATCATTCAACCATTTTAACACCCTCTGCTTCAAATCATCCGATCTATTTTCTGGAATATTACGTATAACAATATTGTATTTTCTAGCATCTTCCTCCAAAAGACTAATTCTCTTATCTTGTTGCTGGTTTTTATAAAAAATTCCTTCCATCTTACGATCAATTTGTGCATCGTGTGCATGGATTTGTTCAATTTCATCTTTAATAAATTTCACCTCCACGTTTTGCTTTGCAAAACTAACATTCAATTCACTTATCTGTTCTTTAGCTTTTTGAACTTCCAATGTCAAATTCGCCACATGATCCGTCAGTCCGGTTAACTTTTCTCCGATTGTATTCAAAGCTCCAAAAATCCGTTCCAGCTCTGAAGGCTGTTGAGTCGACATTTCAATTCAAATACAAACTTTATATTTATATTTCTTTGCCAAGAGGGTCTTTTATAAAGAATGAGGGCAAACAGTGTCCCAAATCAGATAAGGCTGAGCCGGCTTATAATGCACCAAAGGAGCCAGAAAAAAAGCCTAGGAGAGCTTCCCCAGTTTATTTAACTTTTAAGCCTCCATTTTAAGTGTAATCCAAAAAGCTTGTCCGCTACATTCAGCTCACACAATCCACTTTAAAAGAATTGAAAAGTTCAAAGGAGTTATAATCCACATGCCATCACCAACTTCCTTCTTTCTTAAACTTCAGCTTGTGTTTATAGCCTTGTAGCGGGACAAAAAGCATGCAAATGATCTTTGCCAGAGACAAAGGGTAACCCCCCTTACCTCGGCCGCTCGCCCAACCCTCTGCCTCTGCCTCCACGGAGAAACAAAACTTTGAAATTCGAGCAGTTCGGGTTGTTCAATCACTTTGAAAAAGCAATTTACAAGTCACACCGACCTTCCAAAACATCTGTAAACATTTCCAGCTCCCAACGGCGCGTTTTAATCACTTTAATCCACATTTGTTAGTAAAAAAAAGCCCTACGAGGTGGAGAAAACGTCCTCACCTCACCCGGCCATAACCACGCCCCTCATAGAGACACTTCTGCCAATAATCGCTGTTCACCAAGGCTGCCTGGAACAGCATAAACAGATTTTCTTTAGACTGTGCATATTTACCTGAAATTATAGAGCTGAGATGGTGTAGTGGTTAGAGTGCAGTACTGCAGGCTACTTCAGTTGACTGCTAGCTGCAGTTCAGCAGTTCAAATCTCACCGGCTCAAGGTTGACTCAGCCTTTCATCCTTCCAAGGTGGGTCAAATAAGGACCCAGATTGTTGAGGGCAATGTGATGACTCTGTAAACTGCTTAGAGAGGGCTGTAAAAGCACTATGAAGCGGTATATAAGTCTAAGTGCTATTATAATAATAATAATAATAATAATAATAATAATAATAATAATAATAATAATAATAGTTTAATTTCCGCCACAGAGAGAGCCCTTCCCCTGGGCGTCGCCCGCTGACAAAATCTAGTGGACGGCACCCGGAGAAGTCCCTCTCTGTGGGAGCGAATCGGCCGTGAGGAAGTATGGGGCAGGATCCGATCCCGCAAATAGCTAGGTCCCGAGCCATGGAGCGCTTTAAAGATGATAATTAGTACCTTGAAGCGCACCCGGAAGACGACAGGCAGCCAGTGCAGCTCGCGCAGGAGAGGTGTTACATGGGTAAACCTAGAGGTACCCAGGATTGCCCGCGCGGCTGCGTTCTGGACCATCTGCAGTCTCCGGGTGCACCTCAATGGAAGCCCCATGTAGAGAGAGTTACAATAGTCCAGTCGGGATGTCACGAGAGCATGAGTGACTGTGCGAAGGGCGTCCCGATCCAATAGGGGGCGCAACTGGCGAACCAGGCGAACCTGGTAAAACGCCCTCCTAGCCACGGCTGTCACTTGATCTTCCATGGACAGCCGGGCATCTAGGAGGACACCCAAGTTGCGCGCCCCATCCACAGGGGCAAGATGTTCGCCCCCTATGGCCAGCGATGGAGTTAGCTGGTTGAATCGGGCAGCCGGAAACCACAGCCACTCGGTCTTGGTCGGGTTGAGTCTGAGTCCGTTACTTCCCATCCAGATCCGTACGGCTTCCAGGCACTGGCACATCACCGCTACGGCATCGTTGGGGTGGTTTGGGGTAGATATATACAGCTGCGTATCATCAGCGTAGAGATGATACTCTACCCCAAAACCACGGATGATCTCACCCAGCGGCTTCATATATGTGTTGAACAGGAGAGGCGAGAGGACCGACCCCTGAGGAACCCCACATGTGAGGGGTCTCGAGGTCGACCTCTGCTCTCCTGCCAACACAAATTGCGATCGGCCAGAGAGGTAGGAGGAGAACCACCGTAAAACGGTGCCTCCCACCCCCAACCCCCCCAACCGATGCAATAGGATACCATGGTCGATGGTATCGAAAGCCGCCGAGAGGTCTAATAGGACCAGGATGGAGGAACAACCCCCATCCCTGGCCCTCCAGAGATCATCAACCAACGCGACCAATACCGTCTCGGTGCTATGCCCGGGCCGAAAGCCGGACTGGCGCGGATCTAGATACTCAACTTCCTCCAGGTGACGGGGAAACTGTTGTGCCACCACACTCTCAACAACCTTCGCCAGAAAGGGAAGGTTGGAGACTGGACGATAGTTGTTCAAAAGAGCTGGATCCAAAGAGGGCTTCTTGAGGAGGGGCCTCACCATAGCCTCTTTTAGGGAGGCAGGCAAGGAACCCTCACCCAAGGATGCGTTGATAACCTCTATTGCTATTGCTAAACTTCCAGTATACTACCAGCTATGGGAAATTAATCTGAATGTACATGAATAGATGAAGATTGCAATCCTGATGGTAAAATGGAATGATGTAAACATTTAATAATATAATATGATGTTGGCTATGTAACAGTATATATGTTGTTATTTACTTTGAAAATCGGAAAAAAAATATCTATTAAAAAAAAAAGATTGCAATCCTTAGATATATGCTCCAGGCTGAGTCTAGTAGAAGGGAGTACGAGATGGCTCTACTCAGGCAGCAGGGCTAGGATGTGATAAAAATTCAGCAAATTGTCAATTGTTTATTCAGGTAGTTCTTGATTTATGACCACAATTAAGGCCAAAATTCCCATTGTTAAACAAGACAATTAAGTGAATTGCCCCATATTTCTTGTCATTTCTTGTTAAAGGAATCACTGCAGATGTTAAATTAGTGACATGGTGTGTGAAGTGAATCTGGCTTCCCCATTGCCTTGGTTTTCAGAAGGTCAGAAAAGTTGATCACATCATCCCGGGACATAGCAAGCATCATAGATACACATGGGTTGCCAAGCATCTGGATTTTGACCACATGACCATGGGAATGTCACAAGGGGTGTAAGTGTGAAAAAAAGTCATACATTACTTTTTTCAGTGCCATTATATCTTTGAACAGTCACTAAATAAGTGTTCTGACCTAGGCTTCCCCAGAGCATGAAGCATACTCCTCATCCTGATAAAACCTCTTTTGTTTAGGTTAAAGGGAATTCCTCTCCAGCAAAGTCCTGGTAAACATGAGATTTCACAACTACAGATATTTATCAGGTTTGGAGAGTTGCCAGGCCGATATCTTTCAAATGCCACGTTGTAGCAGCAATTACTTGGCAAGAAGTCAGGAACAGATCTTCACCCTAATGAATTGAACTAATTGTCTCCTGCAAACTCCCCTCCCCTTTTGCTCCTCTTTATTCCCTATGGGAGGGGCCATTCACCATCCACCTGTGGCTTTACTCTCGAGTCAACCCTTGTTCCTTAGCTGGTCCCTTCTCCTGGCAGCTCTGAACATGCACACATTGGGAACAGGCTCCAGCTGTTCTTCCCCACTGATACCCAAATCTGAAGGAGGTTGATAACTGTCAGATGGCCCTGGCCCCATATCTGCCTCCAATGCAGATCACTACTCAGAGCCTTCCCCAGACTCCATAACTGGTCCATGTTCCTTCTCAACCTCCTCACTGTCTGAGTCTGCCACCAGCTCTACTGGCCACTGGCGGGCCATAACACTAAATAAACAAATCCTTGTAAGTCAAGGGCTACCTATATTGTTTTTATTCTCTAGGCAAGAGAGAAATGTTTTCTACATTTGTTTTCTCCATAGGCCAAAACAGCTTGCCTGGTTTGGGACACTGTGCACCTTATTTGGGAGCATAAATAGATGGATGATACTTATTATTTTGCTTTAGGCAGATAAAAATCGTAGGATTCAACCTGAAGTCCCCTTAAAAACAGCACAAACATACACCAGTAACCTTATTCATATGGCACATCCTCTTGATATTGCCTCCATATAAGCTAAATATTTTTTCAAAGACCTGTTCACCCAAGTGCTAGTCTAAGCATATTTCTTGACTGTTCCTTGACTGATTGATCCTAAAAGGCAGAAAGCACCCACCATTTCAATAGCTTCATTATCAATTCTAAGGCTGGTTGATGTACATGCTGTCATTACTTTGATGACAATGGAAATCTTCCTGGACATGATTATATTTCTCTTTTGAAAACTCAACCGGAAGTCCAAAATAGTCTAGCTACCAGGTTGTAGATTCTTCTGCCCTGTCATCATATTATTGTTTCGACAGGGGTTTAATACTATTTAAAGGTAAAGGTTCCCTTTGCACATCTATGCTAGTCATTCCCGACTCTAGGGGTGATGCCCCTCTCTGTTTCAAAGCTGAAGAGCCAGCGCAGTCCAAAGATGTGTCCATGGTCACGTGTCCATGGTCAACCAAGATGATTAGGGGACTGGAGGCTAAAACACATGAAGAACGGTTGCAGGAACTGGGTATGTCTAGTTTGATGAAGAGAGGGACCAGGGGAGACATGATAGCAGTGTTCCGATATCTCAGAGGATGCACAAAGAAGAGGGAGTCAAACTATTCTCCAAGGCACCTGGGGGCAGGACAAGAAGCAATGGGTGGAAACTAATCAAGGAGAGAAGCAACTTAGAACTAAGGAGAAATTTCCTGACAGTTAGAACAATTAACCTCTGGAACAGCTTGCCTCCAGAAGTTGTGAATGCCCCAACCCTGGAAGTCTTTAAGAAGATGTTAGATAGCCATTTTTCTGAAATGGTATAAGGTTCCTGCCCACGCAGGGGGTTGGACTAGAAGACCTACAAGGTCCCTTCCAACTCTGCTATTGTATTATTGTATTGTATTGTATTATTGTATTGGTCATGTGGCCAACATGACTAAATGCTAAAGGTGCACGGAATGCTGTTCCCTTCCCATCAAAGGGGGTCCCTATTTTTCTACTTGCATTTTTACATGCTTTTGAACTGCTAGGTTGGCAGAAGCTGCGACAGGAGCTCACCCCGTTGTGTGGCATTAGGGATTCCAACCACCAAACTGCCAACCTTTTGATCTACAAGCTCACCACCTTAGCCACTGAGCCACCCCATCCCATACAATTTAAAACAAGTGCTAAAAGGAAGAACTCAGTCAAGTCGACAGGTGGATAATCCCACCATTCATAGAATCTGCTTTCTCACCATTTTAACGAGACCAATGGGTGGCTTGGTTGGAAGGGAAATGAAACAGGAGTATTCACCATTCTCTTTCCTTAACTCTTCCTGCATAAACATTGTAATGTATTACCACCCACTAGCCTCGCTGCTAAGACAGAAAAGGGTATGACCATTAAACAGCTTTCTCTTCCCTACCTCAAAGGTAAGGTAGATTGCACTTTAAAGTGGCCATCTGGCTGTGCATTTAAAATGGCTCTGCTTTTTTCGATGTGTGTGCGTGTGTGTGTGTGGTGTGTGTATGTGTGTGTGATTATACTTCAAAGTAAGTTAAATTCAAGTGACTTATCTTCCAAACAGAAGTGTGTAGGCTTGGGCAGAAAGCCAGGGTGTACATTCCGTATCACTCCCCTAGGTCAGAAGTAGGCTTCATTGGACACAATGTGGGTATATGTTTGTTTATATTTGATATACTCGCCAATCCCCAAAGAACAAACCCATTAAAGTCAATAATATATTCACATGCTGAATATTAAAATGCAGGCTTAAATAGCTTTGATTGATGATCAGTATTCCACGCTTATCAGTAGATGAAGGGGGAAAAAACATTTCACAGAAGATTTTCACTCAAGTAAGAAATTGATTTCTTAAGTTCCATGTATTGGTATGCAATTATTGGCTGGGTGATCTTATTCTTTAGCTTCCTGAAAGAAATGTAAGTTTCCTGCAACTGAGAGGCTGGTACACATAAGGGAATTTATCAGTTGATTATTTTCACACTAACTAATTGCTTTGATGCTTACAAACAGAGTTTTTCTATTAGCCGATGTAAGTTTTTTTAAAAAAATGCCTTTCAGCTGAACAGATATTGTTTACAGGTTTGCATAAAATCTTTGAAGCTTTATAAAAAAAATATTGTGTTTCTTTTTTATTGTTTCGGATGTAAACCAGCTAAAACTTTTGGAAATGTTGGCCTACAAATCAATGCATAAATAAATAAAATATGTTTGTATCCTTTTGAAAATGTGACAAAAGTCCACCTCTGGCTCTGAGCAATCTTGGACCACAATTCAACCTTCCTAAAGTTACAGCTCCCATCATCCCCAGCTACTGTGTTTCCTTGAAAATACAACATGTCCTGCTAATAAGCCCAATTGGGCTTTTCAGAGCATGCACCACAATAAGCCTTCCCCCAGAAACTAAGCCCCACCCAACTATTTAAGCGGTAGGCCAGCGATGCGATCAGACACACCGCCTGTTCCCTCTCGTGCAAAAAAACACCGCCCACTCCACCCCAATGGTAAAGGCAGCCTGCCTGCTTCCCTTCCCCACTGTCCCTTTAGCGAGGGGGGGGCAGGGGGGGGATGGGGGAGAAGTGAAGCACGCCTCTTACCGGTCCAGTCCAGCTGCATTCCTTGCCCTTTTGTCCGGTGAATCCCTTTGTAAAAAAAAACCTCATGAGTTCAACTCACGTGGTTTTTTGTAGAGGTGAATGACTGGGGAGAAACCCTGCGGGCGAAATAGGCATGGCAAAGAGCAGGAGGAGAACAGTCATAGACCCATAGAGGCCATTCAAGTATCTAGTCTTACAGGACATGAGCCTTTTTTTTTTACAGATGAAGGAATGAACCTTCAGAACCCTCAATCATGCCTAATTATACAATTAGGCCCTGCCATTAGAAAGCTAAACTAACTTAATATAAGTGCCTCAATGGACAAATATCTCTGGTGCATATAGGCATGCATTACTGTGTATATACAGTGGCTAAGATAATAATAATAATAATAATAATAATAATAATAAAGTCGAATTTATTAACCGCTCCCTCTCCCCACAGGGACTCGGGGCGGTGCACAGGGAGAATGCTGAGCTTGTCAATCAGAAAGGTCAGAGGTTTGGTGATTCGAACCCCTAGTGTCGCTTATCGGAGTGAGCTCCCGTTACTTGTCCCAGCTTTTGCCAAACTAGCAGTTCAAAAGCATGTAAAATATGCAAGTAGAAAAATAGGAACTAACTTTGGTGGGAAGGTAAGAGCATTCATGCGCCTTCTGCGTTTAATCATGCTGGCCACATAACTATGGAGATGTCTTCGGACAGCGCTGGCTGTTCGGCCTTGAAATGGAGATGAACATCGCCCCCTAGAGTCAGGAACGACTAGCACATATGTGCGAGGGGAACTTTTACCTTTTACCTTTTACCTTTACTTTATATGATTAAAATGATTGTATGATATCTGCTTCTAAATAAAACATTTCCAGGGACAAATGGCATATTTAGGCAATAATGTTTTCCATATCCCCCTGTTTCTTTTTTCAATGACCAGAAATCACAGGTCTACAATGTGAAGGAGGTAGATTCCATTGAGAGAATGGTGGGTTTTACTAGCCCAGACCAACTGCAACGCAGGATGAACATCAGGTAAAGCACAGATAGAATAACAAAATAATTAATGGAAGGACAAAAGTCAGGAAAAGTATCTTTTAAACAGCAAAGAAAATCAGGATGCATCAGGCACTAAAGAATGGTAGCGTTAACCTTGGGGAAGGTATGGACATTAATGGGGAATATAAGAGATTCCAGCACATATTTGAGTTATGAGGGAGAGGGAAGTATGAGATGAAAACTCAAAGTAACCTTGCCTTGATTTTGTTTATAATAAGATGGGACAGAGAAGACACATTAATTCTTCCTAATTATGATAAAGAAAATTCCTGGAATCTTTGCCATGCTGGTTTCTTGATCAAACCTACCTTGAAGAGTTGACAGGCAAAAGGATTTTGTACTGCTATCTAGGGTAGAATATGACAAAGGGAAGCTTGCCCATGAATCATATTGATAGGTGTGGCTAGCATTCACACCGATATGCCCTAAAAGGTGCCACCTCAGTTGGGGATAGTGAAATAATAATTTCCCTGTACAGATTGTACTTGGACTCAATTAACAAGTAGAGGACACGAAGACCTCCTTTACAGAACCTACCAAGAAAAGTTAAACATTAAATAAAACATGACACAAAAAGAAATGCCTATTAAAACAATTTTTCAAAAATAAAACAAATGAATGCCTATTGCACTAAATGGCTTAGAATACGTTTCTGGTTCTGGTTACATGACCTGAAAATATAGTCAGTTGTATAATTGCATCCTACAAATTGTGAAAATGACTCGTCCTAAAATTTCCAACACTGGTTCTCTATAAATTGTATTCACAAATGAAATTCAGCATTACCAAAGCTTCTCAAGTGATATGGTAAAATGTTAGCAATTGCAGCAGAAAAGAAAGTAAATCACAGTTAACACCAAAGCAGTACAAGTCCCATTTGCATTTATTAGTCATATCACAATTGATTTCTGATGACTTCACCTTGAATAATCTACTTTTATATATTTGAATTTATTACTTACTGATAATTTCCATGTTGGTAAAGGAGGACTGTATTAATACTATGTCTCTCCAAAAGTTAAAGCATTATCATACCTTCTGGTTTATGACCATCAAAAATGCTAGCTGAAGTAGGTAAAGATCTCATTGTTGATTTGGGTTAATGTCAGGGTTCCAAATAGCATCCAAAAGTAAATCAGAGTCCAAGGCAAAGTATTGTTCAAAGTTCCAATTTATTAAGAGAGCCATGTTGGCACATCTGGGAAAACCTGAATCTGAAAGCTTCCCGGTTTTCCCCACTGAGTTGGGCGAAGCGCAAATTAAGGGGGTTTTTATTTAAATTTTTAATTCGGATTTTAGGGGGTTCCAGGGTGGGGGGGGGAAATAGTCCTGGGAGGAAATGGCAAATGAGTGGGCCGGCCGGCGGAAGAGGAGTAACGGAGGGAGGGGAAGGGGGGGTCGCTTCCACTGAAGCATTTTCCATCGATCTGGTCTTAGGGAGGGGCAGGGGCGGTGGGAGGCGGAATAGGCGTCATCGGTTGGAAGACCGTGGCCGCTGGACACAGGCGGTCACGCGCTCCAACTCTCCGTCCTCCCATCGCAGACTAGGTGGGCAGGACTCACAGACTCGGGGCCCGAAGCTGATGTTATGCAACGCCAGGTCCGTGGTTCAGAAAGCCCCCCTCATCTGTGACCTTGTGTCAGAGGGGGACCCGGACCTGGTGGGTATAACGGAAACCTGGTTGGGCCATGAAGGGGGTATACCCCTCGTGGACATCTGCCCACCAGGTTACCGCGCCTTCCATCAGCCTAGGGCCCTAGGGAGGGGTGGGGGGGTGGCGATTATCGTAAAGGAAGGTCTTGAGCCGAAGGAGACCACGGTCCCCCAGACAACCGGGTGTGAATCTCTCTGCGTGAGATGGGGCCTAGGGAGGCAGTTGGGCGTGTTAGTTGTATACCTGGCTCCTCGCTATGCAACAACAGCCCTGCCCGAGCTCCTAGAGGTGATAGCCGAGGCGGCGGTTGAGACCCCCAGACTGGTAGTCATGGGGGACTTTAACTTGCCGTCGGCGGGCGAAGCCTCTGGAGCAGCTCGGGAGTTCATGGCCTCCATGACGGCCATGGACCTGACCCAGGTAGTTTTAGGTCCCACTCACGAGGGGGGGAACACACTGGATCTCATCTTTGTCTCGGGACAGTGGAGTCGCGATCTGGGAATAGGGGACTTAGTCATCACTCCCTTGTCATGGACAGATCACGCTCTCCTCCGGCTGGACTTTCCAATCGCTCCACCTCACCGCGGGGAGGCGGAACCGGACACTCCTAGATGGTTCCGCCCCAGGCTTCTAATGGACCCGGAAAGGTTCCAGAGGGAGCTTGGGCCAATTCCTGTGATCCTGCCCCGCGACTCGACTGAGGACCTAGTGGCCGCATGGTTAAGTGCGGCCACGGGGGCCTTGGACCGAGTCGCGCCCTTGCGGCCTCTCTTGCGGCGACGAATCACCCAGGCTCCCTGGTTTACTGAGGAGCTTCGGGGGATGAAACGCCACAAGAGACGCCTAGAGAGCAGATGGAGATCCTCTCGCTCCGAAGCCGACCGAACACTAGTGAGAACCCATATTAGGGCTTACTTAGTGGCGATAAGGGTGGCCAAACGTGAGTATTGTGCCACCCTAATTGCATCCGCAGATAACCGCCCTGCCGCCCTGTTTGGGGTGACCCGCTCCCTCCTTCACCAGAGGCCGCGGGAAGCCCCTCTACAAGGGCGAGCAGAGGAATTTGGGATTTATCTGCAGGAGAAAATCACTCGGATTCGGAATGAGCTACCCTCCATCGACAGTGGTCCTGTGGGACTGTCCGAGACTAGTCTTGAGGTTCCTGCTTGGGAGGAGTTTGACTTTGTTACCACCGAGGATATGGACAGGCTGTCAAGGAAACTTAGAGCGACCACATGTTTATTGGACCCGTGTCCCTCCTGGCTTGTACTGGCATCCTGGGAGACGACACGAGGCTGGCTCCAGGGCATTGTCAACGCATCTTTGAGTGAGGGGTCCTTGCCTGCCGTCTTGAAAGAGGCGGTAGTGAGGCCCCTCCTCAAGAAGCCGTCCCTGGACCCAGCTTTACTAGAGAACTATCGTCCAGTCTCCAACCTTCACTTTCTGGTGAAGGTTGTTGAGAGTGTGGTAGCCCAACAGTTTCCTCAACACCTGGAGGAAGTTGATTATCTAGACCCGCGCCAGTCCGGCTTCCGACCCGGTCACAGTACCGAGACGGCATTGGTCGCGTTGGTTGATGATCTCTGGAGGGCGCGGGATAGAGGGTATTCCTCTATCCTAGTCCTATTAGACCTCTCGGCGGCTTTTGATACCATCGACCATGGTATCCTATTGCACCGACTGGGGGGGTTGGGGCTGGGAGGCACCGTTTTGCGGTGGTTCTCATCCTACCTCTCTGGTCGGTCGCAATATGTGTTGACGGGAGGGCAGAGGTCGACCTCGAGACCCCTCTTATGTGGGGTTCCTCAGGGGTCGGTCCTCTCGCCCCTCCTGTTTAACACATATATGAAGCCGCTGGGTGAGATCATCCGTGGTTTTGGGGTGGAGTACCATCTGTACGCTGACGACACCCAGCTGTACATATCCACCCCAGACCACCCCAACGATGCCGCCGAAGTGCTGTCCCGGTGTTTGGAAGCCGTACGGATCTGGATGGGTGGTAACAAACTCAAGCTCAACCCTGCCAAGACTGAGTGGCTGTGGTTTCCGGCACCCCGGTTCAGCCAGATTACTCCAACTCTGGCCATTGGGGGCGAAACACTGGCCCCCGTGGAGAGGGCGCGCAATTTGGGTGTCCTCCTGGATTCCCGGCTGTCCTTGGAGGACCATGTGACGGCCGTGGCCAGGGGGGCGTTTCATCAGGTACGCCTGATGCGCCAATTGCGCCCCTTACTGGACCGGGCTGCCCTTTGCACAGTCACTCAAGCTCTCGTGACGTCCCGTCTCGACTACTGTAATGCTCTCTACATGGGGCTTCCCTTGAGGTGCACTCGAAAGCTACAGCTAGTCCAAAACGCAGCCGCGCGGGTAATTACGGGAGCCACCAGAAGCTCCCATATAACACCAATCCTGCGCGAGCTGCATTGGCTTCCTGTGGTCTTTCGGGTGCGCTTCAAGGTTCTGACGACCATCTTTAAAGCGCTCCATGGCTCGGGGCCTAGTTATATGCGAGACCGTCTCCTGCCCCATACATCCCTTAGACCGATCCGCTCCCACAGAGAGGGCCTTCTCAGGGTGCCGTCGGCCGGACAATGCCGACTGGCGACACCCAGGGGAAGAGCCTTCTCTGTGGCGGGCCCTGCCCTTTGGAACGACCTACCCCCTGAACTCCGGACCATCACCGACCTCCGCCTCTTCCGCAAATGTTTAAAGACATATTTTTTCCATCAAGCCGGCCTAGCCTAACCTCCCATGGGGACTTTTAGAAAAGTTTTAAATTGGGTTTTTAATAATTGGTTTTTAGCACAGGATTGGGGATTATTTAATATATATTTTAAATTATTTGTCTATCTTCTATTGTGTATGTTTTTTAAATTTCCTGTGCGCCGCCCTGGGTCCTCTGTGGAGAAGGGCGGGATATAAATGTAATAAAATGAAATGAAATGAAAATGAAAGTTCAAGATCTTGCCCCACACCTACAAGTCCATCACATGGTCCAATCTTCTACTGCCATGCTGGAAGTTCCACCCATCTAGTCCCGGTCAGGTGCAGAGGTGCAAAGACAAAGGATGACCTTGGCTTTTTAGAAAGAATTTTGTTATGGCTAAATAGCATCTAACTCCATACAATCCCCCCTCCCATTTCCCCACAATAGAAAATGCATAGTAGAATAATAGATTAAGTGTGGCAGGTCAAAGATCCAAAAGAAAAAATGGCTGCAGGCCTGACACTAACTATATAACATTTTTCACAAACATTTTTATATCATAGAGAGAAATACTTCAGCCAGTATTTACATCAAAACTTTGGAGATCCACGTTTAGTTAAGGTACATTTACAACTGCATAAATAATCCTTTTTACAGTATGTTCTATTTAAATATAAAAAATTCCCTGTCAGTTATTACTGACTCTAGGGCCCACTGCTCATCTCTGTCTCTTGGCCGAGGGAGTTAGTATTGTCCAGAGACAATTTTTGTGGTTGTGTGGCCAGCATGACACACACCAAAAGGCATAGGACCCTGTTATCTTCCCACTAAAGTGGTACCTATTTATCTACTCACATTTGAATGCTTTCAAACTGCTAGGTGGGAAGGAACTTGGGCAAGTACTTGAAACCCCATTTCATGGTGCTCAGGTGTCAAACCCAGACTGTCCAGCTGACAAGCTCAGCGTCTTTGATCACAGGATCATTGCCACCCCATTCCCCATGTTCTATATAGGCTACGCTAAATCTAAGCTTCACATGCTGAGTAGGTAGTACAGTAACATATTTTTTTCTAATATATTGACTTTCTTGGAAAGATCCAGTTGATTAAACATGTTTACATGGTTGTTTTGTTCATAGTGGTAGTCCTTAATGGTAGGGCATCTACATAGAGGCAAGTAAGCAGTGAGGTGATGCAAGGTTCCATCTTAGACCTAGTACTCTTCAATATCTTCATAAATGATTTAGATGAGAGAAGAAAAGGGGGAACACATCAAATTTGCAGATGACACTAAGCTGGCAGGAGTAGCCAACACCCCAGAAGACAAGTTCAGGATCCAAAAAGATCTTGACAGATTTAAATAATAGGCCCTATCCAACAGCATCAAATGTAATGTGGAGAAAACAAGGTTTTACACCCAGACAGGAAAAACTAAAGGTACAAGTACAGATTAGGCAAAACAGATCAAAAACAGTAACTATGAGAGGGACCTTGGAGTCCTAGTGGACGGTCACTTAAACATGAGTCAGCAGTCTGCAACAGCAGCCAAAAAAGCTAATACAATCCTTGGTTGTCTAAACAGAGGCATAAAATCAACATCATGTGAAGTGTTATTACCACTTTATAAATCCTTAGTAAGAATATTGGAATATTTTAGATTTGGTCACCACATTACAAAAGAAATGTTGAGACATTGGAAAAGAAAAGCAACTTAGATTATTAAGGAGAGAAAAACATATAAAGAATGGTGGCAGGATTTGGGTATGGCCAGTCTAGAGGAAGAAAAGGACTAGGCAGGACATGAAGTTGCCACAAAGAGGAGGGGGATCCATTTATTTTCCAAATCACCAGAGGGCAGGACAAGAAACAATGGATGGAAACTAACCACTGAGAGAAGCAACCTAGAATTACCGAGAAACTTCCTAACAGTGAGAACAATTGATCAGTAGAACAACTTGCCTTCAGAAGTAGTAGGGGCTTCATCACTGGAGGTTTTTAAGAAAAGACTGGATAGCCATCTCTCTGAAATGGTATAGGTATAGGGCAGTGGTTCTCAACCTGTGGGTCGGGACCCCTTTGGGGGTCGAACAACCCTTACAGGGGTTGGTTAAGAACATTGGAAAACACATATTTTCAAAAAAATACTGAAAACATAAAATAATTTTATGGTTGAGGGTCACCACAACATGAGGAACTGAATTAAGGGATTGAGGCATTAGGAAGGTTGAGGCCCACTGGTATAGGGTCTCCTGCTTGAGCAGGGAGTTGGTCTAGAAGACCTCCAAGGTCCCTTCCAGCTCTATTCTGATTGGTTGAACCATTCAAGTGTAACCTTTAGCCAGCCAGGTAGAGAAAAAAAACAGTTCCTAGGAAAGAAAAAAATACACCTATTGTAGCATTCTTCTACAATCAGAAAACTCAATAAGTAATTCAGGGGTTTTTTTAATTAGGAAAAAAGGAAGAGAAAATGAATTAAAACATTAATAAAACTTAAACAGCTTAATTAGCCATTTGATCCATTGAGGTTAAAATCATCTCTTCTTCCCCAAGCTCACATAATTAGGTTTTGCTCAGCAAATTGTGTATATAGTAATTAACTAAAATGTGTGGACGGTTGCATTACTAAAGTAAGATTATTTTGGTTTACAGAACACAGTATTAATTTATGCAGAGAAATATTTCTTGTCTGTTGTGTTCTGAAGACAGAATCTGGCAATAAATTGACAACTTCAATCCTAAATAGATATTTGTCATAGTTCAAAGAAGCAAAACTGGAAGCTGTGATGATAGTTGTATAAAACACATCCATGTTAGGAGGTAAGAATATTCCAAATCTATTATTCCATTACACTGTAGCGCATTAAGGAACAATATATATTATTGAATAATGTAGCTTTTCTGTGTATTGCCTTATTAGTTTTCTCTGCCATGTTTCTGAGGGTAATAATAATTTAATTTATGCTAACAAGGTGTTAAATTATTAAATCAAATATATTGCCAAAATGTAATAATCTATCTGAAAAAACATGAGTATTGTAAATATATTTTCTTTCAAAATTCCTGCTTGGAACTTTTGGGGGGGGAAAAGTGAAAGTCAGCCAGTTGAGTTTGGTTTTTTATTTATTTAAATGAACAATTGATGTAGCCATCCATTTTGTGAATGTGACTATGGTCAGTAACCTCCTGAATCCAGGCCCTCAAGCACATCCAGCTCTTCAGTGCTTTATGAAAGGCCATCAGGGTGAGGACCAATTTGATTTAAAGAGGCACACCGTTTCAGAAGGTAGTCACTGTGAAACAAATGGTGTACTTCCTAAACCCCATAATATGTCATCATTCAATTGAAGGATCCAGGATCCTGCCTCCCTTTCAGTTTTAAGTGGAATAAGTAGAAACAAAGTGTGTGTGGGTGGAGCGAATAATAATAAGGAAGGACTTGAACACATGTCTCCCAAAGAACGATTTGTGCACAAAACAAAGTAGTACAAAAGCCATCCTGGGCGGTGACTGCCACTTGCTCTTGAAACAGGAGCTGTGAGTTCAAATTGTGCGCTGGTTCTATTTGGAATAGTGCAAACCCGTTCACAGCCAAGGGTGGAAGAGCTGGGATCCAGGGAGCTCTGAACCCACTCACTCTTCCGAGGTTGAAGCCTGTTTTTCCCCATTCAGACTCCTTACAATTATAACATTGTCGTCGTCCCCCAAGCCTACTCCTTCACTAGCACTGGTGATGTTACCTAATTTGGTAATGGAATGTCTGCAAGAAAACAACAAAGCTCAGACAGTGTAAAAGACTCCATTATTGAATCTTTCTAATTTGATGTTGTTCCACCACAACAGAGAATTCAGACCCTTTCACCTCCCTTGAAAGGGACCAGAAGCCAGAAATGAAGTTTTCTGTGTAGAATCTTTAGGATTTGCAGTTAAAAGGCATAATTGTTGATACTTTGGAAGCCTGTTACCAATCAATATAGGTAACACTGACCTGAATAGGCAATACTCAGATTTTGTCAAAATTTGTTTCTCATCGTTTTGGCTAAGATCAAGTATAGTATGTTTCTTTGCATATCCCCAAAATTTCTAATTTCTCTTTCAACTACCAGAGAATTCAGAAGACGTACTCTATAATTTGGCATGAGACATTAATGAGGCATGTCTTCCATTCCATTATTTTATAATGGTTTTATTTTGTCCTGCATTATAGATCATGCACCACTGAGCCGTGGTGGAGCAATGGTTTCAAATGCAGTACTGCAGGCTAATTCTGCTGACTGCCAACTGCCTTCAGTTTGGCAGTTCAATTCTCACCAGCTCAAGGTTGACTCAGCCTTCCATCCTTCCGAGGTCAGTAAAAAGAGGACCCAGATTGTTGTTGAGCACCAGGAAGCAGTGTATGTCTAAGTACAGTACTACTGATATTGCTGTATGAATTTTGATTTTAGATGACGTTTCAGAAAGTTAGTTTTTATAGTGGCATGCATTATTCACTAGTTTTTTTTTCATTCCTATAGTATTTGGAGGCAGAGGCATGATAGCTCTGTGGTTAAAGATACTGAAGTTGGCAGCCTAGGTTCAAGACCTGAGCAACATGTGACAGGGTGAGCTCCCCTTACTTGGCCCAGTTCCTGCCCATCTAGCAGTTCAAAAGCATGCAAATAGATAGCAAGTAGATAAATAGGCACCATTTTGGTGGGAGAGTAACAGCATTCTGCATTCCATGCATCTTGACATATAGTCATGTTGGCTCTATGACCATGGAAGCACCCTAGGACAGCGATGGCGAACCTTTTTAGGCTCGCGTGCCATAAGAGGGGGAACACAGGGGGGTCATGTGCTGGCGTGCCACACCCATAATACAACGCACACGCCCTCAGTGACTTCTGGTTTGCTTGTAGCATCATTTTTAGTCCTCCGGAGCCTTCAGGGAAGCTCCTGAAGCATCCGGAGAGCCTCCGGGGGGTGGAGGGGCTGTTTTTGCCCTCCCCAGGCTCATATAAAGCCTGGGGAGGGTGAAAAATGGCTTTAAAAACAGCTGAATCAGCTGGCCAGCGTGCATAAGCGTGCTGGCCAACTGACATGGCAACGCCTCGTGTGCCCTGCCAAATGGCTCTGCGTGCCACCTGTGGCATCACTGCCCTAGGACATTGCTGGCTCCCTCAGCTAAGAAATGGAGATGAGCACATTGATAATAGTTTTTTAAAAGATTTTGGTGTTACTATATACTTGCAATGAATTGCTTTTCCACAATCTGTCATTGTTGCTTTGACTTATTCTTATGATACATTAATATATAAGTAGTCCATGATCCCTGGCAGGAAGTGATGGTCATAATTTCTACAAAGAAAGTTCCAAATGAATCTTCCCTGCTATCTATTATGCTATTCCTTTAGGTAGACTTTGATGTTTCTGTAGAATAGGAAGCTGGCCAAGAAAGTTAGATGGCAATTGCTAATAAAAGGAAACGCTCAATAATTCTAATTGTGCCTCAGAGAGAGAGATGAACGGGGCTTACAAATGGGCTGGACATTTTGTACCACCAGCGAAATCTCAGAACAAAAGGAAGAAATAAATAAATAAAAAGAAAGTTGAATCTGATTTTGTGATCCTTCCCCTAGATCACAGGGAAGAGTAGGCAAATCCAGGGAAAGGACTCATCTTTTCCATTTGGAATTGTCCACAACACCCTAAATAAAGCCTAGATTTTTCTCTTCTCCCGATAAAAACATGCATAATGTATGTGCATAATGGTGGGTTCCTACCGGTTCATCTGAACCAGTAATGGTTTGGCAGCCTGGGTCGCTGGAGCCAGCAGTGACCCAGGCCTGCCATGCCCCCAAACTGTTTTTCGGGGCAGCACTGCCATCTTGTTTTTCGGTTCTGTGCATGCGCAGAACAATTTTTATTATAGTGTGCATACGTGCACAGCACACATCAAGCATGCATGCATGGCACACCCACGAGTGAACTGGCACTAGCGGCTGCCGGAACCCACCCCTGGTGTATGTAATATGAGTTTAAGTATCTGCCAAATGTATACTCTATACCAGTGTTTCTCAACCTTGGGGACTTGAAGTCCTGTGGACTTCAACTTCCAGAATTCCCCATCTAGCTATGCTGGCTGGGGGGTTCTGGGAGTTGAAGTCCACAGGACTTAAAAGTCTCCAAGGTTGAGAAACACTGCTCTATACAAAGGCCTGGCAAAAAACATTATTATTAATTATTTGATGTAATAGCCACCAATCAAAATTAATTGCCTGTAAAATAAGGTATGAAAGCGATCATTCACCAGCCATTCTCTCCTGTGGAACAGAGATCCTCACACAACAGAAATACACAACATCCACACCTTCTTCTCCCTGAAAATGAGGTAAGAGAAAGGAAGGTATAGCAAAGTTAAATATGGAAGCCGGGGGGGGGGGGAGGTTGGAAACCCCACACTAATAAAACTGGCTGGAGATCAAAGGATGAAGCAAGAAGGAAAGAAAAAGAAAGGAGAAAGAAGACATGTCCAGCCATTTGAATCTTCTCTCCATTCACATATTTTTTTCCAGTACATGTAAAAACTATTGTCTCCATTCCTAAGTAGTTATTGGGGTGGGGGATGAGGGAACTCAAATTAGGTAAATGCAGAAAAGGAATGAAAAAGGTGGTGGAAAATGGTAGAATCCTGTGTCTAATATTCTTCATTGGAAACCAAGACCAGCTGATAAGAAATGTAAAGCAAGAGAATTTTAGAAACATTTGCAGTATACTCTTAATCCTCATAGTTAGAAATATTTAATTTGTCTCTGGGATAGAAACATCTGTGTACCTAATTTGACTTCTACAGATCAGAATGGGACAACTCGCCTTAGCCAAATTGCCACAGCCAATTTGGTGCAGCCAATTCCCTGCAGGGCAACTCGCTGTAGCCAAATGGTTGAAGGACAATTCAACAATTGATATTGTGATGGACATACCTGGGGGATACTTAAAACTTGTATTTGACATTATGATGGTCAATCCTGTTGCTGTGGCCATGGGACTATACTTCAGACACTCAACAATCAGTCATGTGTCCATGTTTTACAACAGTTTTGCCAAAAATGGCATTTACTTCCAATTTTTGATTTGCTTAATGACTGCAGATATTCACTTAAGAACCATTTCGAAAAGGCTTGGCTCTTATTACCATATGTGGTGGACTTGTTCAGAGGCTAAAAGTTATTGGACTATGATTCACATATGGCTGGAGAAAATGACACACAAGCACATAGACTTTAAACCTGAACTTTTTCTACTTGGAATTACATCAGAAGTACTTGATAAAAACATTGATTGACTTGATTGATTGTGAACGTTTTGACAGCCGCTAGAATTGTATTAGCAAAAAACTGGAGAAATGAGAAATTACCTTCACAAGAGGAAGTCATTCGTATGATCATGGAATGTGCAGAAATGAGTAGATTAACATTTGAAATTAGAGAGCAGGAGAATGAACAATTTTATGAAATATGGAATATGTTTTATCAATGGTTGGAAAAAAGAAAAACTTAAGAATTATGTATTGAATAACTATGGAAAAAGACTGATTTGACAAAGAATAATGCTACTATATGGAAAACAAGGTGATATATATGTAATGAAAGGATAACTGACAATTATGTTTATAACTTTAAGTACTGATGCACAAAATGCTTGCCCGAACGACATGTTGTACCAAGCACAAGATGAATAATGTTTTTTATTTGTTTTTATGTTAAAAAATAAAAAACAAATTGGAAAAAAAAGAACCATTTCAAAAAGGTTGGTAAAATTTGATTACAAAAATTGATGGAGTTAGCAAAGATGGCTAAATTGACTGCTTTGATCAAAGAAAAAAAATACAAATACTTTTATTTCTACATGGAAACCGCTTCTGGACTTTATGCTTGATGTGGGGGGGGGGGGGAATGAAAATTTGACTTTGCATTTTACCAATTAGATAGATTTGTTGTTATAGAAATGTCTAGTTTAAACTATCATGTAAAAGTAAAAAGTTGAGGTTTGATGTTAATGTCTTATTCTACTACACCAAAGGTAGTTGGAAGTCAGTTCCTTTTCTTCCTCTTTCCCCTTCTTTTCCTTCCTCTTCCCTTCCCTTTTCCCTTCCCTGTTGGTTTGTGTTTTCTTTGTATGCTACAATATAAACTAATAAAAAATTGTTTTAAAAAAAAGTAAAATTGAGTCAGTCATATGCTCCATATATTTTACAACCCTGAAGGACAAGTTCCATTATGGTTGTAATTGAAGGACTACCTATATGTTATGTTAGCAGAATGTTTCTGACACTACTCTTAACCTGAATACAGTAATCATCTTAACGGAGCTGAATGCAGTGAGTTGGGAACAGAACAAAGAAATCTGAAATAAAGTTCCCAGAGGAGATCAGTAAAACGGCTTGGGAGACCCTTCAAAAAAGAACAAAAGTTGAACACTATGCAAAGTAAAAACCTGGAAAAGACCTCTCTTTGTTTTCATCCAGTTGCTAAGCAAATGTGGAAGGAAGGCATTTGATAGATCTTCAAAAAGCTGCTACTACACTCTGAACTCCTTAAGGGGACATTCACTTTCGTTTATCTTGAGTGTGATCTTCTGCCTTTAGCGTTCCAACCATTTTGACAATCACTTCAAGCAGCCACTCAAGCAGCTCTTCCTTCCTCTCTTGTACTCTCGTTTTGGCAAAGAAATAATAATAATAATAATAATAATAATAATAATAATAATAAGAAGAAGAAGAAGAAGAAGAAGAAGAAGAAGAAGAAGAAGAAGAAGAAGAAGAAGAAGAAGAAGAAGAAGAAGAAGAAGAAGAAGAAGAAGAAGAAGAAGAAGAAGAAGAAGAAGAAGAAGAAGAGGAAGCATGGTTGCCTTTTGGTTTTGTCACTAGTTAAGAAAAGAGGGAAGGGTACAGTAAGTGCCCAAATTGTGTTCCTTCCTTTTCCTTATCCCACCGGCAAGAAGTATTTGTGTCTATTTTTCTGTGCTCCAATAACGGCAACTAGGGTACTTGGTTGAGCTAATTTTCTCTCTTCCTGGGAGCACTGCATGAGAAAACCTGCAGAATCTTCTATTATTGTCCTGTTCCAAGAGGTTGTAGCCTGGGGTGGTATTCGCTTATCTTTCCTACTGGTTCACAAATGGGAGCGCGCCAGCATGGTCGCTTCGCTCACATGCACCCAGTCCACGCATGCACTCAGGATTCCATGCATGCGCTTTGGTTTTAAAAAGTGCCTAAATGGAATGCCATAGAGCTGGGACGGGTGGGCGTGGCCACCCGTGATTTCCACTACCAGTTCGGGTGAACCAGTCCGAACTGGCAGAATACCACCTCTGGTTGTAGCCTTTGTTCACAAAGTTTGGTGTGCCTCAAGAGTTTTGCAGGCCCTGAGAAAACCCAAAAATAACAGAATCAAGGAGCTGGAAGGGAGCTTGGAGGTCTTCTAGTCCAATTCAGGGGACTTGAGCAGAATAAATACTTTTGAAAGCCTAAGGATAAGTACCCGAGCTACTCTTCTTCCCTTCCATTAAAAGTGATATTTTAAAAATATGTGTTGGCATCCTCTGCATTGCCCTGACTGCTGACCTCCATTCTGCCTCTGTAAAGTTGGACAATTTATGGAATGGGAATGGTGGATCTTCGTTTCCTCTCTCACCACAGGCCATCAAGCCCTGCAGAAAACATGCCTGCCTGCTCTCCTTAACTTGAAGTGTAGCTAGGCACCAGGCAAGTGATGTCAACTTTTTGGTGTGTATTCAAGAGCTTTGTGTGGGTTCATTCTGAGGGGTGCTATTTTATAATAGTGCTGTTCTCAAATGATTCAATTCAGAAAGAGGACTAAAACCATCACCATCTATCTTCAACACCGGGGGTCTCAAACTCAATTTACCTGGGGGCCGCTGGAGGAAGAGTCTGGGTGAGGCTGGGCCGCATAAGGGATTCCACAGAGGTCCACCCTCCCTGCGGGCTGCACTAATATTATACTTTCATATCACGGTGGGGGCCACAAGATACCGTCCTGCGGGCCGCAATTGGCCCGCGGGCTGCAAGAATGAGACCTCTGTTCAACACAGTCCTTTCAACAGTTCCCAGAAGGCTCCACACCCATTTGTACCACTCAGGTGACCTTGCTGACACAGATAAACCTCCACATGACCTTAATGACCCGCTAAAAGTATGCAAATGTCCCAAGGAGTATTAATCCTTCCATTCCCCACCATCCAGTCAGAGCTGAAAAAGCTTCTTGGATGAGAAGTGAGATGTCTTCAATGAAAAGAAAATCCAGTTGCCTCTTGTAAAAAAACACACCTATGGGACAACCAAGACCTGATTGACTGAGAATATCATAGACATTCGACTAAACCTTGTTTCAAAAGACCCTGATGAATAGTTGATAAAATCGCTGCGTTTCCTTTGGATAAACCTCTACGAAACACGCTAACCCAAAACTTGATGTCCTATTTCTGTATTGTTTTTATGTGTATAAAAGCTAGCTCTTCTCTCTATTCCTGATTCTCTTATTTGGATTTGGTGAGCAGAGGGACCAGCTGACTCTTCATCATATAGTCTTTGATTTCAGACAACTGCTTCTACCCAGTCCAAAGCAAAGTATTGCTCAAAGTTCCAATTTATTAAGAGCGCCATGTTGGCACATCTGGGAAAACCCGAATCTGAAAGCTTCCCGGTTTTCCCCACCCAGTTGAAAGTTCAAGATCTTACCCCCACACCTACAAGTCCATCACATGGTCCAATCTCCCACTGCCATGCTGGCAGTTCCACCCATCCAGTTCTAGTCAGGTGCAGAGGTGTAGAGACAAAGGATGTCCTTGGCTTTCTAGAAAGAATTTTGTTATGGCTAAATAGCATCAATCCAGAGGCCATGGGCACAAGAACTTCTCCCTTCCCTTCCCTCCCTCCCCCCTCCCTCCCTCCCCCCGTCCCTCCCTCCCTCCCCCGTCCCTCCCTCCTTCCTTCCCTCTTTTCTTCCTTCCTTCCTTCCTTTCTTCCTTCCTTCCTTCCTTCCTTCCTTCCTTCCTTCCGTTATGATAAAACCTACAATCTGGTCAAACTACAGCCAGCCAGATTTCCTAAACCTGAAAAAGGGATTATCTTCAAATCCATGCTTTGAAAGGTCGGAGGATAGCATTTCTATTGCCTGCTGAAGGATTTTCCCATCCTCAGCTGCCCTTCACAGCACAGATTCACACCCTTTTCTATCTCTCCTTCCTTTAATATTTCTCTTTTAATATCATTTGTTTTCATTTGAAACAAAAGAGAACTAAATCCCTTCTACCCATCAAGCGCTAAGGAGTATTGTTTCCAAGGAGACATGCAGAGCAGCTATTTATTTATTGTAAGGTCAGTTGTTATTTACTCTTAGATGCTAGGTTTTTGTTTGTTTGTTTGGGATTTTTTTAGTATTTCTTCTTCTGTTCAACCAATGCCAAAAAGCCCAAGCGATCAACAGAGGAGTGGTCTACCCCACTCATTATCATTTTAATAGGATGATAAATGGTTTGTTTATTTGTGTTGGAAGCATAGCAATTGAAATAAGGCACACTATATGACGTAAAATGCAAAATATAAAATACAAGATTAAAAGATGTACAAATTAAACACATCTTGCCCAGAAACTCACAACATGATTTGTGTTCTGACGTGCTGCCATGAGGACCTCAAGCGTACACTGATCAGGACACAAAGAGCAGGTGTGTGTGTGTCTGTGTGTGTGTGTGTGTGTGTGTGTGTGTGTGATTGTCTGCATGCCACCACAATCACAAAGAACGGAAGCCACCGGATAGCTCCATTTCTTTAGCGTGTCTCTGGATCTATTCAATGGTTTCCATACTTCCCAGCTTCCGTCAGATCCAAGTGCCAGCTCTTCCATTGGTCCCATCCAGTGTTGGTTCTTTGTAGCTTTCCATAGATCCACTCTGCTTTCAAATTCTTCAAAGTCTTCCATCGACCTTACTTGATGTCCTAAGTGCTGTTTTCGTCATCCTAAGTGCTGTTAACACTTTTGGGGGTCCCCTGGGCAAAAGTTTATAGCTGGCTAATCCATTCAATCCAGAAGCATGTGAAGCATAGTGAGGTGGTCACTTCCACCTGTGACACTATATGTGCGATGAATGGTAATGAACCCATCTTCACCAACATGGATGATAAGGTGCTGTAGACTAACCCTTTGGCAAAATCTGTGTTGGAAGAAGAGAGAAACTTTATTTTAAAACTGGAACCATTACAGATGAATGTAAGCAGATGCAAGATAAGACAAGGGTGGCACCACAATGACAAGGAAGGAAGGAAAGAAGGAAGGAGGGAAGGAGGGAGGGAGAGAAGGGAAGGGAGAAGTTCTTGTGCCCATGGCCTCTGGATTGATGCTATTTAGCCATAACAAAATTATTTCTAGAAAGCCAAGGTCATCCTTTGTTTTTGTACCTGACTGGAACTGGATGGGTGGAACTGCCAGCATGGCAGATTGGACCATGTGATGGACTTGTGGGTGAGGAGGCAAGATCTTAAACTTTCAACTGGGTGGGGGAAACCGGGAAGCTTTCAGATTTGGGTTTTCTCAGATGTGCCAACATGGCTCTCTTAATAAATTGGAACTTTGAGCAATACTTTGCCTTGGACTGGGTAGAAGCAGTTGTCTTTAAGAAGAATTAGCAAGGCCTTTTCATATCATTGTTAGATGCCTCCTATAATAAACCCTCTGTTCATCAGTGGCAGGGAAAAAAATAACATTTGTGCATTTTAAAACTTGATAGACTGACCAGTTTCCAATTCCATTCAGGGACTTCTTTTCTTGGTTCCAAACTTGGCGACTTTAAGACTTGAAGATTCCCTGAATTCCTCAGTTTAAAAGTTGCCAAATTGGGAGACCTTGATATAGAAAGAGGCAACCTCAGCTAGCCGTAATGAGAGAAAAAAATGATGAAATGTGCCTTGTGAAGCCACAATGCAAACTCCACACCTTTGCTTTTGTATTGCGAGTTGTGAAGTATGAAAGATGTAAAGTTGCATCACAATGTCGCAATGCATATTTTGTCATTTGCCTCCTAAATAGACAACGTTGAGATCATTCCTTATGTTAATAGCCAAAGGTTTCAAGGCTATTTACTATTTAGCTCAGTTTTAGAACTTTCCACCTTAAGAAAATCATATTTCATCCACTGAAGAACTTTTATGTATGTGGCAGGGACTGGACTGGACTGATTGGACACAAGGAATTTATCTCTAGTGTATAACTTAAAACAATAGTGATAGTGAATTCTGGGATTTATTCTGAAATACACTTCCATTATAAACATTAATGAAAACATAATCTTTAGTTTCACTATGTTGGGTAGGACATCAGGAGTGGTGACTGGAAAGGTCACACAAATCCACCATATGGATTGGTATGACCCATCAAAACAAAATCCCTGAATAGAGCTTGCCAGCGTCTCAGTCATACTATTTCTTAGCATTTATCTCAGGTGGTTATGTCCACTGAGGAAGTTTCTGTTGACCCCATCTTAACTGCACCTTACTCAGACATTGGATATACTGTATATGAGGGAGTTAAGTCCACGGATGTTGAAAAGATGCACCGAATAGAAAAATGGAAATGAGGTAAGACTTGTTCAAGGGCTATAGAAAACAATAAGTCAGGGAAAGCACGTGGAAACACATTGTGATTTGTTTGTGACCTACTTAAAGGAAAAAAAGGTGGGATTCTACCGGTTCAGACTGGTTTGGGCAAACTGGTAGCTCTGACTATCAGCTGGAAGCGAACCGGTTTGCTCCAACTTTGAAGTGGGTTCTCCCGCCCTGCGCTATACTCACCTATATTTCCTTTTCTAAAGCCCAACCGATCGGCGCAGCAGAATGAATTGCCATGCCTCAGCTGTTTTCCTCGTCAGCAGTCATGCAGAAGGTGAGTTTTCTGTAAACTCCGCACAGGCGCTCAGAGAACTGGTTGTTAAACCGGTAGGATCCCACAGGTGGTGGGTTTCAAAATTCTTTACAGCCTCTTCTGTAGGTGTGGCCTGCTTTGTGGGAGTGGCTGGCTGGCCATGTGACCGGGTGGGAGTGGCTTGGCAGTCATGTGACTGGGTGGGCATGGCCAACTTGTAAAATGTGGTGAAACTCACTTAAAAACGCTCTTGCTTAGCAACCAAAATGTTGGCTCAGAAACTCTGGCATTTGAAGCACGCAAGTCTTAAAGCTGTCAAGTTACAAGACCCTTGCACTCCTTTAGGGAAAAAAACCCCAGGGGTGTTCAAACTTGACAGCTTTAAGACTTGTGGACTTCAACTCCTAGAATTCCTCCTCTCGCTCTTCATCTTGATGATGTGCGGACAGGCGGGGGAGGGAGCTGGAACCAGTTCTAAATGGCACTGTAGATTTGTGGAACCTCTTCTATAGAAGAGGTCAGACCTGGCCGGAACCCACCCTTGGATCCCACCCTTGAGCGCACACTAATGCAGAACTTCAACAAACTGGGTGCAGAGTGCTCTGAATTCCTGTTGCATTGATCAGCTTTATTTCAAGAGGTTCTTGACCACGACAAGGCTTTTGACCGAAATCCCGAGAAGCCTCATAACTTTGAAAGCCATTGGTCCCCTTCATCATCGAAGCGGTTTGCATTTTTCAGCCTAAGCAGGAAAAGGACTAATGATGTCTGCTTTTAAAAATGGGCTTTTTTGTCTCCCCTGAGAGGGGAGAAGAATCATATCAAGCCAAAGCTCAGGCTGTGTGTTGTTGGTATTTGTACCAGGAGGTTAATTAGCATTAGCAGAATAATCAGCAGCGGCATAGAGTTAGTCATACGGTCGTGTCTGCTCCCCGCAGTATAGCAAAAAGGAAAAACAAGTTAAAAATAGGGCTTTCTTTTCCCCCTTCCTCTGAGTTTTGCAGGGGGGAAAAAAGCCATTTAACAAAACAAACATAAAGTAATTGGATCCCTTTGTTGTGGCGGTTTGCTTTTTATGACTCCTCTCCAGCTAAGCGTTTGATTTAGATACCTGCTTTGCTCTCTTCAAGTTCTCCAGGTGCTGAGTAATAACATGGATGGTTGAGAGACTTTTCCTTCTTCCACTTTGGTGTCTACAAAAACAAAAAAGGTAAATTGCTGGTTACTTTGGTGCAAATGAATGCCAGCTCTATCAGAGGGGGCCTCAGGCAGAATTTAACAAAACAGATCAAGGGCCCAAATTAGACATTGCATTGATTCTTTTTCACATCAACTTTTCAAAACACAGAAATCTTTTCATCCTGTACTACTCTGGTACCCTGCCAGGGGGAGGGATGCAAGTTCTCACAATAGAATTAATTACAGATAGTCCTTGACCTATGACCATAATTGAGCCCAAAATGTATGTTGCTAAATGAGGCATTAGTTAAGTGAGTTTTGTCCCGTTTTACAAGGGGGTGGGATTTGGAGTATCTCCAAATTGGCATAACATTATCTATGGGCAGTGGTGAAATCTAAAAATTTTTTACTAACAGTTCTGTGGTCGTGGGTTGGTGGGGCGTGGTATGTGACTATGTAGTCATGTAACGGGGATCAAAAGACAGAAACTCACTTTAACAATGTCCTGCAGGAGCAGGGTTGGACTAGATCAGGGGTCTCCAACCTTTGCAACTTTAAGTCTGAAGGACTTCAGCTCCCAGAATTCTCCAGCCAGATTTGCAACTTTAAGTCTGAAGGACTTCAGCTCCCAGAATTCTCCAGCCAGATTTGCAACTTTAAGTCTGAAGGACTTCAGCTCCCAGAATTCTCCAGCCAGATTTGCAACTTTAAGTCTGAAGGACTTCAGCTCCCAGAATTCTCCAGCCAGATTTGCAACTTTAAGTCTGAAGGACTTCAGCTCCCAGAATTCTCCAGCCAGCTTTGCAACTTTAAGTCTGAAGGACTTCAGCTCCCAGAATTCTCCAGCCAGCTTTGCAACTTTAAGTCTGAAGGACTTCAGCTCCCAGAATTCTCCAGCCAGCTTTGCAACTTTAAGTCTGAAGGACTTCAGCTCCCAGAATTCTCCAGCCAGCTTTGCAACTTTATGTCTGAAGGACTTCAGCTCCCAGAATTCTCCAGCCAGCTTTGCAACTTTAAGTCTGAAGGACTTCAGCTTCCAGAATTCTCCAGCCAGCTTTGCTGGCTGGAGAAGTCTGGGAGCTGAAGTCCTTCAGACTTAAAGTTGCAAAGGTTGGAGACCCCTGGACTAGATGACATCCAGGTCCCTTTCAGTCCTGGCTTAACCTCTGAAGCTGTGTCTAGAGCCAGGTTTGTAGTCCTTCCTTCCTCTCCTTTTTCCCTCGCTCCCTCTTTCCCTTTCTTTTTCCTTCTTTCTCTTTCTTTCTCCATTCTCTCTCTCTCTGTTTCTGTCTCTCTCTTTCCTTCTTTCTTTCTCAGAACCCCACCCCCATTTTTGGCTGTGTGATGTGTGATTGTCAGAACTTTTTTCTAAATTACTTTTTTAGTATTTTTTACTACCGGTTCTGCAAACCAGTAGAATTTTTTACTACCAGTTCAGGTGAACTGGCCCAAACTGGTAGCATTTGAACCTTGGCTACGGGTTCTCTCGAACCTGGGCAACCTTCTCTCGAGCCCACCCCTGGCTTAGAGGACTCTACTGTATGAACAAACAGGGTTGTTGTTGTTTTCAAAAAAGAAACCCCTAATCAGTAGTGAAGATAGCTATGTCAGCCATCAATTAAAAGAAGGCAGGATATCATATCCAAATCTTGGAAGGCCATGGCTGAAGTTGTTTGCCTTTGTTAAGTGTTCTGAAAGAGAGGTGAAAAAATAAAAAAACCAGGGATCAGAAGCATCACACAGACTTATTACATTAATAGCTAATAGGAACCTTTATCCTGAGAGCGGTTTTTTTTGACACTAGGAAAGGAATTAAATAATCTTAAAGTAAAAGAATGAAGAAACAGATAGAAGTCTATTGATCTTGTATCTCAATCTTCCCCTTAAGTTGCTTATCTCTGGCTAGCTGTGCTGGGTACTGGTAAACCCAGCAGGATTCCTGACTTATTCCTGACTTCTGTGAAACTATCACAGAAATAGGGAGTAAGTTAGTTAGGATTAGCTGCCATGGATTTTAGCTCCCGATCTGTATCATTTCATAACATAACTAAAAGAAAAGAAAAGCTGAGAACAAGAAGTAACTGGAGAAGGACCACGTGTTATCATGGGGTTTAAACCAATAATGCATCTACTTTTTCTGGTTTTTTTTAAATCATCTTTTATCTTCTCTCTTTCTCCATTTCCTAAGTCAGGTAGCAGATTGCTCTTGCCAGAAGTCCGTACATTGCAAAAGGTTTTTGAAATAAGGCTATATATTGATCCCAATGCCCAATTAAATACAGGTAGTTTTCAACTTACAACCATTCATTTAGTGACCGTTCAAAATTACAATGGCACTGGAAAAAGTGACTGATGACCTTTCTTTCCCACACTTACAACCATTGCAGCATCTGCATGGTCATGTGATCAAAATTCAGAAGCTTGGCAACTGGCATGTACCATATTTTTTTGGCGTATAAGATGCTCCAGAGTATGAGATGCACCTTAGTTTTTGGGGAGGAAAATAAGAAAAAAAATTCTCCCTCTGCCTACCACCATCCATGGTATTCATCTGGTTTGCATCCTGTCAGTGTGTGAGAGAGTTGAGGGCTGTTTGGAAACAAACAGCATTATCTATTTATGTATTTTGTATTGTATTTTTAATTTTCCCTGTGCACCGCTCCGAGTCCCTTCGGGGAGAGGACGCGGTTTATAAATACAATTTATTATTATTATTATTATTATTATTATTATTATTATTATTATTATTATTATTATTATTATTATTATTATTATTATTATTATTATTATTATTATTATTATTATTATTATTATTATTATTATTATTATTATTATTATCTTATATTCCAAAAAATGCAGTATATGATGGCTGCATCCCTGGGTTATGTAATCCCATTTTGCAACCTTCTGACAAGCAGGTTCAACAGGGGAACCTGATTCACTAAACAACCACGTAACTAACTACATCCCTTCGGCCGATTCGCTCTCACAGAGAGGGACTTTTTCGGGTGCTGTCCACCAGGCAATGCCAGCGGGTGACGCCCAGGGGAAGGGCCTTCTCTGTGGAGGGCCCAACTCTCTGGAATGACCTTCCCCCTGACATTAGAACGACCACGGACCTCCGCTCCTTCCGCCAGAAACTCAAAACTCACCTGTTTCATCAAGCCGGCCTGGCCTAATTCCATGCCTCCCGCCTCAGTTTGTAATTTTAAATTATTTTATTTGGTTTTAAGGTTAAGTTTTTAATTTTTATGAATTTGTACAGGGGATTATTTAATTCGATTTTAGTTTATATGTATTGTTGATTGTAATAATAATTATTTTTTAATTTTTACCTGTACACCCCCCCCGAGTCCCTCCGGGGAGAGGGGGCGGTCTAGAAATCCAATAAATAATAATAAAATAATAATAACTTAACAATAGAAGTGATTCATTTAACAACTAAGGCAAGAAAATTCTGAAATTCATTTAACAACTGTCTCATGTAGCAACAAAATTTTTCGTCCCCATAAATCAAGGATTACCTCTATATGTACCGTAGTCATTTAGAGAGGCTCAGTAGTGGATCTATTGGCAAACTTTCAAACACAAGACTCTTCGGGGTGATTGGGTGCCTATCAAGAGCCATCACACTTATACCTTGACCATCTTTATCTACCATTCTTCAGATAAAGACTTTCAGAAAAGTTCAGAAAGGTAAATAGTAGAAAGCTAACAAAATACACCCTAAACTTGCTAACACTTGATTGAAGAACAATATGGCACAATTTAACGGAATTGGGCACTGTGAGTATGGAACTATTTTCAGCATCTCTTAAGATCCTAACAGTCTTGCTCTAAGAAGCCCAACCACAATTGATTGGATCTGATTTGTGATGAGCCCTTTGCTGGCTCATGGTTTATAAAGTACGATTTGTTCACATTTTCCTTTCAGTGCTTCATATCTTATAATCTTCACATCACCCAGAGAAGTACAGTCCATTGCTTGGGGTTAATTAATATATATTTCACAATTTGCAGCAAAGATCAGGCCCTTTGCCCCATCTGTAATTGTTTCAGAGAGATATAAATATTGTCCCATTTCTTTCAAGAACACATTACAGAGCCCTTACCATCCACATTAGGTTGTGTTGTATGATCATACATTATATAAACCGAATTATATTAGCCAACTGAATGAACAAAATTCATGTAGTGATAGATTACCCTTGATACTTTTTGTCTTTGTTTTATTGCCAGCTAATTGGTAAAAAATTCAGTAATTCACAGGAGATTCTTTCTAATAATTAAAATGCATTGCAGCGTCTCTAGTAAGAAGCACCAAATTTTCTTTTCTGTTACTATGATTTACAACAGCCAGAATTTGTAATAGTGTTGTCTAATTATGAATATGCAATTACTACTTCTCCATTGTTGTCTGATTGAAATCGAACACCCTCCACCCCAAATGCTATTTCTAGCTCTTCTGGTGTACCTTACATCACTTACAGTTATTATCCTTAATAAGTAAAGAGCAACAAACAAACAAACCCCAACCTATTGGCTTTGACAGATAATGAGCCTAAGGAATCAACTTTAACAAATATGTTTGACTAGTTGGATGCAAACAGAAGATAAAATCATTAAAAGACAATGGTAAAGCTACTCGCCGCCCTGGGTCCTCTGTGCAGAAGGGCGGGATATAAATTTAAATAAATAAAAAATACTACTACTACTACTACTACTACTACTACTACCATTGCTACTAGTAGTTTATTAAATTTTTATACCTCCTGACTCTGTGTGGCTAACAACTAAAATTATTGCCTGTTTACTATGATGATCAGGAAAATGAAGATGGTATTTAGAACAATCTGTTTCAATAAATGCCAAGGACAGATAACAATAAATAGAAAAATAATGAATAGTTCTAGTAATAATAACATACTACCAGTGGTATTGTCAATTTGTTGTCCAGACTGGCAGTCAAAAGTTCTCCACTGGGGTAGCAATTTCAATCTAGCAATGGATAAATCCAATACCAATTCAGTTTATATAGATATTATAAAAATGATTTACTGCCCCTCTATATCATTCTAGTAAATCTTTCCTGAAATTGTATTGCATTATTTGAAAGTTTTTCAATATAATAAATAAATAGCAGGTCAGGTTTAAAGCATGGGCCTTTTTGTCTTTCTTCACATGGAAACACAACATAATTTATTGTTATTATGATTCCTGTAATTGTTAAGTAATTAATAGTAGTATTAAGAAGGATGGTTGCACTTGTTTTGGTCTAAATGCCAGTTTCCTGTAAACATACAAAGAGTGCTGTAGAAGAATGGACTAAATCATTGCTGTGGATGCCAACAAATGTTCTCTATAGCAGGGGTCTCTAACCTTTGCAACTTTAAGTCTGAAGGACTTCAGCTCCCAGACTTCTCCAGCCAGCAAAGCTGGCTGGAGACGTTTGGGAGCTGAAGTCCTTCAGACTTAAATTTGCAAAGGCTGGAGACCCCTGCTCTATAGACCAGGGATAGGAAATCTGGAATTCTTCAGATTTCATTAAATAATTGTTCCTGAGTGATTCAATCAGATTGACTACAGATAGTCCTTGATTTATGACCACAATTGAGCCCAAAACCTATGTTATTAAGTGAGACATTTGTTAAGTGAGTTTTGCCCCATTTTACAACTTTTCATGTCTCAGTTGTTAAATGAATCACTGCAGTTGATAAGTTAATAAACCGGGTGTCAAATAAATATGGCTTCCCCATTGGCTTTGCTTGCAGGAAGGTTGCAAAAGGGGATCACTTGGTCACAGGACACCGCAACTGTCATAAATACGAACCAATTGCCCAGGATCTGAATTTTAATCACATAATCATGGGGATGCTGCCCCTTTTTTTTCAGTACTTTTGTGACTTTGAATGGTAACTCAATGAACTATTGTAAATTGAGGACTAACTGTACTTCTAGGACATGGATGTCAAACTCACCCCGTCACATGACATATTGCGACATTTTCCCCCTTCGCACACTGGGGTAGGTGTGGTCTATGCGCAACGCATCCAGCCTGCAGTCCACCAGTTTGTCACCCCTGTTCTAGGGGATTCTGGATGCTATAATACGGTAGTGTTAGAAGATCAATTTATGTTCATCACTTTTTGGCTTCAATAGCCTCCTGCAACTCTCTGCCAGCAAAAAGAGGAGGCTATGCGTGGCCCACCCAGGCTCCATTTTCTCTGGCAAAGGGCTGCAGGAGGCCATTGCGGCCCAAAACAAGTGATGTTGAGCTGGTCATGCCCCGAACTACACCTCCCCCCAGCGCTCCATGGCTCGGGGCCTAGCTACATACGAGACCACCTCCTGCCCCATACTTCCCTTCGACCGATCCACTCCCACAGACAGGGCCTTCTCCGGATGCTGTCGGCCGGACAATGCCGGTTAGTGACACCCAGGGGAAGAGCCTTCTCTGTGGTGGGCCCTACCCTCTGGAACGACCTGCCCCCCGAACTGTTCCGCCAGCGCCTCAAAACGCTTCTGTTCCAACAAGCCGGCCTAGTATAACCCCCGATACTGAGTTTTAACATTGTAAATTTTAATTAGAGATTTTATAAGTTGGTTTTAGCACGGGATTATTATTTAATAGCTTTTTAATATGGGTATTTATATGTATGTTTTGGTTTTAAATTGCCTGTGCGCCGCCCTGGGTCCTTTTTTAGGAGAAGGGCGAGGTATAAATTGGATTAATAAATAAATAAATAATAAATAAACACACCCCTGATGCAGTCATCAATCAAATTGTGTTTGACACCCCTGATATAGACCATTGGGGGTATGCAGAGGAATTGCTAGTATTCAAGAAGGTTTGGCTAAGGCTGCCGATTATGGATCACTTTTTTACATTGGGGGAAAAAGAGACAGATTAAACTGGGTTTCACTGGAGATCTCCAAATAATTATGTGGCATTCAGTATACTGCCAATGGTTTTTCCATAATAAACTATATCTTCATAAGATTTCTCTAAAATCCTTATGCTGCTGCTTTATGATTATCAGCCCTTCTTCAAATCATTATACCATATTTAATGAGTGGAAGATTTACTTCCTTAAATACTTACTTACTTACTTACTTACTTACTTACTTACTTACTTACTGTATTTTTTGGAATATAAGACACACCTTTCCACCCCACCCCACCCAAAGAGGGTGAAACTTTGGGTGCGACTTATACACCAAATGTAGCCCTGCCCACCCACTGGCCTCCACTCTTCAGCCTCTGCCTCTCAGCAAATTACCTCTTTGCATCAAACAGGGAAATGGGGCTTGCGGAGGCGGCAATAGGCTATGCGCAGGGGTCTGCAAAGTCGGCTCTTTTAAGACTGGTGGACTTCAACTCCCAGAATTCCCCAGCCAGCTATGCTGGCTGGGGAACTCTGGGAGTTGAAGTCCACCAGTCTTAAAAGAGCCAACTTTGCAGACCCCTGGGCTATAGTAATCCCTGCAGCCTGAAACTGAAAGTGAAAATGAAACTTGCTGTTTTCTGCTTGCTGCAAGGAAGCAAATTGCTGGGAGGCAGAGGCAGAATTTTTTTTCTTCTAATCAGGCTAAACTGAAATAGGCTGTTTGCTGTAAGGAGATAAGTCAACAACTATACTGTAAATGCCTACTGAATGTTCAAATTATTAGACTTATTTTTTAAAGACTGCTTTATTATTGTTCTAGACCAGGGGTCCCCAACCCCCGGTCCATGGACCGGTACCGGTCCGTGGCTTGATAGGAACCGGGCCCCAGGGCCGGAGAGGAGGAGGAGGAGGAGGGACGACAGGGCAGCCCCATGGGCAGAGCGTGCACCGGGGGCAGGAGAGCGCAGGTGCGGCCGCTCATGCCATTGGGGGCCCTAGAGGGGCAAGTGAGCCAACTCACACACCCCGTGTGCGCATGCACTGCCTGTTCCCCCTTCTCCCCACTCCCCCTCTACGCCGGCCGGTCCGCGGAATTTTCTTTAAAATGAAACCGGTCCCTGGTGCAAAAAAGGTTGGTGACCCCTGTTCTAGACAACTTAACAAAATGAAGAAGCTTTTTAAACGAAATGCTTGATCTGAAGAGGCTGGGTGGTATTGTATCTTATTTTAAATAGCAGAAAATAACGTATAGTTCCAGAAAGCCACATCAATTTTAACAGCATCTGTACAAATATAGTCTGAAATGTAACACCACAAACAGTGTATATCTTCTGTAATGTTTGCTGCAAGGAGGCAAATTGCTGGGAGGCAGAGGCAGATTTTTTTCCTTTTGTTTTCCTGCCCAAAAGCTAGGTGCGTCTTATACTCTGAAAAATACAGGACTGACTTACTTTCTTACTTACTAACTTACTTTTTATTTATTTTATATAATTGAGATTTCCAACACTGTTTTATTACAACTTGGTTTTTAATGCAAGTTCCTCTGGAGGAGTCTTTGGTGCTCTCTGAGCTTGGTTGTTTTCTTGCGTACATTTCATGACACAAACTAGGTAATATCATCAAGACATCAGCAAGGAAACAACCAAGCTCAGGGAGTACAAAAGACCCCTCATTTCAACCCGGAGCTACAAATATTCTCCTTTATTGATAAATTCCTCTCTTCCCCCCGCCCTTCCTAACACAGTAAACAGCATATAAAAAGTATGAAATGGAATGGTTCATGATTATGAATGAGTCGTGTTGTTTGTTTTGAAAAGACCGTATAATAGGATAATATTACTGACTACTTTATATTTAGAAACTATTTATTAGAAAGAATCCAGGGAATTCATGGCCATTTGGGAGAGCAAAGAGAGAGCTGGTTCTCTGTTTCCATCTATTAACTAATGCACAGAGAAGGAAAAGATGCAAAAACAAGTTCTCCTCACTTCAAAGGATTTTCAAATGATGGAGCTGAGCTGATATCATCCTAAATTGGCTTATACTGTGGGGATCAATTAAAATATAATCACTGATAAATTGCTGCAGGGAAATTGGAAGCCTGGGCATGTGTAGCCTCAATCCACTATCCGCCACATGTGTTCCTGCCTCCCTCAAGCTGGAAAATTTTTTGGTTTACTCAAACAATTTTATACATGTTGAATTTAGTGTTCAACCATGCAGTTATTCTGTACACGTATTCGGCCCTCTTCTTTGCTTAGGAAAGATATTGGCATATATCTGACATTGCCAATATGCCACAGCATTTCAGTCTGAAGGTTTGGGATAGCAATGGCATTATAAGCAGAAAAGGTAGACAGACAGGGGCGGGATTCAGCCAGTTTGGGCGAACCAGATGCTAATTTTACATCTGGTTCACTGAACCGGTAGTTGCAAGGACTGGCTGGCCACGACCCCTTCCACTCTGCTCCTCCAAGGAGTCTCCACGCAGCCTGTTTTGGATGCCAGGTAAGTGTAGGTCCCACACAGAGGCTCTGGGAGAGCAAAAAACTGCCCTTCTGAAAGTTCCAGAAGTCCAGAAATGGACCCATTTCCGGCCTCCAGAGGGAATCCGGAACCCAGGGGAGGCCATTTTTGCCCTACTGGAGGCTCGAGGAAAACCTTAGGAGCCTGGGGAGGGCAAACAATCCTCCACCCACCTACCATGGTGCAGGAGGCCAAGTAGGCCATAACCACCGTGGCCACCCCCATCCAACACCCAAGCCAGATCTGGCCCCCATTTCATTTGCTGTAACCTACAACCCTTTGCAATGGAAGTGTTGATACCCCAATACTTTCTTCCAATGCTTGATCTTTTGGATCAATGCATTTCTGTGCCCTGAAATTTTACTGGTCCACTCACTTTGCATCTTTGTCTTTCCATCATCACATAGATGTAAACACACTGTGGCCTAGAGGTGGAGCTCTCGCCTCCCAATCAGGAGGTTATGAGTTCAATCCTAGGTAGAGGCAGATGTAGGTTCTCCTGCTTGGGCAGGGGGTTGGACTAGATGACCCAACTCTATTGATCTGTTAATTAAAAATGTAGGTGTGTGTCTACACTCACAGAAATGGAAGGACAGAGTATCTGTCCCTCAGCTTGTTCAATTTCTCTTGTTTGATCTGATAAGTTTTTTTTCTCGGTTTCTTCCACTTTTTGAGTGCATATTTCACCATCTCATACAAGACTGAATATAGCACTTGGAACACACACACACACACACACACACACGGTTTGCCATTTCTGTCAGCCTTCTGAGATAGGCCAGAACAGGGAATCCCATGCCTTAAAAATAACTGGAATTCTACCTTACAGGTTGTCCTCACCTTACGACCACAATAAATTCCAAAAATTCTGTTGCTAAGGGAGACATTTGTTAAGTGAATTTTGGCCCATTTTACAAACCATCTTGCCACAATTGTTAAATGAATCACTGCAGGTGTTAAGTCAGTAGCACAATTGTTAAGTGAATCTGGCTGCCCCATTGACTTTGCTTGTCAGAATTTCACAAAAGGTGACCACATGTTGTCAAGCATCTGAATTTTGATCACTCACCACGAGGATGCTGCAATGGTTGTAAGTGAAAAATGGTCACAAGTTACTTTTTCAGTGTTGTAACTTTGAATGGTCACTAAATCAACTGTTGTAACTTGAGGACTACCTATATTGTAACAGAATCTTGAAAGCCTATGCTTTCCTCTTCTTCCCTTTTATGTCTGGGGGAGTTAAAGGAGAATGAAATTGTTTTTAATGTTTTTCCCCCATTTCCCCTGCTTTACACTTATTTTTCTAAGTCATGTTTGTAGCTTTCCATAATTCTTGGTACAAAGGGAAGGAAGAGCATGGTTCTTTAGGGCTTTACTCAAGTTATTCAATCTGTATGCCACAAGAAATATAATGCTATGAACTATATGGCAACTCATGAAAAACAGCATAGTTTCCTTATTTTGCATAGTCCGACAATGGTGGAGAGCTTTGCTTGTTTGCTTGTATTTTCGTTCTTCTAAAGGGGTGGAAGGAACCACTATTTTTTATTTTATTTTATTTTATTAAATTTATACCCCGCCCTTCTCCAAACGGACGCAGGGCGGCGCACAGGGATGTTAAAACACATATAAAACATATAAAATTTTTAAAAACTTATTCTAATAGACCCTGCGCTAAAAACCGAATTTAAAAACCCAAATTTAAAACTATCTAAGAGTCAGTAATGGGGGTTATGCTAGGCCGGCTAGATGAAATAGGTGTGTCTTCAGACACTTGCGGAAGAGGCGGAGGTCAGAGATGGTGCGGAGTTCAGGGGGTAGGTCGTTCCAGAGGGCTGGGCCCGCCACAGAGAAGGCTCTTCCCCTGGGTGTCGCCAGTCGGCATTGTCCAGCCGACGGCACCCTGAGGAGGCCCTCTCTGTGGGAGCGTATCGGTCTGAGGGATGTATGGGGCAGGAGGCGGTCTCGCATATAACTAGGCCCCGAGCCATGGAGCGCTTTAAAGATGGTCGTTAAACCTTGAAGCGCACCCGAAAGACCACAGGGAGCCAGTGCAGCTCGTGCAGGATAGGTGTTATGTGGGAGTGTCTAGGCGCTCCCGTAATCACCCGCGCGGCTGCGTTCTGGACTAGCTGCAGCTTTCGGGTGCACCTCAAGGGGAGCCCCATGTAGAGAGCATTACAGTAGTCAAGTCGAGAGGTGACGAGTGCTTGAGTGACTGTGCGTAAGGCACCCCGGTCCAGTAAGGGGCGCAATTGGCGCATCAGGCGTACCTGATGGAATGCCCCCCTGGCCACGGCTGCCACATGATCTTCCATAGACAGCCGGGAATCCAGGAGGACACCCAAATTGCGCGCCCTCTCCACGGGGGCCGGTGTTTCGCCCCCAATGGCCAGAGTTGGAATAATCTGGCTGAACCGGGGCGCCGGAAGCCACAGCCACTCAGTCTTGGACGGGTTGAGCCTGAGTTTGTTACCACCCATCCAGATCCGTACGGCCTCCAAACATCGGGACATAACCTCGACGGCATCGTTGGGGTGGTCTGGGGTGGATATGTACAACTGAGTATCATCAGCGTACAGATGATATCCCACCCCAAAACCACGGATGATCTCACCCAGCGGCTTCATATATGTGTTGAACAGTAAGGGCGAGAGGACCGACCCCTGAGGAACCCCACATATGAGGGACCTCGAGGCCGACCTCTGCCCCACTGCCAACACATATTGCGACCGACCAGAGAGGTAGGATGAGAACCACCGCAGAACGGTGCCTCCCAACCCCAACCTCCCCAGTCGGTGCAATAGGATACCATGGTCGATGGTATCAAAAGCCGCTGAGAGGTCTAATAGGACTAGGATAGAGGAATATCCTCTATCCCGCGCCCTCCAGAGATCATCAACCAACGCGACCAATGCCGTCTCGGTGCTGTGCCCGGGTCGGAAGCCGGACTGGCGCGGGTCTAGATAATCAACTTCCTCCAAGTGTCGCGGAAACTGTTGGGCCACCACACTCTCAACAACCTTCACTAAAAAGTGGAGGTTGGAGACGGGACGATAGTTCTCTAATAATGCTGGATCCAGGGACGGCTTCTTGAGGAGGGGCCTCACCACCGCCTCTTTCAGGACGGCAGGCAAGGACCCCTCACTCAAAGATGCGTTGACAATGCCCTGGAGCCAGCCTCGTGTCGTCTCCCAGGATGCCAGTACAAGCCAGGAGGGACACGGGTCCAATAAACATGTGGTAGCCCTAAGTCTCTTTGACAGCTTGTCCGTATCCTCGGTGGTAACAAAATCAAACTCCTCCCAGGATGGTGTCACAAGAACAGCCTCGGCCTGCTCGACTGGACCACTGTCGATGGAGGGTAGCTCGTTCCGAATCCGAGTGATTTTCTCCTGCAGATAAATCCCAAATTCCTCTGCTCGACCCTGTAAAGGGGCTTCCCGCGGCCTCTGTTGAAGGAGGGAGCGGGTCACCCCAAACAGGGCGGCAGGGCGGTTATCTGCGGATGCAATAAGAGTGGCACAATACTCACGTTTGGCCACTTTTATCGCCACTAAGTAAGTCCTAATATGGTCTCTCACTAGTGTTCGGTCGGCTTCGGAGTGAGAAGATCTCCATCTGCTCTCTAGGCGTCTCTTGTGGCGCTTCATCTCCCTAAGCCCCTTGGTAAACCAAGGAGCCCAGGTGGTTCGTCGCCGCAAGAGAGGCCGCAAGGGCGCAACTCGGTCCAAGGCCCCCGTGGCCGCACTTAACCATGCAGCCACTAGGTCCTCAGTGGAGTCGCGGGGCAAGTCCACAGGAATTGGCCCAAGCTCCCTCTGGAACCTTATCGGGTCCATCAGGAGCCTGGGGCGGAACCATATAGGAATGTCCGGTTCCGCCTCCCCGCAGTGAGGTGCAGCGATCGGAAAGTCGAGCCGAAGGAGAGCGTGATCTGTCCATGACAGGGGTGTGATGACTAAATCCCCTATTCCCAGATCACTACTCCACTGTCCCGAGACGAAGATGAGATCCAGGGTGTGTCCGCCTTCGTGAGTAGGGCCTAAAACTACCTGGGTCAGGTCCATGGCTGTCATGGAAGCCATGAACTCCCGAGCTGCACCAGAGGTTTCGCCTGCCGACGGCAGGTTAAAGTCCCCCATGACTAAAAGTCTGGGGGTCTCAACCGCCGCCTCGGCTATCACCTCTAGGAGCTCGGGGAGGGCTGTTGTTGCATAGCGAGGAGCCAGGTATACAACTAACACGCCCAACTGCCTCCCAAGGCCCCACTTCACAAGGAGGGACTCGCACCCGGTCGTCTGAGGGATCGTGGTCTCCTATGGCTCAAGACCTTCCCTAACCATAATCGCCACCCCCCCACCCCTCCCTAGGGCCCTAGGCTGATGGAAGGCTCGGTATCCTGGTGGGCACATTTCTACGAGGGGATGTCCTCCCTCGTGGCCCAACCAGGTTTCCGTAATGCTACCAGGTCCGGGTCCCCCTCTGACACAAGGTCATGGATGAGGGGGGCTTTTTGTATCACGGACCTGGCGTTGCATAGCATCAGCCTAGGGCCCCGGATCTGTGGTTCTTGCCCACCTAGTCTGCGATGGGGACAGGGGGAGTTGGAGCACGTGACCATCCGTAACCAGCGGCCCCGGTCCTCCAACTGGTGATGTCCATCCCCCTTCCCACCGCCCCTGCCCCTCCCCAAGACCGTATTGATGGAAAATACCCCAGTGGAAACGACCCCCCCTCCCCCCTCCTCCGTTACTCTACTTCCGCTTCCTGCCGGCCCTTTTTGGCATACCCCCACCTGACTCTCCCTCCCCCCCTCCCTGGAACCCCCTAAAAGTCGAATAAAATGTTTAAATAAAAACCCCCTTAGTCTGCGCTTCGCCCACCTCTCAGGAGCAATCAGTCCATCCTCGAGGTGGGCCCGTGTTAGATAAGGGGGCCAGGCCTGCGAGAGGGGAGACTCCCGCAGGCAAAGGAGATCACACCTAGAATACATTTGGAACCCCCGATAGTCGTCTAGGTCCGGGGGGATAATAGCAAGTCTGCTAAGAGTCCAGAGGAGCAGCAATAAAGTGACAGGTGAATAAAGTGCAATAGATGACCTTAAGGGGGGGCAGGAGGGAAAAAGTCAGTTGGTCTTAGTCTATCAATCTAGGGGTCCTGCATATGGGCAGATCGAAAGTTAGTCCCTGTACAAACCCCAGCCGACTGTTCTTCTCGGCCACACAGGCCCAAGTCCGCACCTAGTGCCACACAACTAGTTGGTCTGTCGTGTGGCCTGATGAAAGATGCTGCCATGTGCCGGCCCGGCTCACTTCCTCCTGTCCAAGGCACTCACTTTGGATCTTCCTATGTAGAAGACTGAAGGCCGAGCTTGCAATCCTGGAAAATAAAATCTAGATATTATTTCAAAAAGTTTCAGCAAGGATTGCCGCAAACATTTCCTTTGTATTTATTGTTATTTATTGATTTTAATTTCCTGTGCACCGCCCTAGGACCATTTCAATGGAGAAGGGCGGTTCTATAAATCTAAATAAATTAAATTAAATTAAATTTTGAGTGTATTCCTGAAGCCATATAGGCTAAAAATGAAGGACGCGATCTCTAATGTAAGTCCTGGATCTCCCCCCCACAAAAAAAGGCCTCTCTAAGAAGAGAAGGTCAGAGAAGATTGACCCAGAAAGCAAGAATGACCAGGGATGAGTCACACCCTGCTCATCTCTTCTTTATTCTCCTACCACAGGAGATAAAGAAGCATAGCCAGTCGAACGAACAGGCTGAAAATTAGCTTCTATCCATGGACTGTTAGACTTCTGAATGCAACACAACACCATAACTATTTAGTATGATAGACTTTCAGGGCCAGCACAATGTGCAACATGTTCACACTGGTGTTATATTATATAACATAATGTAACAGTATGCACATATACGTATGTAGGATTGTGTATCTGTTAGGTTGATTTACTGGGTTGGGATTTTCTTTCTTCACTTATGAGTTATTGAGATGTATTTTGTGTCTGGAGGGGCTGCGCTAAGGGAGGCTCATCCAATCTCATCGTACACAGATTGTGCATTGACAATAAAGGTTTGGATATGAATTTGAGAAGCAGCTTTGTCTCCAGTTTTGGAGATATTGCTATCGTGGTAGAATGAAGTTTGGAATAGAGTGAAGAGGAGAGATGAAAAGAGATTCTTGTGCCCAGGGGAGGTATTCACTTACCTTCCCTACCAGTTCACAAATGTGAGCACACGATACACCTTTTGCGCACGCGCTTTGCCTAAAAAAGGGCCTAAATGGGATACCATAGAGAGGGGCAGATGGGCGGGGCCACCCACGATTTCCGCTATAGGTTTGGGTGAACTGGTCAAAACTGTCAGAATACCACTTCTGCTTGGGCTCTGTCAGTCTTTGCACACATGAGGACCATGAAATAAAGCAGGTCATTTAAAAAAAATGAAATCTAAATCTATAGAGCAGGGGTCTCCGACCTTTGCAACTTTAAGTCTGAAGGACTTCAGCTCCCAGAATTCTTTGCACACATGAGGATCATGAAATAAAGCATGTCAGTCTTTGCACACATGAGGATCATGAAATAAAGCAGGTCATTAAAAAAAATGAAATCTAAATCTATAGAGCAGGGGTCTCCGACCTTTGCAACTTTAAGTCTGAAGGACTTCAGCTCCCAGAATTCTCCAGCCAGCTTCTGGGAGCTGAAGTCCTTCAGACTTAAAGTTGCAAAGGTCGGAGACCCCTGCTATAGAGGATACCACTTCCAATGTCCCATCCATTTCTTGCTACAAAGCTGCAGCATATCATAGTTTTTACAATGATGCATGTTTTTTTTTAATGTTTTTCCTCTATATTTCTTGTTTTATGCTGCCCAGAGCCCTCTGTGAGCTGAGGCCAAATTATGAGATTCAATCAATCAATCAGCAGCAATTGATGGGTCTTGTGCCAATAGTACAGCTGATAACAAATGCCTCCGTGTTTTCAATATAGAGAGGCAATAGCCAACTCTGTTGTTGTTGCTGTTGGATATGCATGGAGTTTTGGTAAAAAAGCAGCCAAGGGTGCCATCTGGATCTCTCTTCTACTGGCCAATTGCTGAAGATTTCACTTCCATTGGCAGATCATTTGAGAAATCCACTGGCAGGCTTCATCTATTTTGACATGGTTTCAGCTGAATGGTTTTATAAAAAGCAGGACATGGCACATCGCAGTGGTTGTAAACTGTCCAAGCAGCAGTAGAAAAATCACAAGACTTTCAAAATTATTATCTCTCTAAGCAACTTGATTGACATTTTAGGTGAAGATCTCAACTTTAGGGATCAATGCATTTTGTACTATCACCTGCAGGAGCTTGACTTTTATTAGGTGATTTAAAAATAAATAAATAAATAAATAAATAAATAAATAAATAAATAAATAAATAAATAAATAAATAAATAAATAAATAAAGAAGGAAGGAAGGAAGGAAGGAAGGAAAGAAAGAAAGAAAGAAAGAAAGAAAGAAAGAAAGAAAGAAAGAAAGAAAGAAAGAAAGAAAGAAAGAAAGAAAGAAAGAAAAGAGAAAGTGTATTTTATATGTTTATTTAAAGCATTATTTTTCCAAAGAACCTCAAACGCTTCTGCTCTATGACAGAAAAGATTAGATTAAATTTAAAAAGACAGTTTCTGTCCACAGGTTTCTAATCTAAAATACATGAAATATACACACACAGCACCCACACTTACACACACCTCTTCTGAATAACAAGAAAAAGAAATTCATCCCTTAAAATTGTAAACTTTTTAACATGATGAACTGGAATGGAAACATGCCGTTTCTACAGATTGCTGGTTCTATTTCAGTACCTTCAGTCACTGAGTAATATATCTTTTTCCCACATGTTGTTCTTTTTTGTCTCGCAAACAGGAAACTGCATTGATGCATATGTACATGTGAGTTTAGGGGAAACCCTAAACTCCATACATCCCTCAGACCGATACGCTCCCACAGAGAGGGCCTCCTCAGGGTGCCGTCGGCTGGACAATGCCGACTGGCGACACCCAGGGGAAGAGTCTTCTCTGTGGCGGGTCCAGCCCTCTGGAATGACTTACCCCCTGAACTCCGCACCATCTCCGACCTCCGCCTCTTCCGCAAGTGTCTGAAGACACATCTATTCCATCTAGCCGGCCTAGCATAACCTCCATTACTGACTATTAGACAGTTTTAAATTTGGGATTTTTAATTCGGTTTTTAGCGCAGGGTTTTATTAGAATAAGTTTTTAAAATTTTATATGTTTTGTATGTATTTTAACATTTCTGTGCGCCACCCTGGGTCCGTTTGGAGAAGGGCGGGGTATAAATTCAATAAAATAAAATAAAATAAAATATTTTTCCTCAAGCATGTTACTAACATAGGTTATAAATAGACACTGTTCCCTTTTGTAATTCTGAGGAAAACCTTTTAGGCGGAGACAGTTTTATGCAATTAAAGAAATCCATGTCCATTCTATACGGTAGTCCTTTGGATTTGAAAAACACATGTGGTTTTACAGCTCATCTGGAAGTACAGAATCTAGTATAATGGGGCCACCGAAGGTCCATTGTTTAGCAATTGTAGAAATACAATCTTGCCAATCAACAGTGAGGATGGGACAGAGAATGTGCATGTGAAATTTCTCCAGTCATTTGATGTATAGTACAGAGTCCAGCACTTATATCCAGGGTGGATTTGATTTAAATCAAGTTGATTTAAATCACGATTTAAATCATGATTTAAATCACTAGTAAAAACGCTTGATTTAAATCATAGTTTTCTACATAAAGACTAATTCTTGCTGGCATAATTTATAATATACAAGTAGATGAAGATTTTTAGAATAACAACTTTTCATATTAGTTTTTTTATCCCCAGTTTAATAGATTAATCATTCATATTTGGACAACTTTTCTGTTGTACTTAGGAAGGAGAAAAATAATCATTACCTTAATAATAACAATTTAAATAGATTTATTCAACTGAAACAATAACATTACAGCATATGTTATTTGCTTAAACAAACATCCATGTTTGTTAACTAATTTGGCTAAACAAAATATATATATTTTAAGAAACTTAGACTTTCATTTTGTAGTACTGCTTGTCTGCTTGCCCCTTCCTCCTCACACTTAGTTTCAATTTCTTCTTGTGCAGATCTATTCCACTCCAAACAATCAGAAAAATATTGTTTCTATTCTATTCACTGAACTTCTTGAAACTTAGCACTGAAGCGGTTGATTCTTTATTCATAGGGTTGTAGAAGTTAGGATTAAGGTCTTTTTTTCAACTCTGTTCATGTTACAACATTTTTGCTGTGAAGAAGAGGCGATCTGTGAAGAAGATGTGATCTCTGCTGAGTCAAATTCAGTTTTGAGAACTGCAAAAGTAAACCAAGCATCTGTGATAATATCTTGTAGGCAGAGAAACTGCACAATAATCTTACAAAAACCTCTGGAAGAGCATGACATTGTGAATGGATTAATGGAATTTATTTACCAAAATTTAAACATATACAGCCTTATTCTACATAATTAAAAAACTAATCTTTATTTCATGATGATAATATATTTTCCTCAAAAAGCATTTTATATAAAAAAATCCAATTTAAATAAAAAAAATCCGATTTAAATCAAACAAATCCGTTTTTTTAAAAAAAAATCATTGATTTTTATCCACCCTGCTTACATCTATATAGGAGAGAAAAGATAACCACACCTCTGCTGACTTTCAACTGCATGGATCAATCATCACACTAGTATGCATTTGTGTTGATTGAGCACTCTAGCCACTCCAATGCTTGGCTGGCCTTGCTGGAGTAAATTTCTTTATCCAAAGACCCATCGCTTGAGATGATGCTCCCCACATATTTGAAACTGTTTACATTTGTCAGCTGGGTGTCATCGGCAGAGATTTTTGATTCTACAAGCTTAATATTTACCATGGACTGGTAAAAAGTGCTTCATTCTTGTTTGAGCTGAAGAGCAGAGTGGGCTTTGAGAATTGTTCAACATTAACTGTAGATCACTGTCTTTGTATTCCATAGGTGCACAATCATCAGCAAAGAGACAGTTGAATGACTCTATGGAGGCATGATATCTTTGCATTGAAGTGACAAAGGTTAAAGGGGAGTCAACTAACCTGAAGGTACCCTTTTGGACACTGAACAGCACAATATAACATATAAGCAAAGAACAAACTGTTGTAGGAAAGCCAGGACACAGACACGCTCTTTAACATAGGAAAAGTTTTATTCTGTGCACATGGTTCAGCAAAAGCTGCAAAGCTTGTACAAAAATGTCTGAACCCCGTCAGACTGACAGAGACCCTCTTTAATACCCTCGGTTACGTATACATTCCAGTTATCCTACATTTGTCCAAATATGGGGTTGGGAGGAATCGAAAACATACCATTTGAGACAGTTTGCTTAGGTCAACAAGCTATATGCATTTGGAGGCTATTTGTGGTTAGATCAGAGAATGATTAAGGAAGTTACAATCAGAATGTCGTGGGAGCAGAACAGAGCAACAGGATGCATCTGTCTGGGTCACCAAGACCGTATTTTGCAAATACAGCAGTTAATATTGAGCATAGCTTGCAATCTTATTTCTTGACCAAAGATTACTTGACCATAGTTTGAGGCCTAGGCCAGCCTTCGACCTATGCAGCTCTGCTGCTTCCTCAAAACTAAATAGGACTCGGTCTAGCACACAACCCTGCTTCACCCCATAGGAAATGATAATTGTATCACCATTGTAAAGAAACTATCTTGTTGTGCAGTAGTTGAATCAAGTTCATGAACTTCCTCTGGCATCCATAATGTCTCAGGGTGATTCAGAGAGCCATCCTGTTTACAGTGTCAAATGCCTTTGTCAGGTCAATGAAGATAGAATAAAAATGTTCTGCTTAACACACGTCTGGACTTGCTTTATGAAAAATATCTATATGCCGTACTCTGCTCTGGCTGAAGGCCCTACTGTGCCTCTGGGTAGTTTCTTTCTGAGATAGTGGCAAGTCTGTTCAGGAGAATGTGGGCAAAGCTCTTCTCTGTGGTGGCCAGCTGTAACATATCTCGGTAGACATATTTATATAGCTCTGTAGTTTCCCACAATCTGATTTGCTATTTTTGGAACATTTGGAGATGATTATTTTTGTAGCAAGCATTGTTCATGTGACTGGATTAATTTCTGCACACTTTTGAGATATGGTGTCTAGGGAAGTGCCAGAAGCTAACTGGGTTAAATATTTTCTGTACTTGCTAGTAGACCAACAATTAGCCTTCTTTCTCCTTCTACTCCTTCTGCCATTTTATTTTTAAAAAATGAAATCACATAGCCTTTCTGACATTCTATGAAGCACACAGAAAGGATTGTAGTTTGATATGGACTCCTTCATAGCAGTCTAATTGGACTATCTCATTGGACATCCTTTTTAGTCTTTATGTTTTAGGTGTTACTTCCTTGTTAGAAGTAATCTTGTTCATTTTCTATATTTTTTCTGGTTATTTATCAAAATAACAACGTAGTTTGTGTTTATCCTGGATTGGACTATAGTTTAGTATTGGCTTTGAACTATATTCAGATCAGATATATTTCATTTAATGGCAACAGCAATAGCACTTAGACTTATATATTACTTCACAGTGCTTTATAGCCCTCTCTTAAGATAATAATAATAATAATAATAATAATAATAATAATAATAATAATAATAATAATAATAATAATAATAATAATAATAATTTAATTTGTAAACCGCTCTCTCTCCCTGAAGGGACTCGAGGTGGTGCACAGGGAATTAAAAATACATATACAAACAACAAATATTATAATACAATTTAAAACGAATGAAAAGGAATTGGGAGGAAAACCTAAAGATTAAAATATTGGATTTGGATTGGAACGAGAATTGGAAGAGTCGGATTATGAGGACTTTATCTATAAGGATTAAAGAACATAATTTTAAGGTTGTTTGGAAATGGTACTGGACCCCATTAAGATTATCACTGATAGATAAAAAAATGAGTGATAAATGTTGGAGATGTAATACGGAATTGGGAACTTATGAACATATGTGGTATAAATGTGTGAAAATTAAAAAGTTTTGGCAGCAATTAGAAAGAACGATGTGTGAAATGATGAAAAGAATAATAATATTGAGACCAGAAACTATATTGTTATTGATAATTAATGAACCAGAGTTAACAAAACTTGAGAAAGAACTGATTAGAATTATGATTATAATGGGTAGAATTGTAATAGCAAGATATTGGAAAATAGAGGTAAATATTAAAATAGAAGAATGGTACTGTGAAATGTGGAAATTAGCCTTAAATGATAAAATGACGTGTGATATTAAATTTAGAGAGGGGGTTTATAAAAACGATATCTTTTGGAAGACTTGGAAGCCATTTGTGGACTATGCACTTGGAACTTTGGACGTCTCGACGCCTGTACCGAGGGAACGTGGATTTTGGAGATCCTAAAGATAATAGATGATACTTGAAACCAACTCTTCCTTTTGTTTTGTACAGCACTGGGTGAAATATTGTAAAACAGTATAAAAATTTCAATAAAAAATAATAATAATAATAATTTCAACAGGGAAGGTTGTTCCAGAGGGTCGGGCCCACCACAGAGAAGGTCCTTCCCCTGGGCGTCGCCCGCTGGCATAGCCTAGTGGACGGCACCCAGAGAACTCCCTCTCTGTGGGAGCGAATCGGCCGAAGGGATGTATGGGGCAGGATGCGATCCCGCAAATAGCTAGGTCCCGAGCCATGGAGTGCTTTAAAGATGATAATCAACACCTTGAAGCGCACCCGAAAGACAACAGGCAGCCAGTGAAGCTCGCGCAGGAGTGGTGTTACATGGGCAAACCTAGAGGTTCCCATAACTGCCCGCGCGGCCGCGTTCTGGACAAGCTGCAGTCTTCGGGTGCACCTCAAGGGGAGCTCCATGTAGAGAGCATTGCAGTAGTCCAGTCGGGATGTCACGAGTGCGTGAGTGACTGTGCAAAGGGCATCCCGGTCCAATAGGGGACGCAACTGGCGGACCAGGCGAACCTGGTAAAACGCCCTCCTGGCCACGGCCATCACCTGATCTTCCATGGACAGCCGTGCATCAAGGAGTTGCATGCCCCATTCACAGGGGTTAGATGTTCGCCCCCTATGGCCAGTGATGGAATCAAGTGCTTGTACCGGGATGCCGGGAACCACAGCCACTCGGTCTTGGACGGTTGAGTCTGAGTCTGTTCCTTCCCATCCAGGCCCGCACGGCTTCCAGACACCAGCACATCACCTCGACGGCATCGTTGGGGTGGTTTGGGGTAGATATATACAGCTGCGTGTCGTCAGCGTAGAGATGGTACTCTACCCCAAAACCACGGATGATCTCTCCCAGCGGCTTCATATATGTGTTGAACAGGAGTGGCGAGAGGACCGACCCCTGAGGCACCCCACAAGTGAGGGGTCTCGAGGTCAACCTCTGCCCTCCTGCCAATACAAATTGCGATCGACCGGAGAGGTAGGAGGAGAACCACCACAACACGGTGCCCCTCATCCCCAACCCCTCCAGCCGATGCAATAGGATACCATGGTTGATGGTATTAAAAGCCGCCAAGAGGTCTAATAGGACCAGGATGGAGGAACAACCCCCATTTCTGGCCCTCCAGAGATCATCCACCAACGCGACCAAAGCCGTCTCGGTGCTGTGCCCAGGCCGGAAGCCGGACTGGCGCAGGTCCAGATAATCAATTTCCTCCAGGTGACGGGGGAACTGTTGTGCCACCACACTCTCTACAACCTTCGCCAAGAAGTGAAGGTTGGAGACCGAACAGTAATTTACCAACAATGCTGGGTCCAGAGAGGGCTTCTTGAGGAGGGGTGTCACGACCGCCTCTTTCAAGACGGTAGGCAAGAACCCCTCACCCAAAGAAGCATTTACTACCTCCTGGAGCCAGCCTCGTGTTGCCTCCCAGGATCCAGTACAAGCCAGGAGGGACATGGGTCCAATAAACATGTGGTAGCTCGCAGTCGCCCACGTAACCTGTCCATATCCTCGGAAGTAACAGAGTCAATATATTTTACAGATATTTTGCAGAGTCAGCATATTCCCCCCAATTTGGTTCTTCATTTTACCAACCTCAGAAGGGCGGAAGGCTGAGTCAACCTTAAGCTGATGAGAATAGAACTGGCAAACTGGCAGCTGGCAGTCAGCAGAAGTACCCTGCAGTACAACATCCCAACCACTGCACTACCATGGCAATAACGACTGGCAAAACATTTCAATTAACTTTGGAAAGTTTGATGGGATATAAAATACATACATTTATATTAACCAGAGACTCTATCCTAGTATGGGTCAAATTTGGAGTTCATAAGGATTGTCTCTGCATTGGCCACTATTATAGTCTATGCCAGCGATGGCAAACCTTTTTGGCACCCAGTGCTCAAACCAGAAGAAACGCACCAGAGCTCCAGAAACCTGAAGACCAGCACATGCGCACAGGCCACCTGGTTTTCAGGTTTCCAATGCTCTGGCATGCACAAACAACAGCTGACCAGCGCGCATGCACACGGCTGAAAACCAGAAGAACAGCTGGCGACAGCGTGCTTACCCACAGAGAGGGCTCTGTAAGTCACCTCTTGCATGTGTGCCATATATTGGCCATCATGGGTCTTCACAATATTTAGTCTGGTGCAATGCACAAATATTGCAGGATTGCCCTTCTGATGTTTCCTGATATAAGATATAATTGACCAATCACAATTCAGAAGGCATAGCATAATTTTAAGTCTTCCTTGGTTGATGTTATCTTTTTTTTCTCAAATCTCGATCAACTCATCCATCAAAATTTAGTAGGCGAGGACATCAAAGTGTCTTTCTAGAATCTGAGCATTCAGTCAAATTTCTAATTAAGATTCAATATAACAATTTCCACAGTGTTCTATATAAATTTTCTGTAGTGCCTTTTACCTTAAAACAGGCCATTTTTCAGTCAGCAAGAATTTGCCTGACTATGGAGTGAGTCTAAATAACAAAACACAGTGATTTGTACCTGCTTATAACATTGCTACCTTGATGTTACAGAAAAGAACCAGATGGTCTGGAAATTTTGGGATTCTCTCAACTGTGCACAAGTGGACAGACAATTGAGAGGAGATTTAAAAGGCACCTCTGCTTATGCTTCTAATTATTGTATACTGAATCTCCCAAATGAGGATAGATATGATTATCAATCTCACATTGTTTACTTCCTTGAAACATCAAAAAAATATTGATAAACTCTATAGTGAAGTAGATCAAATAGTTGTACCCTGTATGGCTGTTGTTTACATCTAGGAATTTAATGATACAAATATTAATTACTTAAACTTGTTCTTCTATGGGAAATGATAGCAATGGTAATGGAAAAGTCTCCTTCAAGCTGAGTCACTCCTTCAACTCCTGGTGACTTCATGGTAATATCTATGTTTTGCTTTGTCTTTGGCAACAATACATATGTGATTTGCACCTTCTTCTTCTTTATTTATTTTTTTACTTTCCAGTTTAACCTATACAACAGGAATTATTTGGATCTAGATAACTAGATCTTTTAACTTTTTGAGATCAACCATTATCAACTTGGTGCCGCCACTGGCTAATAGTTTAGAATTACCTCCAGTATTAAGATGAGCAATTGCATCGGTAACTGTTGGAGAGATGAGGGCCAATTATTCAGTATCCTGATAGTCCTTCCCATTCATATTCTTTTCTTCATCTTTTAGAGACGTTAGCAATCTTGTTATCATCCAGAGGTTCTTGGATTTCAATTTCTTTCACTTGCCATCAACTCTGTAAGTAGCAAGAGTTTGTGAAAATAGTTTTAGATCTGTAGTGATAACTTTCACGCCGTTATCAGGCGGGCGGGCCCACGGATAAGGGAGAAAAGAACACAACACCAGGATCTTCTCTGAACGGAATGGGACTGCACAACAGACAAAGGTCCGCAGGCCTTTTTATTAACTTTATCAGAAGGCAGGGTTAAGCATACATCGTCATATGTAAACAATACATAAATCATGACCATATAAGGAAATTCACACAGTAGAATAGGAGTCACATGCTCTTTGTTGATAGTTAGCACGTTGCAAGAAGGTGGGAACTTTTCTCCAAGGTGTTGAATGTCAGAGGGTGTGCTAGTAACTTTCCATGCCAGCTTCCTTGTTTATGTCCAACCGGTCAGAACCAGTCTACACTAACAGAAATGCTTAGCACGTGATGCAGTGTCATAATGCAACATAGATCTCTGGGCAACCTCAAATAGCTTTGTTACTTCTCTGGAAATATGATTTTTAGGAGCTCAACCAGGGATGGGATTAAGTCAGTTTGGACTGGTTCAGGTGAACCGGTAGTTCCGGTAATCAGTTGGCCCTGCCCACCCACCCCTGTGCTGGTCTGTCCTATATTTCCTTTGTTTGAAGCCCAGCTGATAAGCGTGGCAGAATGGATTGCCAAGCCTCAGCTGTTTTACTCACCAGGGCTGCAGTAGAAGGTAAGTTTTAGAGCTGTTTTCAAATGCACTGCGTGCGCTCAGTGAACTGATTGTTATACCAGTTGGATCCCACCACTGAGCTCAAGTCTAGACATTTTCACAAAACCTGTATATCTAGAAAATAGGATAGAACCAGCGGAAAGGACCACAAAATGTCAATAGTCCTAATTCTGAATTCATCGTGTATTCATTATACATACTGTAATTATTATATTGGACACACATAAAGGTGTGTGTGTGTTATGTTTGAACAGCATATACATTTGCCCCACATCCAATTTCAATACACCAATTAGGTATGTTGATTAAAGCCCATATATAGTCAATAATATATAGGTTGGAACTGAAATACATGCGTTGATTGATCTAAAAGACCAAATCAATGCAAAAAAGGTATTGAGGATTGTGGATAGAGTTTTTTTCTTGTGTTTTAAAACTCATATTTCATAAATTCATATTTACTCCATGATAAAGTAGGATGACTTCAAATTGTTTTGAAGATGAAATGGCCTTTTATGTATTTTCATATATGCACTTTCTTATGCATAAAATGAAGTCTTCAGAAAGATATATTTAATTTAATCATTCAGATCATAAATCTGAATCAAACCAACTCAATTATTTGAATCAAATCAAACTGAACTGAAAATTCATTTGGATCTTGCCTGATTTGCATAACCATAATATATGTAATAGCTAAGATTGAATATTACTTCCAATCTATTTCAGTTTTGCATATTTTTAATTATAAATCCAATTACTTTTCATATTTATATTTATTTTATTTTTATATACAATTTTCCATAAAATGCAATTTTATTGTTTCTCCTTTTTATTGCCCTGATTTGGAATTGAAAACTCTGTAACACCATTCAGAAAAGGCTAGAGTCAAAAAAAAATTGCACTGTGGTCCATTTAATAGTGTAGTATGCATGAATTAGATCAACTCACTTAAAAAAATATGGATCAAGGAAAAACCTTGATCCACATCATATTAAAATTGTTTTCAATTTCCTTTACAGCCAATATGATTACCAATGCAAAAGTATCTCTTGGTCTACGGTTACAAAAACAAACTCTCTTTTTTCTATTATCAATTTTTTCTAATCATTAAAACTGTATGTTGTAAGAAATTTTTTCTATTTCACGCAAAAAGTCTATAAGGGTTTTCCAGCCAGCAATAAATGTTGATACTGTCTTTTTTCTAATTAAGGAAATCAATTTAGCTGTCTCTGCAAACTCCATCATATTCACCAACCATTCCTCCATTGTGGGTAATGTCAGTCTAAAAATTCCCCCATCCCACTTACATCAGTTTTTCCCACTGCCAATCCTTTCCCCAAAGGTCTGTTTTCATTTCAGGTCTTAGTGTCGTGATCACTGCTGTTTGATGAATCAGCGTTCTTGTTAACAAGAAGAGCAGGGCTATCATCTAATGAAAATACTTCGTATTTTATGACTCCCTAGACTGTAGTTCTGCATATTAAAATAGAATTTCAATCTCAGTGTTAGAAATAAAATCAAACTTAGCATCTGTGAGTTGAAAAGAACTGATAGAAAGTGCTATTCATTGAATTTTTTAACTATTTCTTTTGGGGTGTGGAAGAAAGGGTAGAAGGCTTGCCATGAAGGGATTTTTAAAATGCTTGCAAATTAGAAATAAGTGAATAGTAATCACCATGGTAGCTCATGGTTGGTTTCATTACAGCAAACAGAGAAAATTCCCCTAATGGACCCAATTACTTTTAAAAATCACAATGTTTATGAGGAAAGCTGCTTTACTCATTATGGATTTTAGGAATATAAAATGTATATACCTACTAAAAAAGCGATAATTTCAAGATGTGTATTAGGGTTGTATACTGAACTCATAATGACTGAAGTTCTCTGGTTAAAGTTACGCACAATGGCAAGCATTAATTCCTTTCAGCATAAATTCTACTAATGTATTTATTCTTAAGACAGATTCATTACTATTTTAAAAAGGCCCAATATTCTCCCATTGGTGAAGAGTGACTCCAGTGTTGACTTTATACGAGAGACTAATAATGATTTCATTTGGACTCTATATGAGCCCCTATAAGGCGGGGGGACGACAGAGGGAGAGAGAGAAGTGGGCTTACACTAATGCAAGAAGGAACTTGGACCTTCTATGCAGAGGTGGGCTTCAAAAATTTCAGCAACGGGTTCTCTATCCGGTTGCAGGGTAGGCGTGGGCATGGTGGGCATACACCACAGTAGGGGGGAGGGGCGTTTTAGTCTTCCCCAGGCTCTGGAGGCTTTCCTCGAGCCTCTGGGAAGGCAAAAACTGCCTCGCCCAGGCTCCAGAGGCCTTCCAGGAGGCTCGTTTACCCCCCCATCCCTGAGCCTCCACAGGGTTTCTACACTTACCTCACATCCAAAATGAGCTGTGTGGGGACTCCAGTGAGTGGAAATGCAGGGGGTGAGGGGTGGGGCAGGCATGCTCAGCCAAGAGTGGGATTTGGATCTTCTCCGAACCAGCCATAATGTTAACTATGGTTTCTCTCGAACCCAGCCCACCCCTGCTTCTATGTGTCCTGAATCCCAAATTTCTTGCAGTTTGCGTGAAAGGGGACAAGAAGTTCTAGAAGGCAGAAAGCCAATGTGGTAAATTAACTTTAACTTTTTAACTTTATATCCATTTCTATACCGCTCCTATCTCCCCAATGGGACTCAGGGCGGTGCACGGTGTTATGCTCTCCGCCCACGCGCAGACAGTCAGTCTGGGGAAATCTCTGCCCACGCACAGACAATCGGTCTGGGGAACCAGGGCTGACCTGGAGGTTGGAGAAACTCTGTAACAGCCAGTCGCGTCTGATTGGCCGAGACGCGAATGGCCAGCCAGACTACCTGTCTAGGTTTTGTTTCTTCCACACTAGAGAAGCCTATAAAAGGCTATCATAGTTGTAAAGTGCCAGTTGCAATAATCTAACGATGTTCCTGTATATAGTTCTGCTGTTTGTAATAAACTTATTTGTGACTAAGCCTGACTTGGATTGAATGCCTCGAAACATAACACACAGGAAAATTAAAAAGAATACAACAAACATACAGTAATAAATACAATCATATCGTGAAAATATAATTAAATTAAATGTGGCCTGTGCTAAAATATGGTTAAAACTGTTAAAAAATGTTAAAATTCAATAACTAAATCTGTAATTGCATCAGGATCTAAGCTAGGCCAGCTAGATGAAAAAAGTGTGTCTTAAGCAATTGGCGGAAGAGGCGAAGGTCCGTGGTGGTACGAAGTTTGGGAGGTAGGTCGTTCCAGAGGGCCGGACCTGCCACAGAGAAGGCCCTTCACCTGGGGGCCACCAGCCGGCATTGACCGGCAGACGGCACCCTGAGAAGGCCCTCCCTGTGGGAGCGGATTGGCCTAAGGGAGGTGTGTGGTAGGAGGCGGTCCCGCAAGTAACTAGGCCCCGTGTCATGGAGCATTTTAAAGATAGTTACCAATACCTTGAAGCACACCTGGAAGGCCACTGGTAGCCAGTGCAGCTCGGCAGGAGAGGTGTTACATGGGAATACCGTGAGGCTCCCAAGATCCCCCGCGCGTCCGCATTCTGTACTAACTGGAGCCTCCGGGTTCACCTCAAGGGGAGCCCCATGTAGAGAGCATTGCAGTAGTCTAGGCGGGACGAAACGAGTGTTTGAGTGATGGTGCAAAGGGCGTCCCGGTCTAGAAAGGGGCGCAACTGGCATACCAGGTGAACCTGGTAAAAGGCCCCCCTGGCCACGGGTGTCACATGGTCATCCAGGGATAGCCGTGAATCCAGGAGGACGCCTAAGTTGCGAGCCCTTTCCACGGGGGCTAATGACTCACCCCCGATAGCCAGTGATGGAGTCAACTGGCTATACCGGGACGTCGGAAACCACAGCCACTCGGTCTTGGACGGGTTGAGTCGAAGCTTGTTACTCCCCACCCAGACCCGCAGAGCCTCCAGACACCGGGACATCACTTCAACGGCATCATTGGGGTGGTTAGGGGTAGATATGTACAGCTGAGTATCATCAGCGTACTGATGGTACTCTACCCCAAAACCACAGATGATCTCGCCCAGCAGCTTCATATAGGTGTTGAACAGGAGGGGCGAGAGGACCGACCCACATATGAGGGGCCTTAAATTAAAAATAGCAGCAAGTAGAGATAATCGTATTCTCCATTAAATAAGAGAGGGAAATAGTTATGGGGGAGCAGCAGAAAGGACAGTCAAGAAACTGATGATAATGTGGAAGAGAGAAGATGCCACCCACAACCCAACAACAAATTTGAGATTTGCATTCAGTCGCATATAGAATTCAACAGATATTCAGTGATAATCACTAGGCAATGGCCAAGATGAACTTACCCCATCTGGTTAAAAAAAAAAAAAGCTGCATTTGCAGCTTTTATAAATCTAGTCCTTTGCCATTTTTAAATCTGGCTAAAATGAACAGTAGTAATTTAAAAAAAATCCACATGTGATTGGAATATATTAGGTGATCCAGAGATTACCAATAAATTAAGGAGAACCTTAGGTGTGCAATCTTAAAAAGGGAAGGCTGTAGACTTGCTTATTTACTGATTTGTAGCCCATCTTTCCTTCATCAGAAAAACTAGGATACCTGACTTTCCACAATTGTGCATTTTTTTCAGTATAATAACACTGCTTGTTCATCATCACTAGTGGTGGGATTCAAAATTTTTTGCTACCGGTTCTGTGGGCATAGTGTGGCTTGTTGGGTGTGGCAGGTGAAGGATACTGCAAAATCCCCATTCCCTCCCCACCACACTAACCTCCTTTCCAGCTCCGTTCTCCTGTGCAGGGTAACAGAAGACCAGCCAATCAGCTGGGAGTCCAATCAGCTGGGGCTTGGGAGGCAGCGAATAGATGGGGGCAGAGTCAGCCAGAGGTGGTATTTACGTGTTCTCCGAACCACTCAAACTTTCCGCTATCGGTTCACCAGAACTGGTCAGAACTGGCTGAATACCACCTCTGATCACCTATATCAGTGATGGCTAACCTTTTTTGGCTCGAGTGCCAAAAGCGGGGGGAGTGCAGGGGGGTCGTGCTTGGGCGTGCCACACCCATAATGCTATGTGCATGACCTCCTGCTTTTAGTGTGCTTTTTTCGCCCTCCCCAGGCTCCAGAGGCTTTCTAGGAGCCTGGGGAGGGTAAAAACAGCCTCCCCTCTACATCTAGAGGCTTCAGGAGCTTCCCTGAAGCCTCCAGAGGGTGAAAAACAGCCTCAAAAGAAGGCCTAAATCAGCTGGCCAGCACACACAAGTGTGCTGGAGCTGACACGGCAACACCTCGCGTGCCCTAAGAAATGGTTCTGAGTGCCGCCTGTGGCACCCGTGCCATAGGTTGGCCATCACTGACCTATATGACCACATAGTAAGTTGAACCTGGTTATTGAGGGTTCTAGTTAAAGATTATAAATGATGCAGTTAATAATTGATTAATAATGTATTCTAAATGCTTTTCATTCCAATCAGTGTCAGCCAGCACAAGTGACTGCTGTAGGCTTGGACCACATAGCTGAACCTAGCATCTGGGAAAAGTTTTAAAGAGAACATACATAAACTAATGCGGAATAAAGAAAAGAAAAGACAAAAATGAGTAAATAAATCTTCAAATTTCTTTTGCAGCAAATACAGTTATTCTTACTGCATTATCTCTTGGTCAGTGATTACAATAAAAAGTCCACTTTTTTCTGTTATCTTTTTTTCTAAATATCAAAGCCATGTCATAAGTACATTTTTTTTCTGTTTCATGCAAAAAAATCTATAAAGGCGTTTCCAATCACCCTACATGTAGATACTATCTTTTCTCTAACCAAGGAGTTAATTAAACCATCTCTTCAAATTCCATCATCTTCACCATTTCTCCATAATAGAGGATCTGTCAAATGTTTTCATTTTTGATAACTAGGGAAGACTTTCAACAAAACTCCAAATCCTTCAACATTTTGTTTAGCATTGTTATTACATTTATATTTCTATACCCAAATGCAATGCTATCTTGAATTAATGGCTGCTAGCCATTCTTTTGGATATTAAGATGGAGAGCATGGATGCCCACAGCAGACGGAGTGAAGGATAACAAAGGTGGAATTATCACACTAAATCGCTCCTCTGAAACTACATTGTTTCATGCTCATGTCACTCAAGGTTAAAAAAAAAGCATTACAGAAAGAAATCACTGCCGACAGTTGTGACACAGCATTTCAGCATTCAGTTTATAATTCCACAGATTTTTTCAAATGAATTGTAGAAGAGTCTAGGAACAACATGACGAGATATGGGATAGATGCAAAACTCATCAAATTTGCAGACGACACCAAGCTAGTTAGGAACAGCCAACACTCTGGAAGATATGCTTAAGATACAGGAGAATCTTGACCGACTTGAACATGGAGAGCTATCTAACAAAATGAAATTCAATGATGGAAAAAAGTAAGGTTCTACATTTAGGCAAGAAAACCAAAATGCACAGGTACAGTATATGTGGTACCTTGCTCAATAGTGGTGACTGTGAGAGGGATCTTGGAGTCCTAGTGGACAATCGCTTAAATATGAGCCATCAGTCTGCTGCAACTGTCAAAAAAGCCAACACAGTTCTAGGCTGCATAAACCGAGGGATAGAATCTAGATCATGTGAAGTGTTAATACTATTTATGGCATTCAACTCATCTCAATATTTTCATGGGGTTTACTCCTTCCTTACCTCTCTCTCTGGCAGAAAATATTCTTTTCTAAATTAAAAACACAAACTTTAAAAAAAATATCATTTAAAAAAAGCTATTTTTTTCATTTGCTTCTTTAGGAGACTAGTTTTGTAGAGTAAAAACATAAAGATAAAGGTTCCCCTCGCACAGATGTGCTAGTTGTTCCCGACTCTAGGGGGCGGTACTCATCCCCATTTCAAAGCCGAAGAGCTAGTGCTGTCCAAAGACGTCTCCATGGTCATGTGGCACACAGAGTGCTGTTACCTTCCCACCAAAGTGGTCCCTATTTTTCTACTTGCGTTTTTACATGCTTTTGAACTGCTAGGTTGGCAGAAACTGAGACAAGTAATGGGAGCTCACTCCGTTACGCGGCACTAGGGATTTGAAATGCTGAACTGCCAACCTTCTGATCGACAAGCTCAGCATCTTAGCCACTTCCTAGTTTTGTAGAGTACGGAAGAATGACTAGTTAGGGTAGTATCTCTAAACCTGGAAAAAGTCACTACTTGTGCAATAGATATAATTGTACAAAGTTCTTCCTAACCATAGCTACTTCTTGCTCTTCAAGCAGGAGCTGTGAGTCTAAACCTACCCCCAGTATATGAACTACTTTTTTATTTACATGGATAGTTGATAATTCTGTCCATCTCACAGCAGTGATCCTGGGCAGCGGATGAAGTTTAAAACCACTGCAACCATATATCAAACAGCAGTCTTCAAAACAAAAGACCTGACCTTCTTCATGGGGCAAGGCAACTATATCCAGAGCCACCGATGGAATATTCTTGAGTCAGAGGGCTTGCCTCAGTGGTGGGATCTCATTTTTTTTACTACCAGTTCTGTGCACATGGCTTGGTGGGAATTGAAGTCCAGATGTATTAAATTGGCCATTTTTGAAGAGCATCATTCTAATACAAGGGTGTCAAACTGGCAGCCCGTGGGTCAGATGAGTCATGTGCAGGCCACGCCCACCCCGGCTCCACAAAGGCAAAAACTGGTGCGATACATTGCATTATGTTACATGATAGGATCGAGTTTGACACCCTTGAAACTGAGCTAAAACATGTTGTATCATACAGTACTTAGAAACACAAGTCAACCAGTGGTGGGATTCAAATTTTTTACTACCAGTTCTGTGGGCGTTGCTTGGTGGGCGTTGCTTGATGGGCATGGCAGGGGAAGGATACTGTAAAATCTCCATTCCCTCCCCACTCCAGGGGAAGGTATGCAAAATCCCCATTCCTTCCTGATCAGTTGGGACTCGAGAGGCAGAGAATAGATGGGGGCAGGGCCAGTCAGAGATGGTATTTGCCAGTTCTTTGAACTACTCAAAATTTCCACTACTGGTTCTCCAGAACTGGTCAGAACCTGCTGAATACCACCTCTGGCTTCCTCACCCATCTCAAGATATTAAGCCTGAAATTGTTCTTCCCCATTCAGACTCTAGCAAAACTTTCAACAAAACTTGTTGGCAATTTTCGGTGTTGGTTACCAAAGGCAGCAGAAGCAAGCAAGTGCAACGGGAGACAGTGCTGCAGAAGCAGGTCAGCTACAGAGAAATAGTCTGTTGTAGGAAGAGGAAACTATAGCTGTGCTGCCCTCATTCCTATTTTTAAAGCAGTAAAACTTTGGGCCAATGCCTACGAGTGTTAGGCAGGCATCCATTTGATCATTGTCAAGAGAATTAAACCCCCTCCCAACCCACATAAAGTTAAAAGCAATCACTATCTGGAGTCCATTTTCTCCGTCCTGAAAGCTGAGCTGAATTCAAGAGTGGCAGTTGTATAACCAGCTATTGTAACATCTCATTAACATAACAAAGGAAATTTACCGCTTAGGGACCGAGAGCAGGAAAAAGTAAATGAAGTCCTAAATTGGTGTTACTCTTACCTCACCAACTGTTGATATAAAACCTTTAATGAGATCTTAAAGTGACTGATTGATTTCTCATGCCAAAATTAGAGAACCCCCAATATGATTTCACCCCACTCTTCAGCATTCTCCATCTATAGCACTGAAACTGATCATTGTATATTTCCGGTAACATCCCCAGAATCAGATCTGTAAAGTGTTTACAGGGATCCACTTGGTTCAATGCACTGCTTGCAAGGTGTCTGCTGCTTTGATTTAAGTACGAATCTGCTTCAACCAAGCAATTCAGTTGAAGCTTCATTAAATCAAATCCATGTTGTATCCAGTTCTAACAATTTCCTGGGGCTGTTCTTATTACTTACCCCAGTGAGATACAACTTGGTCCTGATTGATCCAGGATTAAGACTGACTGTAACGTTGGTCAATTGAATTTGAATTTTATTCGATTTATATACCGCCCTATTTTCCCTGGGGGGACTCAGGGTGGTGCACAGAAAGATAAAAACCCAACAACACATACAAAATATAAAAGATAATTAAATTATTACATCTGTGCTAAAATTTAAATAATTAAAAGATTAAAACCAGTAAATATTAACATTTAAAATTATACCCTTAGTCTATGTCAGGCCAGCTAGATGAAAGAAATGTGCTTTTAACATCCGACGGAAGAGGTGTAGGTCCATGATAGTATGGATATCGTGGGGCAGGTCGTTCCAGAGGGCCGGGCCCGCCGCAGAGAAGGCCCTTCCCCTGGGAGTCGCCAGCCGGCATTGACCGGCTGTCGGCACCCTGAGGAGGCCCACTCTGTGGGAGCGGACAGGTCGAAGGGAGGTATGGAGGAATGAGATGGGCAACAGAGACTGAGAATAGAGAGAATAGCATTTTCCCCCAAATTTTGAGAAGCTATGCTAATCCTCACTTCCTAGACCAGGGGTGTCAAACTCAAGGCCCATGGGCCAAATCCGGTCTGCAATGTGGTCAGATCTGACCTATGGGGCCACCCTGGAAAACGTAAGGGGCTGGCCTGAGTCACTTTGTTCCGATCTACCCGCATCTCTTTGGCTCAGTCTACCCAATGCAGAGAGGAAACACTGGGCCAGCATGGCTTCGGCCTGGTCTACCCAGTGTGAAGAGTGGATTACTGTAACGCTCTCTACATGGGGCTCCCCTTGAGGTGCACTCGAAAGCTACAGCTAGTTCAGAATGCGGCCGCGCAGGTGATTATGGGCGCCCCAAGGCAAGCCCACATAACACCTCTCCTGCACGAGCTGCACTGGCTGCCTGTGGCCTTTCGAGTGCGCTTCAAGGTGTTGACGACCATCTTCAAATCACTCCATGGCTCGGGGCCTAGCTATATACGAGACCGCCTTCTGCCCCATACATCTCTTCGTCCGATCTGCTCCCATAGAGAGGGCCTTCTCCGGGTACCGTCGGCCGGACAATGCCGGTTGGCGACATCCAGGGGAAGGGTCTTCTCTGTGGTGGGCCCGGCCCTCTGGAACGACCTACCCCCCGACCTTTGCACTACTTCGGACCTCCGCCTCTTCCACCAACGTCTTAAGATGTACCTATTCCAACAAGCCGGCCTAGCGTAGCCCCCCGTTTCTGACTCTATTTATAAATTTTAATTTTTTAGGGTTTTAAAGGGTTTTTAGCACGGGTTTTAATTTAATTTAATATGTTTTTAATAGTATATATTGTTTTGTTATGGTTTTTAATAATGCCTGTGCACCGCCCTGAGTCCTAACAAGGAGAAGGGCGGGGTATAAATTCTAAATTAAAAAAAATAAAAAAAATAAAGAGGAAACATGCCAACAGTTTGGGAAGTGGTGTGAAGCTGGCCACGCCCACCCAATCAGCCACACCCATCCAGTCGCCCATGCCTGCCCATCCCCCAAGGTCAACCACAGCCCTGATGCGGCCTTTGAAGAAATTGAGTTTGCCCCCTCTGTCCTAGACTAATATATCAATCAGACAGAATTATCTTTAGACTGTGCATCTCTTTTTTAATGGAGTTCCTGTGTGTGTGTGTGTGTGTGTGTGTGTGTGTGTGTGTGTGTGTGTGTTTTCCCTTCCATTTCCTTGGTGACATCACTTCACCAGCCATTTGGCATTTGGCCAGCCAAAAATAAAGGGAAAATGCATCCTTTCATCACCAAAGCTTTACTTCTCTCCATCAGTAAGTGCCTGACAGGATCAAAGATGGAAGCTGCAGGACGTATCCCATAGCAAACATGAAGGGGAAATGCAAACTAGAAGAGGTTCTGGGCAGCATAGTGCTATTACAACTGCAAAGAAAAAGAGAACAAAAATCCTTACAAGGACACACTATGAAGGTTGTAATATTGCCGGAAGAATGAAACATTGGTTGTTTATATGAGGCTTTGGGAGAAACAATTCCCACCCTTTCAATTAAAAAAAATCTGTTGTTAAAAATACATATTTTCCATTTTCTAAATGGAAATCCAGAAAAGTCCCTTGTCCCCTATAAAGAAATAAATGTGTCACGTGCAGATCATTTTACTGATGGCTCTAAATAGCCCCATAAAAAAGATGCTTTATGTGTTCAAATCTGTTTAATGCCGTATACCCAAGTCAGATTTCCCCCCTTTTAAATGGAAATTATTAACAAATACACATGCTAAATGCAAACAATGCAAGTCAACTTTTGCAGTAATTAAGGATCAGAAGGATCTGTGATTCTCTTCTCGCATTCATCCGGGTAAAGCTCTGCATCATTTAAAAATACCCCATCCAAAAGGTAGATAGTTTATACCTCCTCCTTAGTTACTAAACACAACTGGTTTAGTCTCTGGCACACAACACTGCACACAGTAGGCATATGTTCACTTGACCGATTACAAACCCCTGAGCAAAGTATCCTGAGGAAAAATCAGCCATTTGGCCAAAGTTCTTGTAAACAAACAAAAAAACAATTGTCAGTTTCAGGCTAAATTGTCTTCAGGATCCTTCATGGAGCCTTTTTTTTTGGGGGGGGGGGTTGTTTGTTTGTTTATTAAAAACTTTATTTGATATAATATACAAACAGCACACTATTCCAGGAGAGGTAGTAATTTCTACCGTCCATATGACCATGGAAGCATCTTCACACAACACTGGCTTCCTCAGCTAGGACATGGAGATGGAAACCTCCCAGTGGTGGGTTTCAAATTTTTTTAGACCCTCTTCTGTGGGTGTGGCCTGATTTGTGGGAGTGGCTTGCCAGCCATGTGACTGAGTGGGAGTGGCTTGGCAGTCATATGACTGGGTGGGCATGGCCAACTTGTAAAATGTGGTGAAACTCACTTAACAACGCTTTTGCTTAGCAACCAAAATGTTGGCTCAGAAACTTTGTTATTTGAAGCACGCAAGTCATAAAGCTGTCAAGCTACAAGACCCTTGCACCCCTAACCCTTTAGGGGAAAAAACCCCCAGAGGTGTTCAAACTTGACAGGCTTAAGACTTGTAGACTTCAACTCCCAGAATTCCTCCTCTCGCTCTTCATCTTGATGATGTGAGGACGGGCGGGGGGAGGGAGCTGGAACCGGTTCTAAATGGCACTGTAGATTTGTGGAACCTCTTCTATAGAAGAGGTTATAACTGGCAGGAACCCATCCCTGGAACCTCCCCCCTGGAATTGGACATGACTGGACAAGGGAAAACTTTACTTTTTTTAAAATCAAGGGTAGGCAAATTGTGACCTGAAAGCTTTTACCACTGTCCTCCATGTTGTTCATCATTAGACTACTGGGTCAGGGGTGGACTTCAAAAATGTGAGCAATGGGTTCTCTGCTCGGTTGCTGGGTGGATATGGCCATGACGGGCATGGCCTAGCTGGCCTCCTGCACCACGGCGGGGAGGGGGGGCATTTTCACGTTTGCCAGCATTCGGAGGCTTTTCTTGGGCCTCTGGGAGGGTGAACTCCTCCCCTGGGCTCCGAGGTCTTCCGGGAGGCCCTTTTCTCCCCCTACCCAATCCTCCTCATGGGCCCTGCACTTACCTCACATCCAAAACAGGCCACATGGAGACTCCTCTACGCTGATGATATGCAGTTGTATATATCTACCCCAAACCACCCCAATGATGCCGTAGCGGTGATGTGCCAGTGCCTGGAAGCCGTGCGGATCTGGATGGGAAGTAACAGACTCAGGCTCAACCCGGCCAAGACCGAGTGGCTGTGGTTTCCAGCTGCCCGATTCAACCAGTTGACTCCATCACTGGCCATAGGGGGCGATCACCTTGCCCCTGTGGATGGGGCGCGCAACTTGGGTGTCCTCCTGGATACCCGGCTGTCCATGGAAGATCAAGTGATCAAGGCCAGGAGGGCGTTTTACCAGGTTCGCCTGGTACGCCAGTTGCGCCCCCTATTGGATCGGGATGCCCTTTGCACAGTCACTCATGCTCTCGTGACATCCCGACTGGACTATTGTAACTCTCTCTACATGGGGCTCCCCTTGAGGTGCCCCCGAAGACTTCAGCTGGTCCAGAATGCAGCCGCGCGAGCAATAATGGGGACCGCAAGGTATACCCACATAACACCGCTCTTGCGCGAGCTGCACTGGCTGCCTGTCGTCTTTCGGGTGCGCTTCAAGATGCTAGTTATCATCTTCAAAGCGCTCCATGGCTCGGGACCTAGCTATCTGCAGGATCGGATCCTGCCCCATACATCCTCCCGGCCGATTCGCTCCCACAGAGAGGGACTTCTCCGGGTACCGTCCACTAGACTTTGTCAGCGGGCGACGCCCAGGGGAAGGGCCTTCTCTGTGGCGGGCCCAGCCCTCTGGAACGACCTTCCCCCCGACATTAGAACAACCATGGACCTCCGCTCCTTCCGTCAGAAATTAAAAACACACTTTTTCCGTTTGGCCGGCCTAGGTTAGTCTCTACCTTTAGGGTTTGGGATTATTAGTTTTAATTAATGGGAATTTTAGTGCAGGGACAATTGAATTGAGTTTAATTTGGTTTTTAACTTAGTGTATTTATTGTATATGTATTTTATGCGTTTTAATTTTTTCCCTGTACACCGCTCCGAGTCCCCGTCGGGAGAGGACGCGGTTTATAAAAATAAAATTATTATTATTATTATTATTATTATTATTATTATTATTATTATTATTATTATTATTATTATTATTATTATCATCATCATCATCATCATCATCATCATCATCATCATCATCATTATTATTATTATTATTATCATCATCATCATCCTAGGAGAAGCGTGGTGGGGTGGCAGGAGTGAGGTGTGGTGGGCAGAGCCAGCCAGGAGTGGGATTTGGAGGTTCTCCAAACTGGCCATAATGTTAGCTACAGGTTCTCCCAAACCTGGACAAACTCATTAACAGTCAACCCCTGGTCAGGGTTATCCAAAATTGTGATTCATCAACATCTGGAAGGACACAGGTTATCCTTCCCTGCTTTAAACCATAAGAGCTCCAAACTGGGTAGTTCAATCAGAATTTTGAGGCTGGGCCAAATAGAACTAAAATAACCCCAAAAATTCCTGGAAGGTAAAAAGAGCAAAGGTGAATTATAACTAATATTTTGCAATAACTAGGTTGGAATTTACCACAGAATATTAAAGTGCATAAATAATGAAAGTTTATCTGATTTTCTAACATCAAGAAAAGACCTAATTTTGAGGGAAAAGAATATTTGTATCTCAGGGTTGAACTGTGGGGTCATTGGTGCTCTCTGGGCTTGGTGGTTTTCTTGCAGATGTTTCATTACCAAACTAGGTAATATCATCAATGCTAGAAAGGAGTGGGGTTTGCTCTTTTTTTCATTAGTGTATAAAAATAAGAGCAATCCTTACTCCCTTCTAGCACTGATGATGTTACCTAGTTTGGTAATGAAATGTCTGCAAGAAAATCACGAAGAGAACACCAAGGACCTCCCACACCTAATTTCACCTAATAAAACTATTGCAATATGATATATTTATCTGAAAGAAGGTGATTGGTTCCACAAATTGCTCCTCCACTAGTTCTGCTTATTTATACAACTCCCTATCTCAGCATTCACACATTTAATCATTTAAGTTACTGTTTCTTTCACACCAACTCTGCTTATAACACTTCTGATACAAGGTTAATGTAATATAATGGACATAATTAAATGCTTATTAGTGGGAGGCAAAGCAAGTTAGATTTCCAGTTAAACCATTTTCTCCTCCTCACCAATACATGCTTACTTCACCTTGACTCTCTCACCTATCCCTGCTGGTTTAGATGCAGGAAGTTATAAAGTAAGGAAAAGGGGAATATTGCAGAGGTGGCTTATTTTAAAATCCATGCCTTTTCCATGCACTAATAAATGAGAACATGAACATTTGGCTACATGATGCTAATTAGAAGATCATGTTTTGACAGGAGCTTCATTATTGAGCAAAGATATGTCAATGCAGTCTTTGCACTGTCTGATATTAATGACACTAACAGGACAATAATAGCTATTGTGCACACACCCTACATGTCATTAAAAAATTAGAGGATCCTTGTGCATTTCTTTGGGAGAAGTTAATTTCTGATGCCATGGAGGTTACAAACACAAATGCTAGTGTTAAATATTGGCAATGGTTAAGTTTAATTCAACAAAGTTGCTTTTTCTTCTCACATCCCTTCGGCCGATCCGCTCCCACAGAGAGGGCCTTCTCAGGGTGCCGTCGGCCGGGCAATGCCGACTGGCGACACCCAGGGGAAGAGCCTTCTCTGTGGCGGGCCCTGCCCTTTGGAACGACCTATCCCCTGAATTGCGTACCATCTCGGACCTCCGCCTCTTCCGCCAGTGTCTAAAGACACATCTCTTCCAGCAAGCCGGCCTAGCCTAACCTCCCGTCGGGCCTATTTTAGATAGTTTTTAAAATGGGGATTTTAATTTGGTTTTAGCATAGGATTGTAATTTAATATGTTTTTTAAATTTTGTATTTATCGTTTTGTATATTTTTAAACTCCTGTGCACCGCCCTGGGTCCTTCGTGGAGAAGGGCGGGATATAAATGTGATTAAAATAAATAAATAAATAAAAAATTCATAGAGCACAAATTTCAGCTGTGGTTGTTGAATTGTATAGAAATAAATGAAGCTTCTTCTCTGGTAACACTGTGTACTGCTGACTAGGACATACAAGACCTTTGCCAGACCTATTCTCGAATACAGCTCGTCTGCCTGGAATCCACACTGTATATCAGACATTAATACAATTGAGCGAGTCCAGAGGTACTTCACGAGAAGAGTACTCCACTCCTCTGCTCACAATAGAATCCCTTATGCCACCAGGCTTGAAATGTTGGGCTTAGACAAACTTGAATTACGCCACCTACAGTCTGACGTAAGCATAGTACACAAAATTGTCTGCTACAATGTCCTACCTGTCAACGACTATTTCAGCTTCAACTGCAATAATACACGGGCAAACAATAGATACAAACTCAAAGTAAACCACTCCAAATCCGATTGACTTCAGCAATAGAGTGGTCAATGCCTGGAATGCTGTACCTGACTCCATTGTAACTTCCTCAAACACCCATAGCTTCAACCTTCAACTGTCTACTGTAGACCTCACACTGTTACTAAGAGGTCTTAAAAGGGGGGGGGGTGTATAAGTGCACCAGCAAGCCTACCCTCCCTGTCCTACTGTCCCCATTTATTTGTATTCATTCCATGTGCTCATGTCCATGTTTATACTTATATCTGTTATCTCATACTTGTTTGACAAACTAAATAAATAAATATTGCTTAGCTCTTTGGACTGGCACCCTAAAAATATCTCAAACAGAAAGGGTAGAAGGGATATAGCATAAGGAAAACAATGTTATACAATGTTTGCCTAAGTTAGTTGGGGGGAAAAGTTAGGGATAAGAAATATAGAACCTCCATATTTATATTATGAGAAACAGAACAGTGAAAAGTTGCTGAATGAACAGAAAAAAATCCAGAAGAAAAAAGAAGAAAATCCAGAGTATCCACTTAACAAAAAGGTAGCCCTCAATTTACAAGCACAATTGAGGCCCTAAATTTATGTTGTTAAGTGAATTTTGCCCCATTCTACAACTTTTCTTGGCACATTTGTTAAGTGAATCACTGCAGTTGTTAAATTAGTAATATAGTTATTAAGTGAATTTGATTTTTCTATTGACTTTTCTTGTCAGAAGGTGGGGTCACATGACCCCAGGACTCTGTAGCCATTATAAATGTGAGTCAGTGGTCAAGAAGCCAAATGTAACTCACTGGGATGCTGCAATGGTCATAAATGTGAAAAATGGTCATAAGTCACTTTTTTCAGTGCTTTTTCAGTACTTCAAATAGTCACTAAATGAACTGTTCTAAGTGGAGAACCACCTGTACTGCCAACAGAGAAGTGAAACCCAATGCATGATCCTGAAGTTCTCATTCACAGCAATGATCTTGAAAAATTTATGATGACCCCTGTAGCAATTAGGCCCATAAGTATGAGTACGCCATAGCTCTATCTCTTCATGGCCATGTTTGCTCTACTCGCCTATGTCTTAAGCCCTGGTCCTCTTCAACACCTAATAGCAATAGCAATTAGATTTATACAACACTTCATAATCCTTTACAGCCCTCTCTAACTGGTTTACAGAGTCAGATTATTGTTTCCAGCAATCTGGGTCTTCAATTTATCGACCTTGGAAAGATGGAAGGTTGAGTCAACCTTAACTGGTGAGAATTGAACTGCTGTCATTCAGCAGAATTAGCCTGTAATACTGCATCTAACCACTGTGCCACCATGGCAGTCTTGCTATTGAGTCCTTGCCTCTGTCTATCCTAGCAAAATACTCACCTTACTGATTGAAACAAAGGTATGGTGGTAGACAATTGGATCATTTGTCATTGTATTTATTCCTCCTAAAGTCCAAGCAAGCCACAGGGTTCACTTGGAAAGTCTTGGAAATGAAATTGTTTTGATAGCCACCCATATAATGATCCATGATTTTGCATGCCAAAGTGAAGGGAAAAAAGATCAGAGTTGATTGTCCTAACAATTTACGTTTCTTGGAAGACAGGTATCCAGTAAATATGCCATTATTTCAAAGGTTTGACTTGAGTTTTTAAGTTTTTAATTCCTTTTTAATTTTTAATTTAATTTTAATTTTTAATTCTTTTTCCTAGTGCCTATCTCTCTCCACTAATGACTATAATCATGTTTCTTGTATCTTTAAACTTTGTATTGTTTTATTTGTTTCCTAGTATAATTTGATTGCTTATTAGTAACTTATGACTTTCACTAAGCGATGTATCTTATGATTCTTGATTAATGTATTCCATTTATTTACACTGAGAGCTTATGCACCAAAGACAAATTCCTTGTGTGTCCAATCACACTTGGCCAATAAGTAATTCTATTCTGTTCTGTTTTGTTCTGTTCTATTCTATTCATCTCCTGCAGAAACTTATCTGATCTTCCCACTTTTCCCTCAAATCTATATTATGTCCATCTTTTTCTGTCCTCTCCTTACTCATAATTAACCTTTACATGCAAGTCATCTTTTCCCTAAGTCAACGGGTGGAAAAGCTCCCCACAGCACCAGCATTTGGACAAGGATGGAAGGCTTTGCATTCTGCTCCCCGTATTACAGCATGCTGATGTGATGCTCAGAAGCTTAAACTCCTTAGCAAAGAGTCTAAGGATTTATAGCTCTCCAGCTTTCTTACGTAGCAAAGCTCTTGGAGGCTTTCAAGAGCTGACCTTCTTTGCAGAGGATTGAATTCCTTTAATGCAGTCACTTTTTAGAGGGCCCTACCTGCTTTTCCAGACTGATGTAGAGACCATTAGAAGAGGTTTCCATGGATACTAATATCAGAGGAGATGAAAGAGGATGAACCATTTTACTGACCACTGTAGCAATAGCACCCCTTACAGATGTTGTTCTTTTTTTGTTCCTTATAGATATTTTTTCCTTTTTTTATGTGCAAAATCTTTTTTCCCACTTCTTTTCATCTCACACACACTCTGCTATTAATATTCCATTCAACTGCACCTTATATAAAGTGAATGCAATCGAGGCTGCAATCCTATACAAATTTAGCTTAATATAAAACCTTTAAAAATAGTCAGATTTATTTCTGAACACCCTCATAAAACTGCTCTTGGGGTACATTTCTAACAATACTGTCATGAGATATCAATACCGCAAATTAAATGCCAACATGTCAAATACGCACTTATGAAACTTTATATACTTATTATTATATTGCAGTTCAGTAAAAATAGATTATGAGGGCCTTTTAAGTTCTTTATCCTCCTTTCATTTCTTGAAATCATTTTAGCAGGGTGATCTTTTACATGTCTATCGAATTCAATGGTGCTTACTCCCAGATTAGACAGAATAAGATGGGTGCCTAAATTTAGAATCCTATGCTATCTATTGTCCTAAGTAGGATTTAGTGTTGAACAAATTGTACCCTGTGAGTTAACTTACAAATGTATTTCATTACTTCTTTTTCCCAAGCCAATATTCAGCTAAGGAAACATTTGGAATTATGGGCCAAAAGCAACTTACTTAAGATTCTTAAGTAAATCTAGTGGCCTCAGTGGCAATGTAAAATGTGAAAATGTTATGGCTTTCAATTGATGGCCAAGCAAATGTGGAAGTCCACACTTCTTAAAAGTTGCCAAGTTTGAAAAACATTGATCTAGATTATTTGGATATTTGGATTATTTTGATATGCTGGAAACCAGAGAAATTATGACCATGTGTATCTTCACTTAGTCACAAGTCACAATAACAAATTTCAATGGCCAACCATTTTCTCCATACCCAACACACACAAGAGGCAGTGGCTAGTTTTACCAATATTCTTTTAAAACAAATGCCCAAGTGGCAGGGAAAGTATGAACACAAACACATCTTCACACAAGCAGGAAACAAGTCCTAGAAGTTGGGCTTGCTAAACTCCCAAAGTTTCCAAATCAAAAGTAACAGGCAGAAAAGCAGTCAAAATAAGTCCAAGAGTAAAAGCATTGCAGAAGGTTCTTCAGCCAATCTGGAATCCATAGTCAAAGTCAAGAGTTGTAATGTCTCTCTTGGACCATTCCTCTGACTCTTCCTCGAAGGCTGGTTTGAGAGAGGATGAACTCATTCCTGGCATGTCAGAAACTGGGTTAATTAATGACTGAACTGCTGGCTGAAAGAGATTTACAGAGGGCTTCAGCTGGGGAGAGTTTGCAGGTCAGTGAAGAGGAGGAGAAAGAGCTGCCGTTCATGTTGTATCCAAGAGCACACAGGGCAGAGAAAAGACAAGAGCAAAGGAGAGCTGCCAGATTACTCGGGAGAAGGCCCCACCTGTGTTGCTGGGCTGCACCACAAAGCTATTTATCATGGCAGGCAAATTAAAGTCTAAAAAATCAATATGATACAGAATGTAATTCAATGGGGGAATCATGTTTGAGTATGATCTTATAGTTTTGTTCTACATCCAAAGTTTGAATTTTTCTTAATATAAGATTTTAATATTTGATCTCTTTATGATTGACTGTGTTAAAATTTCTTAAATTAGGCAGAAACTATTGTAATTTTTAAAATTTCAATTTATAATTTTAATGTGAGTCATACTGGTTAGTTTTTAATGCATAATAGCCCAGCTTTGCTATTGATTTAATATTGACAAAAATTTTACTTACCGGTAAATAAAAGTTACCCTAATACCATATACAGATTTATATTACTATTATTTTGAAGTTTTTAAGTAATTTTACAAAATGTTTGCTTTTGTTTTCCTTTGCCATTCCTCTGCTTCTACTTGGAAATCTAAAAAAAATAATTTTATAAATAAATGAAATGGAAACGTTCTCAGCTCTAGAATTGGCATCTTCTTGTAGTGCAAAAAGAGTTGAAGTTAGATTAGGGAGAATTAACATCATAAATTCATTTGGACAAGTCACAATTTTAGCTTAGATAATAATCATCATCATCATCATCATCATCATCATCATCATCATCATCATCATCATCATCTTTATTGTCATTGTAATAATATTGTAATAAAATTACAATGAAATTGGTTTGAGCGCCGTGCCAACACCTGCACCAGGTAGAATACAGACAGCAGTGACAGCCACAACAGGAATCTCTCCAGGCAAACAAAAAGGCCGACAAATGACAGTTGAAACAAAATGGCCGACAAATGACAGTTGAAAAGGATCAATTGTACTTTGTCTTTTATTATCCATTTCTTCAAATCTGTTTGGGATTTTAGGAGTTGGTGGAAGAGGAGCACGTCTCTTTTTTAAAAAAAAATTCTTGTTGCAATGAACTTTGAGGAATCGCACTTGGCATTTTTTCTTCTCTCTCAGCTTTCCCAACAGAAAAGGATGGAATTACTGGTAGGGGTGGTGCTCTCCGCTTCTTCATTTCAATTCTTGCAGTTGCTCCTTGTATATTCCCAAGAGATAATGATTTATTTATTTATTTTTTATTTTATTAAATTTATACCCCGCCCTTCTCCAAACGGACCCACCATGGTGATGGTGCCACCATTACAGAACATAAACTTCGTGAAGAATCTGCGATCATTGTTTCATCAAGGCTTTGTTTACGATACAACATGGGTTTTAAAAATTCTCCACTACCCAGATCTAGGCTTCTTCTTGAGGATTTCTCTGCCTGAAACTTGTTTTCTTTCTTGTCCTAAAAAATCTGAGTAATCCTTTTTTTCTTTAACTGATGTGTCACAATCAGTTGATATGTTTGTTTCTCTATAATATATTATACAGCTAAAGTAGGGGTGTCCAAGCTTGGCAAGTTTAGGACCTGTGGACTTCAGCTCCCAGAATTTTCCAGAGGTCTCAAACTTGCCAAGTTTGGATACCCCTGAACTAAAGTGATATTGCCATGAACAATTCAAGAAAATGGAAGATGCAAGCATAGTTGTTAGAGTCAAATGGAACCAATCTTCTATTTTTCTTCGTTGCTGCAGTTGTTTGAAATTAGTTTTCTTTTAATAAGACCTTATGAGGCACCAAGCAATATGCATAAATTGGATGCCTTTCTTTTAATAATAACTGCCAAAGAATACCTTGAGAGGATTAGAGAATTTGTCCTATTCATAACAGAACAAAATAACAGAGTTGGAAGGGACTTTAGAGATCTTCCAGGGCAACCCCCTGCTCAAGCAGAAGACCCTGTATCATTCTAAATATGGCTGTCCAGTCTTTTGACTCTTCTCTTCTTTGTGGAAGCTCCACAAATTTGGGGACACTGCTCTCATGTAACCGCTAGTCCTTCTTTTCACTAGACTAGACATACCCAATTCCTGCAACTGTTCTTCGAATGTTTTAGCCTTCATGGATGAACTCCTCTTCATGGAGAGTTCAGGAAAAAAATATTATATCCAATCTCTTTGCCTGAAAATTTGGTGGAGTCAAAAATTTGAATGGGTTCAAAAAGTAATTTATCTCTAGTTCTACAAAATACCAGGAGAGGTCTGCAGTCCTAAATCCATTTCATAGGAAATAAGTCTTGTTCCACAAGTAATATTTATTTCTGGGAAAACATGCTTAGGATTGAAGGGAGTGAAAAAAAATATTCAGAGTTTCATTAGTACAGAGGGGTTTCCTCTTTTAAAAGGACATTCGTTACAACTTTGCTAGAATATTGTATGCTCCTGAAGTTCCATCTCAATATGGGTTCATTGGAAAGGATGATCTTTTCCTTTCAATTGTTATTCAGCATCTGGCAAAATCTTCCCTTTTGCAACACAAAAGTTGAGGACAGAAATAAACCAGCTTCACGACCTGCTAAATTTATCGCATCTGGCTCGATTGACACAGAGAGAGAGAGAGAGAGACAGAGAGGCAGATGATGGGATGGGGAGGGGGGATAAACACATGCAATTGAGATAGATAAAAGAAATTGCTTCTGTGGTAAACCAGTCAGACCAATCGACAACAGAGACACTTTTTCATCATTTTCTGTCACCTGGATTAGTCTCTCCTTTGAATCGCTATTTGTATTTTATTGTTTTATTTCCCATCATGGTCGCAGAGGGCACATTTCTGTTTAGTAAGCAGCGTTTGGGTGGCTGCAGTTTACAGAGTCAATGGCAGTCAAACAATAAGGTCAATGTCTAGACCATCTTGGAAAAATTGGGGTTAGAGCAGGTGAAATTATCATACTATTTGGTTTTTATGGCTCTAATCGAATGCCAGAGAGTCCCTGACCTCTGCTGCCACTCATGTCTTACTCTAATAGCAATGTATAACCTTTGACACTCAATTAAAACAGGAAATAAGGCAAACAATGAGTCAATATGCACACTTGTCTATTTGGAGACTTGGAAATAAATTCCAGGAGGCTTGGAATAAGAATCCTTACTCATTTGGCACACCGCCATTAAAGTTATGGTCAGTAAAACACACACACACACACACACACACACACACACACACCAATTCATTTATTTTCCAGCTGACTTTAAGCAACACATGCTACAACATCTCGCAGTGCAGCAATACAACTCTATATTTTCTTTCCCTATTCCCTATCCTCTTATTCATCACCCAAGGTCTTCCCTCCAATTAGCTTTGTGCAATGAGAATTGGAAGGGGCTAGTGGGACTGGAAGAGGAGATTACAGATGTTCATGTTCAGCATTTTTTTAAATTTTGTGATAGTCCATCAAAAAGTATTCAAATAGATTTGTGGCGGCTGTTTTACTTTCAAGCAGGCTGGAGACATTCCCCTGAATGTAGGAAGCGACTTGTACCATGTTACCTGCTTCCAGAAATTGTGAGTGCTCCAGCACTGGAGGTTTTTAAGAAGAGATTGAACAACCATTTGGATGAAATGGTTCCTGCCTGAGCAGTGGGTTGGACTAGAAGACCTCCAACGTTCCTTCCAACTCAGTTGCTCTGTTACGCCATCTTGCCTAACACTCTCTATACCAAAGGCAAACAGTCTTTGTAGGGTTCATGAACTACATTTGATCTGTGTGCACTTACATCAGGGATCACACTTAACAGAATCCAGCACTGTGTAAATAGAAATATGCTTGGTCCACAGAAAAGCCATTCTTTCTCCACTTTGTAACTCTGACTGAATTTTGAAAACCAACTACCAGGATTTGGGGTTGAGACTCCAAAGTGGCTATTGGAGCTATGCAAAAAAAAGATGCAGGGGCGGAAGGGGGGGAAAACCCCCACCATCCTATTCGTTAATTTTTTTGCTGACGAAACCATACTGTTGAATTCTGCTAATGGATAAATTAGGATACAGAAACAACTTGGGTGATCTGTGTACTTTCGTACAATGTATACACATTTTCCGAAAGCACCCTTGCCTTGCAGAAATAATTGTCATTTGCAGTATATAGAAAAATTCTCCCTATCTCCCCTGTCTCTCTCACATACACATACATTTACACACAGGGGAAAGTCCCTCCAAGTTCAACGGGGTTAGACTATATTTATCAACTCATGTCCATGTTTGAATCAATATTTAACCTACATTTTGCTTATTGCATACTTCCCAATCCGGACAATTACATTTCTGTGGCTTGCCCTTTTTTCTTCCCAACAAAGCTGCAGGCTACATATTTACCATGCAAAATTGCCCTTATAAAAGGTAATATATAATTTTGCCTTATCTGACTATAGCAGTCTGGTAATAACCTATGGATCTTGCTTGAAATGCATCCTGCCGAAAAGGGCAACGTGCTTCTATGGATGTGCTTTTGTGAACCGAGACCTGCTTTTAAGAATAAATGCTTGTTAGGGCAAAGTTAAATATCACAGTGGTAAATGGGTTGGACTTGCCAAGAAATGTTGCTACTCCTTTCAAAATACCCTTATTTTCTGCCTAGATAAATTGCCATGTTATATATCTATACTTCTGATGATTACACTTCAGATAAATATGTCAGTGGCAACATTAGATTGAAATTCCATGTGAATGTAGTGAAAAAGTGATACCCATGTGATGGATGTGATATTTCAATGTTCTGGATCACGGTCATGACATTAGATGTCATGCAACATCTTGTACTATAACCACTGTACTATGATGTCATGAAACATCTATGTACTATAACCACATGGAAATGCAATGATTCTAGCTAATATAAATTGTGTGACATAGCTGATAGTCGGAAATATCGGTTCACTTGAACTGATTGCATTTTTTTTTTACTACCGATTCAGGTGAACCAGTAGCATTCTTACTACAGGTTCAGGCAAACTGGTTTGAACCGGTAGCATTTTACCCCTGGTTCATTCCTTGCTGTACTGAGCTGTGCTGCCTTATAGGTAGTCAACTTGACTCAAACAAGAGGACGTTTTCCATTAAATAAATTGACTGGGAAGAACTCTGCATATGGGCCTCTACATGCCAGCCATATCATTTAAATTATTCTCAGCAATGTTCAGTAAAAGTCTTGAAAAAGTAGAAATGCACAACTTGTTTTAACTTTGGAATAGTTTGTTTGAGAATTCTGTTACAAACCAAATCACGTTGTTCAAGAGGTGTGGCATTGATCTGAGTATGAAACAAAACATAGCTGTTCTCAGCACTGTCAGTTTGACTCTTCTGATTCTGTCAGACAGGGCAATCAGGTTGTTTTGTGGACTATGATTGGGTTGCTTCTCCTCCCCCCCTGAATTTTGACCAATCAGCCTTCCAAGTGGGTGGTATCAGTCACATTAAGCCAGGGGTGTCAAACTGGATTTTTTTCGAGGGTCGGATCACCATTGTAGTTCTCCTCCATGGGACAGCCTGGGGGCGGGGGGAGATGGGATGGACATCTCCTGCAACACCCTGCTGGCTAAAACAGGTTGTGGGGGACCTCACGCATTAGCCCTGTGCCCCATTTTTGCTAGCAGAGGCACCGCGGGTCAATTCTTTGCTGTTTCCAGGCCTGCCCCATGGGCCAGATTATGAATCCCGCGGGCCACATCTAGCTTATGAGCCTTGAGTATGAAACCCCTGCATTAAGCCAACATCTCCACAGAGTACCCCTACAAAGAGCCCACTTTTCAACCTATCAAACAGCTGATAGAAAAGCTAGATTTGAAGGACTTGTTTCGACAAAGCCAAGATAGGGGCAAAGTGAATCTCTGGGGGAGATTCTGTTCCAGAGGGAGGTGCTCTGCCAAAATATTCAAGTCCTATCACACAGTACACAGAACTTCTATTATTCACCACTGGCAGCTTCCTGGATCCTATCAGATGGCAACTTTGTCATAATAAACAGGGTGACCAGACATTACATCAATATTTAGCAACAGCATGCTAGAGTGCATATGAATGCCAAAGATGAATAATGCATCAATGTTGTATTAATAATCTTCACAACAGTGTAGCAGAAATATTAGTTATCTCAACAGATTTTCAACGCTGATGCAGATTTGGTGTTCTTTTTATTTATGATTTGGAAATATAAAAGTATAAAGGAAAATGTTATATAACACTTTATTGTCAGCACAAATATTCCCTAATTATGGCCTGTTGACTTTGCTGGGCAACTCCACCTTGCTAGCACAAGTTGGTGTAGCCAGGTAAACAAATACGTAGTGTTCATTTTAGGAGTGAAATCAACTTACCTTTGCTACTGGTTTGCAAATGTGAGCAAGCACATGTAAAAAATGGGACATGATAACATCCGGGCGGGTGGGCGGAGTCTGATATTGAGTGTGCCTGCAAAGGTAAACTAGCAAGGAAGAATGTGCTGTACCACATGATTTAGATTAGCTAGAAACCAGGAAATCCAATGATTCTAGCTAATATAAATTGTGCGGCAGCTGATAGTCGGAAATACCGGTTTGCTCGAACTGATTGCATTTTTTTTTTACTACCAGTTCAGGCGAACCAGTAGCATTCTTACTACAGGTTCAGGCAAACCAGTTTGAACCGGTAGCATTTTATCCCTGGTTCATTCCTTGCAGTAGTTAAAAGCCGGAATGTACAGTCCTTGCTTCTCTTCAAAACGTCTTGCATTCATTGAAATTAGGTTCTGTCCCTATGTGATTGCTCCTTTTGTAGCTCGATTACTGCTGAGCTCCCACCCAAGCTGCAAGTTTTATTCTTAAGCAATGTTGTGACTGAGCACCCAGACTTGGCTCACAAGCCAAGCTCCAGGCAGAATCAAGCCAAGATGAAATTGGTCAACTGGGATGCTGGCATTGATCGCTGGGAGTGAGCCTTTGCTGGTCAGTCTCTCTCTTTCTGGAGCCTGGATAACTAGAGTACCCTTATAGCTTCTATCCCCTTGTAAGGAGGGATGAGAGACGCCTAGCCTTGGGAAATGTGTGTGTGTATGTGTGTGTGTATGACAGAGAGAGAGAGAGAGAGATAACTTTTCAACTTCTAACTGCAACCACATTATTTAGTGTTTCACCCCTGCTTCTCCCAAACGTAGACAGGAACTTATCCCCTCAAAGCACATATGCATATAACTTTTGACAGCCCTCAGGAGTGTCAAACTCAATTTCATTGAGGGCCACAGTAGGGTTGTGTTTGATCGGGGGGGGGGGGGCATGGTAGGCGTGACGAGGGTAGGTGTGGCCAGCTCGACATCCCTCATGTTAGGAGGCGCTTGTGGTGGCCAAGTGCTAAGGCAGGACTTCCCTCAGGTCCTCCCTTCCTCTCATTATAATCTTCCTTCCTTCCTTTTCTTCTTTTCCTTCCCTCTTCATTCTCCTTTCTTCTTCCTTCCCCTCTTTCCTTATTTTTCTTTCTTGTTCTCTTCCCAACTTCCTTTCTTTTTCTTTTTCTTTCCTCTTTCCCTATCTCCTTTCCTGTCCCTTCTTACATGCTCAAAAGGGGAAAGGGTAACACTTCTCTTTTTGTTTTGTTTTTAAGTTTGTTTTGCTAGCCCTCTGTCAGAGAAAATGCAGTTTGGCCCCCATTTTTGGCTGCGATGGCCTCCTGCAGCTCTCTGCCGGTGAAAATGGGGGGGGGGGGGAATCCATGCATGAGTTTCATTTTCTCAGGCAGAAACACCACAGGCTAGTCCTTTGTGGTTTCCAGGATGGCCCCACGGGCTAGATCTAAGCACCCCACAGGCCGGATTCAGCCCAAGGGCCTTGAGTTTGACACCCCTGATATAGACCATAACATATAGCACTTTGAATGTGAATGCTACCTTCCCTGTTACACAATGGTTTACCAGGCATGCACCTGTTTTCAGACAGGTTCAAAAAATGCCCTGTGCTAGGATCTAAATGAAAAACCAGTTTTTTTAAAAAAAACCAAATTTCTTCCTGGACAAAAAATGTTGGACAAATCAATTTTTCCTCCTTTGTTCTTTTCTTCACATCAGCAACATTTGGGACAGACTGGACTATGAGGGAATGACTTGCCCAACGTTACCCAGTGACTTTCCAGGACTAACAATGGATATAAATGTAAGTGTGTCTACACATGGAAGTGTTCTGGTTTTTTGAGGAAATATAAAGCTCAGACTGAATGTTCAACCTGTTACATTTATTTAGATTTCCATGCAATCTGTCTGGCAAATCCTGGACTCCCCCAGAGAACTGTGTGAAGTTCATTCTACCTGTTTAGTAGCTGGTTCATAGTCAAGGCCATGGCTTCCCAATCTTAAGATGCATGGACTTCAACTGCCAGAGTTTCCTAGCCAGCGTGGGAAGATTGGGAAACCCTAGGCTACCTGGACTAGAAGGTTGTCCAGAAGCTGATTGATTAATAGTTGATTAGTGGAGTTCCAAGGAAATCAATAGCCATTATATTGATCCCTGGCTTTCTTCTTGATGTGGTAGGGAAATGGCAGTCAAGCTGACAAGTGCATTGGCTACATTTTGGCAAAGAACTTTGTATGTCTGAGTACCAAGTGTGGTACAGCTTGACTAGATCCAGATTTGTATTTGCTTTAAGACATTTAAAGATTGAGATGGCACAACTAGAAAAGCATCTTTATTGCATATTGCATAACGAGCCATGGTGGCACAGTGTTAGAATGCAGGCTAATTCTGCCAACTGTCAGTAGTTCGATTCTGACTGGCTCAAGGTGGTCTCAGCTTTCTATCCTTCTGGGGTCAATAAAATGAAGACCCAGATTGTTGGGAGCAATATTTTGACTCTTTAAATATTTTGACTCTTTAAAGAGGGCTGTAAAGCACTGTGAAACAATATATAACTCTATATGCTATATTTTTAGTAGAAGTCACTAAAATTGTTCATTGTCATTTATTACAAGAAAGATGGAATTGCCTTTTTATGCCCACTATTTAATTCCAGCACAGAGTTTTTGCATTGTACTTCTCAGCTTTGAAGCTGGCTGACAGTTGCTTCTTGGCTTAACTAACATTTTTCCCCTGAGAAACTCTGGCTCTCAATTCCCCTAGGAAGAACATTTGAAATATTTTGAGCTTTATTCTAACAAGCAGAATGTTTTGAGTTAAGAGTGTCTTGTTCAAAATATGTTTTCTATTTTGTGTTAACCCCATAAGAATAAGCTGATTGCACAAGGGTTAATATCATACAAGAACAAAAGGAAATTCGTGTTTCATCGGTGATCTGATTAATTTAATTCTTTTCCCATATCCAAGCAAGCTTTTTATCAATAGAAGTTTCAACTAAAATTACTTAGAGATATATCACTGCATAGTGTATGCTTAATTGTCCATATGTTTCTATTTTCTTTTAAAGTTAGATAAGCTGAATGAAATGTCACAATCTAATTGTCCAACATGACATAGGTAAATATGTAAGTCTAGATGTAAGTGGTGGGATTCAATTTTATTGCTGCCGGTTCTGTGGGTGTGGTTTGGTGGGTGTGGCATGGCATGGCTTTGTGGGCATTGCAGGGAAAGGATACTGCAAAATCCTCATTTTCTCCCCACTCCTGGGGGAAGATTATTGCAAAAACCCCATTTCTTTTCCACCCCACTAACCTGTTTTCCATCTACGTTCTCCTGTTCAGGGCAACAAAAGAAGATCAGCTGGGAGGCAGCAGCGGCAGGGGCAAGGCCAGCCTATTTGCCGGTTCTCCGAACTACTCCAACTTTCCACTACCGGTGCTCCAGAACCTGTCAGAACTGGCTGAATACCACCTCTGGTCTATATGTTATCTATATCAGATACAGGTAAGATATAGCTTTTTAATATATTTGCTTTTTAATATATTTTCTTATTTGCAAAAATAACTTTTATGTAATAGTATTTATTATTGTAACATGCAATATTATCAACAGATCATATGAACTAAATGTAGGTACATACAGTTTCTTTATGTTTTGTTGATTTTTGTTCCAATTACTGCATTTTCTTTCTGGTTTTCAAACTTTCAGACACTATTGACTTCATAGTTAAAATTTAAGTCACTTGTATTCCTGGACAGGACACACTACACACCATGAATATATTCTCTCCAGCCAATGGTGTATTAGAGCAATAAAGGGAAAGATCAAGTGTTAATATTTCAGGATGGGTATGTTCAAATTTCTGCATGTAATACTTCAAATATATTGAACAGAAAACTACAGTAAAGCAAGCCTGAAACTTATAATTCCTATGTCTTAGTAGGAATTAGGTAAATTTGTATCAAATTCTAGAAAGGAAAAATGCTGACAGTCAGCATCATACGAAATGGATGAGGTGTTTGAAACATTTATGCTCTAATCACACAAGGCTCCGTAGCTCAAATGTTCTATTTGACAAGGGATTTTTAGTCTCATCAAAGACAGAACAAACCTGATTTTGCGGGTTACATATTAAACATTAGAACAGTGGTTTCTTTCTTTCCAATATAGGGTTTTTTTTGGGGGGGGGGGGGGCTTCCTTTTTTCTTTATTCATTCAAAGCAGTAATTAATAAAAAAAAATAACAAAAATCTAGCCAACACTAGGGGGGGGGAAATCTTTGTTCTAGCTTGTTTGATCTCAAATGAGCTGGAGATAGTTTGAAAGAAAATGTTCTGCTTATAGTATGCGTATTTTAAACAGTGCCACTTTTATCTTTTTTAATGGAACTCTGCAGGACTTAATGTTGCTCCCAAAACCTGAACAGCCAATACAACTAGAGGTGAAATTGGAAGATATATGTATCTATATTACGGGAAGGGGAGTATTGATTTCAAATTTCTTTCTATTCTCTTTAAGTAATTGCTAGCTCAAATTTTGAATCCTGAGGTAAAAGTTCTTTTTCTTTTCAAAATACATCTTAATGTATGTAAAAAGCGACTTAACCAACTTTGTAAATTTTCCTTTGTAAGGGAATCTGAGTTTTGGAAAGTGTTTAGTATCAAAGCCTCAAAGCTTTAAGTAAAATTTAAATTAAATTAAACCAGTTTAAACTATTTTGCTCCAGTATTGGGCAACACAAGTCAATCTCTTTCTGAGAAGTGTTCTCACTGATTTACACAGGCTACAATATTTGACAAGCTATCTATCACCCAGTCAATACAATGGTACATAAACTAGCTCTACTTGAATCTACACATTTATTTGTGGCAGCTTTCCAAAGTTTTGGATGGGAGATTTTCAAAGACTACCTAGAACTGTCAGATACTAAATTTGGGGACTTTTGCATCTACTATGACAGAGTTATATCCAAAATTCCATTCTGTTTGCTTCCAGATTTACAGCATTAAAATGCAGGTACATTAATTTGTTTTATCATTTTTAATCATAAGCAGATAATGCTCTCTAATTGCAATAGTCTTATCTAAACATTAACATTTTTGAACTGCATATTTATCAGGGTAGAGCCTGAATTTAAGTAAATCAAAGAATTCAGGACTCACCCAAGACAAAAGAGAGCTCTAATTTATCTTCTCCTGTGTTTCTTTTTAAAGCTGCCAAGCTCCAATTTATCATTTTGGTGCTTTGCCACACAGCAAATTATATTGTATATCCCAATTTTGCTAAAAGGGGGCATTTGTTTGAGTAAATTGACAATGGAGTATATGGAGAGCAGTAGTGAATTTGGTGATCGACAAGACAAATCTCCATGCAGAGTGACCCTTGAAATCAGACTATTATCTGTATCCTCAGCTCCAAATTATTAATAAGGTTATGAGGCTAGAACTTCTTTCATTGATGAACCAAGACCAGGCATGAGAATTGCAGCCCAGGCACCAAAGATTACTGAAAACTTCAGAACGTAGCAGAACTAACCTTTGCAAAGGGGAAAACAAAAAAAATCTGTAGAATGATATGACTGTAAGGAATATCCTAGTGTGGCTTGGGAAACAGAGTCACTGCCACTGGAATAGTGATCAAAAAATAGTCATGATGTGTCTTTGGGATAAGAATATCATTTTCATGTTTATAAGGTAAAAGTTCCCCTTGCACATATGTGCTAGTTGTTCCCGACTCTAGGGGGTGATACTCATCTCCATTTCAAAGCCGAAGAGCCAGCACTGTTTGAAGATGTCTCCGTGGTCATGTGGCCAGCATGACTAAACACCGAAGGTGCATGGCACACTGTTACCTTCCCATCAAAGGTGGTCCCTACTTTTCTACTTGCATTTTTACATGCTTTTGAACTGCTAGGTTGGCAGAAGCTGGGACAAGTAACAGGAGCTCACTCTGTTAGGTGGCACTAGGGATTCGAACTGCTGAACTTTCTGATCAACAAGCCACTGAGCCACTGCATCCCCTGCTTCATGCTTATGCAAATAGCCAAAAAGATCCATTTATTTCTAGAGAATAAACATTTAATATTTGTCAACATTTAGCTTGTGTAATTTTAAGCTTGGACCCAACTATGAACAGAATCTTTAGAAATGTTCTGAAGATTTGGCTATCTAGCACCAGGGAATGAAAAGGGGGGCAGAAGCCCCTTTAAAATGCTTGGTTCCCAGCAATTCAAGGAATGGTTTAGTGGAGGGAAAAATAAGGAAAATCTTCCCAATATGTTTATTTTGAAAATAAGTCCTTCGAAATTCACTGGATCATATTCCCAGGAAATGTTGAATACTATTTCATGTGTAAAGTCATTCCAACTCATTGGCATCCATTCCACAGCTAGGATTCCAACATTATAAACTTATCATTTATTTGTATTTATTTATTCAATTTATTATCTCTTTTTTGTTTGCCTGCTTGCTTGTTTGTGAATTCACAATCCAAGCAAGGTTTTATGTCAGTGGCATTTTACCTCTGTTTAAGCATCTTCTTCAGTCTGATGCCGTTTCAAAATGTTTGCTAAAAAAAAAAAAACCAAAACAAAACCTTCAGGTTCTTGTAAGAATGCTACCAGTAATTGATTTCAGTTTAAGGTTTCCTCTCAGGGTGATGTCAGCCATATGTTCCACCTGAAAATTATCTGATACCTTTTCATTTCAGCATTCCTAGAAAGAACTATCAAACAACCATTTGCCATGCATTACACTCGCCATTTTGAAAACAGCTGCTTCATAGCAAAACCATCAATTCTTCCAAGTCCACTTTCTGAGCTCTTCTGCAGCAATTTAGTCCATTAATTTTTTTTTCCCAAAGAGAAGTATTTACTTCTTTGTAATTTCTCTTTCCTTCTAGTTCCCACCCTCCCACTCGCTGAGTTTGCAAATGGGCCAAAGGGGAAGGGGATGAAAAATAGTATATTTTACTTTTATGTGATATACAATCCAAATGAGGGTGTTGCTATGATGATGTATTGGACTATATATCATCAAAATCAGCTGTCACTCCAATGATGTATTACTGCAATAAATCACCAGGAAGGGCACATTGATAAAGAATTACTCAAAAGAGACTTGTGTCTTAGTGAGAAGTGGTCCAGAATAAAATTCACAAACCAAACTGTGGCACTATTAGAACTAGCTTCCTTATTTAAGGCAATCAATTAGTATTCTTGTACTGACTGGAGATCTTTGGAAACCTGTTCTCAGTCAGAAGTTCTGTTCAAGCAAATTAGCACTTTGCAGATCAAAACATTGCAAATTTGAAAATGGCTGTATCTTGACAATTATAAATATGTTACGGTTCTTAAAGTTTCTTGAAAGAGATGCATGTCATTTTCTAAGTGATTCTCATTACAGCAATGTTAAAAGTAATGGACAGGGAGGAGGGGCAACAGGCAGGCTGAAATTGACCAAAATGTAATATTTATAATAGCCTCTAAAAAGCGACTTTTAAAATGCCTTTCCAAACCAGATGCCTGGCAGATGAATTGATTTCATGTTCCCATGATGTTGTAGCTTACACAACCTATGCCGACTAAAGAGTATGGAAGTAATTCAACGATTTAGGGGCAAGAGAACACATGTTTTCCCCTCAGTTCTTCTTTGTTACTCGTGTTGATTTGCATGGATGGGATTTGTGGTCTAAAAAACCTGTCTTGACTGTTCCTTTAAGTCATAATCACAGTAAGATGAAAGTCCCTTCTACACTTCCTTGCATATCTGCCCCAGGGGTGGCATTTACTTACTTCTCTTCCAGTTCACAAATGCTCAGTCATCCGTGCATGCACTTTTGGTGAAAAAGGGTCTAAATGGGATGCCATAGAGCTGGGGGGGCAGGGGCGGAGCCTCACGATTTCCGCTACCGCTTCGGGTGAACCAGTCCGAACCAGTAGAATACCACCTCTGGTTTTCCCCCAACTGAACTGAGTGGAACTCACTTCAAAATAAGCCTACAACTGATTACACATAGTCGTCAACCTACAACAGTTCATTTAGTGACTGTGTGAAGTTACAATAGCACTGAAAAAAGTGAATTATGGCCATTTTTCACATTTACGACCGTTGTGGCATCTCCATGGTCTCATGATCAGAATTCAGATGCTTGGCAACTAACTCATATTTATGATGGCTGCAATGTTCTGGGATCATGTGATCACCAACTGACTTATATTACGATGGTTGCAGCGTCCCCAGGTCATGGGAACGCCTTCTGACAAGTGAAGCCAATGGAGAAGTCAGATTCACTTAACAGCCGTGTTACTAACTTGACAGCTGCAGTGATTTGCTTAACAACTGTGGCAAGAAAAGTCATAAAATGAAGCAAAACTGACTTAACCAACATCTCACTTAGCAACAGAAATTTTGGACTCATATGTGATTGTAAGTCAAGGACTGTATAACAAACTAGCTGTACCCGGCCATGCGTTGCTGTGGCCCAGTCTGGTTAAATGGCCAACCAAACTGTGTACACACAACCACCGTATAACCACCAACCTACCTACCTACTGTATTTCTTACTCTCTCCACCTACCTACCTACCTACCTACCTACTTACCTACCTACCTACCTACCTACTGTATTTCTCCCTCTCTCTCTCTATCCCTCTATCTACCTCCCTACTGTATTTCTCCCTCTCTCTCTCTCTCTCTATCCCCCTTCTGCCACCGAGAGCCTTCCACCGGCCAGTACACTTCCATAGAGAGGGTCTCCTCATGGTGCCGTCGGCTAGACAATGTCAACTGGCGACACCCAGGAGGAGAGCCTTCTCCATGGGAGCACTGGTCCTCTGGAACGAATTGCCCCCGGAAGTAAGAACTATCCCTGACTTACGTACCTTCTGCCGTGCTCTTAAAACCATTTTTTTCCAACAAGCCGGGCTGGCATAAAAATGATTTTTAAATTATTAATTTTTATTAATTTTAATCGGGGTTGGTTGGGTTTTTTCATTGTTAGGCCAAATTGTTTAATATGTCTTTTAAAACTTTTAAAACTTTTATATATTTGTTTTACTCTGGCCGTACATGGCCCTGAGTCCTTCGGGAGTAGGGCGGTATAAAAAAACAATAAAACCTAAAACATAAACATAAAAGGAAAACAATCTATACGGAAACATTGGTACACAAGAAACACAAAGCTGATAACCAGGCCACACAGCTATGCTTGGTGAATGAATGCAAATTCTCTTTGAAAGCAGCTAAAGCAACAGGAAAGGGGCGTGTCTCCGGAGCAATAGGCAAGCAATCAGTTGAGAGCATTTAACAGAAGATGAGACAAGAGGAAAAAAACCCATTCCGCAGTTGTCATTCCATCAAACATCAAACACAATGGATACAACCCACTGTCATTGTCACTGTCAAGACAACCATATTGAGGTGTTTAATGTTACATTCCAGGCTCCGTCTAATTCCACCCATGACCTGCTAATCTACTCATCTGTAACCAAAACGTTAACCTCTGAAGTTGAGATGCCCATTTGGAAAGTGCCATTTAGGCCTGATTTATCGCAAGAAAATAATGTGGTAATATCAACAAAGGGTATATTCATATTCACAAGGCTTTTAGAGCCAGTCCAATCCGATCTTGCTGCAGCATAGAAAAGAAAAGTATGGGACCATTTTAAAATAACTACACTATCTTTTGTGGCTAACAGTACTGGTGAGATATAGAAGAGCTGATTATCGGAAAAGAAAATATTTGCCTAATTTTCTTGCCGTGAACTACTGCTCCAGTATCAGGTACAAATTTCAGGACATAGTAGCAAGCAGAATTCATAATGGAAAAATCAATACTGCACCTATTAAATAAAAGCATTTGCAGCGTATGGAATTATCTGCGCTTTAGAACCGAAATGGACCATCCAAAGCCTCATTTGATGAATCGACTGTCGAGCTATATTATTTCAAAGCAAAGTGACAGGAGTGGGAGATGACTTGAATTCTTCCAGACACAAGCCCATCCTTATGCAAACCAGCATCTTTCTCTTTTGTGATCTGGTTTCATTTTTCGTTATGCCTAGGAGTATCCTATTCCACTCCCACCCAAGACTCTTCTCTGAAATAGTATAGTTTTGGGTAGAGTTGTATCATAGAAAGGTTTATTTCTACATTTTTGCTCGGAAGAGCTAGCATCTCTCAGACATAGTTATTAGATATTGGGGAATTTGCCAATAGAGTCTTAGGGCTGGAAGCAGGGGTGAAATGCTACCGGTTCGGCCCAGTTCACCCCAACCAGTAGTAAAAAAGTTATCAGTTCGCCTGAACTGATAGTAAAAAAAATGCTACTGGTTCGGGTGAACTAGTATTTCTGACGATCAGATGTGACATGTGATTTATATTAGCTAGAAAGCAGGATTTCTTGCTTTCTACCTAATCTAAATTGTGTGGCACAATGAATTGCCCCCCCCATCATTCGCTGTTCTTCTTACCTTTGCAGGTGTGTTTGGCAGCAGGCTCCACCCACCCGCTGGGACATCATCATGTCCTTTTTTAATGCTCTGGGCATGCATGGAAAGTCATGCACATGTGTGGAGGTGGCATGTGTGAGCGGAGCGCGTGCATTCACATTTGCAAACCCTTAGAAAAGGTAAATAGATTTCACCCCTGGCTGGAAGGGACCTTAGAGGTTTTTAGACCATTCCAGACAAATGTCTTTGAAGATTCTCAATCATCCAAAAATCATCCCTTTTTTTCCTTCAAGATGGCGGTGCCTTGTTTGGCTGCGGTTGCATTGGCTCTTGAAAGAAGAGCACATCTTTCATGAGGAGAGCAGGCCTTCTGTCCTGGCCACTTTTTACAGAAGCGCAATTGAGAGCGTTTTGACAAACTGCATCACTGTTTGATTTGGTGATAGCAGTCCCTCAGATGGATGGTCCATGCAGAGAGTGGTAAGGACACCAAGATTATAGGAATCTCACTTCCTGTTATTCAGGATGCTGCTTATAAGCGCTATCTGCTTAGAACTTGAAGTTAGAGATGCCTCAGACCCACCAAGTGGGTGTGACTTGCAGGGGAAGGTAAAGTCTCCATTCCCTCCCCACTCCAGGGGCAGGTTACTGCAAAATCCCCATTTCCTCCTGATCAGCTGGGACTCAGGAGGCAGAGGGTAGATGGGGGTGGGGCCAGTCACAGGTGGTATTTACCAATTCTCCAAACTACTCAAAATTTCCGCTACCGGTTCTCCAGAACTGGTCAGAACCTGCTGAATACCACCTCTGATATGTACACATTCGAACTAGACTGTGATGTTTCTCTCTGTCGTATATGTGTGGCTTTGTGGGTATATGCATAATGGTTATCTTTGCGAGCTGAATGAAATGAAATTTCATTTAATGTATGCTAATTAGTGTACATTTAAAGTGACAATAAAGATTCTCTTCTCTATTCTCTCCAGGTCATGGTTGTTCCAAACGTATTTTTCAAAAGGCAACTGGACTTCCTAGGGGTTTTTTTTCCTTTGACAATGTTTTGCTTCTCATCCAAGAAGCTTCTTCAGTTCCTTTGGGATCCCCTCTTTTTGAAAACCTTCACCCGCATTATTACTTTAAAAACTATTATGTTTTAATCTGATCCTTGTTCAGCAACAAGACAGTTATCCTTAAGCTGATTATCTTAAAAAAGGAATAGGAAAATTCTCCTTCAAGTACTACTCAGCTTCTGATAACTATATGGATGTGTCAGTGATGTTTTCTTGGAACTGGTTTGCCATTTGCCTTTTTGGTAGTATCAATAATAATGAGAAAGAATAAGAGAAATTGGGAATTGATAAGAAGAGGAGACAAAGCAGTAGCAAAGGGAGCACAAGTTCTGGAATGAAAGGGGAAGCTTGCGGCCTTTAGTGTTTCTCCTTTATCCCTTCTAATAGCCCACAAACCTGCAACCAGTAGATGGCAGCAAAGAGTTATACACTCTCTTTATTTCTTTGCTGCTATCTAGCTACTGTCCAGAATTCTGCATGGCCAATCTGATAGTTCTGGCTTGTAAAAATAGTTGTCTGGTACAAGAAGGAAATATCACCTTTTGACTTCCTATGAAGTGGCAATATCCAGAATGTGCTACTTTTATTTCGGATTTTAAAATGTACAATTTCCAGTCTCTGCCACTTTACACTTGGGTGAAACGCTTCCATTTTATTCATTGTGATGGTTAGCATATTTCTATTTACCTCTTGATATTCACAAATGTTAGAAAGGTGGATTTTGCAAACTACCTCCATTGTGACTTGATTATATTTTTATCAAGGGTGATACAAATTGTTAACGAACAAACAAAAATGAACTTCTCTATAGGATGAGATCTTGTTTCTCCTGGAAATTCTAAACTTCCTGTTTCTAAACAGCTTTCAAGAAACATATATTTATCGTATTGTGCTTCAAAACACGAAACCTTTACTTTGAAGTGACAGCAGCAGCATCTTTAAAAGTGAAATCCAATACTTGTCAGCACAGAAGACTGCAGAACCATGAGTCAGTCTTAGGTAAAGAGGCACAAAATTGCAGCCAAAGAGAAGCAGTGGTCTGAAGGAACTTGATCCCCTTGTATTTACTTTTTAAGCAGAGGAGAAAAATAGCTTTCCATATGCCATTTCTTCCCCACTTACGAGTAGTCCTTGATTTGCAACCATTTATCTAGTCAAATTTACAACAGCACCCACAAAAGTGACTTTACAACTAATCCTCACACTTATGATCATTGCAGCATTCTTCCACATGATTAAATTTTGGGTGTTTGGCAAGTGTTGGAAGAAAAACCCAGGCCCAGTTAGTTCCAAGCTGGGAATAAAATGGAGGCTGATTGGAAAGAAAAAATCTGTTTATGGGTGAACAGAACCAACACACACACAGCGTGCAGTCCTGGGATAGCTTGCAACATGGAGTTGAGAGTGGGTGAGTTTTATACCTTCTGGATCCCTATGGGGTCATGTAGGAGTCTTGGCTGGCTCTATAGGCAAAAGTGGAAATGCAAATTCTAGGAGTTTGTCTGAGCTAATCTTGTCAACCTTTGGCTTGTTGCTTATCCGAAATTTCTGCCTGACCCAGTCTTTCTGAATGAATCAGCAAATCTGCATTTTTAAAAGCTGGCCTCCTCAGTTTCTGTTTGGGGCAGAGAGACTGGGGCTGGTTTCTGTCTCCCTTAAGATTTTTGTTCCATTTCTCCTTTAGGGGAAATATTCTCTCCTGCCTTTTTAATATTCCCCAAAATATTTCATTCTCTAGGAGGGTGCATGTGTGTTGACTTTCTACACAAGCAGCATGTATAATGGTTGCAGTGTCCCAGGGTCACCTAATCACCATTTGCAACCTTCCCAACTGGCTTCTTACAAGCAAAGTCCAGTGGGAGAAGCCAGATTCGCTTAATGAACACATTATTCAGTTAAGTGCAGTGATTCACTTAACAACCTTGGCCCAAAAACAAAGGTTATAAAATTAATAACCACAGTGCCTAGAAACAGAAATTCTGGCCCCAACTGCAATCATAAGTTGAGGACTACCCATATTTGCTGAATGTTTACATCATCTCCAAATAGTGGGTAGTATGCAGTTGATGAAAACATAAACACCATATTTTAAAAATACACACGCAACATAAAAACACTATGCAGTAAAACAAACACATAAAGGAAATGTAAAATAAAATCTGCAAGCTAAAACAGGAATGGCAATAAGCATAGTGTAAGATTATAAGAATAAAAGAGCAGGCACGTGCAAAAATTCTGAAGCATCCAAATAGTACTTCAGATGATGAATGTCATAAAAGACCATGCTGTAGGAGCCAAGCAAGGGAGTGGCTCTGGGGCGGCAGATTTCTTTTTCTTTCACCTTTTAGCCGTAGCATCCGGAATATTATGAATCAGTTCAAAGATGGCTAAAACCATACTCTAAGAAGAAATAGCTATTTGCATTTGCAGGATGCTTATGGGCTATCCTAAGGAAGACATAGATGCTGGCTTGAGTCTGGCCCAGAAACCACTTTCAGGTTCATAGAAAGAATGTCAGGGTTCCAAGTAATACCCCCAGCAAAAGAAGACTCTGAGGCTAGACATTCCTTAAAGATCCATTTTATTAAAAACTAGCTGTACCCGCCACACGTTCCTATGGCCAAGTTTGGTTAAATGAAAAAGTTTCCCCTCAAAGACCCTCTCAGCAACCCCCTTCCTTCTCTGTCTCGGTTTCCCCACCCTCTCCCTCGCCTCCCTCTCTTACTCTACCTACCTACCTACTGACCATATTTCTCTCTCTCTCTCTCCCTCTAACTACCTACCTAGAGAGAGAGGAGAGAGGGGCCGCTGACTTGGCAGCAGCCTTGTGGGAGGGGAGAGTTTGGAAGAGGGGGGACGCTGGCGGCGGCGTTTGAGTGGCGAGGTGGCGGGGTGGAAGGCGAGCGGCATGCAGCATTGCCTGCGCGGTGTTTCGAGTGGCGAGGGTTGCAGGCATGGCGAGTTGGGAGGGGGGAGGAGGCAGGGGTGGTGGCTCAGGCAGCTCCATTGCAAGCATGGTGAGTTGGGATGGGGAGGAGGCAGGGGGCATGGCGCAGGGAGCTCTGTTGCAGGCATGGAGAGTTGGGAGGGGGGAGGCAGGGGGGTGGCTCAGGCAGCTCCGTTGCAGGCATGGAGAGTTGGGAGGGGGGAGGCAGGGGGCGTGGTGCAGGGAGCTCCGTTGCAGGCATGGAGAGTTGGGAGGGGGGAGGAGTCAGGGGGCATGGCGCAGGGAGCTCCGTTGCAGGCATGGAGAGTTGGGAGGGGGGAGGAGGCAGGGGGGTGGCTCAGGCAGCTCCATTGCAGGCATGGAGAGTTGGGAGGGGAGGAGGCAGGGGGCATGGTCAGGGAGCTCCGTTGCAGGCATGGAGAGTTGGGAGGGGGGAGGAGGCAGGGGGTGGCTCAGGCAGCTCCGTTGCAGGCATGGGGAGTTGGGAGGGGGGGGAGGCAGGGGGTGGCTCAGGCAGCTCCGTTGCAGGCATGGAGAGTTGGGAGGGGGGAGGAGGCAGGGGGTGGCTCAGGCAGCTCCATTGCAGGCATGGAGAGTTGGGAGGGGGGAGGAAGCAGGGGGCGTGGTGCGGGAGCTCCGTTGCAGGCATGGAGAGTTGGGAGGGGGGAGGAGGCAGGGGGTGGCTCAGGCAGCTCCATTGCAGGCATGGAGAGTTGGGAGGGGGGAGGAAGCAGGGGGCGTGGTGCGGGAGCTCCGTTGCAGGCATGGAGAGTTGGGAGGGGGGAGGAGGCGGGGGGTGGCTCCGGCAGCTCTGTTGCAGGCATGGCGAGTTGGGAGGGGGAGGAGGCAGGGGACGTGGCGCAGGCAGCTCCATTGCAGGCATGGTGAGTTGGGAGGGGGGAGGAGGCAGGGGGTGTGGCGAGTGAGTGAAGAAAACACAGGAGAGCTGCAGTTGTACAATTGTGTGGCATTTACCTGGCACCAGTGTGCCATATGCACACAATTTCTATGTATCATTGGTGCTGCACTTGTAAGGAACATTTTGTGAAAATTTGGTGGCGATTGGTGCAGTAGTTTTTGAGATTAGCGGTTTTGAACAAACTCATAGTTATTTTTTTATTTATATAGATGTCATATTGGCACATCTGGGGAAACCTGAATCTGAAAGCTTCCAGGTTTTCCCCACCCAAAAGAAAGTCCAAGTCCCTGCCCCAGAACATCACATAGTCCAATCAATGCACCATCCTAACTGGAGATACTTCCCTGTCACACCCTTCCAGGTGCAGGGCAGAGTGGCCTTGACTCTCTGAGAAAGGAATGTTAATTTGACTAAATGTCTCCTCAGCTCCATTCAATCCCCCCTCCGAGTTTCCCACAGCACTAAAGGTGGCAGGCCGGAAGATCCAAGGCCCAAGATGGCTTCCAGGCCTGACAGGCATCTCAAAATCCAAATGAAGCTGCATGAAGCCTACCAACCCCCACCCTATCCCTTTCTCTATCCCTCCATGATTTTTTTCCAAAATTACCTGGGGGGAGGGGGCTCTAATAAACCATGCTTTAATATATTTGTGTCTCTTCTCGAGGAAAAATGCATCAGGGGCCACTTCCACTGCCTTGTTAATCTTTTAGCTTTCCTGATTTTTTAAACTTTTTTTTTCCAGTTTTAATTTGCAAGGTTTCGTTTTATTTCTTAACTCTGCTTTTCTAAACTGTGCTTTTATGTGTGCGTTTATATTGCTTTATTAGAGTTACTTAGGTGAGATGGGTGGTGTTAAAATTTAATAAATCAACATCAACTTGCTTGTACACACACATGCACCACAGGGCGGTAGAGGTTGCACTGCAATGGCATGACGCTTCTTCTGTCATTTTGTCAAAAGCAAGAGGGTTCTGTGCACCACCATGAGTAGGAGGCTGTCAAATGTATTTTGTGAATATGTAACTTCATATTTGGTTCCTCAAGTACTTCCATTAAAATCCCTCTGCCACTAGTCTTATGGAAATCTAATGCTAAACCACGTGAGCAGCAGTAAAAGAACTAAGTGCCACAAGCACCTTGAGAGGACCTGGTAATGGAATTAACAAGAATGAGATAAGGCTATAAATTTTTCAGGATTATTGTTAAGATATACACTTAATACAGACATTAATTACTCTGCCCGCAATGAGTCACTACCCACCCACCTCCCCTCTAAGGTTTCATTTTAAGATCTAATTGTAAAGAAATGCAGTTTTAATTATAATATTGATTTTACCTCTTTGGGAGAGTGAAGCTTCATTCAATTATTTCTAATTAGGTGAGCCGAGCAGTCAAGCCAATCGAAAAGCCTCACGGGCTTCTAATTTTGTAACACTCCTTCACACAGATAAGGAGAAAGAAAAGGCCCAACATCTTAGCAGGGAAAGTAATAGAAAACAGGATTAAGATAAAAGAAAGGGAATGATTTCACGTCTTCAAGTGTGGAGGCATTTTAAAGTAAGCATGGGAAAGATTCACAGGCCTGGCTCAGGAAATGGGCTTTGTAAATGAACATTGGACAAACGCAGAGAATTCATATTATTCCGACATTTATATCAACCACAACAATGAAATGATTTGTAGCCAGTGGAGAATGGCCTTACACAGGCCAATTAACTGATTGACAAAGGTGATGTGTGACTGCACTATTTCTTTTTTAAAATCTTTAGCTGTTAAAGCACAGTTTCTCAACCTTGGCGGCTTGAAGATGTGTGGATTTCAACGCTAAACAAAGCTGGCTGGGGAATTCTGGGAGTTGAAGTCCACAGATCTCAAGCAGCCAAAGTTGAGAAGCACGGTGTTAAATTACAGTAGCAAAGGCTGGTTTGCAAGACAAACCAACCGGCTTAGCTTAGTCCCCGAGACCATCCTATAAGACTGGGTTTTAATTGATATAATGTTTTAATTAGTGGGATTTTAGTGAATTTTAGCACAGGGCTTTCTATATTTAATCAGTTTTTAACCTATTTATATGTTTATATTTTGTTTTAATTTCCTGTGCACCGTCCCTTCAGGGAGATAGGTGCGGTATAAAAATCAAATAAATTCAAATTCAATTGGTTTAAGGATGTGTGTTTTAGTTCAATCAGAATGTGTTCTGGGAATTGAAGTCCAGATGTATTAAATTGGCCATTTTTGAAGAGCATCATTCTAATACAAGGGTGTCAAACTGGCAGCCCATGGGTCAGATGAGTCATGTGCAGGCCACGCCCACCCCGGCTCCACAAAGGCAAAAACTGGTGCGATACATTGTATTATGTTACATGATAGGATCGAGTTTGACACCCGTGTTCTAACACCTTGAAACTGAGCTAAAACATGTTGTATCATACAGTGCTTAGAAACACAAGTCAACCAGTGGTGGGATTCAATTTTTTTACTACCGGTTCTGTGGGCGTGGCTTGGTGGGCGTGGCATGGCTTGGTGGGCACGGCTTGATGGGAATGGCAGGGGATGGATACTGGAAAATCTCCATTCCCACTCCACTCCAGGGGAAGGTTACTGGAAAATCCCCATTCCCTCCCAATCACTGGGACTCGGGAGGCAGAGAATAGATGGGAGCGGGGCCAGTCAGAGGTGGTATTTACAACTACTCAAAAGTTCTGCTACTGGTTCTCCAGAACTGGTCACCTCTGAAGTCAGCCTACCCTTAACACTGTTCAATGCTAAACAATATGAATGCAGGGCAATTAATTAGGTATATACACCAAGTGACTTCTGATAATATATTTTTAAAGCACTAAAGATATATATATATATATATCCATGCTATATACATGGGAAAATCCCCGAAGCCAGCAATACCAGCATACCTACACCCGTGAAAATCTACGAAAACAAATATATATATAAAAAATCTAACATATATATGTATGTATGTATGTATGTATGTATGTATGTATGTATGTATGTATATGTATGTGTGTGTTAGTTTTATGAGTTGATCAAACTAACTAAAACTAACACACATATCTAAAATATTATACAACGTAATTCTTGGCTTGCTGTCTGGATGGTCTCTAGTGATGAGCCGATATATATATGGGTAATTGTTTCTCAACAACCTATTAGGCCCCAATTAAGGGAGGAGACATACTGTTTCCTTTCCTGCCTTTCGACTCATCACCAGAGATCATCTAGACAGCAAGCCAGGAATTACATTGTGTGATTTTTTATTGATCAGCTCATAAAACTAACACACACACACACACACATACACACACACACACACACACACATATATATAGACTTAACGTCATCCCTCTATTTTCAGCCTTTAAAAATCTAACATATATATACAGTATATCTATATCTTTAGTGCTTTAAAAATATATTATCAGAAGTCACTTGGTTTATATACCTAATTAATTGATATTAAGCTAATTAATTAGTTCCCTGTTTTGCTAAACACTCAAGAGTGTTTATTTCATATGCTGCCTTCTTTTCTAAGTTCTGTTTGTTTATATATCAAACTTCTTACCTGCCCTTCTCCCTCATAGAAAGGCTCTATATTAGTTATATCAGGGTTAACCAAACGATAGTTAATAAAGCATTGTTTTTTCAAACTTGGCGTCTTTCAACTCCCAGAATTCCCCAGTCAGCATGCTGGGAATTCTAGGAGTTGAAGTCTGGCATTTTAAAGTTGCCAAATTTGAAAAATACTGGCTTATAGTTTTGCTATGAAGTTACAGGAGCCATTATTGCAGCTCCTGTTTCCTTTCTGTAGTTGAAGTCAGCCTCAGACAAATTAAATAGTATTTTGGCATATTCCCATTCTGCGATTCTATGATACTGAAATAGAGGATGGTTTAAAAAAAACTCTAGACAAACCCCAGCACTGCAGGAAAACACTGAAGAGTTTATCCTTTTTGTGTGTGTGAATTGTTTGTGGCATTTATTTTTTTTAATCTTAAGGAGGAAAAACTGTTTCAAATAAGCTTAGTAAATGCATTCATTACAAGAAGGCAAGAATGAGAGAATGGAATGTTTGGCTGAATTAATTAAAAGATAAGAGTGATAGAGGAATAGCCTAATGCCACAAATAATTACAACTCAAGATTATACCATCAAAAAAGACAATTAAGACTCCAAATAGTTTTAATAATGATAGATAGATAGATAGATAGATAGATAGATAGATAGATAGATAGATAGATAGATAGATAGATAGATAGATAGATAGATAGATAGATAGATAGATAGATAGATAGATAGATGTGTGTGTGTGTTGGACTAATCTTGCATTCTACCCTTAATCCATTGCAAACATAGGTACTGAAACACAAACATATTCTTTTGCAAACAAATGTGGAAATTAATGGGATTATTTCTTAAGCAACTTTGCTTACAGCTGAATCACTTCTATGCAGTCCTAGTTGCCAGAAGTTCCTTATTGTGATGGTCTGGATTTGGATAGGTTGACCCTCTATTGGAGAGGATACTATTTTAGAATATTTATCCAGTGGTTAGGACTACAATAATGGGTAAAATTATAAAATAGCTTCTTTCTGGGGACTGCTAGAACTAGATAACAGCCAGGCCTAAATCCCCCAGGTATTTTACTGCCAGGCCACAACCAAAATTACACTCCGCATTTCTGTTGATGTGGCCTGGTATAGGAAAATTGCTTTAAAGAAAACTGATATTTCTCATGCTGCATTTATGTAAGGCGATCATGAGGAAGCAATACCATTAACAACTGATAATCTGCATGCATTAAATTTATAGTGTTAACTGCAAATGTAGGGCTCCATTGGCTTGTGGAAGAAATGTTCTTATTTGTGAGGAAAAGTACCTCCATTTGTAAAAGGAATATTCCCTCCGATGTAGGTGACCCACTTCGTTGTGCATAAATTGAACATCATTAGAACGGAGGCAGTGTTAAAGCCTTGCTACACAATATTGGAAAGCTTAAAAGAGAACAATAATCCCAACTGTTGGGTAATTTGTGATGAGGACAATGGTCTGCTTTCATCTGCTTTTGATATAATCTTCATATATCCAAATTTGACCACCCGTATATACTCTAATGTCCTAATGTTCATTTCAGGATCCCTGAACGATTAGGACCATTGCTGAATTAACTCTGTTCTGAAATTAGCTCTGTTCTCTCCTTTGAAAATTGCCTGGAGATTAATAAATTATCTTCTTCATTAACAAAATGCAATGTGGCACAATTTACAGCCAAGCAAAAATGGAAATACCAGAATCCTCCCAGTACATAACATTACTGGCTTAATGTCAATGGAACAGTCAATACAGATCAACCATAAGTACTTCTAAAATGTAGCGATGGTCAATGATAACAAGATGGATACCTGAAGTTAAACTCCCATCTTTCTCAACATGTTTCTTTCAGGCATGGGATTTGTGGATTAAGGTCCATGGGCTTGTTATATATGGTCTTGTTATATATTCCATACCAGTGAAGGCTAACCTTTTTGTTGTTGTGTGCTAAAAGTGTGTGTGCACCCATAATGCAATGTGCACACGACCCCCTCTGTGACCCCCACACATGTGCTCCGTGCATGCGCGGCAGAGACCCAAAAACCAGCTGGCCAGAAGGAGGCATGTGTGCATGCCCAGTGGAGTTGAGCTGGGGCAATGACTCACGTGCATCCCACTTGTAGCACGCGTGCCATAGGTTTTCCATCATGGTTTTATACGTAACTCTCGGGGGTGGTGCTCATCTCCGTTTCAAAGCCGAAGAGCCAGCGCTGTCTGAAGACGTCTCCGTGGTCGTGTGGCCGGTATGACATATATCTATCAGCTGTTAAATCTGGCTAATTTTGTACATGGGCTTATTGCTTTTGTGAAAAAGGGGCAAACCTGTGTTTACGAGTGGTCCATTTAAAGATACAAAGACAGGTATTCTTTGACTTATCAACACCATTAAGCCCAAAAATTATATTGTTAAGCATGGGTGTCAAATCTGCCATGTCACATTGCCATCACATGATGTTTTATGACATTTTTCCCATTCATGGAGCTGAGGTGGCCGTGGGCTGAACGTGACACATTCGGCTTGCCGGCTGCCAGTTTGAAACTTCTGCTGTTAAGAGAGATAGTGGTTAAGTGAATTTTCCCCTATTTTAAAACCTTTCTTGACATAGTTGTTCACTGAATCACTGCGGTTGTTAAGTTAGTAGCACGGTGTTAAGTGAATCTAGCTTCCCCATCGACTTTGCTTTCAGAAGATTGCAAAAAGCAAGGACATGATATTGTAATGGTCATAAATATGCCAAGGGTCTGAATTTTGATCACATGACCATAGGGATACTTCAATGGTTGTAATGTGAAAAATGGTCATAAGTCACTTTTTTTCAGTGCCAATGTAACTTTGAATGTTCACTAAAAGACCTGTTGTAAGTTGAGGTGTATCTGTAACAAATAGGAAGGAGGAATTACATGTTGCAAATCGAGTTTCCTATAGGCTGCTCAGTCCTAACTCCTGTGCCTGTTACCTGTGAGGCTGGTCTTACTGTCAAACCCAGATATTTGGTCAGAGGCCTGGTGATACTAGAGGAGGAGGCCATTTTAAAAGGGCCTGAGATTCCTCTGCTTAAACCAGAAAGGCCTTTGAGGTAAGGGATAAGCAATATGCACTTAGACTTATATACCGCTTCACAGTGCTTTACAACGCTCTCTAAGCAGTTTACAGAGTCCGCATATTGCCTCCAACAATCTGGGTCCTCATTTTACAGTAGCTTGCAGTTCTGTGGCCTAACCACTGTGCCACCAAGGAGATGGTGGGAAGCATTTGCATTGCATTTTTATTGATATTTTAATTACAATAGCAGAAGCAAATATGAACTGAACTAAAAAATGGCAAAAAAAGAGAAAACTAAAAAGGCAATATAAAAATTATTTGCTGGCAGTCAGCAGAATTAGCCTACAATACTACCCTTATAAGCACTGCACCACAACAGCAGGGGTTATGCACACAACAGCTTAAAAAAGATGATGAGCTAAACCCACCCCCAAAGCAGAGGTGGTATTCACTTACCTTCCCTACTAGTTTGCAAATGTGAGTGTGTACGTTTTTCAGCCTTCTGCACATGCGCTTTTGGCAGAAAAGGGCCTAAATGGGATGCCATAGAGCAGTGATGGCGAACCTATGGCACGCGTGCCACAGGCGGCACGTGGAGCCCTTTTTGCTGGCACGCGAACAGTCACCCAGCTCAGATCCACTGCGCATGCCCATGTGCCTCCCGCCAGCCAGCTGATTTTGGGTTCTCTGGTGTCAGCAGGAGACACGTGTGAATGTGTGGTGAGTAGGGGAGGTTGCAGGTGCATGTGTGAGGAAAGGGGGGAGAGTGTGCATTCGGGGGGGGGTGGCACAAATACCCCATTCCCCGTGAGGCTGGCAGGAGGAGGAGGAGCCGGCCATCGCATCTGCCTCCGTCCCTGCCGCCCCTTGCGCCCGAGCAGTTATTATTGCTGCTGCTATTCTGGAGCCTCGCTACTCTCCCCCCCCCAAACAACTTCACTCCAAATTAGGCAGAGGAAGGGGGATGGTAAGGAAGAGGTGGTGGCCGATTCCTAATCCTTCCTTTTCTCTCTCCAGCATTCCTCCTGCGCAACTCTGCTGCCCCAGAAGGGCAGCTGTAGCGGCAGGGGGAAAGCCAAGAGTGACTGGCCAGCTCGGGCACTCAAGAGAGCAAGGCAGTATTTGCTGCCTGGGCGGTTGGCTGTCCCTCCCGCTGCTCCTTTCCCTAGCAGTGTTGGACTTTGAAGAGTTCACGTGGCAGTTAAATGAAAACAAACAGCATAAGGAAGTGTAGTTGGGGACAATCAAGTCCAGCATGGCTAGGGGAAGGAGCAGCGGGAGGGAAGCAGTGAAGGAACGATGACTGTTGTCCCCCTCCCCTCTTTCCAGAAAGCATCCCCCCCTCCTTCTTGCTTTTCTCTGGACCTGCATCGCCAGATGGCCAGCTGAACTTCAGGCAGCTTCCCGTTCCATTGCAGGAGAGGTGGCTAGATGGGAGGGCTCTCTCAGCTGCTGCCGGGTGAGGAGAACTCTAAAAAGCTGCCTTGCCTCTTCCCCCCCCCCCCCCCCGAGTGTGAGTCGCTGAGAAAGGGGCCAGGAAAGTGGCAGCACTTGACTGCAGACGCATTTGCAAGCTACCTGAAGTTGAGCCGGCCATCTGGCAATGCAGGTCCAGAGAAGAGCAAGAAGGAGGGGGGCTATTTTCTGCAAAGAAGCTCAACTTCAGGCAGCTTGCAAATGCGCCTGCAGTCAAGTGCCGCCACCTTCCTGGCCCCTTTCTCAGCGACTCCCACTCCAGGGACGGGGGGAGAAGAGTCAAGGCAGCTTTTTAGAGTTTTCCTCACCCGGCAGCAGCTGAGAGAGCCCTCCCATCTAGCCACCTCCCCTGCAATGGAACAGGAAGCTGCCTGAAGTTCAGCTCGCCATCTGGCAATGCAGATCCAGAGGAAAGCAAAAAGGAGGGGGGGCTTTCTGGAAAGAGGAGAGGGGGTACAACAGCCATCGTACTGCCTTGCTCTCTTGAGTACCCAAGCTGGCCAGTCACTCTTGGCTTTCCCGCTGCCGCTACAGCTGCCCTTCTGGGGCAGCAGAATTGCACAGGAGGAACGCTAGAGAGAGAAAAGGAAGGATTAGGAATCGGCCACCACCTCTTCTTTACCATTCACCCTCCCTCTGCCTAATTTGGAGTGAAGTTGCTTGTGTGTGGGGGGGAGTAGCGAGGCTTCAGAATAGCAGCAGCAGCAATAATAACTGCAGGCGGAAGGGCTGCCCGGGCACACAGGGCGGCAGAGAGGGAGGCTGGATGGACGCTGCCTAGAGTGTGAGGCCATTTGTGCCGGCATATATTGATCCAAAAGGGGTGGTGGTAGATATGCGCGTGAGCTTGGGGAAAATTTGTGGGGAAGGTCCGTGCATGCGCAGAGGCCACGCATTGCATTATGGGTACTGGCACGCGGGAGTGTAGGTGTGTGCGTGTTCATGTACTTTTGGCACACAACACAAAAAAGGTTCGCCATCACTGTCATAGAGCCATGGTGGGTGGGTGGGGCCACCCATGATTTTGGGCGAACCAGTCTGAACTAGTAGAATAGCACCTCTGCCCAAATGGGGAACTGTCACCTATTGCCTGTTTGTTGTCTTTTTAAAGGAGGAAAGCTCAACCGGACCAGTTTGGTCCAGTGGTTAATGCACCAGGCTAGAAACCAGGCGACTGTGAGTTCTAGCCCTGCCTTTGGCATAAAAACTGACCGAGAGATTTGGAGCTAGTCACTTTTTCTCAGTCCAACCCATCTCAATACAGGGAGACAATTCTCCTCTCTCTTTGGGTCCTTTCACTCAATGTTCTCCTCATTTTTCCTGAGGGAGGAAGAAGAAGAAGAAGAAGAAGAACTGTGATTTTTCTTGCTCAAGTTATAAAATTATGCTGTCTACTTCAACTTCAAAGTAGCTTCATACCCTAACTTCTCTTTTCGTACATGTCACATTCATTTATATGTTCAAAGGTTGAAGAGTGTCTGATTTTTGCTCTGTTCCATTGCTAATTGGGTTTTCCTTTAATTGTACAAGGAGGTTCCTGATTTAATGGCAGCTTGTTGTGGGTCACTGGGCTCCTAATACTCTGCTGTATAATACAAACCATCATTATTGTTAGAATATTATTTCACTGTCCATTAAAATTTTATTTTCTGTTACTAATTGGTGTTCCCTTGAGTAAAGGCAGTGTGTGGGGGGAGGGGGAGGGAGAATTTCAGTGGCACCAGCAGTCTTGTTTCTCTCTCTCTCTCTCTCTCTCTCTCTCTCTCTCTCTCTCTCTCTCTCTCTCTCTTCCTCCCTCTCTCTCTCCTTCTCTTCCCTCCCTCTCTTTCTCTGAACCTCATTTAGTCCCATCCATGGACAATTATATAATCCAGGGTGGCATCATAAAAGAAAAGGATATTGCCTAAGGCTTCATTTCCATGAATCTATCCACGTTCTGTCTATCCAGGCTTTGAAACCTGCAATTTTATGCCATTATTTGGGAGTCGATCCCATTGAGAACAATGATGCATACTTACAGATAGACATGCATACAGTTGCCTTTCTATTTTTTCAAATAGCTGTACCTCAAAGCAGATGGCGTGGAACTAAAATATTTTGTAAGGAAATAATAATAACAATAACAGAGTTGGAAGGCATCTTGGAGGTCTTTTAGTCCAGGGGTCTCCAACCTTTGCAACTTTAAGTCTGAAGGACTTCATCTCCCAGAATTCTCCAGCCAGCTTTGCTGGCTGGAGAATTCTGGGAGCTGAAGTCCTTCAGACTTAAAGTTGCAAAGGTTGGAGACCCCTGTTTTAGTCCAACTCCCTGCTCAGGAAACCTTTTATCACACTGCTCAGGAAACCAGAAAGCATTCCAGCCAAATGGTTGTCCAATCTCTTCTTAAAATCCTCCAGAGTTTGGAGCACATGCAACGTCTAGAGGCAAGCTGTTCCACTGACTAATTGTTCTAACTGTCAGGAAATTTCTTCTTAGTTCTAAGTTCTCTTTTCTCCTTGATTTGTTTCCACCCATTGCTTCTTGTCCTACCCTCAGGTGCTTTGGAGAATAGATTGACTCCCTCTTTTTTTGTGGCAGCCCCTGAGATATTGGAACACTGCTATTATGCTTCCCCTAGTCCAGTTCCTGCAACCGTTCCTCATATGTTTTAGCCTTGAGTCCCCTAATCATCTTTGTTGCTCTTCTCTGCACTTTTTCTAGAGTCTCCACACCCTTTATTAAATTCTGTGAGGGAGTTACAATGGTTTACTATTTCAATGGCATTTTTAAAAAAAATCAATTGGTATACTTAGGATTTCCAAATAACTAGTTAGAACTTCTCTTTTTTCTGGACAACGTTTAAATTTGTCTGCTGTAGCTTACTCATAAACTTATATATATAGCGATAATTACATTATTGCAAAACAGCAAAATCATTCATTGTGCATAAATATTTAGATAGACATAAATTTGGAGCACAAAAAGATGGGAATTTTTTTGTGTATACCATTTTTTTTAAAGCTGAAGCTTTTGGACTTTTGTTTTCTAAAACAATGAACACATAAAAGCAAACTTGGGCAGAGAAGCAAATAAAGTGGACTCTGGGATGACCAGTGCATTGGTGGGGACACAATTTTGAGGATAAAGACATTTTCAATATTGGTCCAAATGTCTTTTTAAAAAATCATGTTGCCAATTTAATACCTTTTTGTCATTTCCATAACAGTAATATATACAGAAGCTGAGTGTCCACCCTGGAGCCATCTTTCAGCGTCTTCAGGGTTGCCACAAGAAGCTGGATGGAACTGTGGGAAATGGAGAGGGAAGCAGACATAGCTGCAGGGGATATATAGCCAAGATAACGTTCTTTCTTCTGGGAACCAAGGAGACTCTCACCAGCACCTGGAGGGGCGTGGATGGGAGACATCCAGGATGGGGAGAGAGACCTGATTGGCGCACGTGATGGTTGTGTGGGATGTGGGGAAGAACTTTGGATTTTGAACTGGGTGGGGAAATCCCGGGAAACTTCAGAGTCAGGTTTTCACCAGCTGTGCCAATATGTCATGCCTAATAAATACTTTGAGGAACCCTGCCTTGGAGATTTGATTTCCTAAGGGCTATTACTTGGAACCCTGACACGGAGTATTTTCAATGCACTGTATAAATATATTAAATGGAGAAATGGCATTCTCCATTTTCTGTAGTCTAGTTCTGGGATCCTGATAAATAAACATACTTGTTTCAGGGTAGTACTAGTTTTTTGAAGTCAACCAGTTCAAATCTGTCTGTCTGCCTGCCTGCCTGCCTGCCTGCCTGTCTAGCTAGCTAGCTAGCTATTGTAGCTAGCTAGCTTGTTTGCTGCCCATTTACATAGAGGTGACTCTGTTCAAATGGTATATTGTAGATAAAGTAGTGTACAATATCTAGATATATTATAATATCTCTATATATTATATATATTATAATATATATATATTATATATATAGATATATATATAGATATATATATATAATAGATTAATATATATTATAATATATAATGTATTATAATATATATAATAATATATAAGAAAAAACAATACAAGTAAAAAAAAAACCATTTTTTCAGGTGGAGTCTTTTTACAGAATCCTAGTCACTTCCTGACTGGATTGCTGTAATGCACTCTGTGCAGGGCTGCTTCCGAAGAATATCTGGAAGTTTTAGTTTATTTATTTATTTAAAACATTTATATAGCCACCAATCCTTTAGCCAACTCTGTAGCTCCCAATCAAGCTGGTGCAAAATGCAATGACGTGGGCAGTTAAAATAGCACATGTTACCCATCTGCTCCACAAACTACATTGTTTGCCTCCGGGTCCAATTTAAGGCCCTGTTTTTTCATTTTTAAAGCTCTTCATGGCATGGAACACGGCTATTTCATGAATTACATCTGTCTCTCCATCAGTGGTGGTTTTCAAAAATTTTTAGAACCTCTTCCGTAGGTGTGTCCTGCTTTGTGGGAGTGGCTTGCAGCCATGTGACCAGGTGACAGTGGCTTGATGGTCATGTGACTGAGTGGGAGTGGCTTGCGAGCCATGTGACTGGGTGGGCGTGGCCAACTTGTAAAATGTGGTGAACCTCACTTAACAATGCTCTTGCTTAGCAACCAAAATGTTGGCTCAGGAACTCTGGCATTTGAAGCACGCAGGTCTTAAAATACTGTCAAGTTACAAGACCTTGCACTCCCAACCCTTTAGGAAAAAAAAACAGGGGTGTTCAAACTTGACAGCTTTAAAACTTGTGGACTTCAACTTCCAGTATTCCTCGTCTCGCTCTTCATCTTGATGATGGGCGGATGGGCGGGGGGAGGGAGCTGGAACCGCTTATAAATGGCACTGTAGATTTGTGGAACCTCTTCTATAGATGAGGTTAGAACTGGCAGGAACCCACCCCTGCTCTCCCTTCACATCTGGCAGAAGAGGTGTACTGCAAGTTCCATGTGTAACAGATGTAAACTTGGTGGGTCTCAGGAAATGGGCCTTTTTTATCACATCCTCCCCCATCCACTTCTCTGAAGTGACATTAATGTCATGCCTACTTATTTTCTAGAAGTTTCTCAAGACCTGCCTATGACATCAGTCCTGGGTATCCCAGGAAATCAGTGAGACATTGAGGTGGCTCCTTTATTTATATCTAATCTCTTGTATACCTTGATTTAAAAAATAATAATACTTGCTTTTTTAAAAAATATTGTTTATATGTATGGTATTTTAAGCTACTTGGGTCACTTTTGTGAGATAGGTGGCCATATAAATTTAATGAATAAATAAAAAAATAAAACAAGGAGCCTTAAATTTTGCATTGATCGAGTTGATGAAGTAGACAATACAAGTAGAATGTTCTTACAATACAGAACGTACCGAAAAAAGACAAAAGGAAGTACATGTTTTTTTAAATCAGTGAGCAAGAAGTAGGTGCTGAATCATAACTGCATTTATCGAACATCTAGGCACTCAAGCGGGATACTGAAATGGGGTTTTGTTTTGTTTTTTACAATGATTAGAATTGTTTGTAACAGGTGTGGTTTATTAAATTATTTGTATAAGGAATTGATGCAGAAATTTATATGACCCTTCTTCCTACTTAATTCAGCCCAACTGTTGGTTGAGATGCCCACAAATGCATGTAAACAGAATCTTTCATTGAGGTGTAGAGAACAGCGGAAAATTCAAAAAGGAAACCAAGTACTACTGCAGTCTTTTACATCATCTGTCTGAAATCCAATTTAGCTAAAATATTATATCCAGGAGCAATGCTGCTAACTTGAAATGAGTAGTAGTTTTCTATACTTAAGTTTGGCCTGTTATAAATGTGTAATTATGTCAAGCTGAATTGCTTCTTGGAATTGACACGTTTGAAAATAGATGTATTTTATCTGATTTTAATCTCAGTTTTTATGCCGTGGTTTAATCTTCCTGAGAATATTAGCAATCTTTTTATCTTTCGAGTAAGTCCCCGGCTCTCAGGTTTGCAGGTATGTATGAACAAAGATAGGGATACTGCCTATCTAAATTTAAAAAGACAATTAAAAAAGGCAGTTAAGAATTGTGGCTGCTATTCTACACACACTTCAGGGCAAGCCCTATAAAACTTAATGGGCTTTATGTTTTAGCTGATGTTCCTAAGATTGTACTCTACAAAAGCTTGGATACTGTGCACCTCCCTATTTGACTAGCAAAATCAAAATACTTGGAGGTGTAACACTAATAATTAGAAAGTGCAAATTATATGGATCTCAGTATATAACTTCTTGGATGGCCTGAGGAATCTTTCTTTCTTTCTTTTTTAAAAGGTAGTATGAAGTTCACACAACAGTCAGCCAGTAGTTTCCCACAATTCTCCAATTCTCTAAGTGTTCTTAACTTGATCAAAAAAAACATGGAAGGGAAATATACTGGGGAAAATTATTTATATATTATCTCCTTTTATTTATTTATAAAATTTATATGACCATCCACCTGACATAAAGTGACTCAGAAGAACCAGCGAGAGAAAAAATGTTACCAATACATAAGATGTTACCTTTATGTCTTATTGCAAATCAAATGGACTCCAAATGGAAATTAGCTACTTTATATGGCTTCCTCACATCAACATAAATAGGCAGAAGGAGACACTTCAAGAGCCATTTAAGCCAAGTTCCGATGAACGGCTGTTTCAGGCACTAATCCGGCCTCTATCCATTCCCTCTTTAAAAAGTTTGCTTCAAATTTTAATTTATAGGGAGTCTAAATCTTTGGTCGTCTTGTGGGTTTGAGTGATTGTTCACTTTTTTTCTTCAGGAAAACTTTTTAACATAAATTGTTTTGTACTTTGAGGGCAACTTTACCTTCCCAGTGTGAGATGTCTTTCAACTAAAAGAATCATTGTCATGTCAGTTCTTCGATATTAATGTTTTGATTTCCAGGCACTGTAATGGTCCCTACCTAATGCTTTCATTAAAAAAAATCTGTAAAGTTAGCCAATCAAGAAGACAAATAGTATGCAGCCTATTTTTTTCCTATTAACACGCTCGCCTTCTTCATTTATCCTTCTGTTTTAAAAGGAGCTCTTAATTACTTCCAGTCCCATTTCAGTTGTAAATGCATCTTTATTGCCATTCTTTCATCATAATAAATCCTTCGGCCTACTCAAAGAGCTGACACTTCACCACTGATTTACAAGTGACCCATTTTTATTAATCAGATGTTTGCCCTGACTCCTGTTGCAGTGGTAACACCATTATAGATAACTTTTGATGAAGAGACCCTTTCTTTTCTTTCCAAGATGCAGCTTTTGATCCAAGGATGCTTCATTCAAATCAAATATCAACAAATCTCTGTCTTTCCAAAGCATCACCCTTTGGTATTTTCAAGGTTTTTGGTGATCTTAGAAATATAGAAAAATATTTCATAGAAATATTATAGATAGATCGATAGATGGGTGAGTGGAGGGAGGGAGGGAGGAAGTGTCTCTGTGTGTGAGAAAGATCTTGAACCTACCGCAGTATATTGAAATGAATGAGCCCAGTGGCACAGTGGTTAGAATGCAGTACTGCAGGCTACTTCTGCTGCCTGCCGGCTGCCTGAAATTTGGGAGTTCGAATCTTACTAGGCTCAAGGTTGATTCATCCTTCCATCCTTCCAAGGTAAGTAAAATGAGGACCCAGATTGGTTTTTTGGGGGGGGGGCAATATGCTGACTCTGTAAACTGCTTAGAGGGCTGTAAAGCACTGTGAAACGATATATAAGTCTAAGTGCTAGTGCCATTGAAATGAATTGACCTTTTTTAACTTCCTTTTACTTAGAGAAAATGGGACATATACTATAATTCATTGGAGAGAAATTATCAGGCACAAAGGATCAAGACCCTATATATGTTGACAGCAGCAAGATTATTATAGGTGAAAAAATGGAAGGACACATACTGTAGAAGAATGGCTGCAGAAGCTGTACTCCTACTGTAGAAGAATGGCTGCAGAAGCTGATTGCTGAGATGGCAAAATTGACTAGTCTGCTCAAAGAAAAGAACCCTAGTAGTTTTGTTTCCACATGGAGGTCGCTTCTGAACTTCATGCTTGATGTGGAAAACAACGAAATCTTGATTTTAGGTTTTACTGATTAGACTGATAGACTTTTGTAGTATGACTGGTTTGTGCTAGTATGGTAAATCAAAAGTTGTGATTTGTTGTTTGTGCCTCATTCTACTGAAACAGAGTTGGAAGTCAATGTTTCCTTTTCTTTCCCTATCCTTCCTTACTTTTCTTTCTCCTTTCCCGTTCCCCCTTACTACCCCCTTATTTGTTATTATATGTTGTATTTTATAATAGTTTATAACCTAAAAAATGTATTTGGACAAAGACCATATATTAAGTTGAAATTCAGAAGATTTAAGTCTCCACACAAAAATCTAGTCAACTACCGGTCAGCACTAAATTGTGCTAGATAAGGGTGAAAGGAATTCAACAGGGCTGAACTTGCATTGTTTGTGGCAACATAAGAATTCTAAGCTGATGACACATTTAACTTGTCTCCCAGTTCTGCCTGCCCTGCCCCTACAGAAATTGACCAAAGGACCATGGTCCTGAATGTGTGGACATTAAAATTTCCACCTGTACTGCTCCTATTGCTATAATGCCAAGCAAATGAAATACGGTAAAACATTAAAGGTAAAGGTTTCCCTCACACATATGTGGTAGTTGTTCTCGACTCTAGGGCGCGGTGCTCGTCTCCGTTTCAAAGCCGAAGAGCCAATGCTGTCTGAAGACCTCTCTGTGGTCATGTGGGTGGCATGACTAAACACCTCAGACGCATGAAATGCTGTTACCTCCCCACCAAAGTTGTCCCTATTTTTCTATTTGCATTTTTATATGCTTTCAAACTGCTAAGTTGGCAGAAGCTGGGGCAAGTAACAGGAGCTCACTCCATTACATGGCACTAGGAATTCAAACACTTAATGTCCAACTGCCAACCATTCTGATTGACAAGCTCAGCATCTTAGCCACTGAGCCAACGCGTCCCATAAGAAAACATTAAGTGTCTTTAAAGCAGGGGTCCCCAACCTTTGCAACTTTAAGTCTGAAGGACTTCAGCTCCCAGAATTCTACAGCCAGCAAATTCTGGGAGCTGAAGTCCTTCAGACTTAAAGTTGCAAAGGTTGGGGACCCCTGCTTTAAAGGGTAAGAGATTTAAAAAGCTTACACACACACACTAGCTACATTTTATGAGGAGGAAAAATGTGAAATGGTTTCACAGACCATTGTAGCAGGAGTTGTTCTGAGGTTCTGAGAATCATTCACAGATTTTTATTAGGATTTGTTTATCTGGAACATAAATAGTATTTCTATCCTTTCGACTTTTGAAAGTATAGCATGGTGACAGATAAAACCTGCTGGATAAATTTTGTAACAAAGAAGAAGAAATTTGTCGAATGCAGACAAAATGCCAAAATCACACTTTCTGAATCAATGTAGAACTTTAATATTTCTCTACCTTCTGAGGTACCATGTCCTAAATGTACCGTAGCAAGGCATGAGCCAAAGGAAGCCTTGGGAAGGGTTTTGCTCTTTAAAATAGGTCCATTTTTAAATAAATAAAATACAAAGCTTGTAACCAAACGACATGTTATACGAAACTGAGAAAGGCTTTATGTCTTGTTTGTCTTTGTATCTTAATAAATAAATAAATAAATAAATAAATAAATAAATAAATAAATAAATAAATAAATAAATAAATAAATAAATAAATAAATAAATAAATAAATAAATAATAAGTTAAAAAAATGAAAAAAATAAAAAAATAAAAAAAATAAGTAAAAATAAGTGAAAATGTACAAAAAAAAGTATTACAAAAAAGAAAAACACTCAGCAAAAATATAGCCGTAAATGAGAATTTTCTTTCTGCTTCTGGGTATTGCAAAAGAGTAAAGTTTATCCTGAAAAATTAAGAATGGATGAAAAATCAGAAGAAGGGAAAAATGGGAGACACAATGTGAATTAGACTGATTCATTGTTTTATAGCCTTCTCACAGGAAGAGGGATAGAAGAGGGACAACCAGAGGTGGTATTAAACAGGTTCTGACCAGTTCTGGAGAACTGGTAGTGGAAATTTTGAGTAGTTCAGAGAACTGGTAAATACCACCTCTGGCTGGCCCCATCCCCATCTATTCTCTGCTTCCCGAGGTCCAGCTAATCGGGAGAGAATGGGAATTTTGCATTATCCTTCCCCTGGAGTGTGGAGGGAATGGAGACTTTTGTTATCCTTTCCCTGCTATGCCCACCAAGCCAAGTCACGCAAGGCAAGTCACGGCAAGTCACGGCAAGTCACGGCAAGTCACGGCAAGTCACGGCAAGGCAAGGCAAGGCAAGGCAAGGCAAGGCAAGGCAAGGCAAGGCAAGGCAAGGCAAGGCATGTCCACAGAACCAGTAGTAAAAGAAAAAAAGAATCCCACCACTGGGGACAACATGCGTGCACACACTCATACCCACTGTTCATAGTATTACCAACTACCATCAGCAGGAAGGGAAGCAGCTTTGGGGTTTGGATAGTGTTCTTCTTTAGCTGTCTGCCACTGTTCCCAGTTTAGAGATGGAGTCCCTTAAAAGGACCTTGAGCAGCCTGAATATGTTTAGATACAAGATAGACAAAACTGAGAGCTGAGCAATGTGATTTCACCTGCTGCCCATTACAATTCATCCAGTGCAAATGGCTATGCAAAATAAATTGTGTAAGTGCCATTTAGCTCAGGGAAAAATTCATTTATTGCAAGGACCAGCTGGTGATGTTGTTTGCCTAGGCTCTCTGAAAGGTAATTGGAAGCACAGTGTAAAGACTTGACACAGTACATGGAGCTGCACAGATTGTCATCTTGCCCTAGATAGCCATCAGTAGGGCACAAACTGTACATATTGGAGGGAGGGAAGGTGCCACAAAACAACTGGATGTCCTGAAGTTTTGTTTGGCCTTTATCAGAAATATAAAAAGAGGGATAAACAGATTACTAGACCTTGTAGGTCTACATGGGACCTTGTAGGTCATCTAGTCCAATTCTCCACCCAAGTAGAAGACCCTACACCATTTCTAACAAATGGCAATCCAATCTCTTCCTGAAAGTCTCTAGTGATGAAGCTCCTACAACTTCTGAAGAAGCTGTTCCATTGGTTGATTGTTCTCACTGTCAGAAAAGTCCTCCCTATTTCCAGATTGAATCTCTCCTTGGTCAGTTTACATCCATTATTCCTTGTCTGGCCTTTGGGTGCCTTGGAAAATAGTTTGACCCCCTCCTCTCTATGGCAGCCCCTCAAGTATTGGAACACTGCTATCATGTCTCCCCTGGTCCTTCTCTTTAAAGAGAAAAGTGAAACAGTGTTTGAGCCTAAAATGGTTAACCATTCCTCCATTTCATTTGTGTTGCACATTGCTTTTGTAGCACTCTTTTAAAAAAATATTTAAGCTTTTTGGGGACACCAAATGCTGAAATGCTAAGAATATTTTGTGGCACATATTCTTGAGCATTCTCTAATTTATTAATAAAATAAATTTAGGTCTTTGAATTATCACCAAGAATGTTTCCTTTCATTTACTTTCTATGCAGTTCATGTCAATGAAATTCAGATAGCATAGCCCCCCGTTTCTGACTTTTTATTTATAAATTGTAATTAGGCAGGGTTTTAAATGGGTTTTTAGCACGGGTTTAAATAATTTAATATGTTTTAATGATGTATATTGTTTTATTGTGGTTTTAATAATGCCTGTGCGCCGCCCTGGGTCCTAACAAGGAGAAGGGCGGGGTATAAATTCGATAAAATAAAAAATAAAAAATAAATAAGATATGACAATATGGTCCCTTTAGCGGCAACTCTGGGTTCTTTTTTAAACCACACCCAATCAGATTGACTCAAACTGAGAAGAATCGCAAAAGCTGAGCACTCTGGACCAGAATGGTTTGTTAATAAAAGAACACCACACACACACACACACACACACACACACACACACAAACAGATATTTAAGGGATGGGGGAAAATTCATTTTGTAAAACCAGTGATGTGTGAAATGTACCAATATATAAGTGCTTCTATTATCTCTATTTTATTTTATAATTACTCTCTGGAATTTTTTTTTTTCTTCTGCTCCGTTAAGGGCCAGAATGTGGACCTCTAGCACTTTCTACAAAACATTATTAATATTTCTCCTCCTCCTCTTCCTACTACTCCTACTCTGGATTATCCACCTCCTCTGAAGAAATTCTTTTGATTCTTTTGGTTACTGTACATAGAACCCTAATAATTTCCAATTCCCCATGCCCAGTTCTATTTTTGAAAATATTTATGAGGAGCCCAAATATGCATAATCTTGTATCTCATTCTAATAGATCCTGATTTTTGAGCAAGGAATTCAAACAAGTAAGCTGTCAGTTTGTGAAGCATCTCTATGACTACTATCAAACTGCCATAGAGAAAGGGGAATTCCAAACATACCTGTGGTCAGAAAGAATCTCAAGCTGGCTTATGAATGTGCATGTCTAAACTACCATCTCTCATTGGCTGTGTGATTTATAATGAAGGCTGAAGGGAGGACAGTAGAAGATAAAAGTTCAGAAGAAGATAAAGAAAGCAAAAAAGATGACTGCAAACAAGAAATGCTTAATGAGAAATGCCTAATGAAGCGGTTAATAAATCACTGCTTTTTGTATTATAGTATCGGGTCGCTTATTATGAAGCAGGCATCATTAGTGTACTTGACATAAGCATTCAAACATTTGTTTGGTATCCAGAAGCCTGAAGCAATACAATAGTTATAGCACATGCCCATACTGTACCATTCTTGCCCCCTTTATAAATTTTTGTACCCAATGTTATTCTTTTAATATGTCTATATCTATGATCTGAATTTTAAGCCACCTAGAGTTGCTTTGCGGAGTCAGATTGGAGGCATATAAATTTAATAAATGAATATAAACTTGCTTCAGTAACAGAATGTAAAAGAGAGCCAGTGCGGTATACAGTATTGCTGATCTGGAAGCAGCAAGATCCAAATTCATATTCAATCCATTCCTCATCAGTGCAAACTATTTCACAGGGTTGTTGTTGGAAGAAAAACTGGAGGACTGCTATGTATATTACCTTGAACTCTGCAGGGAAAATATTGAACGAAGTAAGAACTATCGCTATCTATAAGGGTGGAATACTTAAGTTCAAGTCATCCACATTGTAAATTCCAAAAGGAAATGTTTCTTCTTGCCTGGACCCAATATTAATTATGTTAGCACATTCTAAAGTAACTTCTCCAAATATCATGCCACTAACCTTATCGCTGATAGACCTTTGGCAATATGCAAAGTGACAATATTAAAATTGTCCCCGTTAAAATTTAATATCTGCTGGAGCTTATTTCATTTTTTTTTTTACTATATGTAGAACAGTGTTTGTTCAAATAAATTATGTTACAGACTAAATGTTCAAATGCCATTACATTATCATTAAAGTCAACATTCTCAGCAATGTGCATTCATGAAGGCAATGAGACTTAATATGAACCCTTAATAATGATGGAGACAGTTTTAGTAATATACAGTCCATTAAAAGAAAAGCTTAAGCATCTAAAATAGTTAGAAAAGTTTTCTTCAAAATTGCAAAGAAAAGATTATCTTTCTTATACTTCTAAATGGTTAGAGTATGGATCATATTTCATTTCCGTGAGGTGCAATTACCTTTCTCTACGATATGAGACATATTGCTCATTTCCCTTTATCTGATAGTCTGTCCTTTCTTCATAAAATGAATATAACAATCACCTTTTCACAGTGTTGTGGCCCACCAGTGGCCAGTGGAGCTGGCAGATTCGGACAGTGAGGAAGTTGGGGAGGAACATGGGCTAGTGGGGAAGGCTCTGATGAGGGCTTTGTGTCTGGGGTAGAGAGGGGGCCAGAGCCCTATGCCAGTTATCAGCTGCCTTCAGAGTCAGACATCAGTGAGGAAGATGAACAGCTGGAGCCTGTTCCCAGGGTGTTCCCTTGGCAACTCTGAAGGCAGAGTTGCCAAGTTCTGCAGACCTCGGCCTGTCAGCTCTCCAAGCCAGATAAGGTCTGTGATTGTAAATTCTCCCTCAAAAGACTTTGTTGAATGTGAATGAGAAGAATTCACAGTAAATTAATAAAATGATTTTTTGTCAGAACAAGGAGTTTGCTTCATGCTCTGGTGAAGCCTGTCAGAATGCACAGTACATAATTATTATGCAATCTAATGCAAGACGTAAAAAGAAAAAAATATTTTTATCTGGTGTCTATGGAAATTCTCAATCATCCAAGTCTTGGTTGTCCCAAAGATGCTTTTTTCAAAAGGCAAATGGACTTCCTTGTTTTTTCCTTGAAGACATTTTGCTTCTCATCCAAGAAGCTTATTCAGTTCTAACTGAATGGTGGAGAAAGATTTTGAACAGCCCTCTCTCAACAGAAAAGGAGGGATATGATATCATAAATCCCCAGTCTACAACACAGTCCTTTCAGCAGTTCCAAGAAGGTTCCACACCCATTCAGGTGGCATAGATAAACCTCCAAGTGGCCTCAATGACTCTAGAGAGAGCGCTAATGGCCAGATGACTGTAAGGAATATAAATCCTTCCATTTTCCACCATTCAGTCTGAATTGAAGAAGTTTCTTGGATGTGAAGCAAAATGTCTTCAAGGAAAAAACAAGAAAGACCAGTTTCCTTTTGAAAAAGCACCTTCTATCGGGTGGAGAACTACCACCTTCATCTAAAGTTATAAACTAGATAATAGTGCTGGTTTAAGCAAGGAAAGATAGTCTAGCCCAGGGTGCCACCAATTAGAATGTATTATTGGAAATTCAGATTTACTGTGTAGGGCTTGGGGCAGATGTCATTAGAGCTACTCCAGCATTTCTCTAATCTCACATGGTATAATAATATTGGATTGGAGAGATTTCCTTTAAGGCAACCAGATTTTGATCATCAAAAGATACATATCTCGAATCAGGTGTCATCCATGTAAAGAGGTAAAGGTTTCCCTATCGTGTCAGACTCGAGGAGGAAGTACTCATCTCCATTTCTTGGCTGTGGGAGCCAGCATTGTCTGAAGACATTTTCCGTAATCATGTGGACAGCATTACTATATGGCAAAGGTGGTCAGAAGGCTGTTAACTTCTCACCAGAGTGGTACCTATTAATCTATTTGCATTTGTGTGCTTGCCAACTGTTAGATGGGCAGGAATTAGAGCAAGGAATGGGAACTCACCCCGTTGCGCGGAGCTCAAGTCTCAAACCCAGACTGTCAGTTCTTCAGTTGGTAAGCTCAGGGTCTTTAACTACTGAGCCATCACGCTCACCCATGTATCTTGAAGATAAAGAAGGAAATAATGTTGCCTTTCCAATTCTGGTTTTATACAGTCTCACACTATCCAAATAGTGAATAGTTTCACTTTTGCATTTTGCGAAAACTGCAGTCTTTAGATCACATTCAAGGATTTCCTACGTATAGCACCATACAGTAAACTTTAAGTAAAAGGATCCTGGCAGGTTGCATCTGGTCAATCAGTTAGAATTATAAATATGTTTTCTACCAAATCACTGCTCTAATATTATCACAAAATGCCAATCTCATGGAGATCATTCGAAATAATAATAATAGCAATACCAATTGTAATATTACTGTGCAATCCTTCCAGTTTTATAATAAACAATTCAGCTGCAGGGATTATTAACTTAGGACCATCACGGACCTCCGCTCCTTCCACCAACATCTGAAGACACATCTTTTCCATCTAGCCGGCCTGGCTTAGTCCCCGTAACCACTTTTGTAGACTGAGTTTTAAATTGTTTAATTGGATTTTAAGGGGTTGGTATTTATTTATTATTTATTCGATTTGTAAACCGCACCAATCTCCATTGGGACGGATTCTGGGCGATGCACAGGACATTAAAAAACAATAAATAAATAACAAATATACAAAAGTTAAAAAGAAATTAAATGACAAACCTAATTTAGCTGAGGCTCTATCGTTCCTAGATCTAAATTCTATGCTAGTCCAGCTGGTAGGTTTTAGGGAATCTTTTAGCACAGGGTACTTTACATTTAATTAGATTTTAGTCTGTTGTCCTATTTATGATATTTTCGTCTATTGTTATGTTTTGTACTTCCGATTCTAATTTCCTGTGCACCGCCCTGAGTCCCTTCGGGGAGACAGGCGCGGTGATATAAATTGAATTAATTAAATAAATAGATAGATAGATAGATAGATAGATAGATAGATAGATAGATAGATAGATAGATAGATAGATAGATAGATAAATAAATAAATAAATAAATAAATAAATAAATAAATAAATAAATAAATAAATAAATGTTGGTAATTCTGAGGATAGAAGCCCAAATTTCTAGTTAAACTAGTTTAATCTAAAGCTACTTTTCCTAGTACATTGCCTCCAGTATCATATCTAGAGCACTTCTGTAAGACATTACGTTAGGGATGAATTGAAAGTTTTGGAATGTGTGTTTTCAGTTTCGTATTCTGAAGTGAGACTCAGGAAATGGATAACAGAGAAGACCGTATTACTGTCATTTTATTAAAGCTCAGCTGTTCAGAGCTGTTTAGTTCTGAGTCAAATTGAGATTGCATGGGTGTTCTAAATAAACTGCTCTGAGGAAAGAAGATCATACTGTAATAAATAATCCTTCATTCTTCAAGACTGAAAACCACTTTTTAGTAATTGCATTATAATATCACTCAGATAAGTCCCTGAGGTAAAAGATTCATCTCCACAGAAGAAAAATATCCATTGATTGTCAAAGCGCAAAGGGTTGCCTGAAATTTCACCGAACCTCAGTGAAAAAAGGGAAATGAGTTTCTCCTAAATTTTCCTTTAGCCACTTAAATGTGTGATAACGAATAGGGCATTGTTGCAGTTGCCACATTTTCTTCCCAAATTCTACGCCTTCACCCAAGATGACTCTTAGATAGTTTTAAATTTCGGGAATTTTAATTTGGTTTTAGCACAGGGTTTTATCGAATAAGTTTTTTAATTTTTTTCTGTATTTTGTATGTATTTTAGTATTCCTGTGCGCCGCCCTGGGTCCGTTTGGAGAAGGGCGGGGTATAAATTTAATAAAAAATAAAATAAAATAAAATAAGAGATCTAGAGCGGAGCAGGCCCCTTAGATACAAATATTACAGAGTTCTTGGGGCTCTCTGAACTTGGTTGCTTGCTTACAGATGTTTTATTATCTGATGAAGTCTCTGTCTCCCTTAACACCAGAATTCTAATTTGTGGACCAAAGGCAGGCTATAGCAGGGGTCTCCAACCTTTGCAACTTTAAGTCTGAAGGACTTCAGCTCCCAGAATTCTCCAGCCAGCTTTGCTGGCTGGAGAAGTCTGGGAACTGAAGTCCTTCAGACTTAAAGTTGCAACGGTTGGAGACCCCTGGGCTATAGGCTTCTAGCTCTTAGTTTCAGCATTTTACTGCCAACTTTAGAATATGCCACCTGAGGCAAATGCCTTATATACAGGTAGTCCTTGACTTATGACCGTAAAGGAACCTGTCCATTATCCTTGTAAGTTATGATGATCAAAAAAGTAGGTCACCTATATGACTGACCCAATTTTTTACATCATTTTTTTTTTTTTTGCTGCATTTGTAAAGCAAGTCCATTGTTTGCTCTGGGCTGGTTTTTGCTGAAAATCAGGAGTAAATGCTGTTTTCTGGGCACAACTGTTGTAAGATACGGACATGTGACCATGAGATGCTGCAAACAGCTATAAATATGGGCTAGTTGTCACATGCCCAGCATGTAGAGTCACGTGATCACAGGGGGAGCATGGCTAGTCTCTTCCTGTCATCAATGTCCCACTGCCTCCTGAATTGACAGGCTCAAGAGATTGTAAGTTTGTGGCTTCTCTTTTCAGTATAAATAGTTTTCCATTCTTTGCTAAGGATGTAATTAACCCCTTTGCTCTCCTTGATTATATAACTAGCTTCACAGTCTATAGATTAATGGCATACAGCTTGGGGAGCAAGAGGCACAATTGTCAATCTCATGGTCAACCACCCTGGTGCCAAATGGGAGGGGGGAAGCCTGGAATTAAAAACCTGGGTGCTAAAGAACCCATAGTTACAGAACATGCAGAGGTGGTATTCACCCGGTTCGGACTGGTTCACCTGAACTGGTAGCCCTGTATGCTGTCCTATTTAGGTATGTTTTTGAGGCTGGCCGCATGCGCGGAAATCACACACGAGCAAAGCACATATGTGGAAGGCTGGGCGCATGCACGAAAGGGGTGTGTGCGCCCTGCAAAGTGGGCACATGTGAAACCCGCTGCTGGCAACATGACAAGTGGGTCTCCTGACACTGTCTCTCATGGCTGATTGAGATCAGAATTCCCTTGTATGTTCTTCCTCCTATTTGATAAAGCTTCGTATGTTGCAGGAATCCTGACATCTGTTGTCCATTTTATCTCTGGGATCTCCCTTGGTGGATGGCTAATGCCTTCCTTCCCCAGCAACACCATCCTACTAATCAAGGAAATTGTATCAATTGTATCAACAGTCTTGTCCTAAATTAAAGTTCTAATCCATTAAGAGGTATATTGTTTTGTATTCTATTGACAGACTTCTCTAGGATCCCCTTGGTATTTTCTGCACAGATAAATGGTGGGAAATGGAGATCAGGAGCACAAGGTTGTATTTTTATTCTTTGCTTCACACCAAAGAATAAGTAAGTGATCGCCTCTTCCTTGTAAAGTTGAATAGTTATAAAGATCAAAAGATGCCTGATATCTACTAGTATCCAATATCTTATGTGTACTGGCTCTCCAAACTTGGTAACTTTAAGATTTTTGGACTTTAATTCTCAGAATTCTTCAACCAGCAAAAAAGTTGCCAACTTTGGAGACCCCTGGTATAAGATATAGCAATTGAGATAATTCCACAAGCGTCATAGGATATGGATTTGGTATCTACAAATGCTTTGCTTCAGCAATACTGGTGGCTGTTTCAAACTATTTCCCTATTCCCTGGACATATCACTTTTTTTTTCTTTTTAGGCTGGCTATTAATTTTAATGAAAATGATTGAAAATGGTTTTCACTGAATGTTTTGGACAATTTCCAACCTACGCTAATACTTAATTGGAATGTGCTTCTGGCACTTAACATATATTAGCCTCCTACTCAAGAGTTGTTTAGCTTTGCATAGGATGAAGGGAAATTGTAAATAACTGTATGCCTTTGGGCAATGAGGCCATGTGGAGCCATGTGAAGGTTAATGAAAATGAACTTTCGTGTAAAAAAAAATGTGAGCACTAAATGCAAATAAAGGGCTTGTCATTCTCAATAAATAAATAATAACAAGTATACAGTATGTGATCTTCCATTCAGCCTCTGCTTTACTGTTTTATTTTTACTGAAAGATAAGGGGCTGTTTCACAAATGGTGTGTATAGTTTTTTGTTCTCTTTCCATATCTTGTTTTGTAGGAAGTTAAAATCCACCCCTCTGCTAGAAAAATGAAATATCCTGAGAAATATTAAGAAGGCAGAATATTTCCCTGGATAAGAAATGGAGAAACATCCTAGATTCATTTTTTTATTTCAGATGATACCGGTGCTTAAATCAGATAAAATCTTGTCAGATTGGCAAGCAACATTAAATAAATTTGTTTGGAAGGAGAAAAAGCCGAGAGTAAAGATGAAGATTATGCAAGATATTCGTGAAAGAGGTGGCCTTAGACTCCCAAACCTCCGATTGTATTATGAAGCGGCGGCATTGACGTGCGTGGCAGATTGGTTTGGGAAAACAAAATCTGAACTATTGAATATAGAAGGTCATGATCTTGTGTTGGGTTGGCATGCATATCTGTTTTATGAAGAAAAGGTGGATAAAGTATTTAACAATCATGTTCTCCGAAGTGCCTTGATGAGAATTTGGAGGAAGCACCGGCCTAATTGGGATTATAAAATACCGCTTTGGTTGGATCTTGCAGACACCATGTGGATTACAAATACTAAGTCACTCGGGGGGTGTTTATATAAAGATGTGCTTACTTTTGACAGGGGCGAATGGCAGATGAAAACTTTGGAACAACTGTTGGAGGCAGGAATTACTTTAAATTGGTTACTCTACACACAGTTACAGAAGAGATGGAAAGAAGATCGCAGGATTGGTTTTATGGAGAAAGAAGTGGAGTTGATCAAGCAGATAAAAGAGACTGGCCCAAAACATGTTAAAAGAATATATAATGTACTGTTAGAAAGGGATTCAGAAAGCGAGTTGGTCAAGGATTGTATGATTAAATGGGCTCAGAATTTTGATGAACCCGTTATGTTGGATACGTGGGAAAAAATATGGGTTCAAAATATTAAATTTACACAGTCACAAAGTTTAAGGGAGAATTTTTATAAAATGTTTTATAGATGGTATTTGGATCCTAAGAAATTATCATGTATGTATCCTAATTTTCAACCTAAATGCTGGAGATGCGGGTGTTTAGATGCTACTTTCTTCCATGTATGGTGGACTTGCAATAAGGTCAAAGCTTTTTGGATAAAAATATGGTGGGTTATGCAAAACGTATTTAAGAAAAGATTAGAATTTACCCCGCAAATGTTTCTATTGGGCATAACTAAGGATTTTCGTAAAGGGGAAACAAAATTGTTTTTGTATATGGTTACAGCAGCTAGGTTGTTGATTGCTCAACATTGGAAGAAAGATTTTGTACCGACAATTGCTCAATGGATTCAAAAAGTGGCGGGGTTTGCGGAAATGGCAAAACTTTCAGCTTTCCTAAAAGACCAGAAGCAGGAGAGCTACACACAGGAATGGGCAAAATGGATTAATTATATACAGAATAAATATCAGACTGGGAAATATCATGTAGCTTTTAGGTAGGAATGTTTGGATTGATAGGTGAATAGATTAAACAATATTTGGGATGTTTGGAATGTTTAAAGTGGTGTACAGCGGAACTCAGGGGGGGTGGGATTGACTGGGAGGTGGGGGTGGGTTAGGGTGGAGGGTAGGGAAATATAAGTGGATAAGCAATATAGAGATGGGTATAATGGGATATGGTTATGTTATGATGCTGAATTAACTTAGAAAGGGTGTCAGGGAGAGATTGATGTATTTTATACTAAATTTATATCATGTTGGTCGGGGGTATAATACTCAATATTTGAATGAGAACTTTATTTTAAGACGGGGGGAGGTGAGGGGTATACTTTTTATATGTGATTTTATATTATATATGTCGGGGGGGTAAAAGGGGGGAAAACTTGTCTGAATAAAACTTTTGCAATAAAAAAAAAATGGAGAAACATGTTTTAGGCAGGAAACAGGCTCACTGTAAATACCCCCACCTTTGTCAACGGGCCATTAAAATGCCTGAGCCAGTCTATTCTACATAGCAAAGTTCTCCACCCTTCAGCTCCAGCGTGATTGGATTAAGGCATGATAGTATTAGCCCTTTACCCATCTCACCACAAGGCACCTGGGAACATAGCCAAGCTTGGGACTCAAAACACACACAACCTACAAAGTTAGCTAAGAGTTTCCACCCCTGGGAGTCTGACAACCAATCAGAATACATTTCTTACACAGGAACAGGAAACAAAGAGATGGGACCTAACCGAGAGTATAAAAAAACTCAGGAAGTCTCAGCAAGTCCCTTCGCTTCTTTTTCTTCACTCAACATCTTCGAAGCATATGATCCCCTTTTTTGCCTAGGACCTCAAGCCATGTGGTCCAGTCCATCATTAAAACCATATTTCCAAACAGCCTCCATGTTTCCAATGTCTTTTTCCTCACTTGGAACTGAACCCAGGTGGACATTTCTTTCAACAGTTTCTACAAACTTCTTACAGATAGCATTTAAGCTATTAAGTTACTTATTTAAAGGGCTAAGTACTCTCTAGGTAAAGCCAATGACAATTATTTCAGGACTTGTTCCACTTCTTTGTACTTTTCTCTCCCCCACCATCCCCATCTCCAGGGCATTAGCCTTATTTTTAAAAGTCCCTGTGTCCTTTCCAGTTTCAGGGATACCCAAAATCAGAACAAACAGTGAGCTCTGAGCCGCCTCCTCCGCCTGCTGGCTTCTCGCTCGCTCCACCCTCGCTGGCCCTCGCCTGCCCGCCAGCCCGCTCTGTCCGCTGCTTCCTGCCCACGCTGCTGCCCTGGCCGCAGGCTGCCTCTGAGCATGTGCAGAGTGGCCACCGCCCCCCCACCGTCTCTCCAGGCAAAAAGCGGGACATTTTTAAGAGGTGGCGGGGCATGGGACTAATTCTTGAAAAGCGTGATTGTCCCGCCAAAAGCGGGACGTCTGGTCACCTTAGGCAAGCCACTCCCACCCAGTCACATGGCCAGCAAGCCTTGCCCACCTGGTCACATAGCCGGCAAGCCACTCCCACAAAGCAGGCTACACTTACAGAACAGGTTCTAAAAAAAATTATTTTTTTATTTTTTATTTTATTAAATTTATACCCCGCCCTTCTCCTTGTTAGGACCCAGGGCGGCGAAAAAAGTTTGAAACCCACCACTGAACCAGATCGATATTTCTTCCAACAGTCTGAAGAACAGAGACTTGAGCCAGCAAACAGGCAAAGAAAATCCAGTACTGTGTAAGCAGCTCATTCATACTTCTACCAATATAGCAGAAAACATGAGCCTGATGCTCTGTGAAGTGATGAACACTTTCCATCTTTGGGTTCCTGGTTTGCAGTTGCTTCTTTCTTCTGCAAAAGGCCAAACACGTGTCTGGATCCCTAATTGGAGAAAAGCAGCTGGTGGATTTTTGCAGTTCTACCCCGGCCCTCCTCCTGCCCCCAGCTGTTTTTTCTCACAATGTAGAATTCCAGACATGTGTTTGCCAGGTTTCAGAAAGGTCACGACTGCAAGGTATGAGGCAAAATTCATGTCTGTGCATCACACCTTCTCCTGTTCTGCAAGCTCATGCTCTCTAACAACCCGAGCTATATGGCAGTTTCCTGCCAAGCAACTATACATAATCTTTTAATATTTATAAATGACTATGTTTCATTAATAATTTATAGTATTATATTTGCAATGTAAAAGAGGAACACTTGGCCCAATGTCTTTCCTCAATTATAACAAAGTGACTTTGGGAACAGTTTTTGTCCCTCAGCCCTATTTAATCCACAGAGCAGGGGTCTCCAACCCCCTGTTGGAGGGTCACACAGCTGGAGGTGAGTGATAGGCAAGCAAAAGTGTGAATGCACAGGATCTAGGTTGCGTACTCCTTCTCTCCCACCCATCCCCTGGTCCATGGAAAAATTGTCTTTCACATTTTCGTCTGGTGCCAAAAATGTTGGGGACACAGTTGTAGAGGGCTCCTAATCAGAGGTGGTATTCAGCCAATTCTGACAGGTTCTGGACAACTTCCAGTAAGCAGTCTGATTTTGCTTCATCTAGTTTTGAACAATTTATTCTTGCAGCCCTAGTATTTTCAACTATTTTCTCCACTATCACATTTCAAGATGAAACCTTTTTCTTTTTTTCTTCAACCCTTCTGATCATTCACTTTTCATGATGTATTACAATTGGGAAAATCAAGAACTTGATCATCTATACCAGGGGTGTCCAAACTTTTTGCGAGGAGGGCCAGATTTGGTCAGGTGAAAATGTGTGGGGCTGACCATTCAGCCTGACATTCTTTGAATCATTACCATTAAATGCAAATGAACTATTTTATGAAAGACTAAACAAATAAATCCGGTGAGGAGAAGAGGCTGTGGGCTGCTTGAAATTTGAAAAAGGGTCGCAATTGGGCCCTGGGCCGGACTTTGGACATGCCTGATCTATACCTTTGGTCGGTGTGATGTTTCTGCACTTAATATTCTTCTATATTTATCTAGATCTGTCTAGAACCCAAGTAGAAGACATCTCTTGACCTCATGGTTGAAATTACCATTCTTGTCTTTTTTTCCCATCTTTCCCAATTTTAGAGCCCCCTTCAGAGAGCTAAGTCTTCATATAATGCATCCAAAGTAGGATAATTTGTGCCTGGTCATTTGTGTCTCTAGTGAAAACTCTGGGCTTATTTCTTCAAGTCATTTGCTTTCTTGGCTGAAAATAAAGCCTTGATATAACAGAATATCATATTTTGCTTTTCAAAGTGTCTACTGGCCAATGTTTGTCTACCTTTACATCAAATGTCAGAGAATTAAGAATTAAGTAGGGGTAAAAGTGTCCAGTTTTGTGAGCATTATTATTTACTGTGATATTTCAGTACAAAACAGGCTCAAGACAGATTGCTACACCGCCATTTCATCTTTGTTCCCAATTTTCAATACTGCTTTAGACATTCCACTTTTCTAAAATCAGTGCTATCCTTTAAATTGCCCGATTCATGATTTTTTATACTTATAGCCATTAAATGAGTACATGTTATTATGTGGCAAACGTTGCATTTGTAATCCTTTGTAAGATAATGTTTCTCATATAAAGCTCCACTAATGGTAATGTTCCATTAAGCTGTAGTTTTTAGTTGGACATTTAGTCAACAAACTTAAAATTGAAAACTAATGGTCTTGAACATCTCAATGCTACACAAGCCACTATGGTGGCAAATAGAGGTTCAAGATGAAATAGCATCTGCATTTTCTACCAATTAGGGCAAAGGTAGAAGCAAACCCTATTCCCACTATTCTTTCCTGTTTTGACAGGCTTGAGTCAATCTAACCTTTTCCAAAAGGATTGGTAACACTTGGGATATTGAAAGTTAGTGTTCCACCTGCCTAGTCCACCCTAATGACATTTTGTGCTCTATTTTCTTAAGCAGAGATCTTTACAAGCCCTATTACTGTTGACTTTTCCACCAGAGGGGCTAGGGCAGTGATGGCTAACCTTTTCCGGACCAAGTGCCCAAAGCACGCGAACCCCCAAAATGCAATGTGCATGTGCCCTGACCCCTGATGCAGCATGCACTACCCCCCCCCAACGCCCTGTCCCCCCGGGCATGTGCACATGACGTCGCACAAAAGCCCCACCCTTCATGCATGCGTGCATCGCTTCCCCCACATACGTAGCAGAGACCCAAAGGCCAGGAGGTGCACACGCATGTGTAGCAGAGCTGAACTGGGGAGATGGCTCATATGCCATTAGAGAGGCCGCTGCATGCCACCTCTGGCACACCTGCCATAGGTTCGCCATCATGGGACTAGGGGTTGTACCCGCAACCGTGTATTTGCAAAGCATGCGCATTCTGAAACAGCTAAAGATAGAATGCATGCACAATCAAGGAAGACAAAAGGATTGATTCCCCTCTGTCTCTCTCAAGTGGTATATAGCAGTGAAAGGTGAGCTGAGTGATGTGTGTTTCTCATTCAGGGACTGAAATAGTAAATGGGAACTTCAATATGGTGTCTTTTTAATCTCAGGTGAAGTATTTTTAAACTGATCTATCATACGTGTTAAGTCCTCAGGCTTGCAATTCTGGTGAAGTCTGGTGCCAGCAAGTCTGGTAAACTCTGAGTCACCGCATTCCAGAACAGAGCCGGCAGCTGCATATGATTGGCCCAGACGCAGCTGGCCGGATTCTGTCTAGAGATCTGATACAATGTTGCAGCTACCTTGCTGAAAGGTTTCCCTCCTAAAAGCTGTATATAAACGGCTGTCAGACTGGGGAAACCTTGCCAGTAATGATCCTTGTATATTGTAAATAGTTGCTGAATAAATGTTCCTGTTGTTTGACCATGCCTGAGTCGGAATCCTTCTTCTAATCTAACAATACGTACAGTACATCTGTTTTTAGAAAAAGAAAGAGAAGGAGAAAGAAGAGAAGAACTTGCTTTCCTGCTAGTTATTATGGTAATGGCGGTGCTTAAAGAATTAATTTAAACAGATAATGGTCAGATTTAAATCTATGCCAAATTGTGAAATTCATTGGATACATATACTTTTTCTATAACCCAGGAATCATAACCCAAGAATCATAATCCAAGAAATTCAATAGATTCAGATGAATATGTTCTTATCTCTCTCTGACTCTTTAGTCTATCTTAAAGGTCTGTTGTCAGAGTATAGCAGTACTAAAAAAAATACCTTAACTTGAAATCCTAGGGAAAGCTTTCAATGTCCATAATAACATATATGGAGTCTTACAAATTACTGTTTTATGTGATATCTTACTTTGCTTTGGTTTGGTTTGACTTTTTAGTAAATCATAAACTGCCTTTGGATCCTTTGCAAAGGGTAGTGCTTAAAAACATATGAAGAAAGAAATGAAACACAATTATAATATTAATATTGTATAATATTATGTACTGAAGTAATTACATTAAGTGTTATTATTTTGTAATTACATCTTGCTTTTCCCCTGGGAACTCAAAACACATGGGACTCTCCCTTTACTTAAGACCCAGAACAGTTTTATGAAGGAGTAACTAGTCCAGAACCATCTGTTGATCCCTATTTTTCAACTTACTTTCTTTTGCTTATTGCAATAGAAATATACAGTTTTTTAACCTCAATCACAAGCTACTATTTTGCACTCTTCCTTTTCCCTAAACACTGAAAAATTCCAAAAGAAGCCAGTTAGGTCCCACCTTCATTTACATAACAGAACATCGAGAACCTGGGGCGTTTTTATAATAGTTGCTTTATTTATCAATATACAAGTATGATGTATTAATCAAAGATATACAAGGCTTTCCCATGTGTAAGAGCTAAAAATAAAATGCAAGAAAAATGCAAAGTAGGACAAAAATAAATGGAAAGAGGCAGTTCTTCCATGGCACCAAATCTGTCTCCTAGTAGTTCTCCCAAGAGGAAACAACCTTAAAGTTACTTGACTTTTGTCACAATTTCTCTTTTCTCCCTCGATTGCTGACTATTATTTCGTAGGTTCTGATCCTGTCTCATTCAGGTAAATGCAAGGTTCCTCATTTTCCAGGAAATTATCTTCTAGGCCAGTGTTTTTCAACTTTGGCAGCTTTAAGATTTGTGGACTTCAATTTCCAGAATTCCCCAGTCAGTGACAATAGCACAATTTGGGTTAGGACCTTTATGGCTCTTTGAATGTGTAAGGTTGCCGACCCCTGGGTTAGCATTATTTTCTGGGGCAGCCTTCCCTGTCCTGGTGCCAGTGGTGGGATTCAGCCAGTTCGCCCCTATTCGGGAGAACCAGTTGTTAACTTTCTAAGCAGCTCGGAGAACTGGTTGTTGGAAGAAATCTCCTTTTGTTTTTCCCCACTTTACAGGGCTAATCCTGTAAGGAAGGCAGGAAGGAGACATTTTGCTGTTGTTTCTAGCCTAATCTTTATTGCTCTGCTTACAGACTCTGCCTCTCTGGTTAACCCTTATTCCATTGTAACAACTAAGGCGAAGCGCCCATTGACGTGAGTGACGCTGAGTTGGCCACACCCACCCAGTCACATGAACACTGAGCCACGCCTACCCAGCTGGTCATTAGGGCAGAGAACCAGTTGTTAAATTATTTGAATCTCACCACTGCCTGGTGCCCTCAAACATGTTGGATAACTCTCGCAACTAGGAAAGTGTGATGAGTTGATGGACACTGGTTCAGAGTACTTTGTAGCTAAAAATTGTGACCATTGGCTAATGTTTAATAACCTCAGATGTCATAGAATGTCTAAACTCAGTGACATCATCCGCTGTTAAGATACCAGGCTAAAAACTAAGAGATGGTGAGTTCTAGTCCACATTAGGCATGAAAGCCAGCTGAGTGACTTTGGGTCTGTCAAACCAATTGACCTCACAGGTGGGTGTTGTGGAGAAAACAGAAGGAAGAAGGAGTATTGGGTATGTTCGCAACCTTGAGTTATTTATAAAAAATAATTAAGGCAGAGAAAAGTAGGAATGGAATGGAATGGAATCCAATCATTTTCACCCTTGATGGGGCTTTGTATCAATGCAAACTGAGACACTGCCAATGTTACATATTTATGACAGTTCAGCCATCCTGTCTCCAAAAAAAAAAAGAGAGACATTTGGAAATAAAACATTTCTTTCCTGGTGGAACATGCTTGGTTCTACAGATGGATACTTTTGTATCAAAGCCCTGCATGAAAATGATGCAGTGTTAAATGTCAAATTTTCATAATGTCATCATTTTAAAGTTGAGCCATGCAAGAGACAGCTGATAAAACTTTAGCGCCTGAGGGAGAAAAGACAAAATGAGCTCTCTTTCCTAATCTTACATTTTCCTTTTCCTACACTGGGTTGGTAGCAAAATATAATCAGCTAAATGATTGACCATTTGCTGTCCTTTAATGTTATCCCGCAATCTCAGTCTGCCTTGGGGCAGGGCTGTTACTATGCTCCAGGGAGCCAATCATAACTACAGTTATATAATTATATGCCTATTATTAAACTTAAAGACTGAGAGGAGGTTAGACTGAATTTAAGGAAGAGGTGATATAAAGGCATTGAAATGTTCTCTCTTTCTTGAAAAGTTAATCAAACCAATGGGATTGCCCTGGTGGGGAGGCAGTTTTGTAGCTTCTATAGCAGTGATGGTAAACCTTTTTGGCACTGAGTACCCAAACTGGAATGTGTGTGCATGCGTGTGCAGCCAGAGCACTGGAAACCTGAAAACCAGCTGCCTGGTGTGCATGCCTGCTTTTGGGGCATTTCTCAGGCTATTTTCAGGTTGTTTGGGGGCAGTTTTTAGCCCCAAAATAGCTGAAAAATGCCCTGGAAAATGGTCTGTTTTGGCCATTTTTCGGGCTGTTTTTTGAGCATTTTTAGAATCAAAAATGGCCTGAAACCGTACCGAGAAATGTCCTGAAAACAGCCCCGAAAATAGCCTAAAATAGCCTGGAAAATGTCCCAAACAACAGCTCCAAAACGGCCTACAATGGCCCAGAAATCAGGCCAAAAATGTCCCAAAAAATGGCCGGAAAAACAGGCCAGAAAACGGATATGTGTGCCAGAAACCAGAAGAGCAACTGGTAACTGCGCGAATGCCGACAGAGAGGGCTCTGCGTGCCATCTTTAGCTCATGTGCCATAGGTTCGCCATCACGGATCCATAGCTTTCAGCCTGGCAATTTATCTTTATATACTAACAGGCGAACTTGTACAGACATTATGAACTGGGTCTCTCCTTTCAGGATGGAAATAAATCCTTCTTGAGCCCACAAAACCCGTGAAGTGTTTAAAAAACTAAAGTGAGCTACGCCACATGAACAACAAAATGGTGCTCAGAAGATCCTTCCAAAATAGCTGCAGGGTCTACTTTGACATCAATGAAAATGATAACAGAAATAAATAGAGTTGGATAGGACCTTGGAGGTCTTCTAGTCCAACTCCCTGCTGAAGCAGGGTGACCCTGTACATTCCAGACAAATGCCTGTCCAATCTTAAAAGCCTCCAGTGATGGAGCGTCCATAACTTCTGAAGGCAAGCTGATAATTGCTCTTATTTCAAAATCTTGTATTTAATTATGCCATGGTATTTGATTTGATTCTTAGTACTTAACATACCAGTGAATTTGCTAATGAGAGTAAAAAATAATGGTTGGGGTGGATGGTGCAGTGGAGAGGAAGGGAAGAGGGAGAGGGAGGGTAGGAGAGACTTTATGAAAGGAAAAACCTAGCTTCCATAGGTCTCGAATTTTTCATAGGAATAGAATTTTTAGTTGTTCTGCTATTTTACATATGCCTGAGACGCACACAAAATAAAGCACTCTTTATTAATTAATACCACATTGATTGAAAATACAAGTCAATCAAACAAATGTACAAATCAAAAACATGAATTATCCTTATAATACTGTAGTTTCAATGATGGTTGTCTGGAAATTCAGAAACATCGAAACTCACCCACTCCCTGTAAACTATTTCCCATCAACAAATACAGTTCTCCAAAAATCATCCTTTTTTTATATCATAGATGATGCGGTCCATGTAGAAGGCTATGGTCTTGATCTCCCCCCTCATTAATATTTAATAATTTATATTAATGCTCATTAAGGACTAGGGCAGGGGTCCCCAACTCCCGGGCCGCGGACCAGTGCCGGTTCGTGGCTTGATAGGAACCGGGCCGCAGGGCCGGAGAAGAGGAGGAGGGAGAAGGAGGAACCCCCTGGGCAGAGCACGCACCAGGGGTGGGAGAGCGCAGGGGCGGTCGCTTGCACCATTGGAGCTGAGAGGGGCGAGTGAGCTGACTCACCCCCCCTCACGTGCATGCGCCACCTGTTCCCCTTCCCCCCCGCTCCCCCTCTATGCCGGCCGAGCCATGCCCACCATGCCCACTTCAAGGGCAGTACAAACTCTGCCCTTGAAGTAATATTTGGCACTACTTCTTTATTTGGATTTATTCTGGACTTTAACCTAATCTTTAACCTACCGTATTTATTCGAGTATAACGCGCAAAATTTTCTACCAAAAAAAGAACTCAAAGTTTGGGTGCGCGTTATAAACGAGGGTGCGCGTTATAAACGAGGGTGACGTGTGACACAGTTGCAGCCGCTCACTGTACGCGAGGGCGAAGAAAAAAAAACGTCCCCTCGTCGCGTGCAGTGGGCGGCCCGAACTGGGGGTGAGAATTCTTATTATCCGCTGTAACGTATGGTCGCCTCTTCATTTCCTTTCCTCGCAAAACAAAATTTTGTGAAACAAAATTTTATACCGATTTTTAATCGAAAATTAGGGGGTGCTCGTTATACACATGTGCGCTTTATACTCGAATAAATACGGTAACTAAATACAGGCTGGTGATTACACCAACTCCCCTGTAGAAAATTATTTTGATTCGTGATTGTACAGTATCTTCATTACTTTGCTACATGCTTACCTACTGAAACACATGCGCCTTGCCTGGGCTTGGAAGCTAAGCAGAGTAATGCCTGGTTAGTGTTTGGATGGGGGGCCTTTGGGGAATAAGTGTAGAATTGAAGAGTAGGTTGTAAAACTGAAAAATGAAATCCAGAAGGCATGAAAAGCTAAGTCAATTACATATTGCTGCTAAGGAAACTAAATGGACATTCCCATGAAGTCATCAAAAGCGAAGTTCCATTTTAAGACACCTTTGCTTTTTAATAAGAGTGTTAAGGTCTCTTGCATAGTGCTTATGTATTAGAATCCTTTAACCAAATGCAGCCATTGGGGAAAACTCTGGATTCTTATTTATAGAACAATAGCTGCCCATTTATAGGCCTACAGTTACCAGATGCATCTCCAACAGTAGATCTATCTCTGCAAATGGTTTTATCACCATCAGGTAAATGCCACCTCTCTCTCTCTCTCTCGTCCTGAAAACTCTTTCCTCAGCACGCACACATTAAAGAAGGATATTACCACATAATATGGCCTAAACGTCGACAACATTTGAATTCCAAAAGCAAGGATAGTTATGCTCAGCCAATAATTCCAGGATCACATGTGGCCTCATACTCTTTGGGAAGTTCTATTTGTATTGCAGCCAACCCATCTTCTCTAACAAATGTCAGTATGTTGATTTCCACCATTTTGAGATATTGTAAGTCCTAAAATGCTTTTGAATACAGCCCTATCTGCAAAAAGCAAAAAGAGTCCCAGAAAATTTCATCAATATCCAAAAGTGTGAGGCAACTCTCCAGAGGAGGGTTTTTGGAAGTTGCTGACATTGAGAAACACTGATGGGGAATTCTGGGACTTTAAGTCCACACATGTTAAAGATGGTGAGATTGAGAAAAACTGCTCCACAGGTTCTGGATTTAATGCCTTACTCACTATTCTGACCTAGACTTCCCCAGCAATACGAAGCCAAGTCCTCGTCCCAATAAACCCCTTTTATTTAATTTAAAGTGAATTCCTCTTCAGCAAAGTCCCGGTCCACAGTCTTTCAAGATATTCACAATTACCAACCTTTATCAGGCTTGAAGAGTACCGCAATACTTGGTAAGAATGCAGAAATGAACTAACTGACTCCTGCAAACACCCCTCCCCTTTCGCTCCTTTTATTCCCTATGGGAGGGGCCATTCACCTTCCACTTGTGGCCTTACTCCCAAGTTGACCCCTGTTCCTTAGCTGTTCCCTTTGTCTGGCAACTCTGCACATGCGCACCCTGAGAACAGGCTCCAGCTGTTCACCTATCTCACTGATGTCTGTCTCTGAAGGCAGCTGATAACTGGCATATGGCTCTGGCCCCCTCTCTGCCTCCAACACAGAGCCCTCATCAGAGCCTTCCCCAGACTCCAGGACTGGCCCATGTTCCTCCCCAATGTCTTGACTGTCCAAATCTGCTGCCAGCTTTGCTGGCCGCTGGCAGGCAACAACACTCACTGCCTATCTTCCTACTTTGACTGTGAAAATTCAGTTTTCTGGAGAAAAATTCCTTACTAACAGGGAGACTCTTTCTGACATTAGCTGAGGGTTCTGAGCATTAGTAAGCAATAGGTTTAACAAAGGATTGTCAAATCCTTAGCCAGTGGGATAACCACAGGTAATTTAAGGTAGCTATGAATTCAAACTCTTCATGAAAGCAGAAACCTGAGGGTAATGTCAATTAGAGATAGATATAGACAAATACGGCAAGGAGGGAAAGAAAGAGATAAATAGAGATATTGTGCCAATTAGGCAATATGTCTACACCACATTTAGGTCATGAGAATTCTGGAAAGTATATTTTCTGCAAATCAGAGTTTTACAAATAAACAAAGTGAAAGTAACATCCAGAGTAGGAAGGTGGCCAGGCTTGCCTCTTTTTAAAAACTGGTTACAGGTTAAGTTCAGGAAATCAAACATCTTAATAGTCTGGTAGGAAAAAAATAATACTTGCTGTGACATCTAAATAACTTTCTAGTATTTTATTGTCCTGAATTTGATAGGGGGAAAAAAGTGAAACCTAATCTTGCAGTATGTTACAAGCATCTTCTTATCTAGGCTTCTTCCCAACAGCTTAGCTCTCACTTACCTCTCAGCACAGCAAGCCTCTGCCACATCCTTAAAAATTGCAATCTCACAATTGCTCCAGGCTTCTACAGTTCCGCTGCACACATTGGTTTCTTCTCCTAATTTTCAGGCTCCTGCATATACGGATTTTCATCAGGGATTATTTTTGAGTGCATATTTTAAGCCACCCAACAAATGCCTGGATGGGACCACAGCACCTGTGCTTGGAAGCATGCTGCAGCAAAGCTCTCTGACAGTTCTGATCAGTGAATATCACTACCATAAATAAAATGGGGAATACCACCAATACATGGGGGCAGAGGTGGGATTTAGCCGGTTCGGACCAGTTCGGACGAACTGGATATTAATTTTGCATCTGGTTCACTGAACTGGTAGTTGGAAGAGCTGGCTGGCCCCACCCCTCCTGCCCCTCCCCTCCCAGGAGCCTCTACGAAGCCTCATCATGCCGTGCAAGTGCAAGGCCTCTGCGGAGGCTCTTGGAGGGGGAAAACGGGCCTTTTGTAAATTCCAGAAGTCAGGAAACAAGTCTTGTTTCCAGCCTCCAGAGGGCCTCCGGAGCCCGGGGGAGGCCATTTTTGCCTTTCCGGAGGCTTCAGGAAAGCCTCTGGAGCCTGGGGAGGGTGAAAAACCCCCGCCCCACACACACACCTCACCATGGTGCCGGAGTCTGAGTAGGCCATGTTCCCCCTCCCCCCGCAACTGGGCAGATAACTGGTTGCTAAAAATTTTCAATCCCACCCCTGCACGGGTTCTAATGAAGCAAAATAATGGCCCTCTACTGTTATAAAGATTAAAAATCCGATCTGCGGGATCGGATCCTGCCTCATACATCCTCACGGCCGATTCGCTCCCACAGAGAGGGACTTCTCCGGGTGCCGTCCACTAGACTTTGTCAGCGGGCAACACCCAGGGGAAGGGCTCTCTCTGTGGCGGGCCCAGCCCTCTGGAACGACCTTCCCCCCGACATTAGGATGACCACGGACCTCCGGTCCTTCCGTCTTAAATTAAAAACACATCTTTTCTGTCTGGCCGGCCTAGGATAGTCTCTCTGTCTCTGGGGTTTTATTGGGAATGCTTTTTTAGTTTAGCTTAGTTTTAATAGGGAATTTTAGCACATGTACAGGTTTAATTTGTTTTTAAAGAAATGTCTGTATATATTTATTGTTTTTTATTCTTCCTGTGCACCGCCCCGAGTCCCTATGGGGAGAGGGAGCGGTTTACAAATATTAAATATATTATTATTATTATTATTATTATTATTATTATTATTATTATTATTATTATTATTATTATTATTATTATTATTATTATTATTATTATTATTATTATAATAAAAAGGAAAAGCTCAGATTCCTGCTTGCTAGAATTCTACTCCCTGACGTGGTGGTAGGCAATCCCTAGTTTGTACACAGCACCCCTTCTTTTCTCTTTTTTGTAACCCTTGAACCTCTGTCTATGGAGATTCTCAGTCATCCAGGTCATGGTTGCCCCAAAGGTGATTTTTTCAAGAGGCAACTGGACTGTCTGGTCTTTCTTTGAAAAGGTTTGCTTCTCATCCAAGAAGCTTCTTGAGCTGAAGAAGCTTCTTGGATGAGAAGTTAAACATCTTCAGAGAAAAACCAGAAAGTCCAGTTGCCTCTTGAAAAAAGCACTTTTGGGACACCTTGAACCTCTGCCAAGAATTCACTGCCTGAATTGAGAGGGAAACACAATATAGAATGCCCATAGCTAGTTTCTCAAGATATTGGCCCTGTGACTACATCCTCAGTCCTTAAGAGAGTTTTAGGAGTTGCACTATTATCCTCAATGGCATAGCTTGTTCGAATGGAATTCAAAAGGCCAAGGTGAGATTACCACATGGCTGTTTTGTAGAATAAGACTATCTTCTTAGAATGCAAAGATCCAGACAATCACTAGATGGCAGCAAAGCAATGCAGTAAATTTCACCTTTTTGCTACCATCTACTGGTTCTGGATTAGTAGAGCTGATAGTACCATCTTTGATCTTTTAAAGAAAAGTCAGAAGAAAGTAGGATAAGCCGATTGTCAGCTATCACACATAGCACAAACCCCTTTCGGCACTTGCTTGCTGATGGTGACTTCTTTCTCTCTCCCTTTTGTCAATTAGAAAAACAAAAACTGTTATTCATGGAATTGCAGCAATAGCATTTAGACTTATATTCCCCTTCACAGTGCTTTACAGCCCTCTCTAAGCAGTTTACAGAATCAGCATATTGCCCTCAACAATCTGGCTCCTCATTTTACAACCCTCAGAAGGATGGAAGGCTTTGTCAACCTTGAGACGGTGAGATTCAAACTGCCAAATTGCAATCAGCCGGCAGTCAGCAGAAGTAGCCTGCAATACTGCATTCTAACCACCACCACAGCTCTTTAATAACATCAAGTGTCTTATTTCTATCTCAAGAGATTCATCAGGAGAGAAAAGAGTGGTGCTGATGAAATGATGCCGTACTGCAGTATTGTCACACATATTGATAATATCTGTGCCTGAACTGGTCAATTTGTGTCCTCCAAGTAATACTTTGTAGAGAATGAAAGAAAGCCCTTAGCTATTACTCATCCCAAAGGTAGAACAAAGCACTAATCTGATCACCAATAGCCTTCAGTTAGCAATGAATTTGCACCTTCAACTTTGAACATTTCAGTCAACCATCAAACTACTTTGCTGGATGATGTAGTTAACTTACTGGACTGGTTTATGCAACTGTAGCTCAACAGGTGAATTAGGGCCAGTCACTCTCTTTTAACTGAACCTATAGTGCAGAGTTTTTGTGATATGAGGGGGGGGGGGGCAAAATCCTTAACAACACTGTAAAAAGAAATCAACACTATCTACTTCCACTATTATTATTTGGGCATGATTTACCAAAAATACCAGCATTTATAGCTCATCAGCCAAAAAACATCCCATTCAAAAGTTGTTTCTTCATAACTAATTTATTTTAAGGATTAGAACAGAAAAGGACTCTAAGGAATTAGGGATGTATTTCCAGATTTTACTCTATTATCAGAAGAATAAAACTAATAGCAAGAGAATATTTATTGTCTTGGAAAGAGAGAATCTATCCCTTCTTCTCGGATAGGCATTACCCTTTAAGTACTAAATTTAAAGTAGTCCTTCAAACAAAACCACTTATACCAAACTGGCTATCATTACAGGAAAGTTTGCTGAATTTGTCAGCTGCAAAGCTGACAGTGCATGTTTGAGACCCAAATGCAGGGATGAAATGCTCTGAAGTCTGCTACTAGTTTGCTTCCGCACGCTTGGAACACTGCAGGCATGCTTTTCTGGGTCTGCAAAGGTAAGCAGAACAGTGAGAGGGGAAAACAGCTGTGCCGCACACTTTAGATTCATTAGAAAGCAGGATTTCCTGCTTTCTAGCAAATATAAATCACACGGCACAGCTGATTATTGCACAGCTGATCGTTGGAACTTTTTCTTTTCTTTTTTTTAAGCATTTTTAACTACCGGTTCAATGATAAAAAAAAGTTTTATTTAAAAAGTTCCGATGATCAGCTGTGTGACAATGAGCTGTGCCGCGTGATCCTTGGAACTTTTTTTTTTACTTTTTAAAGCAATTTTTAACTACCGGTTCGGGAGAACCGGTAGTAAAAAAATACTTTAAAAGTTTTTTTAAAGTTCTGATGATCACGTGGCACAACTGATTGTTGCACAGTTGATCGTTGGAACTTTTTTTTTTTTAACTTTTAAAAAGCATTTTTTAACTATTGGTTCAGGCAAACCGGTAGCATTTTTTACAAACCCATTTCACCCCTCCTTTTACTTGCCCCAGCTACGGCCCACCTAGCACCTAAAAACATGCAAATGCAAGTAGATAAACAGGTGCCATGAACGAAGGCGAATATATGTATGCCAGAATAATGTTACAGGATCCAGTCTGGGTCAGTCACAGGGTCAGAGATTTTGTTTCTGAGCTTTTGGACTCATGCTGGAGACCATCTTCAGGGAACTTCTTTCTTGCATGGTGTGTGCTGTTCTGTGTGTGGTATTATTTATAGCACCTCTTGTATGTGGCTTTTTTTGGTTGTTTATTGGGTGTGTGGTTGGATGACTTTAAATCAACAGACATGATGATTTACCACCAGCCTATCAAGTACTTAGGAGGCAAGGGCTGGGGAGCACAAGCAAATGACAACCAACGACTTAAAAGCCATCCATCAACACTCCCCAATCAACATCTAAAAAGCCACATACAATAGAAACTATAAATACCACACAGAGAACAGCACACACTTTGCTAGAGAGAACTTCCCTGAAGATGGGCTCCAGCACGAGTCTGAAAGTTTGGTAGACAAAGCCTTTGACCCTGGTGACTGACCCAGATTGGATCCTGCAAAATAGGTACCACTTTAGTGGGATGGTAATAACATTCCGTGCACCTTGGTATATAGTCATGCTGGTCACATGACCACTGGGAAGTGTCTTCAGACAATGTTGACTCCCTCAGCTACGAAATGGAGATGAGCACTGCCAATTACAATCAGACTGCATTGGATAGGGGAAACCTTTATTTTTATTCAGTAAATCACAAAGTTAGTTGGCTGACTTTGAGCCTGTCACTCTCTGTCACTCTCTGAGTTAGTTGGGTGACCTTGGACCTGTCACCAAGCAGGCAAGGGCAAGCCACTTCAATAACGCTGCCAAGAAATTGCATGGACTTGTATAGGCAGTCACCAGGAATCAAGGTTGATTTGAAGGTATTCTTTTAAGAGGAAATCTACAGTAAATGAATACTGAAATGGATAAACAAGATCGTTATTTAAGAAAAGAGGATCCAGCTGCCCAGAGTCACTTTGTAGAGGAGATGGGTGGCATAGAAATTTAATTAACAAACAAATAAATAATCAATCAATCAATCACTCAATCAATCCAGAAAACGCTGGTGTTTTGGAAAAGTTGAGTTCAATGATGCTGATATTTTGAATGAGCTTGTATTTTGGATGAGCTGCTGAGGTTAATGGCTTCCTGGAGATTTCATAATCTACTCAGAAGTATAATCCTATTATTATATAATGTAATATTTGATCTCCTCAAATCTATCTCAAAATATAAAACAGGGCCAAATTAATATTGTAATTGTATGTGATTTCAGTATTAGAAACACCTATTAAAACAGAAATAATAAATTCTGTTCTTCAATGCTGCAAAGTCAATTACTAAAAATACATTTTAAAAAAGGACACATCAGTACAGTGATTTAAAAACAAGGCAAAATTACCTAGGCCAATAGTGGGACTATACGAAAGTAGTAATAAGAGGAAGATTCATAAATGAGCAGATTATATGAGGAAAAGGAAAGATGAATAGAGAGATTATGGAATTAGTACGATAGCATAGAAATAAAGGACTGAAAATGTATAAATTGCTCTAGGGTGAAAAGAATGGAATTTAAACATTAACATTTTATAACATTTACAATGAAATGCAGTATGATAATCAAAAGTACTATGAATTTAGCAATGAACTCTACATTATTGCCTAACTGTACATATTACAAAGAAAAATAACAATAGGAAAGCATTATGGTTTAAGAAAGATGGACAGATTTTTGACAACAAATACAGATATAGGATAGCAATAGTAATAGCACTTAGACTTATATACCATTTTACAGTGCTTTACAGCCCTCTCTAAGCAGTTTTATAGTCAGTATATTGCCGCCAACAATTTGAATCCTCATTTTACCCACCTCATCAAAATGAAAGGCTGAGTCAACTTTGAGCCTTGTGGAATTTGAACAGCCAAATTGCAGGCAGCTAGCAGGCAGCAGAAGTAGCTTGCAGTACTGTGGTCTAACCACTGTGCCACCAAGGAGACGGTGGGAAGCATTCGCATTGCATTTTTATTGATATTTTAATTACAATAGCAGAAGCAAATATGAACTAAACTAAAAAATGGCCAAAAAAAAAAAGAAAACCAAAAAGGCAATATAAAAAAAGATTTTCCCCTTTATCACAAGAATTACAAACTATGTTTGTATCATCTTTTCTTAAAATACAACCAGCGATTTCTTCTTGCAATATTTAGTCCATTTCTAACTTTCTAAAACCAACACTCTTCCTCATTGACTTTGCCTGTCAGAAGGTCATAAAAGGTGATCACATGACATTGAGACACAACAACGGGCATAAGTATCAACCAGTTGCCCAACATCTGAATTTAGATCACATGATCACAGGGATGCTATAAAGATTGTAACCGTGAAAGTCACTTTTCTAAGTGCAGTTGTAACTTTGAATGGTCACTAAATGAACTGATACAGTTGAGAACCACCTGTAGAATAGAATTTAGATTGGGTTGGATTAGGATTATGGATAAAATAATAGTCTTATACTTATTCTTCAGCAATACTGGGTTTTGAACTCATTTTCTGCAATGCTCAAACCTGCTGTGTGTTTTGAAGCAATTTGAAGCAAAATATTATATATATATATATATATCCCTAGTGATGATTCAGCTATGCAAAATTTCCAGAATAGTATTTTACAAGAATGTGGAACAATTTTCCAAAATATAATCAGTTAAAAATTTTTTTACCAAAAGATTACTTATCTTAACAGTTATTGAAGTCAAAAAGGCTGTGACGTCTTCTTCAAACAGGAAAGGATGATATAAGTTGCAATTGCCAAGAATACATTTGACTAATAAGGATACCAGCTGTTATGCATAGTTTACATGTAAATAATTTCAGCATTAAATAGTCAACATTTATTCCTTATAAAAATAGGAAACTGGACTCATCTGCCAATTTCTCATAGCAGTCTTTGGACTCATTTGCTGAGACAAACTTGAACAATCGTTTGTTTTTGTACCTTGACTGTATTCATCTCTGTATTTTTTTTTTTCTGGCTAGGTCTTCATTGATTCTTTTGCTATGATTTTCAGGAATCAGGTAATCAATTAAAACCAAAACTAGGTCAATGCAAAGTTTCAAAGGAGTGCTTTAATTCAGTTAAGCAGGGATTAAATCACCCTAACAAGAAAGATTCAACAATCCAAAGAAGGAATCTACTTGATTTAAAAAAATAAAGAATCAAGTTTCTAAAACACTTTATGGATACCTTTGCTGTTACTTCTTGTGTTGTTAGTAGCAACACACAATACAGTACAGCATATTATAGATCCACTTCTGTAGGTAAGGAAATGTTTTTTTGGGGGGGGATAAATAGTGCGATGGATTCTCCATTGCACTAATTGACATAAGCCCATGATTTTGTTACACTCCCTGCCTATTAGAGATCTTTTGGGGTGGCAAGTGTGCTCTGAGCTTCATTTGCTTTCCTAGTTCTCACTATTTTTATAATGTGGTCAGTATTGAGATTTAACTTTGCTGTCTCTTGTTCTAGTGGAATTTTACACTTCTGTGCTGGTCCTGTCAACAGAAATGGGAGTTCGGCTAAGTTTCCAGCTGATTGATCTAGTACATACACTTAGATCAAGACTTACCCTTGAAGTCTGCATGAATAAGGCAGCTTAAATCTCTGAACTCCTTTGTTTGTCATGGCTGTGAGGTTGTGATGGGATTCAAATTGCTTTACTACCGGTTTTGTGGCTTGGTGGATGTGGTGTGGCTTGGTGGATGTGGCTTGGTGGGCGTGGCAGGGGAAGGATACTGTAAAATCTCCATTCCCACCCCACTCCAGGAGGAGGGGGGGATCAGCTGGGACTCGGGAGGCAGAGAATAGATGGGGATGTGGCCAGAGGTGGTATTTACCAGTCCTCCAAACTACTCAAAATCTCCACTACCGGTTCTCCAGAACTGGTCTGAACCTGCTGAATACCACCTCTGCCGTGAGGCTCAAGAGGGCAATATTGCTGCATATGGTCATTGGGGTGGCACAGTGGTTAGAATGCAGTATTGCAACCTAACTCTGTTCACATAGCCAGGAGTTCAATTCCTTCGATCCTGACTGGCTCAAAAGGTTTTACCAGCCTTTTGAGGTGGTAAAATGAGGACCCAGAATTAGGGGCAATATGCTGACTTTGTAAAGCACTTAGAGAGGGTTGTAAAGCACTGTGAAGCAGTTTATATGTCTAAGTGCTATTGCTATTGTCCCCCATTTAGCACTGCCCAAGGAGCAAATGTGTAACTTAAGGAATGTTACAGACGTAGGTGACTATTGCTCTCAGTCCATCACAAGACTGAAATCCCGTAATTTAACTTTAATTAAATTTTCCCATACCTGTTAACAAAACACTGACATTTGCAATTACAACAACCCTGGGTAAAGCAAGATGGTAGGCATGACTGTAATGTAATGAAAGCTCCACTTCTTTTGACATTCATGCAACACATTGCTCAACAAAGAGTGGGCTTTAATCATGCAGTAGTACCCACCACATTGTCTTTTTGACCCCCTCCCTAACAGATGCCCCTGCCTGTCACTTTATAGAGTTGAAATTAGAACAAGGGTGGGCTGCTACAGGTTCACCCAGGTTCAAGAGAACCCATAGTCTCGAAATCCCTCCCCTGGCTAGCCCTACCCACCCCACCCCACCCCTCCTGCCCGCCCCACCTCTCCCAGGAGCCTCCCTGCAGCCTGTTTTAGATGCGAGGTAAGTGCAGAGCCCGCACGGACGCTCAGGGTGGGAAAATGGGCCTCCCATAAGTTACAGAAGGCCGGAAACAGGCCCATTTCTGGCCTCCAGAACCCAGGGCCGAAATTTTCACTCTCCTAGAGGCTCGAGGAAAGCCTCCAGAGCAGTGGTGGGTTTCAAATTTTTTAGAACCTACTCTGTAGGTGTGGCCTATTTTGTGGGCGTGGCTTGGCAGTCATGTGACAGGGTGGGAGTGGCCACCTTTTAAAATGTGGTGAAACTCATTTAACAACGCTCTTGCTTAGCAACCAAAATTTTGGACTCAATTGTGATGATAAATTCTTCCTTCCTTCCTTCCTTCCTTCCTTCCTTCCTTCCTTCCTTCCTTCCTTCCTTCCTTCCTTCCTTTCCTTTCCTTTCCTTTCCTTTCCTTTCCTTCCCGTTGGGTCACTGGCAGCGGTGGGCCAGATTTACTTCCAGGTACACCGGTAGAACCCCCTCTCACCGGTTCTCTAAATTTCACCAACCGGCTCTCGCGAGTAGGTGCGAGGCTGCAGAAACCCACCACTGCTCCAGAGCTTGGGAAAGGCGAAAATGGGCATCCCCACCATGGTGCAGGATGCTGACTAGGCCATGCCCACCATGGCCATGCCCACCCAGCAACCAGGCAGAGAACCCGTTGCTGAAATTTTTGAAGCTCACCCCTGAATCAGAAGCCTAATGAAGTTTAAACTCTTAAGATCTGAAAAGTTTTTAAAAAATGGTAAAAATGGGATCAGTGTCTTCCAGCCACCCACTATACTACTTTTTTTTTAACCTAAGACTAATGCATTAAACTCTCCAAGGACGACAGTTTTAAAAGGTTAAGGCTTTTCAGGAACTCCTGTATATTAGAACTAAAATGAGATTTCCTTGAAGAAAAAGAGGTTGGTCTCAAAGACAAGCTGCCACATTCAACAGCTGCACTGGGTGAACTAACAAAATTAAGTCCTATCCAGCTGCCATCCTGAGCATCCCATTTTTCAACAGAACTTAGGCTGGAAAATCTCCTCCCTCGGCCACTGTTATGTATTGGATTTATAAATGTATAAATATATATTTATAAATCCAATACATTATATTTTGTCAAGAATAAACCCTCACACTAGCACAGAATGAACTTTGAGAGTGAAATTCTCAAACGGTTCACATTTGATCCCTTTTGCAAACTCCTAAAAGAAGCCACATCCTTAAAAAAAACAAAAAACCAACATTTTCAAAACACTTTGCTGGTATAAGTCCCTCTTCTTTGAACAAGGTTTGCATATGCAGAGCTGTGTGAGCAGGGAGGTTTATGTTAGGGTAGCTGAAAGAATATGAATGAGCTGCATGCAAGATGGCTCTTTTGACAGAAGAACCGAACTAACTCTTCTGAATGAACTGCATTAGTTTATCATACCAGGGCACTTAATTCATTTCATTAGGCCCCACAGGCTGTTAAAGGCCCCCAAAGCCTTAATAGACCCAAGAAGACAAGCAGAGCAGACAATACAATATTTAATAAAACTTAAATTAGGTCTCCAAAGAGCAATAGAGAGTATATTAAATGTAGCCTCAACACTGTGCAGCTCAACTCATCTGCATGTGTTTGAGAGGAATAACTATATAATGTACACTATGTTTTAATCTTATTCCATACAGATTCTACTGTGGCATCCTCAGTGTGACTAAGAGGTGGCTAGAGTTAAACAAAAAAAAAGCACAGTGTACAAATTTCATAGGCAAAATGGGATATGGTTTACATCATTTATGATGAAATGGCATGTTAAAATGTTTAAACATACCCTCAATTTACTGATCCGAAATCTTTACACGTAATTCCACTTATCCCTTTACAACCATCTCTTTACTTTCTATTTCCTATCTTCTTTCTGTCAAAGTTTAAGACTAATCTCCTCAGTCAGGGAGTAATTAGATAATTTACTTAATATTATATCTTTTAAATTCTATCCCTATTCGGGCATTGTACAGATCCTTTGCGTGAATGGTGAGCATGTTGTGTTGCAAGACTCCGCTGCACATCACTTGCTTCAAAGAGCTCTTCTCCCCAGCATTCTCAATACAATAACTACACGCAGGTGGTAGACATAAAAAGGAGACTATGTGTAACCTGCACATGACCTGGATTCCTGTAAGGTATTCATATAAAACTGTGAATTTACTTCCCTAGCATAATTCCAGTAGAGCTTATTTTCTTTTTTACTGATTTGTAATGCATAAATAAAAATTAATTACAGATAGTATTCAGTTTGAACGAGTTCTGTTCCCAAGGTCTGTCCTTAATTTGAATGTATACATAAGCTGGAACAGTATTATTGTATAATACTGTATGAATGTTGTGTAATGAACTTGAACCATTGTGTACTTAATTTGAGTCACTCTAAGCTTGACTTGAATCATTGTGTATTTAGCTCTAATTTTGCTACAGTAGGCATTCTTAACCCAAGGACTTGCTGTATATCAATTCATATTTCCTTAATACACATCTTTTATAACGTCAGCTCTTTCAAGTTGCTGATCATTCACTGCACAAGAATCTCGTTTGTAAAATGCAAACTTCTTCAGGTTTTGAGAACCACTGTAAATCTGCATTTAATCTTAAGACTCAAGCATCCATCTGTCCATCACAGGACAAACAGAACCTCACAAGAACATGTGCAACCTCCTCCCATGGACCATCTTAAGTGGTTAAAAGCAGGTCACCCAACTTCAACATCAGCCAGCCATACATCCTTCACTTCTCTCACTTTTTTCTTTTACTTATCATGAAGAATTCTGGACAGCTCAAAATCTTGCATACTGTTTTGTGACCGCTGGATTGTTCTAGCTGTATAACTGACCTAAAATGTATTTTTAGTCTATTAATACATTTATTGCCAGTTTGGAACATTAGGTGGCTAATAAAACCTATCCTTCTCAAATATTGAAGAGGCACTTGCAGCTCTGAGGAACTTGCTAGTAGTTTTGAAGTTTTAGTGCACTGTCATGGTCAAGCAATTATCTCACAGATTGGTACTCAAACTTTAACAGCTTGACCTGAAGCTTATTTACTCAACCAACTATATCTATAGAAATTTATTCTCTAGAAAATGTGGACAGAATTGCCTATGGCTATAATCCTATGCACTTCTCTAGGAATACGCTCCATTTAACACAGCAGGACTTACTTTCTGAGAATACTTTGGATTACATTATGTCTCTGGACACGTGAACAAGGTGAAAAATCACTGTGTCACATAGGGGCATTAAGCATCTAAATTCTCCTGCCACAATCCTGACGGTGGTTATCGAGTCACACAATGTGTATCTGTTAAACCAGCAGTGAAATCTTAATCAGAGAAGACAGGTATAAAAACTTTTGGTAAATATGAAATATGTTGTTCAACTTATATAACAAAACAGAGTATAAACCCTCAAAATACATTCCACTCAGTGGTTTTTTTTTCTATCTTGTGAAACAAAACTTGGGAAAAATGGGGAGATTTCAGTTGTCCCACAATTCCTGTGCTAATAATCTGTTCTGCGTTATATTATTTGCTGCTCTGTAGCCATATATTCTCAAAAAATATGCTGCAAGCTAGCACTTGGTAGATCAGCCACAGAATCCTACAAAAAGCTATTCAGTGTCTATACCAGTGGCTAACCTTTTTGTTGTTGGGTGCCAAAAATGTGTGCACGTGTGCCAGCATCCATAATGCAAAGCACACACACACACCCACATACACATGCATGCACAAACCCCCACACACATGCCACACTGCTTGTCTCCAAGCTGAGCTTGGCATTTCCTTGGGGCGGGGAGGCTGTTTTTGTCCTTCCCAGGCTCCAGGAATGCCTCCAGAGCCTGGAGATGGTGAAAAATGGGGCCAACGGGTATAGTGGAAATTTGGAAATGATCTGTTTCCGGCTTCTGGAGGAACGGGGGAGGCTGTTTTCACCCTCCAGGCTCCGGAGGCTTTCCTGAAGCCTGGGGAGGGCGAATATACCCCGCCCCCTCCGGCCCTCTGGAAGTGCAAAAATCAGCTGGCCGGTGCACACATGCGCGCTGGGAGCTGATGGCTCACGCACCAACAGATATGGCTATGTGTACTACCTGTGGCATGGGTGCCATAGGTTCACCATCATGGCTCTATACCTACAAAGATCAGAATCGTGCAAGCTATGTTAGTCCTGAGACGTTCTATAAAAGTTTTAAAAAATGGATTTTGAAGGAGGATAGGAAGAGTAGTGACCCTTTTGAACTTCTGTGTTGGAGAAGAATGTTGAGATATTGTAGATAGCCAAGAAAAGCAATGGATCATCAAAAGAATCAACCCAGAGTTCGCACTTGAAGCAAATGAACAGACTGTAATTATCCTGCTTCAAACATACATATTATGCAAAGATCTAGCTCTCTGGAAAGGACTCTAATCATGATAGGAAATGTGGAAAGAAAGAGAGGAAGATGGCCAGCAGCAAGGTGAATCGTTTAAATTACAGTGATGATGAATGCACCATGGGAAGAGTTAAAATACAGGTTAAGGACAGACTGAGAAAATCTAAGAGGCAACTGTGATTTGATGGGACATGATTTTCATCATCTAGTCAATCAGTTTAAATGGCCTTCAAACCATTCAGCTTTGAAATTAGTGAAGAATAAATGTCTGGCTGAGTTTGCACAACAGTACAACTAATATAACGCATGGTGCAATCCAGCCGGTGTTGCCTACTTATAGTTCAGTTTACCCTATGTACAATTACAAAAAGTATAGGGTTATTTAATAATCCATGGTCATATTTTAACTGTATCCTCACAGTACTCTTAACCATATACATTAAACATCAAGCATCTGTTCATCCGTTATCCTGGTTTTTTGAAATTAGCATGCTGAACAAATCTGGACATTTTAATTAATACGTTGTTCAATATATTATATCAACTCAAGAAAAAAAGTCAATTCAGTAATCAGATTTAGTACAAATACAACTAACATACAAGCCAGAAAGCAGGAAAGATGCTTTTTCCAGGGTTACCGACTTTCCCGACAACTTTTATATATGCTTATTTTCTTTTCATGAATGGAAAATTTATTTTTATTTTTTTGAAACTATATTTTATTAAATTTCTGCAAAATATTTTGACGTTTATTACTTCTTAAAAATCATAGCTAAGAAATAGAAGCTGAGCCAAGAACCTGAACAGTACTGCCCTTAAGTCGGGCAGCCAACACAGAAAACACGCGACCAACACTCAGCGCTTGGACTCGAGACTCAATTTAAAGCGAGCGGGGCAAAAACAGCGCTCAAAAAAGACTCCGCTCCTCTCGCTCCTTTCATTCCATAAGAGAACTCCTAAACTCCGCCCCTCTTCCCTTTCTCCCAAGGCGCCGCAACAGAGATGCCGAGCGAGGTCAACGACTGAGGCGCGTGCGCAGCACGGGCGTGCAGCGATAGAGCTCCTGCCGCAAGACGAAGCGCGCGCGCCCGCAGGTAGCGGCGGTGTGGCAATCCTTGCCGCACGCGACGCGGAAGGAGCGCGGTGTGAAAGAAGGAGCGCTGCGTCTTTGCGACGGCTGGCCTCAGCCGCTGGCGGAGACATACGCTCCTCCTTGGCTGGCAACCACGCGGGATCGCTGAGGCACGGAGAAGAGCGCGAGACGCGCAGCTGGAGTGGCGGAAGGGAAGTCTCTTCCGCCAGTCTATGAAGCTGCAAGAGCAGCTCGGAGCCGGAGGGGTCGCTACAGGCATTGCTGTCCTCCCCGGAAGAGAAATGCAGATGGAGTTGATGAAGGGGACAGAAAAGAAGCTTCTGTTGTAGTAGCTTGACTAAAGAAAGGAGCTCTGTGCCTCTTCTACAGGCTCGCCCTTTCTTTGTTGCCTCAAGTAGCATCACTAATCACAATAAAAAGGTTTCTCCCTGAGCAGGCAACTTCAATTGCTTTTTCCTCCCATTTTAAATAATTTGACCTATAGGGGAAGAAAGGATATCTTCACACTATAGAGGGCATTGCACCATCATTTCCAGTTGCAGTCAAAAGGGGAGTAGAGCCCTTGCAAGAAAATAAGCTTGCCTAAGGTACTTCCCCCCCCCCCCTTTTCCCCAAGAGACAATTGGACTTCCTGATTCTTTGAAGATGTTTCGCTTCTCATCAGGAGGATCTTCAGTCATCACAACATACCTGCACACTTCAAACCCAAGAATACACTAAGGCAGAAGCTTGTCCAACCCAAGGATAAAACACCAAGATACAAAATGGGCATCATTATATGTTCATAAACTCAAGGCACAGCATAGGACAGTGATGGCTAACCTTTTTTGGCTTGTGTGCCAAAAGTGGGGGGAGCGCAGGGGGGGGGTCGTGTGTGGGTGTGCCACACCCATAATGCTATGTGTGTGACCCACTGCTTTTGGTGCGCTTTTTTCGCCCTCCCCAGGCTCCAGAGGTTTCTAGGAGCCTGGGGAGGGTGAAAACAGCCTCCCCTCACCTCCAGAGGCTTCAGGACCTTCCCTGAAGCCTCCAGAGGGTAAAAACAGCCTCAAAAGAAGGTCTAAATCAGCTGGCCAGTGCACATGCACCCTGGAGCTGACAGGGCAACCCCTCGTGTGCCCTAAGAAATGGTTCCGCTTGGCACCTGTTTGGCACCTGTGCCATAGGTTCGCCATCACGGGCATAGGAGAACAAACCCATCAGGACTAGATTCAGCAATCCATCTGCATTTAAAAGACAAAGACCACTCTTGAAGACAGCAAGTCAACATTTTGGATAGAGAAGTCAGCTGGCTTGAAAGAAGGGTCAAAGAAGCCATCTATGTCAAAATTGAACAGCCCTCTCTCAACAGAGGGGGAGTGGTACGACATCATCTATCACCAGTCTACAACACAGTCCTTTCAGCAGTTTCAACAAGGCTCCACACCCATTTGTGCTACTCAGGTGATCCTGAGGACACAGTTAAACCTCCAGGTGGCCACAATGAATCTCTTAAAGAATGCAATAACCAACTGTCTGCAAAGAGGATAAATCCTTCCACTCCCCATCATCCGGTCCGAGCTGAAGAAGCTTCTTGAATGAGAAGCTAAACATCTTCATAGAAAAACCAGAAAGTCCTGTTGCCTTTTGAAAAAAGAACCTTTGGGGCAACCATGACCTGAATTTCCATAGACATAGGTTTGCCTGGTTTTCTGAAGTTGAACTATCTGGTTTTTTCACTTTACTTTATTTCGTATTTCTAAACAGCCCATTTCCTTCAAGGAAGGGCCCGGGCAGTGTACAATAAAATTTTGGCATATAAAATAGAATGTAAAGTTAACATTAAAATATTAAAATTAGGGTTAAAATGTTAAAAGTCATAACATTATTTTAAAAATCAAATTATGTCATAAAATGATGAAAAAATTCAAATTACGTGTAAGTGCTAATGCAGCTCTTGGAAGCCTTGCTCACAGCAGTTGTGAGCAAGCTTTGTAGAGTTTACAGGGCTAAATAGTTTGGATTTTTCTCCAGGATTCATTTGTGATGACTGATGTTTTGAATTCACTACCTGGTAGCTTGATGAAAGGACATTTACTTTAAAATACTTGTTTTGGTTGGGATGTGTGTCCTTCATTTGTCACAATTAAGCAAATATTTGGGTAAGAAAAGAATAGGATCTGTAGTAGGCCCTTTCAAACTTGCCAACACACTTGCTTCAAAACCAAATTAACTGAGAAATGAATGCAATATTCACCAGGTAAAGAAGAATTCATAATAAACTATTGAGATATTGTGCATATGAAAGTGTGCTATAGCCAAGTTTGTCCCTATGTATGTATATATTATCTATTAATTCATTCCTTTTCCTGTAGATGCCTATCTCAATGACTCTTGGTGGCTTACAGTTCAAATGCATGGTTTACTCAGTAGTTAAATCTTTTTAAGTGCCATGGAACTAGTTTGTATCATTCAATACTAGTCAGTGCAGATGGGGGGATTTCATTGGTTTACAGTTGTTGGATTTGTAAACAGAACACTTGCATTTACTACTCTAGAGTGCAGCTGATTTCAAAACATCCCGGAAGCATTTCTCTATAGTACCCTAATGCTGCACTAAAATAATTTAATAATTTATCATTAATCATTTTATAATAAAATTAGTGTGCATTAAAATAACTAAATGAAAAGATTTTTTAGCATTGTGGAGTCCATTCTTTAGACCAAGGTTTAGTCAAGATCGCAGCTACAGAATTCCTTGAATAACTGCAATCCAAATGTTAGCCATGTTCACCTTTGTGGAGTATGTTTAATTTAACTTACTGTCTGAAACAGCAGTAGCATGCAAAATAATGCTTTTTAATCAAATTTTAAGTTCCAGTTGGATTTCTGGAATTTAAATCTTTGAATGGAAGGCAGAGGTTATTTAGCACAAATCCATGTAAATGAACTCCCACATTGATTTCACTTCCTTTCCCTTCCATATATTAAATGCAGCTGAATATGGTTGGATAGGAGCTACTCTATAAATACTGTCCTGTAATAAGAACAATCAGGCTGTTGTGATATTAAACATTCTATTAAACCTTAATTTCTCTTCTGCATATGCAAGCACATCTTGTTATCTTCCTTTTTCAATATAATAATCACATATTAATGAAAACAAAAGCAGAAGTAAATCAGCAAGACTAATACAAAGAACACTATGATCTGGCAACACATTTCTTCAGAAACAAATTAACTGAGAAATGAATGCTGCATTCAGTAGGCAAAGAAGAAAATTCATAATAAACTGTTAAATATTGTACATACGAAAATCTGCTGCAGCTGAGCTTGTCCCAAAAGCAGTCTGAGAGCTTCTTGGCTGAATAGGCATATTGGGCAGAGAGTCATTATGCGAGTTGGCCAAAGCAAGTTGTCCCATTTCAAAGGCAGGGGAGGACTTTCAGGGTACTAACCAGTCCCGCAGCCACATGTTCCTCTATGAACTCCAAGCAAGGCTCCAGAGCCATTGGCAGTGCCAGCGGGTGACGCCCAGGGAAAGGGCCTTCTCTGTGGTGGGAACGACCCTCTGGAACGACCTACCCCCCGAACTTAGAACAACCACGGACCTCCGCTCCTTCTGCCAAAAGTTAAAAACTTACTTCTTTCATCAGGCCGGCCAGGCCTAAGCTATCCTACCCTAGCCTGTAGTATAAATTGAGTTTGTTTTAATAAGAATTGTAGGGAATAGTATTAAGGGTTTTTAAAGGTTTTAAGATTTTAAAATTTTAGCGCAAGGTAAATTATTTAATTCGATTTTAAATATTGTATTGTTGTATTTATAGATATGTTTTTTAAAATCCTGGGCACCGCCCCGAGTCCCTTCGGGGAGAGGGGGCGGTCTATAAATCAAATAAATAATAATAATAATGTTTCCACACCTTTCTGAAAGGCCATACCAGTTGGAATTCTTTAGCAGATGGGGTCCGTAACATACCTTCCCTGCCTGACTGGGTGGGATGGACTGATGAAATACAATGAAGAATGTTCCATAAGTAACTTGACCTCATGCCATGCTTTAAAAGTCATAACCAATATCTTGAAATGGAAAAGGAAGTAAACTGGCATGCAGTGAAGCTTATGCAGCATATATGTTACATGCATACCCAACACTGCCCACAAGGCTGCATTCTGTACTAGCTGAAGCTTCCTTATACTTTTCAAGGGTAACCCATGCAGAGTGTATTGCAACAGTTCAAATAGGAGATGACCAGCGAATGGTGTGGCCAAGTAACCTGTCCAGGAAAGGATTCACATTGAAACATAGAAAAGTGATGGCTGAAAATAGTCCATCAAATCTACTGTTTGTTTGAGTTTTTCTTGTTTTCTTTTAATTTATTTATTATTATTTTTTATATTTTTAGGGTTTTACTTTTTAATTTAAATTTAATGATTAATTTAGTTGTTTTAGTATGAAACATTTGCCACATCAGAGAAATGAATTTTTTTCCATTTTATATAATTTATTTCCAGGTAGAGTGTTTCTCAATACATGGGGTTCTCAGTTCCTATGATGGGAGATATAGTCCAACCAAAGACCAAAAGACCAAAAGGTTGGGAAGACTGTGCAGTCTGTAGCCTAAAGCTGAGGTTAAGGCATCATCATAGCAAATCTTTTGAGGGGGGAGGGAAGGTTTAGCAAAAGTGAGCATTTTTATAAAGAAGAGGGACTGTTTTGATATCACACTTTATAAAATTTCCTCCCCCTCCCTTTTTTAAAAAAAACAACCCACATCCATTTCCTTCCTAGGATCTGCTGTGAGTGGGACAGATTAAACGGTTGATTCTTTTAGATGGCCATTGTGCTTTATCAGATTGTATTAATTACATATCCTTCAAAAGAAGGGTAAACATTGCTGCCATTTGGATAGCAGGCCAATGGCAACATGATGGATATGATCCTGGTCACCCTGCGCTGTTGACCCTTTTAATTGGCCTCTTTAAATGTTTCATGCAGCGAGAAAGAAATTCAATCAGCACCAGGAACTGCTGATTCCTATGAAAAAAGTGATTGTTTGATAAACCTTATAATGTCACCTACAGTATCACTGCACATTAGCCCAAATGCCAGAACCTAGTATATCCCTTACTGGTGGTTCTGCATACTGAACAGTAAAACTGTGAATAATGAGGGCCTGATTATACAAAAAAGACTCTTGCCCCATGGGTATGAATGATGAACTACTCCATTAAAAATTACGGTACGCCAGTGTCAGCCTTACATCAGCAAAATGAGCAGGTACAAAAAAAATGTGGAGAGATGTTTAGCATTCGGATGGAGCTATAGCGTTAACTTTCTTTGCACCAGGAAGTACTTTGGATGGCATCGTGGTCAGCAGCAACAGCCCTCTCTGGCATCAGGAATGTTGATGTTCCTCAACAATATCATTGCTGACATTGCCATCAAAGCAGGGGTGAAATCCAGCAGGTTCTGACAGGTTCTGGAGAACCAGCAGCAGAAATTTTGAGTCGTTCGGAGAACCGGAAAATGCCACCTCCGGCTGGCCCCAGAGTGGGGTGGGAATGGAGATTTTGCAATATCCTTTCCCCAGGAGTGGGAAGGTAATGGGGATTTAGATTTAGATTTTAGATTTAGATTTTATTAAATTTATATACCGCCCTATTCTCCATGGTAGGACTCAAGGCGGTGCAGTATCCTTCCCCTGCCACGCCCACCAAACCATGCCCCCAGAACCGGTAGTAACAAAATTTGAATTTCACCACAGGACACAAGATTACAATACAGGCCATTACATCAGGAATTAGAACAAGAAGTAGAAGCTATCAATTTAGGGCAATGTAATCCCATCATCTGAACAAGAAAAAAATAGTCTCTGTTTTCTGTGAACTCATCTGAATAAATTCCATGGAAGAATGAGAGACAAACATTACAGGAGAGACATGAACAGCTGCAATTTGTCCTCTCATTGAGGACTCGGATCCACAGAGTTTCTGGAGATGATAACTGTCACTGGGCAGCTAGTTGTGTTAATATCACAAAGTCTGTCCACAGTCCATTCCTAGTCACCAATTTAGCCCACAGAACCGGTAGTAAAAAAAAAAATGAATTTTACCATTGCATCAAAGGTAAGCTACCATTCCTACAGAGTTTTACTCATCTGAGTTGTTTCTCACAATTCAGAGGGGAATTTAAATAGTTTGGGAAAACCTTATTAAACTTCATTTAGCAGATCTGGAGATCTTGAAGCACCCAGGTTTCAGAGGGATTCATTATAGAGCTTTAATAATAATAATCTTTATTGTCATAAAAGTACAATGAAATTTACATAGAAACAATCATGTTCAGACAGTCATAGTGTCTTCTGAGAAAGAAGTAATTACACTGAAGAATATTAGAAGCTGGTTCGCATTTACTTGTAATTTGTTTGGAAAGTTGGCATGTTGGACTTGCTCATGAATGCATTATTTTCTCATGACTGCTGGCCAATATATTTTAGAGCCCAGTGTTTGAAGTGATATAGGGGATAAAACATTGTTTCTGATACCAGGCATGTGACATATCTGAAGAGATGAAATGATCATCACAAAATCAGTAGGAGGTGGATGGTTATATGTGAGCCAATATTGTGTCATTAAAAGGAGTTAGCAAAAACTTTTTTCCTTTAAGAAACAAATATTCCAATTGTAGAATTCAGTTTGTCCTCAACTTATGACCAACTGAGCCCAAAATGTATGTTGTTAAGTGAGAAATTTGTTGTGAGTTTTGTCCCATTTTACAACTTTTCTTGCTACATTTGTTAAGTGAATCACTGCCGCTGTTAAATTAGTACAATAACATGATTGTTAAGTGAATCTGATTTCCTCATTGACTTTGCTTGTCCGAAGGTCACAAAAGGCAATCTACATGACTCCAGGACACTGCAACCGTCATAAATGTGAGTCAGTTGTCAAGCCTCCGAATGTAAATCACGTTACCATGGGGAATGCTATAACAGTCATAAGTGTGAAAAACGGTCATAAGTCACTTTTTTCAGTGATGTAACTTCGAACGGCCACTAAATGAACTGTTGTAAATTGAGGACCACCTGAACTAACTTTGGAGATGCTTTGTGTAGTTTGGGCTAGATGTGCTCTTCCATCTTCCACCTAGCTCCCAGAGTGGTTTGAGAATAAAATACAAGGAAAAGAAGGTCATATGGACTGACCTGAGCCATTTGGAGGAGAAGTAGGATATGTATGTAATAAATAAAAAATATAATGTATCGCTATAATTTGCTCAAGGGAAGAGAAATAATCAATTTTAAATTGACAAATAAATCAAGATGCATTTATTGATTGGTTTGAAAGATTTACATTCTATTTTATAAATCAATAATTTGTTCCCAAAGCAGCTTGCAATGCTTTTTAAAATCAAGTCCATCAACTCCTTGCCCTAGGAGTGGGGCAGAAATTGAGATTTTACAGTATCCTTCCCCTGCCATGCCTGCCATGCCATGCTTTATCCCACCCACCAAGCTCCACCCACAGAACCAGTAAGAGAGAAAAGAGAGAAAAGAAAAAAGAAAAAAACTAGCATGTGCATTGAGTGATTGTGGTTGAATTCAAAAGTCTCACAGCCCAAGGATAGAAGCTATCTTTAAACCTGTTTGTTTGGTTTGCTATACTTAGATATCTTCTGCCTGATGGTAGAAGTGCAAAGAGATACCAACCAGGGTGTGAATCATCTATGAGAATCTTCTTTACAGCTAAAGAATCTTCTTTACAGCTAAAGCAGCGAGATCTGGCGATATTATCCAGTGATGTCAGAGGGCAGCCGATGGTTTTTTGTGCCGAATTGATCACTCTCTATAGTGCCTTCCTCTCCGCAACTGTTAAACCAGCATACCACACTGTGATACAATATGTGAGGACACTTTCTATGGTGGACCGATAGAAAGAGGTCATCAGCTGTTGTTCCACCTGATTTTTCCGCAGGTGTTTTGATGTTATCAAGCTAGTGTGTTCTTTGCTTTCCCCTTCTTGTTCCACTAACCATTAACTAACCACTAACATGGCCAAAGTAAATCAGATGTAGTTTTATGATTTTAGCTTCTAGTGATGTGTCTGATTTTCTATCATTTAGCACCGCTCTGTTAATTACTCTGGCTGTCCATGGTGCATACAATAATTTAGGCCAGCACCACACTTCAAAGACATCAATTCTTCTTCGATCAGCCATTCTCAGTGTCCAACTCTTATACCCATACATCATTAAAGAGAAGACTATTGCTCTAACCAGCCTGCTTTTTGTATTTATATCAACATCTATGCTTTTCCAGATTTATTCATGTAACCATTGCAGTTTGGCCTAAGGTTATCCTGCATTTGATTTCAGAAGTAGAACTGTCATCATGAACAATTTTAGATCCAAGGAAGATAAATTCTCAAACAATTTCAATTTCTTCCTTGTTGGTTTTAAATGTCTCGTATCCCTCTGCAGCTGTTCTCATTTTTTTTTCCTGATGTTAAGACTCAATCCTACTTTTTCACTTTTGTCCTTGATTTTCCAGGCAATTTTTTTCCAGGTCTTCCTTATTTTCAGCCAATAGTGTTGTATCATCTGCATACCTCAAATTATGTACGGTTCTTCCCCAATCTTTGTTCCATCATCAGGCAATTCCAGACCTAATTTCCACATGATCACTTCAGCATATAGATTGAACAAAAAACGAGAAAAAATACATATCTGTCTAATTCCCTGACTGATTTTGAACTAATCTGTGTCACCATAAAAAGTTCTGTGTTGTCTCCTGATCAGTATACATGCATCTAATGAATCTGATCAGGTGGGTTGGATTACCAAGATCACGCAAATCTGCCCATAGCTTATTGTGTTCTACACAGCCAAAAGCTTTTCTATAGCAACAGCACTTAGACTTATATACCGCTTTACAGTGCTTTATAGCTTCTCTAAGCAGTTTACAGAGTCAGCATAGTACCCTCAACAATCTGAGTCCTCATTTTACTGATCTCAGAAGGAAAGAAGGCTGAGTCAACCCTGAGCCATGGAAATCGAATTGCTGAACTGCTGGCAGCCAGCAGTCAGAATTAGCCTGCAATACTGCATTCTAACCACTGCGCCACATATAAAGATCCTTTTGATAGTCACGTGCCTTTTCATAATCCATTTAAGATTGGCAATGTGATCTCGAGTGCCGCATTCCTTTCTAAAACCAGCTTGTACATCAGGTAACTCTTGATCGATGACGTTCTCTGTAGCCTCTGTTTAATGATTTTTAACAAAATCTTGCTTGCATGAGAAATCAATGCAATCATGTGATAGTTGGAGCAGTCTCTGGCATCGTCTTTCTTTACTAATGGGATAAAAACAGATCTTTTCCAGTCCTGAGGGCGTTGACATGTAGTCCATATCTCTTGACCCAGGGCAGTGATGATGTCAATTGGCACTGATCTTAGTAATTCCACAGGTATTCCATCAATATCTGGCCCCTTCCAATTTGGCAATTTACCCATGGCCCATTCTACTTCTACTTGGTTCTTTATTAATTGGGCTGTCATCATTAATATAAATATAGATAAACAGGTGTGTGTAGAAATATTAGAACATTGTTTTCCCCAGAAGTATATAAACACCACTAATTTATTTATCCCAAAGATGCTTTTTCAAGAGGCCAACTGGACTTTCTGATTTTTCTTTGGAGACATTTTGCTTCTCATCCAAGAAGCTTCTTCAGCTCTGAAGCTTCTTAGATGAGAAGCAAAAGTCTTCAAAGAAAAACCAGAAAGTCCAGTTGCCTCTTGAAAAAGCATCTTTGGGACAACCATGAACTGGATGACTGAGACTAATTTATTTATCTATTACATTTATATGGCCACCTATCTCAACAAATGCTTTTGGATGGCAAAGAGAATTAAAATGGAAACAATTAAGGCATTACAAAAATTGAAATACAAATCAGCTGAGTAACATCAAACTTAAGTTCCTGTGGTGGCACAGTAGTTAGAATGCAATATTGCAAGCTAATTCTGCTGACTGCCAGCAGTTCAATTGATACCAGCTCAAGGTTGATTCAGCCCTCCATCCTTCTGAGGTTGGTAAAAGGAGGACCAGATTGTTGGGAGGAATATGCTGACTCTATAAACAACTTAGGGCTGTAAAAACATTATAAAGTGTTATAAAAGACATGCTGTTGTTATTGCTAAATCACAAATACAACCTGCACACACTCGAGGCCCAAGCATGTGCCCAAAGCTGGGTCTTTAGGACTTTATAAAAAGCCAATGCCCAGGTTGCCCGATTGGATCAAACGGATAGAAACAATTGGGTGGAAATGGTCCCTCAAGCAACCCAGTCCTAAGCCATGAGAAGCTTTAATGGTGACAATCAGCAACTTGAATTACTCTCAGAAGCATTCTGGCCATTGCTGAAAAACTGCTGGTTAGACAAAGAAGAACAGAAAATGTGTTTAGTTTTTAAATAGAGGACTACCAATTTTAATTTTTTTTTCTGGGAAGTATAGAAATGCAACGAATTAAATTTGCTGTCTTCAAGTTCAGTTCTCTTTATGTGCCTATATTGAAGATGTCGGAAGAAAAATCCATCTGGTTCAGTTCCAAACCAGGAGAAAGACCTGGAAACAAAATGGAGACTGAATGAAAAGAAGGTCCATTTATTGGTGAATAGAACCACCAGGATATTATATTTATATATTTATATTTATTCAATTTATACCCCGCCCTTCTCCACACGGACCCAGGGCGGCGCACAGGAAAATTAAAATACATACAAAACATCATATAAAATTTAAAAAACTAATTCAATAGAACCTGTGCTAAAACCAGATTAAAATCCCCAAATTTAAAAACTATCTAAAAGTCAGTATAGGAGGCTACGCTAGGCCGGCTAGATGGAACAAATGTGTCTTAAGACACTTGCGGAAGAGGCGGAGGTCAGAGATGGTGCGAAGTTCAGGGGGTAAGTCGTTCCAAAGGGCTGGACCTGCCACAGAGAAGGCTCTCCCCCTGGGTGTCGCCAGTCGGCATTGTCCGGCTGACGGCACCCTGAGGAGGCCTTCTCTGTGGGAGCGTATTGGTCTGAGGGATGTATGGGGCAGGAGGCGGTCTCGCATATAACTAGGCCCCGAGCCATGGAGCGCTTTAAAGATGGTCGTCAGAACCTTGAAGCGCACCCGAAAGACCACAGGAAGCCAGTGCAGCTCGCGCAGGATAGGTGTTATGTGGGAGTGTCTAGGCGCTCCCGTAATCACCCGCGCGGCTGCATTCTGGACTAACTGCAGCTTTCGAGTGCACCTCAAGGGAAGCCCCATGTAGAGAGCATTAAAGTAGTCGAGTCGAGAGGTCACGAGGGCCTGAGTGACTGTACGAAGGGCAGCCCGGTCCAGTAAGGGCCGCAATTGGCGCATCAGGCGTACCTGATGGAAAGCCCCCCTGGCCACGGCCGCCACATGGTCCTCCATGGACAGCCGGGAATCCAGGAGGACACCCAAATTGCGCGCCCTCTCCACGGGGGCCGGTGTTTCGCCCCCAATGGCCAGAGTTGGAATAATCTGGCTGAACCGGGGTGCCGGAAGCCACAGCCACTCAGTCTTGGACGGGTTGAGCCTGAGTTTGTTACTACCCATCCAGATCCGTACGGCCTCCAAACACCGGGACATGACCTCGACGGCATCGTTGGGGTGGATTTGTGGTTCTGGTGCAGCTGAACAAATGGCTGAATGAGTAGATGGATCTTTATAGGTTTCTGTGACTTTGAAGTTTGAACTGATCTGGGGGTGGTGCAAAGAAGGGGCTTGTGTTCTGAAAGGGTGTTTGGGCAATTCCTATTGTGGCTTAATGGTTTTGTCCTGTGTTGGATCTTGGGTGAGGGACAACTTTCTAATCCTACCATTCTGCCTTTGTTAGCTGTCAAACTTTGCTGCAAGGAGTTTCAAAGTATCCTGCCTTGAATGGATTATCAAATCTACATCTATATAAATAAAAATGTAAAATAGTTTGTACGAATCCACTAATCTCAAAAACTACTGGACCGATTTACCTCAATTTTTCACACAATGTTCACAAGGACTTCCGATAATAGAATACCTACTCATTTTGTGCCTAGCACACATGTGTCATGTGCAAGGTACATAAATGTAAAATGTACTCACTGATCATGTTTTCACCTCCCTGTAGCCCCGCCCACCTGGCATTTCCAACAGTCATTTCCTCAAGAGCACTGTACGGAAGCCTAAAAGGGCCAAGACAAGGCACAGAGGATAGCAAACTCCCAGGTGGCCCATAGAGAGGGGGGGGGAGAAAAAGAAGGACTAGGGGAGACATGATAGCAGCCTTCCAATATCTCAGGGGTTGCCACAAAGAAGAGGGAGTCAAACTATTCTCCAAAGTACCGGAGGGCAGAACAAGAAGCAATGGGTGGAAACTAATGAAGGAGAGAAGCAACTTAGAACTGAGGAGAAATTTCCTGACAGTTAGAACAATTAATCAGTGGAACAGAAGTTGCCTCCAGAAGTTGTGAACGCCCCAACACTGCAAGTCTTCAAGAAGATGTTGGATAGCCATTTGTCTGAAATGGTATAGGGCAGTGATGGCTAACCTTTTTTGGCTTGCATGCCAAAAGCAGGGGGAGTGCAGGGGTGATGTGCACAGGTGTGCCACATCCATAATGTTATGTGCATGACCTCCTGCATTTGGCATGCTTTTTACGTCCTCCCCAGGCTCCAGAGGGTTTATAGGAGCCTGGGGAGGGTGAAAACAGCCTTCCCCCACCTCCAGAGGGCAAAAACAGCCTCAAAAGAAGGTCTAAATCAGCTGGCCAGGGCACACATACACACTGAAGCTGACAGGGCAATGCCTCGTATGCCCTAAGAAATGGTTCTGTGTGCCACCTGTGGTACCCGTGCCATAGGTTCGCCATCATGGGTATAGGGCTTCCTGCCTAGGCAGGGTGTTGGACTAGATGACCTCCAAGGTCCCTTCCAACTCTGCTATTGTATTATTGTATTACAGTAGGTAGATAGAGGGATAGATAGAGAGGGAGAAATAAGTAGGTATGTAGGTAGATAGGGTGATAGATAGAGAGGGAGAAATACAGTAGGTAGGTAGAGGGAGAAAGGAAGAAATATAGTAGGTAGGTAGCTAGGTAGGTGGATAGATAGATAGGGAGAAATACAGTAGGTAGGTAGGTAGGGGGATAGATAGATAGGGAGAAAGACAGTGGGTGGGTAGGTAGAGGGATAGATAGAGAGGGAGAAATACAGTTGGTAGGTAGGTAGGTAGGTAGGTAGGTAGAGGGAGAAAGGAAGAAATATAGTAGGTAGGTATGTAGGTAGGTAGGTGGATAGATAGATAGATAGATAGATAGATAGATAGATAGATAGATAGATAGATAGATAGATAGATAGGGAGAAATACAATAGGTAGGTAAAGGGATAGATAGAGAGGGAGAAATACAGTAGGTAGGTAGGTAGGTAGGTAGAGGAATAGAGAGAGGGAGAAATACAGTAGGCAGGTAGGTAGGTAGAGGGATAGAGAGGGGGAAATACAGTAGGTAGGTAGGTAGATAGATGGAGAAAGGAAGAAATACAGTAGGTAGGTAGGTAGAAGGATAGATAGAGAGGGAGTTAGGTAGTTAGGTAGAGGGATAGATAGAGAGGGAGAAATACAGTAGGTAGGTAGGTTGGGGGTTATATGGTGGTTGTGTGTATGTGTGCAGGTGTAGATCTACACACAGATTGGTTGGCCATTTAACCAGACTGGGCCACAGCAACGCGTGGCTGGGTATAGCTAGTTTCTAAAAGGAAACTGGCCTCCTCAGTTTCTGTTTGAGGGCAGAGAGACTGGGGCTGGTTTCTGTCCCCCTTAAGATTTTTTCCTTATTTCTTCTTTAAGGGAAATATTCTATCCTGCAGTGGTTGATTTTTTTTTACTACCGGTTCTGTGGGCATGGCTTGGTCGGTGTGGCTTTGTGGGTGTGGCAGGGGAAGGATACTGCAAAATTCCCATTCCCTTCCGATCAGCTGGGACTCAGGAGGCAGAGAATAGATGGGGGCTGGGCCAGTCAGATGGTATTCACCGGTTCTCTGAACTACTCAAAATTTCTGCTACCGGTTCTCCAGAACTGGTTAGAACCTGCTGAATACCATCTCTGCTATCCTGCCTTTTTAAATATTTCCCAATTCGCTTTACCTGTCACAATCATCTGCAAAAACTGCTGCCAGCATTTTCCATTGATTCTGAAGCATTGCTTTCTTTTAATCCATAATTGCATATAGCTGCACATCAAAAGCTGTTGTAATTTACATCCTATTTCTTGCAACTGCTATCCTAAGCTTCTTTCTAAGGCCCAATGTGAAGCTGTTTGATTACTAGAAAACAGAGTTATGAGCTGCTATCAAGTGCCCTTATTGATACTTGACAGCATGAATTCTCCTTTATTGGAATAATTACCAGCGAGTTAAGAATTGGTAATATCATTTGTGTTCTATTTATGCCTTTGAGATGAGAAGCAATCACACATTGGCATTGCTGTTTGATAGCTTCATTTCAGGGCAAACGTGTTGCTCTAGAATTGAGAGATAAATAAAGGAGTTATAAGCCAAACTGTAAATTAGGTGCACTGCAAGGAGAAGATGAGGCCCTGCCGTATAACAACCAATGCAAGATAAAAGCAATGCAATTAGAGAGCGCAAGAAACACTCAATGATGCATATTATATAAGGAACATAAAATTTTACATCATCTGCCGGTCTTCCAATTTACGGCAAATCAGACAGCTGAAACCTGGAGCTGAAATTACAGAGATGAACCCAGGTCTCGCACCTACATGACACACCAAGGTGGTTGTATGCAATTTGTCACATATTTGCAGCAAGTGATTTGCTTTAAGTGAGTGGGAACAATAAATACTTTCCTGTCATTTACCTGCTGAACTGGGATTTTTTTTTAAATACATCTAGGTAAATGCATTGTTTGCAGAGTAAACTGACTCTGTGTCTATTTTATTTTGGGAGCTGTTTTGTTAGTTATCAGAAACAGCTAAGAAGACAGCAAATCGGATAGAAAACATCTGCTGGTAGTAGATTGACAGGGTCAATTCTGCATCACAGGAGCACAGCCTGAGATCTTGAGTTGCATATAAACTTGTTTGAAACGAACTGCGCCTGGACTCCTCCAAATATAACTATAATTTTTAATGTAACAGAACAATTAAAAACATGGAGAGACAACAAAATAACAATATTTCGAACGTCTGTTCAGCTGTCCTCTCCCCTCCTTGGAAGTGCTTTATAGCTCCCGCTGCTCCCGAGTTCAAAACATTCTTAACGTTCCATCTCATCCTGGGCACCCTTTTTTTTTGAACTATTACCATCTGGCAGATGGTACAGGATAATTTAAAAAAGGACAAATAGGCTGAAAACAGCTTCTATCCCAGGGTAGTAACTATATAGAATTCTACTGTATAGTGCAGTGATGGCGAACCTTTTTTAACCTCGGGTGCCAAAAACACTCTTGTGGGTGCTGTCGTGGCTGCTTGCGTGCCCACCTCCATAATTTAATGTCCCCTCTTCACCTCCATGGACTTTTCAATTCAATTTTATAGAATGTGAAGGATGTGTGTTTGTGCTCTTACTTTTATAGTTATAATGTACATTGAAGATTGCATTTAATTTTGTTGTACGAGGTGCAATGACAATAAACCTAAGCCAAGCCAAGCCAAGCCAAGCCAAGCCAAGCCAAGCCAAGCCAAGCCAAGCCAAGCCAAGATAAGATAAGATAAGATAAGATAAGATAAGATAAGATAAGATAAGATAAGATAAGATAAGATAAGATAAGATAAGATAAGATAAGATAGATAAGATAAACTAATGTCTCAGAATCTGACTGGAGAAATCTCTGTAGTTTTTCTTGGCAAGATTTATCAGAAGTGGTTTGCTACTTCCTCCTTCTGAGGCTGAGAGAAAGTGACTGGCCCAAGTCAGGCAGCTGTCTTTGTATCTAAGGCAGGACTAAAACTCATAGTCTTCTGATTTCTAGTCTGATACCTTAAACATTACACCAAACTGGCTTTCATTATTTCATTTTAACATATATTAAAATTCAGAAATATATATATATATATTTGGCCTGGCTTCACCAATTCTTTGTTCTTGATCTGGAGTCCAGCTATTTAGCATGTTAGAGAAAGTCAAGTATTGTCCTTAACTGGAAACAAAAAAATAGGGCACCCTTGGTTCATAGCATCTGGAAATTTCTGCAACATGCAAGCAATATACTTCAGCCTCTGGGGTGAAAAATAAAGCTTGCTTTGTATATGTATATATGTACACTATATTGCCAAAAGTATTTGCTCACACATCCAAATAATCAGAATTAGGTGTTCCAATCACTTCCATGGCCACAGGTGTATAACATCAAGTACATAGGCATGCAGATTGTTGTGGAACAGTCTGTACAAATGTACAAATGTACAAACATTTGTGAAAGAATGGGTCGCTCTCAGGAGCTCAGTGAATTCCAGTGTGGAACTATGATAGGATGCCACCTGTGCAAGAAATCCAGTCATGAAATTTCCTTGCTCCTAAATATTCCACTGTCAACTGTCAGCTGTATTATAAGAACGTGAAAGTGTTTGGGAATGACAACAACTCAGCCACGAAGTGGTAGGCCATGCAAACTGACAGATCGGGCTCAGCAGATGCTGAGGCGCATAGTGTGAAGAAGTCACCAATGTTCTGCAGAGTCAATCGCTACAGACCTCCAAAACTGTCTCAGCAGCAGGCTATATCCACCCACTAATAGTATTCTGAGATTGCCAAAGAAATATATATTGGAATCAAATGCTTGACTGTGGAGTTGGCCTGTTGGATGTGGATTGCCCATTTCCACACTAGAAAGGCCAGAGAAAGTTGGGTAGTCGATGAATCAATTCAGACGATTCCCACATTATGGATTACCACTCTCTAGTTTAGAATTTAATAATACACTTCCGCCTTACCGTAAAGAGTCCATACTGAATTCTTGACGGTACCAATGTGCACATTTCAAAATCAAGAAAGTTCCACATGAAATGTGCACATGTTGATACATACAGGTGCCACGTTAAAAATCCCTAGCGTAATGCCAGTAGAAATAAGACATAATAAGCAAACTGAAGTTCAGGTGCTAACTAGCTATTTACAGTTTTTCTAGTTTAAACATGGATTTGGTATCTGTCTGAAAAATAGGACACATGGTCACAATAAATGCTCTTCCTAGACAGACTAATGCAAATTCAAGGCTTGGGGATGGTTATTATCATCTGATGATTTCCATGATCATTGCCATGTTTGAGCCACAATAAAAATTAATGATGAAGCCCTTAAGTGAAGTGTGAAATTTAGATGTCCTACTTTATTCTGTACTAGCGGAGACATTTCTTCTGCAACAGATTTTAAATGCAGCTGTACCTGTTTATGGCCGTAATAGTTTTATATTAATGAAAGAAGAAGAGATGTCTTTTGCAAAGCAGCTAGAAGATCTTCCATTGCTACAAAGCAGGGGAGCAAATCTGAACAAAAGATTTAATGAAACAAAGCAGTAATGAATATCCGGTTGATTAAAATAATGGAGTCATTATACAGAGTTCTGATCCAATTTCCTCAAAATGTTTCTAAGATATAGAATGGCCATGATGATTGAGAATTAAGATTAAGATATAGAATGGCCATGATGATTGAGAATTAAGATTAAGATATAGAATGGCCATGATGATTGAGAATCCTGGGAGCTATGGAGCACAATACATTGAGCTGGGCAAATATTTTTTCAACAAGCAAAATAATTGCAAAACATTGTTTAACAAAAGTAAATAGGTACTGTGGATTACATCTTATTTATTTATTTATTATTTTTATATCCCATCATAATCCCCAAGGAGTCTCATTAGTTCATACAAGTATAATAACTTATTTTATTTTATTTATTTCATCAAGCATGTATTAGATAACATATATAAGTATAAGCATGATTTTGAATACATGAAATGGATATGAATAAAAAGGAATATTAGGACAGGAATGGTAGGCACGTTGGTGTGCTTACGTATACACGCCCCTTACAGAGCTCTTAGGAATGAGGTGAGGTCAACAGTAGACAGTCTAAGGTTAAAGTTTTGGGGGTTTGGGGAAGAACCCACAGAGTCAGGTAGTGAATTCCAGGCATTGACCACTCTGTTGCTGAAGTTGTATTTTCTGCAATCGAGTTTGGAGTAGTTTACCTTAAGTTTGTCTACAATCAGAATTAAAAATAGGCCATTCTTAAAACAGGAAGAATAAGTATAAAATTAATTATGTCCTTAATAAGGTTTTATCATTTCATGAAAAATCACCAGAGAACATGCCAACCTGGCTTCAAGAGATAGGGCAAACTCAGTTTGTGTAAAATCGCTAAGAAGACTAACTCTTTTTTTTTTTTGCTTTGTTTCCCATTACATCGTTTCTGATGAATTCACTCTTCCTTCTAACTATCATGGTTGAAGTAGTGATATACCACTTTGATTTGGAAACAAAGCAGGTTCTGTAGAGGCCTATTTCTAAGGAAACAAAGCCGCTGGCCAGATTTTGGGGCACTTTGAGTAGCCTGATTTTTTTTTTTTCAGATGAGGACAACTTTGAACAATGCTACAACTTTGCTACAATGAGGGCACTAGGAGGAGGCTAGAGACTGGTCAGAATAATTGATCCAATAGAAAAAACAGCCCCTAGCAGAATTAAGCAGAATTCCAGTTGTAATATTGCTTCTTGTGGAAAGAAGAAGTGCTCTTCCACTTTCTTCTATTTACTACTTTTGTGTCTTCCAAAGGACCATCCATTCATCAAAAACAGCACCACAAATATCAGATTAGGAACACAAGTTGAAATAGGGAAGAAAATGGTAAGTGAGCACCTGTCTGCCCTGGACAAGTTCAAATCACCAGGACCGGATGGATTACACCCCAGGGTCCTGAAGGAACTGGCAGACGAGATCTCAGAACCACTGAACTATATCTTTCAGAGATCCTGGAGCACCGGGGAACTGCCAGAAGACTGGAAAAGAACAGATGTGGTTCCCATCTTCAAAAAAGGAAAAAAAACAGATCCAGGAAACTATAGACCCATCAGCCTGACCTCAATACCAGGAAAGATTCTGGAAAAGATAATTAAGCAACAAATAAGTGAACACCTAGAAGCAAACAAAGTAATAGCCAAAAGCCAACATGGGTTTGTCAAAAACAGATCATGCCAGACGAATCTAATTGCATTCTTTGACAAAGTAACAAAATCAGTGGACCAGAGGAATGCTGTTGATATAATTTACCTGGACTTCAGTAAGGCATTTGATAAAGTAGACCATAACCTACTATTAGATAAAGTAGAAAATTGTGGGTTAGACAGCAGCACCACCAAATGGATTCGTAACTGGCTGACCAACCGCACTCAACGTGTAGTCCTCAATGGAACTGCATCTACATGGAAGGAAGTATGCAGTGGAGTCCCCCAAGGCTCTGTTTTAGGCCCAGTACTCTTTAACATCTTCATCAACGATTTGGATGAGGGGATAAATGGGGAACTCATCAAATTCGCAGACGACACCAAGCTGGCAGGAATAGCCAACACTCCAGAAGATAGGCTTAAGATACAGAAGGATCTAGACAAACTTGAACATTGGGCACTGTCTAATAAAATGAAATTCAATTGTGAAAAAAGTAAGGTCCTACATATAGGCAAGAAAAACCAAATGCACAAGTACAGTATAGGTGGTACCTTGCTCAATAGTAGCAACTGTGAGAGGGATCTCGGAATCCTAGTGGACAACCATTTAAATATGAGCCAGCAGTGTGCAGCAGCTGCCAAAAAAGCCAACACAGTTCTAGGCTGCATCAACAGAGGGATAGAATCTAGATCGCGTGAAGTGTTAATGCCACTGTATAGTGCCTTGGTAAGGCCACACTTGGAATACTGCATACAGTTTTGGTCGCCACGATGTAGAAAAGACGTGGAGACTCTGGAAAGAGTGCAAAGAAGAGCAACCAAGATGATTAGAGGACTGGAGACTAAGACATATGAAGAACGGCTGCAGGAGCTGGGTATGTCTAGTTTGATGAAGAGAAGGACCAGGGGAGACATGATAGCAGTGTTCCGATATCTCAGAGGGTGCCACAAAGAAGAGGGAGTCAAACTTTTCTCCAAGGCACCTGGGGGCAGGACAAGGAGCAATGGGTGGAAACTAACCAAGGAGAGAAGCAACTTAGAACTAAGGAGAAATTTCCTAACAGTAAGAACAATTAACCTCTGGAACAGCTTGCCTCCAGCAGTTGTGAATGCCCCAACCCTGGAAGTCTTTAAAAAGATGTTAGACAGCCATTTGTCTGAAATGGTATAAGATTCCTGCCCATGCAGGGGGTTGGACTAGAAGACCTACAAGGTCCCTTCCAACTCTGCTATTGTATTGTATTGTATTCTTGGGCCAGTTGTGGGGAATGCAGCGGGATTGGAGGGGAAACAACCAACATCCTTTCCTCAATTCCAGCCAGGTATTGGGCCTGACTGATATAAATATTTTTTTAAAAAAAAAATCAAATCATATAATTTCTGCATCTATTTGTAATAGGTTAGGTGCCCTTATCCTTTTCTACCAATTTCTTTGAATATGGATCGTTTTCTTATTGTACTCTATGACTATCATTAAGTGTTGTACCTTATGATTCTTGACGAATGTATCTTTTCTTTTTATGTACACTGAGAGCATAAGCACCAAAGACAAATTCCTTGTGTGTCCAATCACACTTGGCCAATAAAGAATTCTATTCTATTCCATTCTATTCCGTTCTATTCTATTCAATCAATCAGTGGAACAGCTTGGCTCCAGAAGTTGTGAATGCCCCAACACTGCAAGTCTTTAAGAAGATGTTGGATAGCCATTTGTCTGAAACGGTATAGGGCTTCCTCCCTAGGCAGGGAGTTGGACTAGATGACCTCCAAGGTCCCTTCCAACTCTGCTATCGTATTTGTATTTATTCTATTCTATTCTATTCATAACTAGCAACAAAAAAAAATGCTATAATGCTTTCAGTTGTTCCCAGCGAGTTTTGAAACCATACTTCCCAGTTTCTTCCAAGTGTGTTCTTCCAACCTGCAGCTGTTTGGCAAATTCACGTTCATTTGGTTTTTATTGTTACTTCTAGGATGTGGCCAATTTAGCTTAATTTAAATTACTAATCTTTCCACCCAGAAAAGTATATTTGCAATCTCTTGTCCTGTATTTAAGCTTATTCGTATTGGATACCACCAGTGTTCCAAAATTTGAATTGAATTTCAGAGGTTTGTATATTAACTGTAAAAGACTTTATACACTCCAGAAAGATACGTTTTTGTTTAATAGATAAGCTTCATTTATTTTAATTAGCAAAAGTTATTGTAAAGTTTTAGATGCTTTTAATGATTGCTATATTTATTTGTGTTTCATTTTCTATTTCTTTAGTAAGTAGAAGTAGAAATAACAGCAGCTGCAATAACAGAGATGCTGTCTGACCTAATTCTCTAGCCCCCATTTTTTCTAATTTGTGCAATATTGATATCTCATCTGCTTAATTTTTTGCCAATGAAGTACTTCAAAGTGACCTTTTCTTTGTAGTCAATAATGGATTTTAAAATGACCTTGGCCCAAATTTAGAACAGTCTTGTCAATGTCCAAACCCACTGTACCTGTGTTTTAATTAATTTACTGTCAGTGGTTGCAAATTGCCAGATAATCAGAATATATTTTCATGATTTCTTGAATAAATTAGTCTATCAGAGAGCAGGCATAGGAAGCCAAGAAAGTCTTTTTACAGCTCAAACTTTGCAATCATTAACTGGTTCTCTTCTTAGTTAACCTTCTTATACTTCTTTCTCTTCTTTCTTTCAGCGGTGTAAGAGTGAGCATTCACAATCATGTTGTTATATTCTTTCCCAGAGTAGGACAAATGTTTTTTTAATAAAAACTTGATATAGAAATATGCAAAAGACTTAGATTGATATTAAAAAGCCAGCGTAAAGGTGATTTGTCTTGAAAGCTCAGCAACTAATTTATGAAATTGTGTATTTGAATAACAGCTCTCATTCTCTATTTATGAAGATTACACTTCTTTTGCATTTCATTAACATTGCTTTCATTCTGGACACAATGATAGCATATGCATTCATCAATGCCATTAGTTCTGATAGATCTCATTCTTGGTTTTTCCCTGTCTGGATTCTACCTCTACCTGTTTTGCAATGATTTTGTTTTTTCTTTTGTATTGGAAGAATAAAAATTCTAGTACTATAAAAGAACAAAAAAGATTCTTTTAGCTAGAGCATACACCATTGCTTTCATAACATGAATCATTTAATAGTATTATTATAAAACTTTCTTACAACAATACTTAGTGCATCTAATAAGGTAAAATCTGAAGTTTGGGGTTGTTTTTGCAAGCACACTGTTACTTTCAAATTAACTTCCTCTGTAACTGAGTCCTTCCAACTTGCTCCTGGTTGTCCTCTTCTCTTTCCTTCTAATTTACAATATTAAAAAAGCAGAGTTGGAAGGGACCTTGGAGGTCATCTAGTCCAACTCCCTGCCTAGGCAGGAAACCCTATACCATTTCAGACAAATGGCTATCCAACAACTTCTTAAATACTTGCAGTGTTGGGGCATTCACAACTTCTGGAGGCAAGCTGTTCCACTGATTAATTGTTCTCACTGTCAGGAAACTTCTCCTCAGTTCTAAGTTGCTTCTCTCCTTGATCAGTTTCCACCCATTGCTTCTTGTTCTGCCCTCAGGTGCTTTGGACTCCCTCTTCTTTGTGGCAACCCCTGAGATATTGGAACAGTGCTATCATGTCTCCCCTAGTCCTTCTTTTTATTAAACTAGACATACCCAGTTCCTGCAACCGTTCTTCATATGTTTTAGTCTCCAATCCCCTAATCATCTTTGTTGCTCTTCTCTGCAGTCTTTCTAGAGTCTCCATATCTTTTCTACATCATGGTGACCAAAACTGAATGCAGTATTCCAAGTGTGGCCTTACCAAGGCATTATAAAGTGGTCTAATGTTATTTCATAACATTAGACTCAGGAAACAGTTTAGAGAGGGTTGTGAAGCACTGTGAAGCGGTATATAAGTCTAAGTGCTATTGGTAGTAGAGTCTTTTTGAGAGAGCTAGGTCTTCACTTAATGTATAGTATAACAATTTTAGCCTGGTCATTTGTGCCAGCCTGCATCATCAATAAGATCTCATGTTCCTCATCCTTTTCCGAAGGCAGCTTGTACATCTGGCATTTTTAGCCCCCATGTAGAGCTTTAATCCTAAAAAATATTTTGGTAGCATATGAAAATATGGACACTGCGCAATAGTTTACATGCTCTGTTTAGTCTCTCTTTTTGGAGTTGGAACGCAGACTGACCTTTTTCAGTCGGTTGGCCACTGTGTCATTCTCAAAATTTGCTGGCCCAGCTTGGTTATAGCCTTTACGGATTCTTCTGCATCAGTTGCTCCAATGACCAGAATGCTGATGTAACTCCATCTTCAAGCCACAGAATCTATTAGTTAAAGGACACATTTCCAAGAATTCTTGGCCAAAAGATAAAACTCTAGTAATAGGAAATTGGTTGCATTCAAGTGGTTTTCTTTTCCTTAAGTCTCTCACTAACCCCTAAGTTCATCTGCAACTTTGGGTTTTATGGAACACAATTTGAAAAAACAACGTAAGCTATATAAAATATTTTCAGTATACTTTCATTATTGGTGCTATTTAGGTAGCGTATTTACTATTAACTTTGTTTGATGTGGTTAGAGTGCAATACTGCAGGCTACTTCTGCTACTTGCCGGCTGCCTGCAATTTGTCAGTTCAAATCTCATCAGGCTCAAGGTTGACTCAGCCTTCTATTCTTCGGAGACAGGTAAAATGAGGACCCAGATTGTTGGGGGAAATATGCTGACTCTGTAAACTGCTTAGAGCAGTGATGGCGAATGTATGGCACATGTGCCATAGGTGACACGTAGAGCCATTTTTGAGGGCATGCGTGGTGTTGCCCTGTCAGCTCCAGCAGCTGATTTTTGGCAGTTTTTTGCTCTCTGGAGGATTCCCTGAAGCCTCCAAAGGGCAAAAAACAGTATAACAAAGAGTATAAAGGGACCAATCTTTGCAAAGGAGAATGATAAGCGAAGGTTTTTTGACATAGGAGCACACTTGAGCATCCCCTCCCCCCGGCCTCTGCCCATTTGTGGCAGAGCAACTTCTCCCCTCGGTGGGTGTTAGCCAAAGGGAAGCAGCCAGAGCAGGGAGTGGCAGAGAAGCCTTGTGCAAAAATGCTCAGTCCACGAAGGTGCGGGGCATTAAGTTATGTGGGTGGGCACTCGAGTGAGCGTGATAGCACGCCCATATATGTTTTTGGCACCTGAGGCGAAAAAGGTTTGGCATCACTGGCTTAGAGAGAGCTGTAAAGCACTGTGAAGCGGTATATAAGTCAAAATGCTATTGCTATTGATCTGGACCTACCTACCTACCTACTGCATTTCTCCCTCCCTCTCTCTATCCCTATAGCTGCCTACCTAACTACTTACTCTATTTCTCCTTGAATCTCATGGACAGAGTATTATGACATTTTGTATTATGTCATCCTGTGGCTCACTGCTCTCTCTATATCCATCTACCTACATTTTTTACATTGCTGTTGCTTGTACCTGGCACAGGTGTGACATCTACACAATCTACACACACACACACACACACACACACACACACACACACACACACACACACACACACACACACATATATATATATATATATATATATATATATATATATATATATATATATATATATATATATATCATTGGTGCTGCATTTGTAAGGAATGTTGTGTGAAAATTTGGAAGTGATCGGTGCAGTACTTTCGGAGATTACCTGTTTTGAACAAACTCATAGTTACATTTTTATTTATATAATAGAAATAGAAATAATAGAAATATAATAGATAGATTTATATAGCTATAAGTTTTATATTATGTTGACTTGTCTCTTTTGATTATTGGCAATGAACATTAATTTTTCAAGAATTCCAACCCATTATTAGGAAGAATGAGAACAAAATTGGAAGGGTGGGATAAGAAAAGTGAAATGTTTTATTGTACTATACTAAAAGGACTAGACTTTTTATTTGGTTAGCACATAAGAAGTGAATCTTTTACAAGTTTCTAAGCAAACGTCTATTTATAATTTCTAAGGGAGGAGTCATTTTGACATTTTGGCTTCTGTTTTGGATTTTAGATGCTAACTGAATTGGAAGTTGCAAATGATATTTAAAATATTACACTGACATTTTACTTTAAGCAAAGATCACAAAAATATTATTCTTATCCTGCAAGGGCAACGTCTCAGATTTTCCACCAATGATTATGTGTGCCCGAGTTCAAATCTGGCTGTTGGCTATTCCATTCCATCTCTGAGTAAACCTGACCTTCTTAATCCAGGAAAGATTGTGGTTCAATGATAGAGAGGGAGAGGTTGCAAGTAACGGTCCCAAATTCAATCCCTTATATATTTAAGTATATGGAAGGGAAAGCTTTCTACCCAATATTTCAGAGTTGCTAACATTGAGCTTGATGAATATATAATTTACTCCCTATACATTAACTTCTTGGTTTCTTTCCCTATACTGTAGCTCCAGATACAATTATTATCCCAGTGTGCTTTTAAAAATCTTTTATGCTGCCCCTCCTAAATCAATTGGATTGAATCCAAAGTGGAATTGCAGGGGATGCTTTGGGAAGAAAACTGGTCCCTTTTCCCCCTGATTGTCTCAGAAAAGTTAAAAATAACATGCCACTGAAATCTGGCCAGTTTATCCCTCAAAATTGACATGTAAGATGCCAATTTTATTCCTAAACGATGTTCAAAACAGATTCACAAATATTAGGTCTGTTGTGAGTGGGGGATAGCTCTGAGATCAAATGTGATCTTGGACAGTAATGGTTTCCTCTTATCTTTGCTACCGGTTCAGAACTGGGAGCATGCATGTGTGTGCACTTGTTTCGCTTATGCACAGTGCTTTTGCGTATGCGCAGAACCTTCTGCCCATGCACAGAGTATTCATGATGATGTATGGCCGGGTGATCAGAGCTACCCACCGCCGCTGCTACCAGTTCGCCTGAGCCAGGGCGAATCAGCAGAATGCCACCACTGATCCTGGGGAACATGGACCTTTAGTGTCCATGCCAATTATAGCCAATGCTGGCTTGTGTATTGGGGAATGTTATCTATGGTGCTAGATACTCCCAGGTAGTTCTGGAACTCACAAAGCAGTTGTGAGATTCATGCAGTGAGAAGCCTACTTTGTTAGTAGGTGTAAGAGGATAATACATGTGGTGCATCTATATGTAAATCTTTCAACACTGCCTTAATTACTGTGGCTTTACTTTGCAGTGGTATCAGCACAACGAGCTGCTCTCATTATTGTGGATAGCTGCTAACACGATCTGTGTGTATAATTTATATTGCTGGCTATAATACTATCAAGCCCCAATATGAACATAGAATGTAATTTACGTTCCCATTTAGCTGCACTGTGTATTCCGCTTAAATTATTTCAATAGCATCCTCATCTCAGCTAGGTAATGTAACAGCTATACATTAGTAATGCCGCACTAGACACACTGTCACGTCCCTTCTGTGTGCATTTTTACACTGAAAAGCTGTAAATAAAGTGAGTTTTGCAGGCTTAGCAAATAAAAAAGTTTCAATGTATTCAGCGACAAAAGAAAATGAAATCAGGTATTAAAAAATGCCATTATGCCCATCTTGCAGAACAACAATGTGATTCACAAGGTTTTTTTAAAAAGAAAAAGAAAAGAAAAGAAAAAGAGAAAGAAGTAGGATGAAGAAGTCAACGAGGAAGAGGAGCAAGTGGGATGAAAGATACCAACATGTAAAAAAAAAAAGTTGCATCATTTTCCCTTCCCTGCAATTATCTTTTCCTTTAAACTTGAAATAAGGCACAATAAAGTTAAAATTAATGGGTTTCAAAAACCCATTAATTCAAAAACCATTTTCTTAGGCTTTCAATACTGAGAATACAGAATAAGATATAAACCCAGGTTGTGCCTAAAAACACCTTTATGGACCTTAAAAGAAGCATATCATAGAAGAGGAACTGCAGGCAAAGACAAATAGTTAATATATCAAGAACTATTGGCCAACCGTTAAGAGGAATTTAAAATTAAATCAAGACAGCAATTAAAAGCAGAAGGATATAGTTGTCAATGGTTTCTCCATTGTTCAAACTAGAACAACTAGACAAAAAGACTTATGGTATGGGGGAAAATAAGAAAGGATTTGAAGTACAAGTGTGCATTGCTGAAGAACTTGTAATTGTTAAAATTATGTTGAAATTTGAAGCAGAAAAAGAACAGGTAAAGGAACCTATGGTAAAGTGGGCCAAGAATTTTGGTTATAATTTACAGATGGATCAAGAGGAAAGTATGTGATTAAAAGAGTTGAAATTTACATTGTGTTACGATCTCGAAGAGAACTTTTATAAGCAACGTATTGTAAGTTTTGACTAGAGTGAAATTACCTAGAATAGATAGAGTAAGAGCATTTCAAATGTAGGTTGAAAATGAACAACATGAAAGGGCATTTTATCTTACTTAAAATGGGCATGTAAGAAAACGGAAACATTTTGGATTCAAATGCATACTTAGATACAGAGGATTTTAGAGATTAATATTCAGTTGAAACCAGAACCTTTCCTTTTAGAACTAATGGATAAAAAGTTAGAAATCCTTACAATAACCGTACTAGTGATGGTGCACTTAACCAATTCCACTACTTGATGCTGTATATTTTCTCTTTCTATTTTCCTTTGAGTTATATAGCCTTCTTTGATGGAGAATTGTAAGAAATTTAGAATTGACCTTGGGGAAAGTAGAAACAAGCTGCTAAGAAAGGAATTAAGAGATTACACAGTCCACAGATTAAACTGGTAAGATAAAGAAACCCAAAATAATGCTGACTTGATTTTGTTTAGCATAATATGTGACAGAGAAAGTTGTTCAATATTCTGCTTAATACTCTACAACAATAAGGTAGCATTCCTGAAATGCCTGAGTTTTGTTTCTTGAAGTGGCCTACTTTAACATTGTACTTTAACTACTTGAATGTTTTTTAAAAGATTGCAGTTTGTCAGAGTTTGTTGCAAAAATTCAAATCCAGAAAGCACACACAGGTAACTGATTCAACTGGATTCATTATTTATATACATAAGAATAGAAGGATAAATGTACAATACCAACAGGTGGTTCTTCCAAGTAAACACAAGGGAGGAGAGTTACAGGCAAACACAAGCAGTTAGCTTCATTTCAGCAGACAAGCCAGACAGACTGCTAGTTTACTAGAACGCTTCAGCTGGACTAAATCCCTCACTGTGCACTTTAATCCATTAACTGATATATTTAACATCTATTTATTGCATTTTAACATCTATTTATTACATCTTAAATGGCGGCTAACGATGCTTTTAAAATCTTTTATGACCCATGCTTTTATGTATTTAAATCTTTTACATTGTATTTATACATAATTATTTATCTATTTATCTAATTATTTATCTATATTAATGTACTCTAAGCTAGACCTATTACGACTGCGAGAGTCCCCGCTCTCGCAGGTTTGGCCCTCCGCTCTAACGAGGGCCCACCTTGATGAAGGATTCATTAATCTGGAGAGGTGGAAGAAGCGTGGTCTTAGGGGTTTTTAAATTTGTAAACTTATGTCTATTTTAGGGGGAACCAGGGAGGGGGGAGGGTATAGACAGGTAGAGGCGGGTGAAGAAAGAGAGAGCCAGGCTAGCAGGCGACAGAGGGAAGCGGAAGGTTCCGTTAGGAGGGGGGAGACACAAGTAGTTCCGACAGAGGGCATTTCCATCCAGAGGGTCGTGGGGAGAGGCAGGTCCGAGGGGAGACAAGTGTTATCCTCCCGGTTGGGGGCGCGAAGCCGTTGGCTGCAAACGGTCAAGTGCCTCAACCCCCGCAGGCTAGGTGGCCAGGGAGTACAGAGCCAGGGCCTGCGGCTGATGTTCTGCAACGCCAGGTCCGTTGTCAACAAAGCCCCCCTCGTTCATGACCTTGTGTCAGAGGGGGAGCCGGACCTGGTGGGAATTGCGGAGACCTGGTTGGGCCACGAGGGTGGACTTCCTCTCGTTGAAATGTGCCCACCAGGTTACCGCGCTTTTCATCAGCCCCGGGCCCTAGGTAGGGGTGGTGGGGTAGCGGTCATTGTAAAGGAAGGTCTTGAGCCGAGAGAGACCATTGTGCCACAGACCACCGGTTGTGAGTCCCTCTGTGTGAAGTGGGGCCTAGGGAGGCAGTTGGGCTTGCTGGTTGTATACCTGGCTCCCCGCTATGTAGCAGCAGCCCTGCCCGAGCTCCTGGAGGTGATCGCTACGGTGGCAGTTGAGACCCCCAGACTTTTAGTCATGGGGGACTTTAATCTGCCATCGGTGGGCGAATCATCCGAGGTAGCTTGGGAGTTCATGGCTTCCATGACGGCCGTGGACCTGACCCAACTAATTCAAGGCCCCACTCACGAGGGTGGACATACACCGGATCTCATCTTTGTCTCAGGCCAATGGAAGAGTGATCTGGGTATAGGGGACATAGTCATCACACCCTTGTCATGGTCAGACCACTCACTTCTCCGGCTCGACTTTCCGACCGCTGCTCCCCTCCGTGGGGAGGCGGAACCTGAGTCACCAATCTGGTTCCGCCCCAGGCGCCTGATGGACCCAGATGGGTTCCAAACCGCGCTTGGGCCAGTTCCTGTACCCCTGACCCGCGCCCCGATGGAGGACCTCGTGGCCGCATGGAATATTGCGACCACGGAAGCCTTGGATCGAGTCGGGCCCTTGCGGCCTCTCCTGCAGCGTCGAAACACCCTGGCTCCTTGGTTTACCGAGGAGCTACGGGTGATGAAACGCCGCAAGAGATGCCTAGAGGGAAGATGGAGGTCTACCCGTTCTGAATCTGACCGGACACAGGTAAGAGCCCATTTACGGACTTACATTGTGGCGCTGAGAGTAGCCAAACGTCATCATTGTGCTACTCTCATAGCATCCGCAGACAACCGCCCTGCCGCCCTGTTTAGGGTGACCCGCTCCCTCCTTCAACAGAGGGTGCGGGAAGCCCCGTTACAGGGTAGAGCAGAGGAACTTGTGATTTTTCTGCAGGAGAAAATCGCTCAGATACAGAACGAGTTAGCCCCCATTCATGGCCCAGTGGGATGCCACGAGACGGATCTTGTTTGGGAGGAGTTTGACTCCGTTACTTCCGAGGATATGGACAGGTTACGTGGGCGACTGCGAGCCACCACATGTTTATTGGACCCGTGTCCCTCCTGGCTTGTACTGGCATCCTGGGAGGTGACACGAGGCTGGCTCCAAGAGGTTGTCAACACATCCTTAAGTGAGGGTTCCTTGCCTGCTTCCCTAAAAGAAGCGATGGTGAGGCCCCTCCTTAAGAAGCCCTCTTTGGATCCAGCTCTTTTGAACAACTACCGTCCAGTCTCCAACCTTCCCTTTTTGGCGAAGGTTGTTGAGAGTGTGGTGGCACAACAGTTTCCCCGTCACCTGGAGGAAGTTGATTATCTAGATCCGCGCCAGTCCGGCTTTCGGCCCGGGCATAGCACCGAGACGGCATTGGTCGCGTTGGTTGATGATCTCTGGAGGGCCAGAGATGGGGGTTGTTCCTCCATCCTGGTCCTATTAGACCTCTCGGCGGCTTTCGATACCATCGACCATGGTATCCTATTGCATCGGCTGGGGGGGTTGGGGGTGGGAGGCACCGTTTTGCAGTGGTTCTCCTACTACCTCTCTGGCCGATCGCAATTTGTGTTGGCAGGGGGGCAGAGGTCGACCGCGAGACCCCTCACATGTGGGGTGCTTCAGGGGTCAGTCCTCTCGCCCCTCCTGTTTAACACATACATGAAGCCGCTGGGTGAGATCATCCATGGTTTTGGGGTAGAGTACCATCTATACGCTGATGACACTCAGTTGTATATATCTACCCCAAACCACCCCAACGATGCCGTAGCGGTGATATGCCAGTGCCTGGAAGCCGTACGGATCTGGATGGGAAGTAACAGACTCAGGCTCAACCCGACCAAGACCGAGTGGCTGTGGTTTCCGGCTGCCCGATTCAACCAGCTTACTCCATCGCTGGCCATAGGGGGTGAACATCTTGTCCCTGTGGATGGGGCGCGCAATTTGGGTGTCCTCCTGGATGCCCGGCTGTCCATGGAAGATCAAGTGACAGCCGTGACCAGGAGGGCGTTTTACCAGGTTCGCCTGGTTCACCAATTGCGCCCCCTATTGGATCGGGACGCCCTTCGCACAGTCACTCATGCGCTCTTGACATCCCGACTGGACTGTTGTAACTCCCTCTACATGGGGCTTCCCTTGAGGTGCACCCGGAGACTTCAGCTAGTCCAGAATGCAGCCGCGCGAGCAATTATGGGGACCGCTAGGTCTACCCACGTAACACCGCTCTTGCGCGAGCTGCACTGGCTACCTGTCGTCTTCCGGGTGCGCTTCAAGGTGTTAATTATCATCTTTAAAGCGCTCCATGGCTCGGGACCTAGCTATCTGCGGGATCGGATCCTGCCTCATACATCCTCACGGCCGATTCGCTCCCACAGAGAGGGACTTCTCCGGGTGCCGTCCACTAGACTTTGTCAGCGGGTGACGCCCAGGGGAAGGGCTCTCTCTGTGGCGGGCCCGGCTCTCTGGAACGACCTTCCCCCCGATATTAGAACGACCATGGACCTCCGCTCCTTCCGTCTTAAATTAAAAACTCACTTTTTCTATCTGGCCGGCCTGGGATAGTCTCCCTGTCTTGGGGTCTTTATTGGGTAGCTTTTAGCATAGTTAGTTTTATGGGAATTTTAGCACAGGTTAAGTTTAATTTGGTTTTAGAACTGTTTGTATATTTTTTATTGTTTTTATTCTACCTGTGCACCGCCCCGAGTCCCCATGGGGAGAGGGAGCGGTTTATAAGTATTAAAATTATTATTATTATTATTATTATTATTACTTCTCAGAGCAGCAGACTGCTTAAGTTTCTGTTTCAGTTCTCTGCACAGACTCAGATCTGTTTAAGCTCACATTGGCTGACTTAATTGCTATGCCTATTCATTGGCTGACGTTGTTACCATGTCTCTCTCAGTCATAAATATTCTAACACAGTTTTTCATCTCTCATGGAGAAAGGAATAATCATTCACTGGTGGTATAATATTTAATTTTCATTTCCCAAATTTGATTTTAGTTTTCTTTCTACAACTTGAAAAAAAACGTTGTCGGAGCATGAAAAGCTACAACAGGCTTCTTTAGCTGATGCCCTTCTAATATATTGAACTATTACTATCATCAGACCAAACCAAAGTAACCAGTAGTAAAACACAATCAAGCTACATTCCAAAAGCCTTGGAGAATGGTCTGGGCTGGAGACTGAGAAAAAAAGTCTAAGTGGAATGCATTGGGATTCTAAATGGTCAGAATAGATCAACCTTCCTCACCTTCATCTTTTCCAGATCTTTTGTGACTGCAGCTTCCAGAAGTGTCATGTTGGCTCAGAATGCTGAGAAATTCAGTCCAATAAATCTGGAAGAACTCAGATTGTGAGGGTTGACCTACATGGTAAGGGTCTGATTACAAGGGGTGGAAAGTGCCACTAGAGAATTTAGCCTATATTTCACAGCAAGCACCTAACATAAAGATTGACTAACAGGGAAAAAAAATTCAAAAGCTGTGTCTTGCTAGTATATTGATGGCTTGTAAATAATTAAGACTAAGAATCTTTCTCCAATTTTTAGACTTCTTAGCGAATAGCAAGAATATCTACAGGGAAGCGAATCAGAGCGGCGATGTCTTATCATTCAGACAACTGTGATTTTCAAGACCTGACAATAAATCCATAAGAAGAAATGGGATTTCAGTTCAAGTGTACCCAATTCTAAGTCATACTGACCTTGCTGGTCCACTCTAAATTTGCTTTTCACAAGGGTCCACTTTCATGAGGTCACCAGGAGAGAAACTTGATTCAAGGAGATCTGACATGTTAGGCTTTTTGCCATTGCTGACTTAAAATGGTGGAAAAACAATATGGTATGAGATTTGCTGTCCCTCCTGCCAGTCATATCCTACTCATGTTATTTATTTATTTATTTATTTATTCAATTTATACCCCGCCCTTCTCCAAACGGACCCAGGGCGGCGCACAGGAAAATTAAAATACATACAAAACATCATATAAAATTTAAAAAACTAATTCAATATAACTAATATAACTAATTCAATAATTCAATTATCACGATTTCAAAACATTGCAGTTACCTTCATGCTTTCAAGGTGAGTAAGGCTTGGAGACTTTACACATCAAGAAGTTGTTCTCACCAGTGGTCAAATAAAAGAGAAAATAACATCTAACTATTGAGGACAATACAGTTGAGGACAATACAGACTGTATAACAGTGATGGCTAATCTTTTCCCCATCATGTGCCAAAAGTGGGGGGAGCACAGGGGGTCATGCATGGGCGTGCCCAAACCCACAATGCTATGTGTGTGCCCCCAAATGCATGCGCATACAACCCACCCACCCCCACGCAGCATGCACGATCCCCCCCACTTTCCCCCCTGTTTTTGGCTCACAATTGACCCATTTTTTGCTCTACCCAGGCTCCAGAGGCTTTCTAGGAGCCTGGGGAGGGTGAAAATGCCCCCCCTCCAGAGGCTTTCCTGAAGCCTACAAAGGGTGAAAAATGACCCTATGGGCAAACCAGAAATCTCTTTCCCAAACTTCCAGTTTGCCCATAGGGCCATTGTTCGCCCTCTGGAGGCTTCAGGGAAGCCTCCTAAGGCCTCTGGAGCGTGGAAAATGGCCCAATGCGCAAACTGGAAGTCCATTCCCTGCAGCCTTCAGAGGGTGAAAAACGACCTAAAATAAAGGCCGAAGTCAGCTGGCCAGTGTGTGTATGCACACTGGAGCTGACAAGGCAATGCCTTGCATGCCGTAACAAATGGCTCCGTGTGCCACCTGTGGCAAATGTGCTATAGGTTCACCATCATGGCTGTATATAGTATATCCAGCTAAGGACAGCAAGGCTATCTCACTGGGGACAGAGGACACGTTTAGGACAATATTATAAAAACATGATAGGAAAAATGATGTTTCCAGAGTATCTTTGTGCTGTGGTGAGGTGGAAGTAGGGGAAAGGAATGATGTTAATAAACACATACATTCTGACTGCATGAGACTAAGAACAAATGCATACAAAGGGTTGAGAAGACAACAACAGACAGCAAATGCTGCCTCTATAAAGAGCCCGAAGAAATCGTGATGCACCTAGTTAGCTGCTTCAAGAAGATTGCACATACTGACTACAAACAACTGCGTGATAAAGTAGCAACAATGGTGCATTGGAATATCAGCAAGAAAATACTATTTGCCTGCAGGCATGAACTGGTGGAACCACAAAACAGACAAAGTAACGGAAAATGAAGCAGCTAAAGTGGCATGGGTCCTGGTTATTTGCAGAACCGCCTCCTGCCTCCATCCGACCTGTCTGCTCCCACAGGGAGGGCCTCCTCAGGGTGCCATCCGCTGGACAATTCCGGCTGGCGACTCCCAGGGGAAGGGCCTTCTCTGTGGCGGGTCCAGCCCTCTGGAACGACCTGCCCCCCGACCTTCGTACTACCACGGACCTTCGCCTCTTCCGCTGAGCATTAAAGACCTATTTTTTTCATGTGGCCGGCCTGGCATAGTTTGTTTTTACCATTGTTTTAATAAGGTCTTAAATTATTTTAGCACGGGTTAAACTTATTTAATTTAATTTTAAATTTATTCAACTGATTGTATTTATATGTATTTTATCTTTTTTTATCATCCCTGTGCACCGCCCTGAGTCCCAAATCGGGAGAGAGGGCGGTATACCAAATAAATAAATAAATAAATAAATAAATAAATAAATAAATAAATAAATAAATAAATAAATAAATAAATAAATAAATAAATAAATAAAGTAAGTAAGTAAGTAAGTAAGTAAGTAAGTAAGTAAGTAAGTAAGTAAGTAAGTAAGTAAGTAAGTAAGTAAGTAAGTAAGTAAGTAAGTAAGTAAGTAAGTAAGTGCCCTGGGACTTGCCATATGATAACGAAGACTTAATAATTGTCGATTTAGGAAGACAAAAAAGTCAGGATAGTGGATGCAGCAATATTTGGAGACAACAGAAGAGAATGTACTAGAGAAAATTACAAAATACACAGATCTGCAAATGGAAATAGAATGACTGTGCTAAAAGAAAGCAAAGGGAATAACAATAGGTGCCTTTGGTGCAATCCTAAAACAACTGAACCCCACTGGGTATTGATCAATTCCGTTGCAGTTTCAGTCATTTGCAAAGGGCTGCTTTACTTGGAACAGTCCTATGACAGTACACCATGAAAGAATAACAACTGTTTATCTCAGGTCCTTTGGAAGGACTCAATGGGTGTATAAAAATGCCAAAACCAATCTAAGCATCTTGCTGACTCTGTGACCAGGCATAATATATTAAATTTATATGCTGCCCAATTCACAGCAACTCTGGGCAGCATAAAGATGTCCTGCTGTTGTGCAGTGCACTCTTACAAATCTAGCTAGCCAGTCAAAATCTGACATTGAAGACCTTTAGAATGTCCTTCCTCTTGCCTTTTTATATCTTATATTTGGGCCATACCACCCTTTGCTACTTTTCCCTTTGCTTAGTACTGCTTCTGTGTTTCTTTATTTTCTATATTATATTATTGCTCTTTTTAAAAAATGTTAAAATATTTTTAGCATTCAGTAGTGGAATGCAAGTGACCTGAGCTTTTTTAGCATAGTGGACAGGGGACAGAGGCAGGGAGGGAGGGAAGAAGGAAGGAAATTTACTATTACATGTATAATGCAGAATGGTGAGATAAAATTGACTGCATCATATCCTACTCATGTGCAAAGCAAACCTGCTGTGGCTCAGTATTTGGATTTATACATGACAGGGAATGCTTCACAGAGCAAAACTTCAAAGTGTAGCTTATTCATCTTGGGCAGCAGCCTTGCCCCCCCAAACCTACTTGTTATGTGGAATCACGAGGTGATTGCTCTGTTCCACTGCTTAGAAATAATTAATAATAATTTATAATCCTGCTTCCAAGGGATTACTCACTCAAAGCTTCATCAGCGCTTGAAGTGCTGTGTGCTGGTACTATACCTACAGTTATCTAATAGTGAAAACCTTATATCACAACTACTTGCACAATGAAGACACGTTAACTCCTAAGCGTGGACAGATGCTCTTCTACTACTAATGACTTATAGCAACTTCCTAGTGTTTGTTTATTTATTTATTTATTTATTTATTTATTTATTTATTTATTTATTTATTTATTTATTTATTTATTTATTTATTTATTTATTTATTTATTTATTTATTTATTTATTTATTTATTTATTTATTTATTTATTTATTTATTTATTTATTTATTTATTTATTTATTTATTGGATTTGTATACCGCACTATCTCCCCGAAGGGACTCAGGGCGGTGCACAGGTAAATATTAAAAACAATACAAAAATACAATGTACATACAATAAAAATATATTAAATTTAAACCCATGCTAAAAACATCTTTAAAACCCATCTAAAATCCCTTACTAAAATCCCTAACAATTTGTTATTAACATCTAAGCCAGGCCAGCCAGTTAAAAAAAGTAAGTTTGAAGCTCCCGGCGGAAGAGGCGCAGGTCCGTGATGGTACGAATATTGGGGGGTAGGTCATTCCAGAGAGCCGGTCCCACCACAGAGAAGGCCCTTCCCCTGGGGGCCACCAGCCGGCATTGGCTGGCAGACGGCACCCTGAGGAGGCCCTCCCTGTGCAAGCGGACAGGACGGAGGGAGGTATGTCGTAGGATGTGTTATCTCGCCATCCCTGAAATGATATAAAGTCTACTTTCATTATTGGAATTTTTTGGGTGTGTGTGTATGCATAATGATAGTTGAATATTTTCAAAGATGCTATGGGCATACTACTATGAAAGATGCCTTGAGGAACATGCCATTACGATATTATCTGCATTGTATCTCCAGCCAGCTACAGAGGTATCTTGAAGCTGTCATTAGCTGTTCCATGGTTTGCCCTCTTCTCTCAACACAACTGTCACCATGCTGGCTGGTAATCACACAGTCAGGGCATGGCCTCTGCCCAACTCCAGTGGGCTGTTGTTGATGCTGTTGGAGGCATGTCTCTCTAGCCCTAGCCATCCACAGCCATTTTGACTTGGACTACAAATTGCTTAGGCTCCTCCCCCCTTCATCTTGGAATATCAGCCTATTAGACAGAGAACATGTTTTACTGTTTTGTTGGTATTGTTTTTTTTTAAATTTGGGAATGCTGATAATCCAGCTTTCTGTTGCTGTTTTTACTGGCTGGGTTTGCTGATGCAGTATTGCTGTTATTTAATGGCTTTATGTAGATATGTTTGCTGTGGAGATCATAAAGTAGCTATAAAGTGTAAGAATGTAAAATGGGGGAAGCTCTTGCCTGCGGCAAATTGCACGCAGGGCAGCAGCAATGAGAAAGGCAACGCCAAAGCAGAGAAAAGGGAGAAGGGATGTTGGGAACAGTGGTGGGTTCCTACTGGTTTGGACCGGTTCGGCTGAACCAGTAATGTTTTGGCGGCCTGGGTCAGTCCTGCCACGCCCCCAAACCGGTTCTCTGGACAATGCCATAGGTGCCGCCATCTTGTTTTTTGCTTCTGCGCATGCACAGAACAATTTTTATTGCACTGCACATGCATGCTCAGTGCACATCAAGCGTGTAAGTGCAGCGTGCCCATGAGCGAACTGGCAGTAATGCCTGCTGGAATCCACCCCTGCTTGGGAGGTCCATGAGAAGTATCTGAGAAAGTAATATTAATTCTGAAATCGAGAGCTTGAGAAATCAAAAACAATCAATCAATAAATTAACAAAAATGAAGGCATGTACTTTAAACAAACCATTACCCTGAAAATGTCTAGCCTGCTGGCAAACAGATTATAAGTAGGCATGAAAAAGCAGGGGGAAGATCCCAGACCTACCCACCCCACATCCACCACGCGATGATGCAAATGGTTGGTAGCATTTTCCCCACTGGTAGGTGACTGAGTGAGAAGGGAGAGTTTGACAAGGAATCTACCAATCAATGGCTTATTATGGACAGAAAGACAAATTTGCTAAGGTACATCACCTGGTGAGAATAGCCCATTTTATGTTATCACTGTTGTGTCCTCGACCTGCGACCGGTCTCGACCTACGACCGGCCGCAGGTCTTCCAGGCTGCCTCTTGGAGCCATGGCAACAGGCTGTCGCAGGCCGGCTAACCGACAGGCGCGCCTGATTGGCTGGGGCGCGTTTGGCGGGAAAGCCGGCTCCTGCTGCAGCCTGATTGGCTCCCCCGTTTGACAGCTCCCTATATAAAGAGCTGTCAAACGCCGGAGCCCCTGTCTACCGTGCTTTACTTTACTGCCTATTTCTTCTGTACTTGCAATAAAGATTCCTGTTAAGAGCAAACCTGATTCCGGACCCTGTCTTTTCTTGAAGTCATAACAATCACCTCATGGGAAAAACCCAAAGAAAACAAGATGTCAAAAAAATGAGAAAGACTGGAGAAAATAAAACAGATATGAGCTAAAATAGACACAAGCAGGGGTGAAATTCAGCAGGTTCTAACAAATTCTGGAGAACCAGTAGCGGAAATTTTGAGTAGTTCGGAGAACTGGCAAATGCCACCTCTGGCTGGTCCCAGAGTGAGGTGGGAATTGAGATTTTGCAATATCCTTCCCCCAGGAGTGGAGAGGGAATGGGGATTTTGCAGTACCCTTCCCCTGCCACGCCCACCAAGCCATGCCCCCAGAACCGGTAGTAGCAAAATTTGAATTTCACCACTGTACACAAGATTACAACACCGGCAATTACATCAGGAATTAGAACAAGAATTAGAAGCTATCAATTTAGGGCAATGTAATCCCATCATATGAACAAGAAAAAAATAGTCTTTCTTTGTGAACTCATCTGAATAAATTCTATGGAAGAATGAGAGACAAACATTACAGGAGAGACAGACTGCGCATGCGCGAAGATGGCGGTCTGCCACCGAGCGCTATGAGGGCCTCAGGAGTTGTGGGCGGCTAGGGCATGTTGCCTGGCCCGTTTGCCATCTTTTAGGGCCAGGCCCAGTGAGACGCTCACCCTGGCTTTTGAGGCCAGGATGAGCTTCCAGGGTGGGCCGGCGGCTCTGCATGGGCCATCGGAGGGAAGCTGGCCGGAGGTTCCAAAACGCTGGGGAGATTCCAAAACGCCGCGCTGCTCCGAGGCTTGAGTGGAGCGGCGCGCGGCGCGGAAGAGAGGAGAGGAATGGAGGAACAGAGCGGAGCGGAGCTGCGCGGCGTGGAGGAGAGGAGGAGAAGAGCGGTGCCGGTATGAGCTGACGAGCGGAGCTGGGACGGCCAGTGGGGGAAGAAGTGACCAGCGCTGGAGCGGACATCAGAGACCAGCGACTGTAAAGGCCTGGGGAGGCCAGACAGAACCGGACCTAGCTAGCCGAGGACCAACTGGACTGGCATGGGCTGGCAGGGTAACATCGAGGCCGCAAGGCCTGGCTGGGCCGGGCCGGGCCCAAGGAGATCTGGGCCTGGCAGGCCGAAAGATACCAGGAGTGCTGGAGGCGGTGGGGCCGAAGGAGATGCCACCGGGGACAAAGGTGGGCAGTGGAGGCTCCAGGATCGAGAAAAACTGGCCTCAGCTATTAGAACTTTTCAGCTGAGGCCCTTAAGACTCCTGGTATTGTGGGACTGGAGGAGTCCTTGAGGACTACAGGCCGGGACTAATTTACAACTGGAAGGCCAAAGCCACCCTCTACCCCCAGTCTGATATATCTACATGAACTAACTCTCCCACCTTCGATGACAAACTAATTATTTATGAACCATGATGAACCATGATTAACTATCTTTGAACCATGCATGATTTTTATGAACTTATGAACTATTTATGAACTTTCAGAGCCGGTCTAGACGTCTCCTGAGTTTAACTTGTACTATATATATTTTAACATCTATTTAATATCTTAATAACATCTAGAATTTTAATGCCCTGTCTAACAACTCCTCTGACCTTATATTTTATATATATTTATACATATTTATATATATTATATTTATGACATTCACCATGAAGTACTCTAAGGCAGACCTTATTCTACTGCGGGAGTCCCCCTACTCGCAGGTATGGCCCTCCGCGTTAACGAGGGCCCACCTTGATGAGGGATTCTGTAATCAAGAGAGGTGGGCGAGACGCAGTCTTAGGGGTTTTTTAACAAATTCTTAATTCGGCTTTTAGGGGGTTCCAGGGAGGAGGGGAGGGATAGTCTACAGTTTTAAATGGGGGATTTTAATTTGGTTTTAGCGCAGGTTTCTGTCATTTAATAGGTTTTTAAATTATATTTGGTATTATTTGTATATTGTTTTAAATTCCTGTGCGCCGCCCTGGGTCCTCTCGGAGAAGGGCGGGATATAAATTGAATAAATTGAATTGAATTGAATTGAATGAACAGCTGCAATTTGTCCTCTCAGTGAGGACTCGGATCCACAGAGTTTCTGGAGATGATAACTGTCACTGGGCAGCTAGTTGTGTTAATATCACAAAGTCCGTCCACAGTCAATTCCTAGTCACCGATTTAGTTCTTATGAAAAGAAAGCCACTCTGATGTTTTGGGATTCTATCAAAGACAAAAATAATTCAAAAAACGTCCAATGTGATTGGACATTTTGAATCAATTTGATGATCTGATTTGGACCATTGGCTTGATGAAGACATTTGACTGAGTTAAATCAAATCAAGTCAAAACTTTGCCCACCCTTAATAATCCATAGAAGATGCTGCAGAGATACCATGGGATTGCTAAAAGAGGTGGTGAAGAACCCAGGGAAATATTTTTAGTGGTTATTGTTTGGCAGTGGGGAGGAAGGGAGATATTATTTTTTGAAATTTGAAAGTCAGTAATCCTCTTTGGTGAGTTATTTCTTTTTCATACTGTTGCAATATTTTTCATACTGTAGCACCCTTTTTCATATTTTGGCAGAATTGTTTTAGAGAACTGCAAGCGCTGTTGGAAAGGGGCACTTTCAGCCTACAAGCTGTTCATGCTTTGAGGAAAACATCAACCTTCATCAAGAACGGGTTAAATATTACTCACTCGTGGCTGTTCAGCTAAAGAACTACTAACAGTACCTCCTTGTCTCGTTTGCACTTCAGTGTATGTCCTCGACTTACAAAAGTTCATTTATTGACCGCTCAAAGTTACAACAGCCTTGAAAAAAGTGATTTATGACCGTTTTTCACAGTTACAACCTTTGTAGTATTCCCATGCTCATGTGACCAAAATTCAGATGCTTGGCAACTGGCTCATACTTATGACCATTGCTGTGTCCCAGGGTCACCCTTTGACACCTTCTGAGAAGCAGAGTCAATGGGGAAGCCAGATTTACTCAACAACCAAGTTAGTAACTTATCAACTGCAGTGATTTACTTGACAACTGAAGCAAGAAAGGTCATGAAATGGGGCAAAACTCACTTAACAAATGTCTCACTTACCAACAGAAATTTTGGGTTCAATTGTGGTCATAAATTAAGGACTACCTGGTACTTCATCCCATCTCACTATTCTAACCAAAACCTTTTCTTTCTTTCTTTTTTTGAATGTTTCCTTGCAGTGAAATCTTGGCAAGCAAATTTAATAAACAAATAAACACACACAAAAAATAATAAACTGATTAAGCATCTCTAAAGCATCTCTAGCTGGATTAGATAAAAAAAGACTATCATCTACATGTTGAGAACACTCCTTTCTCTAAAGCTCTCACTGTTTTTACCTACAAACCTCAAACAGAAGCAGGGCCAGCAAATTGTCGAGTATGATTTTGTTTTTAACATTCTTTTTTTATTAAAATATAAAAAGATTTTAAAAATAACATTTTTACAAATCTGCGTAAATGTGTGCTTCCTCTAATGATTCATTTTTACATGTGAAGGTTATTTTTTGGTAGTTGTGCATTATTTTAGTTGTTTTTTTATGCAGAGGGTTCCCTAATACTCTGTTTCCCTGAAAATAAGATCTCTCCAGATAATAAGCCCAATCGGGCTTTTGAGCGCATGCACTAAAATAATCCCACTCCGAAAATATTGCAACACAGCAGCAGCCATGAGGTGATCATGCTCACCGCCTCCTGCACCTCAAAAATAATTAGACCTCCACAAAATAAGGCCAAGAGCTTATTTCTGGAGTCAAAAGAAAATAAGACCCTATCTTATTTTCTGAAAAACATAGTAGATCATTTTGGCCCACTTCTTTTTTTATTACTTGAGGAACATTGCCTACCCAAAATCAGAAAATAATGAATACTGAAGATAGTTTCAGCACATCCATATTGGTTCAGGAATCAAGAATTTGATAATTCACATTTAAATGGGACACAAACCAATTTCTATTTCGTGTATATTTTCCAGTTCTCCTTGAGATGTTCTTGGGGGAAACACCCACTTCCATTTCATCACAAAAGAGAACCAATTAAATTAGATTAAATTGCTCTTTGCCACAGCTTTTCCCTTTGCGATAAAGCCCTCAAAATGCATGTTCTTTAACTACATAGAGCTGCATGATTCAGAATACACTTGAAATCCATCTAGGGGGGAAAATGAGCTTTATTTTCACCTCTCCATCAGAGATTTAAGCATCTGTTTGTATTAATTGGCATCTCTGGAGGAAATAACTTTTGACAAAAAGGTGTGAAATCAATCTATGTAAATGCTTTTATTGCTGACAGTGTTTATAACTGTTTGACATAGTTTGATGTTAGTTCTGGGTGATGAAGTTGCAACCTGCCAAGCACACAGATGTATGGGTCCCCAGAAATTGTGCACTTAATTTGGTTTTGAAAGGAATTTTTTTTCTTTGAGGCTGCAAATCGCTCATGATCTGCTTATCAAGTAAATGAAATAGGCTACATTATTATTAAAGTTAATCTTATGTGAAGCATATTGAGGAAGATATGATGTTCATAAAAGACAAAAATTAGTTAAATGGGAATTGCCTTTCATTATATTTAATTGGCTCTGTTATTGTGATAACCTGTTAACTGTTTTAGCTTTTCTATAAGTGAGTTCATGGATTTTTTTTCTTTTTACTCTGGGAAACTGGAGATTTTCCTCCTTTGGTAAGAGGGGGTAAAACATGCTTATACCCTGTTCGAAACCTATGCAGAGGGAAATGAAAGCTTTGAGGTGTTTTGATATACAATTTTAAATGTTCCCAATATTTGACAGTTCTAATCTGGATTTGCATTTCACTCAAAGCCTGGATCCAAATCTAGATTTTCAGCAGACCATCTATATATTCAAATCTTAAAAGCTTAGAGTTTATTTATATTAATTTGAGCAAATAATGAGATAGGCAGAAAATACAGGTTTCTGTATTTTCTTGACTTACGACCACAATTGAGCCCAAAATTTATGTTGTTAAGTGAAACATTTGTTAAATGAGTTTTGCCCCATTTTACGACCTTTCTTGCCACAGTGGTTAAGTGAATCACCACTGTTGATAAGTTAGTAACATGGTTGTTAAGTGAAGCTGGTTTGCTCATTGATTTTGCTTCTCGGAAGGTAGCAAAAGGCAGTCCTATGACCTTGGGACACAGCAATGGTCATAAGTATGAATCAGTTGCCAAGCATCCGAATTTTGATCATATGAGCATGGGGATGCTACACACAAAGGTTGCAAGTGTGAAACGTGGTCATAAGTCACTTTTTTCAGGGCTGCTGTAACTTTCAATAGATACAATGTATCTATTGGTCACTAAATTAACTGTTCTAAGTCGAAGACTACCTGAAAATGTATTAAATAAATAAATCAAAAATATCTATTCAGGAGAGGAGAGTAATAGGGAAACCTAATTTCAAGAAAGAATATACCTTTTATTTTTAATTTTTTACATTTCTGAACCTCTCATCTCTCTCAAAGAGTTTTTTTTTCATTTTCTTCACCTTGTTGCAAAGAACTAACAGAGCATATAAATTCTGTCTGAATGGATTGATGCCCAGAATCTTAAGGTCAGAGTAGATGTAACACTGCCCATTATTCATACAATTAACTGTTTAATTGAATAAATAGGTAGAGCATCACTAAGATTAAGTCCCTTCATTGGAGGAGCAGAATCTGGATTATGCCTCTCACATAAACTATTTGCAACACAACAGGGAGAAGTCACTGAACCCCTTAACTGGGTCAGCTTCCTATTGATTCATTTGTACAGCATCTTGACAAATTCTTTACATTAGAAGCAGACAGCTCTACACAAGAATGTACCTTTTATTATTATTTTTATTTTGGTCTGTGGTGATCCTAAATGTTTGTTCTGTTTTGCTCCAGAAGGTACACGCTGCATATGCACTTGATGCACGCTGTGTGCGCATGCAGAGTACAGTAATCCCTCGTTAATGGGGACCGGAACCTTCCGCGAAAACTGAAAAACCGCGAAGTAGGATTCGCAATACACTATATCGGAAACTTGAGTTGGTGGACATCGTTTAAAGCAAGCACTAGGGGGCGCTTGCCTCCTACCAATGCATTTTTTTTCTATTCTGTATTTTTGAAAAACCCGCGACGCACTGAAGCCGCGAAACATGAAGCCACGAAAAACGAGGGATCACTGTACAATGAAAATTGCTGTCTGCTTGAGTAGAAGCCAAAAACAAGGTGGCAGCACCTATGGTGCAACCTGGAGAACCGATTCGGGGGTGTGGCAGGCCTGAGTCTCTACCGGTTCCAGCGACCCACGCCGCCAAGCTACTACTAGTTCAGCCAAACCGTTCGCAACTGGTAGGAACCCACCACTGCTTTATTCTGAGATCAGGATTGAAGCATTGTTTGAGTTGGGATCAAAGTATAGCTGCCTATAAATTAAAATTACAAAAATTAAACAAAAAACAAGGGTTTGGAAGGGAGAGGTGGGGTAACTTCTCGGTTAGTGCATCAACCATCTCCAGTCAGCAGCTAGTCCTTTATGCCAGGCATTATGCCCAGGTTTTAAGGTATTTCCTGACAGCTAAAAGAGAGGGAGTGGATTTTACCTCCTGTGGCAAGATGTCCCAAAGGGCAAGAGCCGTGGCTGAAAAAGTTCTTCTGGATCTCAGCAGCTGAAATTTCTTAGCTGACGGGCTCCACAGTAGCTCCCTACTGCCATTAGGAAACATGGTTCAAGGCTATCCTGAACCCATGCCATGCAGGGCTTTAAAGGTATTAGCCAACACCTTGAATTGCACCCAGAAGCAGATTGGCTTCATTTGTATCCTCTTAAGAGGGTTAGAAACATGTGCCACTCAAAATTGGTTTCACCACCACATTTCAATTACATGATCTGAGAAGACCACAGGGTCTCACAATCATCCTAGTGGGCCATAGATTGCCCATCGTCCTAAAGATTTGGCAAATCTGGTCTTGCACTGAGAAATCGGTGCAATATCAGAAATCACATTAATTCTAAAGCTACTCTTGAACAATACATAACATCATGCTAATAAAATCAAGATGGACAAATTGTAGCTTTTCTTAGCTCTTAGCAAGAAATGGATTTCCAGCATACATCCCTCAAAAAATCTTGCACAGGGGCAGATCAAAGGTAAAAGTATGGTGTGAATGAAAACCATCTGATGGTCTTTGATTACAGAGCGATCAGGTATGAGCCAAAATTTCAGGTGAAGTTTTTAACATAATGAGATTTGCATTTTGTTCTCCGCAGTGGGGATTATCCAGATGAACAATAACCATTTTATATACGGCTCAGGAGAGATTTATTTGGAACTTGATCAGATGGCATTACATGTTCATTTTCAAGATTACATAAATTGTTATTTTAATTTTGAGACACCATCTTGCATCTTTCAAGTCACAATAATTAATGCTTTACATAAAACATCTTATTTGTATTCCTCGTGAGTTGGCCTGAAACTATAGGAAGTTTGACAGACCTTCAAATTAAGCCAACTTGAAATAAAAGTTTTATTCCCTTAGTCCCTCTTGCTTTTTATTGTTTTCTATAGTTTAAATCTACATTCTAACAGGGTTTTTAAAACAGACTTTTGCAGACACAACTCTCTTGAGAACATAATGAAAATGTATATTTTTAAAATTCTGGAATGCAAGAATGTTGGCTGACTTTTAATTGTGTTTTAGGGAATTAGTTCAAGGAGTGTGTTACTTCTTCAACAAACCATGGGAACTGCATTTGGTTTTGTAATATGATGGGACAAATGCAGGTGTATAAGATAACTAAATCTGTCCAAATGTTTGTTGTAGAAGCAGAATACTTCAAGATAAACTTTTTCCTTGGGTAATTATTCAGATCTTCACCATACTTTTAGTGGTAAGAATAACTTATCATGACTAAGATACCCATTCCTTCACCACATACGTAAAAGCAGAAACCTAAAGAAAAAAAGATAGCTAAACACTTAAATCCTTTAGCAAAATTAAACCATCCATTGGATGCTAAGACATGTGATGTTTATTCAACATAAATTCAAATAAAACAGGAGTGAAATTCAGCAGGTTCTTGAGAACTGGTAGCAGAAATTTTGAGTAGTTCAGAGAACCTGCAAATACCAACTCTGGCTGGCCCCAGAGTGGGGTGGGAAAGGAGATTTTGCAATATCCTTCTTCTGCCATGCCTACCAAGCCATGCCCACAGAACCGGTAGTAAAAAAAAAAAAAGAATTTCACCACTGAAATAAAGGGTTTGCATCCACAAGATATGTGCACAAGCTGCTATGAAAAACTAGCCTTTGTCAATAGCTTACTTAATCAACATTGTAAGGGCTGACCCAGGTGTTGGGAGAAAAATGTTAAGAGGATATTCCTTCCGCTCTATACAGTTGGAATCTCCAATTCGTCCTGAATGCAGCAGTGCAGAAAGTTTTGAGTAGCTCAGGGAACACTATTGTTCCTTGAACTTCACTGGCTGTCGATCTGCTTCTGGCTGCAATTCAAGGTGTTGGCTAATACCTTTAAAGCCCTGCATGGCATGAACCACGTTTGAACCACGTTTCCTAATGGGAATGGCCCATGCTGGCAGACCTACTGTGGATCCCGTCAGCTAAGAAATTTCAGCTGCTGAGATCCAGAAGAACCTTTTCAGCCACGGCTCCTGCCCTTTGGGACATCTTGCCACAGGAGGTAAAATCCACTCCCTCTCTTTTAGCTGTCAGGAAAGACCTTAAAACCTGGGCATAATGCCTGGCATAAAGGACTGGCTGCTGACTGGAGATGGCTGATGCACTAACCGAGAAGTTACCCCACCTCTCCCTTCCAAACCCTTGTTTTTTGTTTAATTTTTGTAATTTTAATTTATAGGCAGCTATACTTTGATCTCAACTCAAACAATGCTTCAATCCTGATCTCAGTATAAAGCAGTGGTGGGTTCCTACCAGTTCGGCACGGTTTGGCTGAACTAGTAGTAGCTTGGCGGCGTGGGTCGCTGTAACTGGCAGCGGCCCAGGCCTGCCACACTCCCAAATCAGTTCTTGCCTATGGCGCCACCATCTTGTTTTTGGCTTCTACGCAAGCACAGAACAATTTTCATTGTACTTTGTACAAAGATATATACACTTTGATCCCAAGTTAATATAAAGTTATCTATGCCAATCCCAAACTCAGTATAAAGATATCTGTACTGATCCCAACTCAATATATAGGCATCAATCTAATATGTATTGATCCCAAGCTCAGTGTTAAAACCACAACGCTCCGATGGGTTGGTAAGCTTTTTGAAGCACTAAATACAAACATGTTGTAGCTATCCTTAGAGAACACCCTCAGCGGGTAGGAGCATATATTTTTAGTAAGCCTGCAGTAGCCCATTTGAGAAGCCATAAGATCTCTTTTCATCGGAGAAGAGAAAGGAGGAGTGGAAAGGGGAGAGAGGAGAAGGAGAGAAGAAGGGGAAGTAGAGAAGGGGAGGGCGTTAGAGGGAAGAAAGGAGGTAGGGAGGAGGAGGAGAAAGGGGAAAGAAAATGATGGATAAGGCACAAATATGGTGTATGGAGAGCAGAAGAGCCCTCTGGGAGTTTTCTGGGTGTTGATGGTAAAATGAAATGATGGTAAAATGGAATGATGTAAACATTTAATAATATAATATGATGTTGGCTATGTAACAGTATATATGTTGTTATTTACTTTGAAAATCGAAAATAAAATAAAAATATCTATTAAAAAAAAAGATCTCTTTTCATCAAAATTCAGACAGTTAAGGCTGCTCTGTACCACTCTCTCTGACATTTTTGTCAGAATCGTTTCTCCCATACCAGGTTTACTTATATTTCTCAACAAGTCACTTTAAACATGATACATGTAGTACCCAGATAAATAAAGATTAAGCTAATTTTAAAGAAGCGATGCTTTGCTCTGCATCTCTGCTCCCCGTTTTATTTTTTTCAGAGAGAAAATCTAAGCGTCACATCATCTCAGGTGAGAAAAGCATAGCATCCGCAGAAAAGCATAGCATCCGCAGAAAACCGCCCTGCCGCCCTGTTTAGGGTGACCCGTTCCCTCCTTCAACAGAGGGAGCGGGAAGCCCCGCTACAGGGTAGAGCAGAGGAATTTGTGATTTTTCTGCAGGAGAAAACCGCCCAGATACAGAGTGAGCTAGCCCCCATTCATGGCCCAGTGGGATGCCACGAGAGAGATCTTGTTTGGGAGGAGTTTGACCCCGTTACTTCCGAGGATATGGACAGGCTACGTGGGCGACTGCGAGCCACCACATGTTCATTGGACCCGTGCCCCTCCTGGCTTGTACTGGCATCCTGGGAGGTGACACGAGGCTGGCTCCAAGAGGTTATCAACGCATCCTTGAGTGAGGGTTCCTTGCCTGCCTCCCTAAAAGAGGCTATGGTGAGGCCCCTCCTCAAGAAGCCCTCTTTGGACCCAGCTCTTTTGAACAACTACCGTCCAGTCTCCAACCTTCCCTTTTTGGCGAAGGTTGTTGAGAGTGTGGTGGCACAACAGTTTCCCCGTCACCTGGAGGAAGTTGACTATCTAGATCCGCGCCAGTCCGGCTTTCGGCCCGGGCATAGCACCGAGACGGCATTGGTCGCGTTGGTAGATGATCTCTGGAGGGCCAGAGATGGGGGATGTTCCTCCATCCTGGTCCTATTAGACCTCTCGGCGGCTTTCGATACCATCGACCATGGTATCCTATTGCATCGGCTGGGGGGGTTGGGGGTGGGAGGCACCGTTTTACGGTGGTTCTCCTCCTACCTCTCTGGCCGATCGCAATTTGTGCGGGCAGGAGAGCAGAGGTCGACCCCGAGACCCCTCACATGCGGGGTGCCTCAGGGGTCGGTCCTCTCGCCTCTCCTGTTTAATGCATACATGAAGCCGCTGGGTGAGATCATCCGTGGTTTTGGGGTAGAATACCATCTGTACGCTGATGACACCCAGCTGTACATATCTACCCCAAACCACCCCAACGATGCCGTAGCGGTGATGTGCCAGTGCCTGGAAGCCGTGCGGATCTGGATGGGAAGTAACGGACTTAGGCTCAACCCGACCAAGACCGAGTGGCTGTGGTTTCCGGCTGCCCGATTCAAGCAGCTTTCTCCAACGCTGGCCATAGGGGGCGAACATCTTGCCCCTGTGGATGGGGCGCGCAATTTGGGTGTCCTCCTGGATACCCGGCTGTCTATGGAAGAGCAAGTGACAGCCGTGGCCAGGAGGGCGTTTTACCAGGTTCGCCTGGTTTGCCAATTGCGCCCCCTATTGGATCGAGACGCCCTTCGCACAGTCACTCATGCCCTCGTGACATCCCGACTGGACTATTGTAACTCTCTCTACATGGGGCTCCCCTTGAGGTGCACCCGGAGGCTTCAGTTAGTTCAGAATGCAGCCGCGCGAGCAATTATGGGCACCTCTAGGTTTGCCCACGTAACACCGCTCTTGCGCGAGCTGCACTGGCTACCTGTCGTCTTCCGGGTGCACTTCAAGGTGTTAATTATCATCTTCAAAGCGCTCCATGGCTCGGGACCTAGCTATCTGCGAGATCGGATCCTGCCCCACACATCCTCACGACCGATTCGCTCCCACAGAGAGGGGCTTCTCCGGGTGCCGTCCACTAGACTTTGTCAGCGGGCGACGCCCAGGGGAAGGGCGCTCTCTGTGGCGGGCCCGGCCCTCTGGAACGACCTTCCCCCTGATATTAGGACGACCACTGACCTCCGCTCCTTCCGTGTAAAATTGAAGACCTATCTTTTTCGACTGGCCGGCCTTGAATAGTTCTCTCTGTCTATTGACTCCAAATTTTAGTGGGTTCTTAATTTTATATTTTTAGCACGGGTAAATATTATTTAATTCTATTTTAATGTATGTATGCTGTATTTATTGTATATTGTTTTTAGCTTTGCCTGTGCACCGCCCCGGGTCCCTGTGGGGAGAGGGTGCGGTTAATAAATTTCAATTTCAATTTCAAATTTCAAAAGAAAAAAAAAAGACTGGCATACATCAAAGAAAGCCCATCTCTACTTTATCTGCATACATAGATTGTCCTCAGGACTTTAGATTTCTCTGCACATTTACCTTTGTGTATTCTTTTTGTCATTTGGTTCTTACTGTTAATTGGTTATTCATTCAGTCGCTGTCCTATCTCCCTGAATGGCCCTTTATGTGCTGGCTCTGTTGGGATGTATGTGTTGGGAAGAATTTATAGTTGAGCTCACACATACTGAAGAGCCAAGAGAGTTATATGGCCTATGTCCAGTGGCAGATTAAGGCTCACTGGTGCCCTAAACACTGACAAATCTTTGTGCCCCCCTCCTTTGTACATACAGTACAAATCTTCATTGGGTTTTTTTCTTTCTCAACTTTGTGGTGCTCCCTTTGGACCTGGTGCCCTAAGCACATGCTTAGTCTGCTTCATGGTTAATACACAACTGCCTATGTCCAATAAAGTAGGCTTCAAATGAGTGCCTTCTCATAAATGGTGGGCTTTTGGACAGTATCTAGACTTGCTGTTGAACCCAAAAGCACGGAAGGATTGTCGTGCTTGCAAATTGGTTCTTGCGTTCTCTTTGGACCTGTGGTAAGAAGCCCACCAGTCTCTGCTCTCTCGCATATAAAGCACCATTACTTCTACCTGTCATCGGCCTCCGCAGGTGATCCTCAGCCTATTGCTTTCCCGCCCATCATATTATCCTTCTTAGCGGGTGGCTGAAGTAAAAACCCTTGCCTATTAATTCTCCAGGGGATGAAGGCTTCAGCTCTTGCCCTTTCAAATGCCGTTTCGAAACAAAAGCAATCGGGGGAGAAAAAAATAAAGAAGACATGATTACATGTGCTCCTAGGGCATGTATCAGCATCACAAATCAATGATAAAGAGCACAGTTCCCTCTAGGGAACCTTGTTCAGAAAGCATCAAGGCAAGATTTGTTATTTTGCATACATTCCAAAACCCTTTTGCATCAAAGGTTGGGTGGACTCAATTCCATTCCCCAGCAGGAGGGCCTGAAAACTTAATACTGATTAACAACTGCCGTTTGTTTGTTAACAGTGCAAGGAACAGCAGTGTGGGTTTGCGCTTGCTATTCTTCAAACCCAGCTGCCCAGCCTTAAGTGTGGTGTAAGTAAGTATATGGATGTCTATGCACACTGAGGGATAGGATTGAGATAACGTTATCACTGTGATATGTAAACCTGATTTAAGGCTTAGTTCAGAGATGAAAACCCAGCAATGCCAGTGGCAAAAATCTGCCAAAAAATAAACAAAAAAATCTCATAATTCAGTGTATTTTGCATTGATCGTGGTTGGCTACTTTTTTAGAAGTGTCATAAGGTCCTTTTTTTGTGTTAAAATTTAAATTTACCAACAAAGAAATAAAATAAAATTTAACACAAAAATAGTGTGTCACGGAAGTGACTGGCTGCGAAGGCTCCTGGATTGAGGCTGAAAGGAGAATGCGGAACCAGTATGCTCCATCCCATATTTGGGTAGACCAGGTTGTCCTGCTAGTCCTGTCTCACCAGAAAAACACTTTATTACAAGGCGCATAACAAAACTGATTGGTTATACAGAAGGTTGCCTTAGTGCTTTGTTGGTCAGTTCGTGCCAGAGGAAGAAGACAAAACTGCATTTTCAAACCGTTTCTGTGTTTGGCTGTTTTCATTAACCCTTCGGAACCTGACAGTTTCTTTTTTGCACAAAAACATTCACCTTTCCATCAATGCTGTGGGCATGAAAATGTCACTGGATTATTATGATCTGACTACGGATTAGGTCAAAAACCTAAATGGTCTTTCCATATTATACTCTTTTAAAAAACCCTCAGCTTTCTTGGTGTAGAACCTGTGCTGGCTCCCATCTCAAGCAAGAAACTTAACTAAAATATATATGTAAGATTCTTGTATGGTTGATTATGTCTTAGAATGTGCTTTTTATGTGTGATATTCTCTACTAGGACGGAAAGAAGGAAGATATGTGTTAAATTAGTCAGTTTGGCATGAAGTGGCTAAAGCACCAGACTAGAAACAGGGAAACTGTGAGTTCTAGTCCCATTTTAGGCATGAAGGCTGGCTGAGATACTTTGGGATGCTCCCCTCGGAGAGATAGGGCGGTATATAAATTTGAATAATAAATAAATAAATAAAATCTCTGTCAGCCCAACCCATTTCAGAGAGTTCTTGTTGTGGAGAAAACAGCAGGAGAAAGGAGTATTAGGTACTTTTATCACCTTGAGTTATAAAGTCAAGTTTAATTCCACAATGGAATTTAAATAAATGTATAAAAATAAATATTTGTTAGATCCAGCTTTTTAATCTTTGTCTTTATTTCTCTCCATATACTTCCTTCCTTCCTACACTTAAATGCAGTTCTTCACACCAGAAGAGTTACTTAAAAAAAAAAAAAGTGTTGGCTAATTATTTTCAAACCATTCTTATTTAATATGATGGTAATAAAGAACTTTCTTCTTTTAAAGGAGAAGAAGATTTGCCTAGGGTACTGATGGCTAAACTTTTTTGACTTGTGTGCCAAAAACGGGGGGTGGGCACGGGGGGGGTCATGCTATGTGCGTGACCCCCTGTTTTTGGCACGCTTTTTTCGCCCTTGCCAGGCTCCAGAGGCTTTCTAGGAGCCTGGGGAGGGTGAAAACAGCCTCCCCTCCCACCTTCAGAGGCTTCAGGAGCTTCCCTGAAGCCTCCAGAGGGTGAAAAATGGCCTCAAAAGAAGGCCTAAATCAGCTGGCCAATGCACACATGTGCGCTGGAGTTGACAGGGCAATGCTTCGTGTGCCCTAAGAAATTGTTCCGCGTGCCACCTGTGGCACCTGTGCCATAGGTTCGCCATCACTGGCGTAGGGCCATGGCAGAGGTTTTACAAAGTTTGATGACCAAATTGTATATTTATTATCTCTTATGGCTCTTAAAGATTATCAAAGAAAAATGCAAAAGCTAAGAGGTCCTGGATAAAGTTTATTAACAACGAACAAGAGATTCAGCCCTTCCTTTGATTGGGCTGTTTAGTTACTTAAGAAATCTCGGACTGAAGCTGGAAGCATGTTCTGAGAAATGTTAAGAGAGGCATTTGGCTCAGTTTCATCATACAGTTGGGGGGCAACATATTTCATTGGTATTTAAAGTTTACGACTGTTGTAGCTCATTTATTCTACAGTGTAGTTCTCACCTACATATCTGAAAGGACAAGTAATTATTCTGGAAAAGATTTGATATAAATTCTTGCAAAGTGCTTAACAGTCTAGAATGCATTTATATGTTATGTAACATTTATGTTATATATTACATTGCACTACTTTACATGAGTACAGGATGCAGGTGTGCTCAGAATCATGGGAGAGAAAACTTGAAGCATGGGTATTGCACTGAAGTTTCCGGTTTTGGCTGAGGTTATTTTTTTAATCAACCTTTACTTCTGCAGAAGAGTTTTTACTGAAAGGCAACATAGAGGGAAAATGTTAGAACAATTAATCAGTGGAACAGCTTGCCTCCAGAAGCTGTGAACGCCCAAACACTGCAAGTCTTTAAGAAGATGTTGGATAGCCATCTGTCTGAAATGATATAGGGCTTCCTGCCTAGGCAGGGGGTTGGACTAGAAGTCCTCCAAGGTCCCTTCCAATTCTGCTTTGTAGTGTGTTATTGTATTATTATTTGTATGATTTTTTTCCAGATTTTGTAGTGTCTACAGGATTTTGTAAGGTTAAGACAATTAGTATTAGGAACAATTTAGGAACACGGATCTAAAGAGATACAAAAGCTAATCAATTAGGAGACTGCGCAAGCGCAAGATGGCGGGCTAACTCCGGAGTCCGTGTGGGCTATGGAGGTCGTGGGCCATTTGTGTCCCCAGCCCCTTCTTTCCAGCATTTGTGGGCTGGGGTTTCTGTGAGGGATCCATCCTGGCTTCTCAGGATGAGGTTCGTGGCATTCTTGGAGGCGCTGGGAGCGGAGGCGGCCTCGGGGACGCGGAGGACGGTGAGAGCATCGGGGCGTTCCCGGAATGGAGGCCGGTGTTGGAGCGGAGGTCGGCGTCCCCGGTGAAACAAAATGGGGGTACTGGCCGTGCGCAGGGGGCTCCCAACGCTGCTATGGTGGAGCTCACCATGGGGCCAAGACGGCGGTGAGAGCGCTGCGAGGTCAGCAGCGTCGGCCTGGTGGTGTGAAAGATAAAGAAAGAGCGAAGATGGTTGGTGAGAGAAAGAAAGAGCTTTGAACGTTGGCAGCCGCCGAGTGGCGAGGCGGCTGCCAGAGACGGCGGCGGTGGGAGCGCCGGATAGGGGAGAGTACCGGAGGATGGAGGATAAAAGGAAGAAGATATCGGCGGTGAGAGCGCCGTGAGGCTTTGGGAGAGGAACGGATGGTGCAGCCACTGGAGGCCGGGCCGACGGTGGTGGGAGCGCCGGGAGGCCAGCGGCCAAGGCGGGTGCGTAGGAGAGGGCGGCGGTGTGAGCGCCGAATGTGAGTTTGAACAACCAGGCTGACTATGTGGATTCTGCTGACCAAATTTGGATTTTGACTTTGACCATCTTTAATAACTTTAACATCTTCCCCGTGGCTTCCTAAGACCAGGATGTAAGATCTAGAGAGCTGAACCACGTGCTCCTGAAAGATGTGAACTTTGTCTAAAAGATCTTAGACCGGAAGAACTAATGTACATTAACTGATATTAACTGACATTACGAACTTATATGAACTTTAAACCTCACAGATGCACTTTACTGCACTTTATTTCACTTATGGTGCACTTTATTATTGCACTTTATTTTTAACATCTTTGAAATAACATCTATGAAATGAATTGTATCTTAATATCATGGCTAACGACTTTTTTAAAATTTTTGTATTTTAAACCCACATCCCACCATTAACTCCATCAGATATGTACTCCAGAGCTAGCCTTTTATTGCTGCGAGAGTCCCCGCTCTCGCAGGTTTGGCCCTCCGAACTATCGAGGGCCCGTCTTGAGGAAGGATTCATTAATCTGGAGAGACGGGTGAAGCGCGGCCTTAGGGGTTTTTTAATTAGGAAATTTTTGTCTATTTTAGGGGGCACTAGGGAGGGGGGTGGGTATAGACAGATTGAGACAAAAGAATCACGTGATAGAAAGGGCCGGACCAGTAGCCGACGGGAGGAGACGGAAGGTACCGATTTGAGGGGGGAACCACGAGTCGTGCCATTAGAGGGCATTCCAATCCAGAGGGTCGTGGGGAGGGGCAGGGCCGAGGGGAGACCATCCTCCCGGTTGTTGGCACGCAGCCGTTGGTTACGTTCATATATATATGTAGGTCTTTGGTTGTTCGGGTTTTCTCCTGCGTAGAATTGGAAGTATCTTCACGACGTTTCGATGAAATCTCATTCATCATCTTCAGGCTGGTGCTTCCGGCTTGGTGCTTCCAGGAGCAATATATATATATATGCTTCCAGGAGCATATATATATATATATGAAGAAACGTCGTGAAGATACTTCCAATTCTACGCAGGAGAAAACCCGAACAATCATATATATATATATATATATGAAGTGGATATTTTGTTACAGCTTCCTGTTAGGCCTATTTAAGGGAGGAGACAAACTTGTCAACCTTCTCTGCCCTTCGACTCAACCTAGAGACCATCCAGACAGAGACCTATTAAATTGCTGCTGTCTTTTTAGATATGTGTTAAAAAAATTTTTTTTTTTAAGGGATGATTAATAATTAATTAAGAGACCAGGATGGATCCATTTCGGGCTCCTTAGCCCTCGTCAGCTGACCATACTTCCCTACAGGAATTTGAACTGGTGCTTTCCAGCATTCGAAGCAGGCTTCCCTATGCCTTGAGCTAACCAGCTTCCCTGATTACATCATCCTTTCTACAGGACTTATTGATGAAGTGGATATTTTGTTACAGCTTCCTGTTAGGCCTATTTAAGGGAGGAGACAAACTTGTCAACCTTCTCTGCCCTTCGACTCAACCTAGAGACCATCCAGACAGAGACCTATTAAATTGCTGCTGTCTTTTTAGATATGTGTTAAATTGTGTTATATATATGTAATTGTTTCACAACAACCTGTTATTATTAGGCCCCAATTCAGGGAGGAAACATACTGCTTCCCTTACTGCCTATTGGCTCATCGTTAGAGACCATCCAAACAGCAAGCCAAGAATTACGTTGTATAATATTTTAGATATGTGTGTGATCAGCTCATAAAACTAACATATATATATACATATACATAATTCTTGGCTTGCTGTCTAGATGGTCTCTGGTGATGAGCCGAAAGGCAGGAAGGAAACAGTATGTCTCCTCCCTTAATTGGGGCCTATTAACAGGTTGCTATAAAACAATTACATATATATGTGTGTGTTTGTGTTTTCTGAGGTTTTCGCGGGTGTTTGTATGTAGGTCTTTGGTTGTTCGGGTTTATATATATAAATACACACACACACATACAGTATGATCAGCTCATAAATATATATATATATATATAATTTAAAATTAATCTGATTCTAAAATAATGAATTGACATCCATGAAAAAACATTTATTTGCTTGAGTCTAGTGCAGCTGTAATAGGTGAACAAATCACTCATCTTTGCCAGGCTGTCTGAAGTTAAATCAGAGCTGTTAAGTTGAAAAGGGCAAGAGTTTTCCTTCTCTCCCCCTCCCCCCCACTATGACATAGGTCAACAGCCTTGCACTCTAACTTGACCCCGGATTTTGAGGCTGCACCTACACATGTAGCTTTTTCAGAAACTGGCAATTTCACATATTATTTTTGTTTTGTCTCTGATATTTCTCGCTTCTTAGCTGAGACAAGTCACACCCGTTCCTGCTGCATTTCTTTCCCTCTTCTCAATCTCTGATACTTGCTCCCCTCCATTTCCTCCTTACAGATCTTCAACTAAAGGCATCCGAAAGCGATACCTTTTTTTTTTTTGCATTCATGGTGGGGTTTGTTGTGTTAGGTTGTGCTTGTGCATGTGTACATGCAAGTGTAAGCTACTGAATACTGTACATCTGACTGAAATACCACGAACAGATTCACTTTTTCATAAGTAGATGAAATAGATTGTTGGCATCTCTTCCTCTCAACCATTCCCTCCTCTGCAAATTAGTATTCTCTGTGAAATACCTGCAAGCTACATTATGAAAGGTCACACGAAGATTGTTCTGTTACTTCTGCTTGGTTTAAAGTAGCAAGGGTAAGGATTGTCTTTCCTCAATTATGGGTGTGCGATGACCAGAAGAAACTTCTTTACATAGTGTTGGGGGAAATATTTTTTAAGTCCTCTGAGCTATATCTCTCTGCAGTTTTAATGTTCAATGGAGTATGTGCCTCTTTAAAATCTGCCTAGATCTTTTGGAAGAAAAAAAAAAACCAAACCCAAATGAAACCTTAGCTATTTGGGCTGTTGATATTCTAGTCCAGAATGCAGCCGCGCAGGTGATTACGGGAGTTCCTAGACACTCCCATATAACACCGATCCTGCGCGAGCTGCACTGGCTTCCTGTGGTCTTTTGGGTGCGCTTCAAGGTTTTGACGACCATCTTTAAAACGCTCCATGGCTCAGGATCTAGTTATATGCGAGACCGTCTCCTGCCCCATACATCCCTTCGGCCGATCCGCTCCCACAGAGAGGGCCTTCTCAGGGTGCCGTCGGCCGGGCAATGAGGACTGGCGACACCTAGGGGAAGGGCCTTCTCTGTGGCGGGCCCTGCCCTTTGGAACGACCTACCCCCTGCACTTCGCACCATCTTGGACCTCCGCCTCTTCCGCCAGTGTCTAAAGAAACACTTCTTTCCCCAAGCCGGCCTAGTGTGACCTCCGCTGTGACTATTTTAGACAGTTTTAATTTTGGGGATTTTAATTGGATTTTAGCGCAGGATGGGTATTTAATATGTTTTTAAATTTTATATTTTGATTTTGTGTGTGTTTTTTAAATCCCTGTGCGCCACCCTGGGTCATAATTAAAATAAATAAATAAATAAATTCTTAAATTTAAATGCAAAATAACGTGAGTGGATCAGCAACATGTCTCGATATAACTACAGCACCGTTTAAGCAAATTGAAGTCTCGGTTTCTTATTTAAAGCTATTTTGGGAGAGAATTATTTATTTTACTGACTACGTTCTTCTTTGCCATCATTACTACAGATGAGAAAATAACACTGGCACAAGCTCTCTTTTGCATGCTTGCACACACATGCCCGCCCACCCACCCACACATACACATGCACCATCACACAAAAATAATATCCAGCGTATTGCCTTCTTTTGAAAATCACTGAACTCGAATTCCACTTTCTCAATATTTTTTGAAACATTCTTATTCAATAGTCAGCACACACGAAGGCAGGAAACTGCAGGTTCTGTGAACAACATTTATTGATAATAACAGAGATTAACTGAGCATAGTGGCAGGCTGCACAAAAATAAAGAAAACATGCCTGAATCTACTAGCGGTAGTAATCCTGCTAAGCAGCAACTTTAATTCCTCCCTTCCTGCCACGACCAACATGCTGTGGTCTTGTCTTAAAAGCATCATAATCTTCCCACAGTGGATAGCAATCCCAAAAAGGGATACTCCTCTTAACTTTGATTCAGAATCACCACAAGCTTTCCTAGCTTTCTTCCTGTATATTTGGAAACTTTATTTCTCAAGTGTCTGTATCTGTACATGGGTGTGTTTGCTTGACAGGGCCATGCTGAGAGTGTTACATATCTGCATGGGTATATCCAACACATTTCTAATATTATCTCGCATATCTTTTAGGTTTAAAAAAAACAACCACATTGATCTTCATGAATAAAATCCTATTTTCAAACTTTCAGCCAAAGTTGTGGCAAACAATTTATTGTTATTATTCAATAAAGATTTTGAGTGGCATGGTGGCTTAGTGGTGAAGACACTCGCCTCCCACTCGGAAGGTTGAGAGTTCAATCCTAGACAAAGACAGATGTTTGTCTCCCAGGATTCAAATAAAAAAATATCTGCTGCAAACTCTGTGTGGCATCAGGAAACGCGCCCAGCCGGTAAATGCTCAGCTCCAGCCAGTCACCCCAATTCTACCCCGAATTATGGGATTACAGGGTCATAAAAAGGGAGTTTATTCAATAAAGATATTAGTCAAAAATGTCTTGTTCAAGTCAGATCTTGGGCTTCTTTAGGTATTACATCTAATCCTCGATTTATCAATTTGTTTAGTGACCACTAGAAGTTACAATAGAAAAAAGTGATTTACAATCAGTCCTGTAACTTATAACTGTTACAGTGTGCCTGTGGTCCCATGATCAAAAATCAGGTAATTGGCAACCAACATTTATTTACTAGATCGAGTGGCAGCTTTGTTGGCTTCAGAGGAAAATGGAGAAATGGGGAAGAATATATTTTTTTACAAAATAATGTAGAATCCAGTGTTAATGTTCAATGAGTGCAACTGTTTACAGAAGACCATTCGCCATGGTACTTTTGCGCAATTTGTGTGTGTATGTATGTGTACAATTAAACCACACAGGGAAGTTTTATATTCCATACTATCTGGATCAGGATCCTTGTGTTGTAGTTCAGACAGAGTTCACATGGAATGGCGGCAGCCCGCAGAGCCTGTAGATAGTCAGGCTATTTATTTTAATTTATTTTATTAAATTTATAAACTGCCCCCTATCCCCTAGGGGACTTGGGGCGGTGCACAGGAAATTAAAAATCATATAAATACAGCAATATACAAAATATTAAAACCGAATTAAATTACCCCTGTGCTAAAATATCAACATTAAAAACCCTTAAAACCCTAAAAACTGTATCCCTTAAAATCCCAATTAAACAATTTATTTCTGCAGGCTAAGTATGATAGGTTAGGCCAGGCCGGCCTGATGGAAGAAGTAAGTCTTTAACTTCTGGCGGAAGAAGCAGAGGTCTGTCGTTGTTCTGATTTCGGGGGGTAGGTCGTTCCAAAGGGTTGGGCCCATCACAGAGAAGGCCCTTATCCTGGGCGTCGCCCACTGGCATTTCCTAGTGGACGGCACCCGGAGAGGTCCCTCTCTGTGGGAGCGAATCGGCCGAAGGGATGTATGGGGCAGGATGCGATCCCACAGATAACTAGGTCCCGTGCCATGGAGCGTTTTAAAGATGGTGACCAGCACCTTGAAGTGCACCCAAAAGGCCACAGGCAGCCAGTGCAACTCGTGCAGGAGTGGTGTTACGTGGGCAAACCTAGAGGTTCCCAAAACTGCCCGCGCGGCTGCATTCTGGACTAGCTGAAGTCTTCGGGTGCACCTCAAGGGGAGCCCCATGTAGAGAGCATTGCAGTAGTCTAGACGGGATGTCACGAGTGCATGAGTGACTGTGCGAAGGGCGTCCCGGTCAAATAAGGGCTGCAACTGACGTACCAGGCGAACCTGGTAGAACGCCCCCCTCGCCACGGCCGTCACTTGCTCTTCCATGGACAGCCGGGTATCAAGGAGGATGCCCAAGTTGCGTGCCCTATCCACGGGGGCTAGGTATTCACCCCCTATGGCCAGTGATGGAATAAACTGGTTGTACCGGGACGCCGGAACCACAGCCACTCGGTCTTGGACGGGTTGAGTCTGAGTCTGTTCCTTCCCATCCAGACCCGCACAGCTTCCAGACACCAGGACATCACTTCGATGGTCTGCAACGGGAGCTGCAGGCACTGCCGGAAGGCATACCGCCTGGCAGTGGTGGGTTTCTGCAGGCTCGCACCTACTCGCGAGAGCCGGTTGGTGAAATTTAGAGAACCGGTGAGAGGGGGTTCCACTGGCATACCTGGAAGTAAATCTGGCCCACCGCTGCCAGTGACCCAACGGAAGGGAAAGGAAAGGAAAGGAAGGAAGAAAGGAAAGAAAGAATGAATTTATTATTACAATTGATTCCAAAATTTTGGTTGCTAAGCAAGAATGTTGTTAAATGAGTTTTACTACATTTTAAAAGGTGGCCACTCCCAACCTGTCACATGACTGCCAAGCCACGCCCACAAAATAGGCCACACCTACAGAGTAGGTTCTAAAAAAATTTGAAACCCACTACTGCCGCCTGGCGATGCGGGACGGCGTCGTGGCATAATGGGCCTGGAGGTGTGCGAGCAGGGTGTCCCAAGACACCTCATACACAGCCGCTGGAGCCGCAATGTTTCGAGCAGCGGCGAACAAGTCAGGTCCCACGCAGCCGAGAAAGTAGCTTAGCTTGCGGGCCGGAGACAACTCGCCGAAATCGCTGACGATCAGGAAACATTCGAACTGGGCAAGGAACGACGCCCAAGATTCGCGGGCCGGATCGAATGGTGCGAAGGGTGGTAGGGTAGCCATCACGACCACAACAAAAGTGGTCGTACCACAAAATAAAAAGAAGGGGAAAAAAACGACAATCTGTTTCCCTCGCAGGGGGAAGAAATCACGAAGAAAAAAAAAAACCCTAGACCTGGTCCCCAGCCCTCGTTGCCAGTGTTGTGGTTCAGAGAGAGGGAGTCCGAGACAGGTAGGGTTTGAATTAAAACAGCCGTTTATTTGGCTTTTAACAGCAAAACAGTAAAACGTATAACAAGAAAGGAAAAGTGCGGTAGACAGGGTATCCCCTGCCTGACAGCTATTTATATTGAAGCTGTCAGGCAGGGAACCAATCAGGCGGCCTAGTAACCCCGGTTCAGCCAGTTACGTCTTAACCAATCAGGCGCGACTGGCTGTTGCCGGGCTTTTCAAGCTGGGGTCGAAGACTTGCGGCCGGTCGTAAGTTGAGGACCGGTCACAAGTCGAGGACCCCAACACCTTGGCTTTGAGTTTAGGCACGATTTGCAAAACCTCTTAATGAAATGAAAGGATAAAAATCAAATAACAAGTAGTGAAATAAGGCAATTATGAATATCCGTTGTTCAGATGTGATTAAAAGATCACGATTGCAAAATGTGTATGCGTAGTTCAAAAAACAAACTCTAATTTACACTCCAGTAATTTCGTAAACAAGATTACTATTCAGCACATGGAATCAAAATCCACTGAAAAATACATTGTAATCTTCATAAAGAAATCTTCCACTAAGGGCTTACCTTACAAAACTGTGCATTGGGAGGGGGAATCATTCCCACATTGAAAATGAGAAAAGGCTATAATGCGAGCGTGACCCTTTGAAACTCTTGTTTCCATGTTGCCAGAGGAAAAATATTTTGTGTGAAGTTAAACTTGGCAGTTCCACATTTTATATACGGAAAAGAAAAACCGGCCCACATATTACTCTCTAGCTCTGAACAGGATGGCATTTGAGCAGCTTGATTTAAACACTATTCTTGTTTTCCATTGCCATGCTAGAGAACGCATGCTACCTTTCTGTAGCTAGAGATCGTATTTTCATGTCTGATGAAATCTGCCAGAACCAAGGATAAGGTGAAAACTGACTTTCTGACATATTTCCCAGCAGACTGAAAGTTAGTCAGGTAAATGAAGAGATGACAACATTTACAAGGCAAAACCAGATTGTGGACTGAAGACGCTGAAAAATATGGGTCATTTGTCTGAGAAATTATTAGAGAAACTAACATTCTCACATCAACGCAGCCAGTGGTGGGATTCAAATTTTTTTACTACTGATTCTGAGGCTTGGTGGGCGTGGCTTGGTGGGCATGGCAGGGGAAGGATACTGTACAATCTCCATTCCTACCCCACTCTAGGGGAAGGATACTGCAAAATCCCCTGGGACTCAGCTGGGACTTGGGAGGCAGAGGATAGATGGGGGTGGGGCCAATCAGAGGTGGTATTTATCGGTTCTCCAAACTACTCAAAATTTCCACTTCAGAACTGGTCAGAACCTGCTGAATACCACCTCTGAACCTAGCATTGCATGGGTGTGAATCCCCATTGAGAGAAAATCTCAGTAAAGTTTAATGCTCAGGGTTTGTCTCAAACCCATCAAGTAATAAGAACTATAGAGGTGAATTCATGAAAGCGAGTGACTTAAAATTCTAAGTGAACAGTTTATATCAAATATGGCTTTTTCCTGTTTTGTCCTGAGGCCATTCTTTTCTTAGAAGGGCAAGAGAATGGCTTCAAAATTAATTTCAAAGTCTTAACATTCAAAACATCATATATTCCAACATTTTTGAGCCCTTAATCCATTTAGAGCTTTTTATAGTCAAAACCGTGTCTTGCTTTTCGCTGTTTTTTAAAAATTCTTAAAGATTATAAAGATACATCTTCATGTTTTTATATTAAGAATTGAAGGCACTTGCCTGTTCTTTTCATGTTGAAGGTGCCTGGTTTTTTTTAAAGCAATTTCCGAAAGTGATTTGCAAAGGAAGTGCAAATACAAAATAACAGAGTTGGAAGGGACCTTGGAGGTCTACTAATCCAGCTCTCTGTTCAGGCAGGAAACCCTATACCATTTCAGACAAATGGTTGTCCAATATCTTCTTAAAAACTTCCAGTGATGGAGCCGTGGTGGTGCAGTGGTTAGAGAGCAGTACTGCAGTCTACCTCTGCTGACTGCTGATTGCCAGCAGTTTGGCAGTTTAAGTCCCACCGGCTCAAGGTTGACTCAGCCTTCTATCCTTCTGAGATGGTAAATGAGGACCCAGATTGTTGGGGGCAATGTGCTGACTCTGTAAACCACTTAGAGAGGGCTGTAAAAAGCACTATGAAGCAGTATATAAGTCTAAGTGCTATTGCTAGTCACAACTTCTGGAGGCAAATTATTCCACTGATTAACTGTTCTAACTGTCAGGAAATTTCTCCTTAGTTCTAAGTTGCTTCTCTCCTTGATTTGTTTCCACCCATTGCTTCTTCTCCTGCCTTCAGGTGCTTTGAGAATAGCTTGACTCCCTCTTCTTTGTGGCAACCCCTGAGATATTGGAACACTGTTAACAAGTCACCTTAGTCCAGTGATGGCGAACCCTTTCGGTACCGAGTGCCCAAACCGGAATAAGTGTGCATACATGTGCATGTGCCAGAGCACCGGAAACCCAAAGACCAGCTGGCTGGTGCACATATGCCTTTTTTTTGGCCATTTTTCCAGGCCATTTTTGTCTTGAAAAATGACCCCAAAATGGCTTGAAAATGGCCCCAAAATGACTTGTTTTTCGGCTGTTTTGGTCCATTTTCACGTCATTTTCAAGCCATTTCCCGCGTTCCAGTGCTCACCTGTGGCTGACACACTTGTGTGTCAGCCACAGGAAGCCACACTTGTGTGTCACCACCAGAAGCGCTGCTGGTGACAGCCCATGTGCTTACAAAGAGGGCATGCCTACATAGGTTCACCATCACAGCCTTACTCCTTCTTTTCATTATGCTAGACATACCCAATTCCAGCAACAGTTCTTTATATCTTTTAGCCACTTGACTCCTAATAATCTTTCTTGCCCTTCTCTACACTCTTTCCCTTTATGGATACTGGATTCAGTAGGGGTCTTTCCCAGGCAAACTTTGTGTGAGGTTTCTCAATTGATAATTTTTTCCATACCAACTTGGAGACATTAGTGTTTGTGCTATATGTCATTGGTTTGAAATATCCCAACCACTTTGCTGCGTTTCCATCTTTAGGTTAGATCATTGCCATCCAAGATTGCTGTAAGACCATTGGCTCCCAACCTTTTGGGCACCAGGGACCAGTTCCCTGGAGAGAGGTTTTTCAATGGATCAGAGGAGGGCTGGTTTCGCATGCTGCCTGCATCCTGCGGATTGGGTTTCGTTCCTTTGCACGGCCTGGTTTCTGGCATGTTGCGGCCTAGTGCCGGTCCACAGAGCCCAGGTTGGGAGGCCCTGCTGTAAGAGATAGAATAAGGGTTAATCCTTTTTGCAACTAAGTGCTAGAGAAAGGCATCAACGTTTGTTAATTCACACTTAAACTGCAATAATTATGGCCTTAATGTAAAAATTACATGGTGTGGAATAGCAAATAATAACACAGATCTCTGCAGGAGGTAACAGATGGGGAAGGGACTCACTACTGGCTAATGTGAGTTAGCATGCTATGGAAAAGCATATTATATTTTTTATAATTATTATATAAAATAATATTATATTTTGTTTGTTTGCAGGGCTCGGTTTCTGAAATGCTGTAGCGCAGTGCTGGTCCATGGACTGGTACTATAAGTAACGGAATAAGGGTTAATCCTTTTGCAACTAAGTGCTAGAGAAAGGCATCAACATTTGTTAATTCACACTTAAACTGCAATAATTATGGCCTTAATGTAAAAATTACATGGTGTGGAATAGCAAATAATAGCAGAGATCTCTGCAGGCGGTAACATATGGGGAAGGGACTACTACTGGCTAATGTGAGCTGTTTTGCTATGAAAAAACATATTATATGTTCTTTCTTGCTTTGGAAATAAATCATAATGCTTTAAGGCTTTCAAGTAATTTGCATTTAAATGAAGTCCAAAGAAGATCTAAACAACTGACTTGGAGATATCATTGTTCTTTGGAGATAGAAGGAAAGGGGGCCACTGAGTATGGGCATTGTCAGTTTTGTACAGCATTTAGCCGTAACTTGGACTCGTATAAAATCCTTAATGCATGAGTGTATGAATTCCTATTTATTATCTTGATATGTTTGCTAATAAAATTTTATTGTACAGCCCTAATAGCAATGCTGCATTTACCACACAAAATGGTACTTCAAGGTTATCAAATGTTAAATGTAATGATATGTTTAAAATAATAGCGTAATGAGTGTAAATTAAGTTGCATTTCTCTCCCTTTTTATCACAGATTTTATTTTCTATTGCCTGAGCCTTAATGATACCCAGTGAATTAGTTTTAAATGATTGAGGATTCCACAAGGTTGCTCTTCAGCTCTTATTAATTATAGAACTCAAATGAAACAGCTTTCTGTATAAACAGTAAAAATGGCATAAACAAATAGGCAAAGGAACGTCCTTAAATTGTTTTTTTATTTCATCTCCCAGTGATCCCAGACAATATGACCGGTGGCATCAGAGTGGGAGGATAGTTAAAAGTATTTGGAGGCATGTAATAGAAAGCTCGTGTTTGGAGTTTTATTTTTGCTTAAGGGGGACGAATCTGAAAGGATGAAAGAAGTTTGGAAAAAGGGCTTCTAGCTAAGTTATACAAAGAACAGGGAGACTGAATGCTACATTTTGATTTAAAGGTGGCTAAATAATTGATTTCAAAGCTTTTTGAATGGGGAAGCCACTCAAAGCTGTTTAATGAGTATGTGTCATAAAATTACTGATTTAACTCTAAGTTTGGCCACATTGTAAGAAACAAATACAGTGGTACCTCGGATCACGAACTTAATTCGTGAAATGACTCTGGTCGCGATCCGATTTGGTTGTGATGCGAGGCACAATTTCCCATAGGGTTCAATGTAAATCCGATTAATCCGTTCCGACCTTGTTTTTTGGTTGTGATGCGAGGCACAGTTTCCCATAGGGTTCAATGTAAATCCAGTTAATCCGTTCTGACCTTGTTTTTAAAATGTCCGCGGCTCCGGTTCGTGAAGCGAAACGGAGGTCGTGAATCCGGGCATTTTTACGAACTTTTCCGTTCGTGATGCGAGGGTGGAGTTCGTGATGCGAGGCGGAGTTCGTGAAGTGAGGCAGAGTTCGTGCAGTGGAGCATTTTTTACGAACTTTTCCGTTCGTGCTGCGAAACGGTGTTCGTGAACCGAGGCACATTTTTTGGGAAATTTTTGGTCGTGAAGCGAATTGGACGTGATGAGAGGCGTTCGTGGTCCGAGGTACCACTGTATCCCCATTTTTCTCTCTCTTTTACCTCTGGCAAATAATGCACATATTTCCATAGCTGTGAATATGTTGTTTGAAAGCATGTATCAATTGTTCCATTGGCATGCACAGCAAAAGAAATTCCTGGGACATCTTTTATTACTGAGAGTATAACTTTGCTGACAGATCCACATAGACACAGAAGAAGCAAAGCCAGTTCTAAGGTTTTGGTGTGAAGTGCAGCTTAGTAAAGCCCCCTTTTCCTTCGCTGGGCAACCTGTTGTCTGTTCTCCACCAATCCAGGTTACACATTTTATTTCGGGAAAAGAGTCTGCGCCTTTCAAAAGACCTCTGCGTCTGACCCTGAAATTGCAAAAATAAATAAATAAATAAATATTCAGGCTGCAAATGGCTCACATAGATTCCTTTTCTCTCGCTCTCTCTCCCCACCCCACCCAGCTCCCGATACATTCCAATCATGCCCATCCCTACTTCCTTAACTTCTTTGTCAAGTTGTGAGGAGCGGAAAGAAGTGCCTTGCAAGTCAACTTTGACAGAACGTGTGTTCCAATCTTCAGCAAATAAAATGGGCCAATTTGGTTCTTGAGGGCTGGTTCTTATAGAGCTTTATATACTTTGGACTCCTGAATCTCTGTTACAAGACTTGAAAGCCAGCAGGACTGATGGGTTGAATCTACATCTTTCTAGTCCATGTCCAATGCTAGAAATTTAATTTTTTGTATTATACCTGTTACTTGTATGCAGTTTGTACTTTCTGGTAGATGTTTCCAGGTGTAAGCAGAAAGCATTCCCATCACTAGCAGGTCATTCAGATATGGGGAAAATTCACCCAACATCCCAATTTTCCCACTTTCAAATGTATTCTATTTCATTTCTAGGCATTTTTCTGTGCATTTGTACCTTTTGATTAAAAACATTGAATGCATATATTTTTGTGCTAATATGCATTTTTTCTTTTATAATACAGATTGAAAATAACTTTACAAAATTTTAAAAAGTATGCATTTCATCAGATAACTGTGTTCTGGCTCCTTCATAGGTTTTTGAAATGCAAATTGAGTGGGATATACAAAAAAAGCAATCTGACCTTTTCCTTATCTGTAAGAGTTTTACTTATATCCAGAGAGTGAGAGGGTGGAGATGGGGCAGAGAGGGTTTGAGAAAGCAGCTGGATATTTTCTTGTTTTATTTAATTAAAGACAGTATATATAATTATGTTCACGGAAGAAATGAAACATGATTAAAAATACTGCATTTTCTCCATTGGAAGTTTTCTAATCCTTACTTATTACATGTCTTTCAAGCTGTGCTGAATCACACTGCACATTTTTTCAGGCAAAAGGAAAAAAAACTTTCAATAAACTTAAGAAATGAATTGGGGCTTAAGAGTTGACAGCAGCGAAACACTGATTTGATACCAGTGCCAATTCAAGAGAATATGGTGTCCCAAGGCCACATTGACTTATGGAACTGACACAGCTCATTCTAAAAGTAGCTGAAGCACCAAAGAACGTATGTGTCCTTGATCCCATTAAATGACAGAGTGAGTACCTGGAACATGCCCACTCTGTATGACCTAGTGCACTAGTGGGATGGGTAGAAATAACCAGAAATAAATCTCACAAATAACCCAGGCCTCTGCCATTGGTTATAAGTGATAGCCAACATCCTGAATGGCATCTGGAAATCTACTGAGAAAAAGTGCACCATTACTACCCATGAGGTTGCATTCTGGACCCGTTGGCAACTTCTAAATAGTCTTCAAGAGTAGTCCCATGTGAAAGCATTTTGCAGAAATACAAATGGGAGATGACTAATGCAGAAGCAACCATGAGCAGGGCCTATCAATCAGGAAATGGGTAGAAGTGGTGCACAAGATGGAGTTTTGAGTCCAGGAGGATCCCAAATTAGACACAGCCTTTGAGTAGGAGATTGTAGCATGTTCCGAACTTAAGATGTAAAATCTTGGGATCTAGATCCTGGAGGACTCAAAACCCTTAGCCATTTGATCTTGCTAAAGGTAATTTGGATCCTCTTTCCCCATCCAGTTCTCCCCCAGACACTCAGAAAACACCAAGACATTATAATTTGATTGGCCAGGGGCAGAGATGTACAATGGAGTATCATCAGTATATTGACTTCATGCCTACTGATGACTTTTTAAACAAAATTGACTCTACCTGGCTAATGTCAGGAATAGTTCTCACAGCAGCTTTTGAGATACTGGCCCCTCACTATCCAGGAACAAACTGTTTCCTTAAATACGATCGTTATATGATAATCAGTTGAAGCAATAAGGGTGAAGAAATATTCCATGTTTTACTATTATAGTAGCCGTGAGATAATTTTCTTCTCTTTCTGAGTTGGATATAGTCTTTCTCTTCTACCAGCAGCACACTAATAGTCTAGTTTCCATCTAGTGTTGAGGGTATTAAATGTTTATTGTTTTCTTTTCTCACTAATAATATTTAAATGATACATCAGTGAGATATCTGAAAGATTCCTTTTGGTTAATCCATTAAAAATTATTACAAACTCTTAATCATTTACAACTTGATCATAGAAATAAAGTTCTCACTGTATCATCCACTAAAGTTACAAACTATTAGCACTGATATTGCTAGCTTGAAATAAGTAAGATTTATGAATCATTGCATTCTTGGCTCTGATTAAAATCTGAGGCAGGGAACAATTCAGAGCTTTCTTCCTTCATCTCCATTAACCTCTCTGATGGTCAAAACACACTCCATATCAACTCCCCTCCTGTTCCTAAAATGTCTTCCCCTTTCTCCTTGTAAAATGGGTAGGCATTGAAAATAGGAACAGCAATGATGTGGGAAGAAGCCAGTAAAATTGCAAAAATCCAGGTTGCCATAGAATCTTCTTGTTGTTTTGTTGTTAGTTACGAAATTGTGTCCGACCCGTTGCGAGCCCATGGACAATTTTCCTCCAGGCCTTACTGTCCTCTACCATCCTCTGGAGTCCATTTAAGCTCATGCCAACTGCTTTGGTGATTCCATCCAGCCACCTCATTCTCTCTTGTCCCCTTCTTCTTTTGCCTTCAGTCTTTCCCAGCATTAGGCTCTTCTCCAGTGAGTCCTTCCTTCTCATTAGGTGGCCAAAGTATTTGAGTTTCATCTTCAGGATCTGGCCTTCTAAAGAGTAGGCGGGGTCTTAGAATCGTAGACTCTCCTTCTCCCTCTCTTTTCTGTCTTCTGCTATCTAGCATTCATCCAAATATGGCAGCCTAGATCTGGTAGCTCCAGACAGAAGTGAAGGCTCTCCATGCCTGTGTGCTTTCAGCAGCTGAATGCATTATGGAGCAGCATTCCAGAATTAAATACCAAGTGGGCCCATTTCCAGAGGTATTTAAACTAAGGGCAACTACAGTAGCATTGTTGATTTTAGTATAACTTAAAAACCCGTAGTGAAAACAGACTAATTGCAAACTTTATTGCAGGAATGGATCTAATTTTTCCACAAAGTTATTTTTCAAGTATGTTTGGGATACCGTTAAAAGTCTCCTGCCTAGGAATAAGATTTTAGGTAGAAGTGAATATACTGATCCTTGCCAAATCTGGTATTGATAATGGACCTCTTAGGGCTGAAATCTGAAACCACAAAGAAAAACAAGATAGGCCTACTGTGTACAATGCCAAGCAAATACTCTATATGTGGCATTGAACAATGAAATAGTGGCTTTAGTAGTGGTTTAGCCATTGGGCGCACGATCCCTCAGATGTCAAATAAGGCTAGGGATGATATTAAAGCTGTGTGCGCCCATCCAAAATTGTTGATAGCAAGCAGTTTTTTAAAACTTACCTAGCTTGTTACTCTAGTATGTCTTTTTCAAACAGTTCTCTCATGGGGGAAACATTAGGGAGTCATTTCCTTACAAATTAGCACGTATTTATTCCTAAATTACTTAAGTACATCTTCAGAATGTGGAAAAGAAAATGATATTCTAAAGAAGTCATTTAGCCACTCAATTAATTGTTTTCCTTTTGAGATATTGGCCTCTTAAGAGACAACATTAAGAAATGATTCAAAAAGATAAGACACATAAATATGATTGGTACGGAAAAGACTAAGTAGCAGGAATAAAATTATGCATTATGTAATCACCAATGGAGAATAAGGAAACATGTTGACTACATAAGGAATGAAAGCATCTGGAGATGTTGCAGCAGAGTATTGGCATGAGTTTATTGGCATGCACAGATGTAACAGTGATCACTGAACTCCTGGCTAGAGAAATGTTGACCAGCCCAGAAGTCACCAGGAATACTACATCAAATATGATGTAGGAGATAGCCGACATGATGAGGAGGTAACTTCATGATGTCCTTCTGGCAGCTTCATATTTCTACATTTTGAATGATGGTCTTCCTCTGCCCTCCTTTTCTGATATTAACCCTGAGTAACCATTTGTTCTTTCTTATGCTCATCAATTGACCCCTTTCATACTGCTAGAAAAGACAACAGTTTACTTTATGTTATAAGTCCCCTTGTCCCTTCATGGTCAACCTTTCTCACAGTTACATTTTTTTGCCTACTCCTTCAAAGTATTTTGAATAGTTTTGTAATAATTAAAAGAGAGAACAAACATGTTCTATTATTTTTTTCCAAATGGCTAAAATTAGCTAATAAGACTAGTAGGTTTCCAAAGATGCACAAGACTGTAATACAAAATAAATCCTCAATAGGCAGACAGGGTGGTTATTCTACAAAAAAAGATCAGAAATAGTATCCCTCACTCGTTTTGATGGGTTAACCAGTTATTTTTACTACATATGGTAAGTGAATGGATTCTATGATCATTATATTTACATTCTTTCCAAATTCCTTATTTTTAATCCTCAGGTTAAAATGCATCAGGCTGAGAGCAATGAAAGAAATGAAATCTTCCCAGTAATACAATATTAAAGGACAACTAAATAAGAATTCCAATTTGGAAACAATTTTGGAGAGCTTCAGGTGCAAACACAAATCTTTGTGTTCACATTTTCACATCTTTATAACTGGAAAATTATATTAAGAATTATTTCTTTCAAGGCCCTTGACAATTTACTTACATGAATGAGTCAATGGGAAGATGGTTTATTTTCTCTTTCTATCACTCTTCATTTGAAAGCAGTGTTTCTGAACCCAAACACACTGGTATAGAGAAACTGACTGGACTTATTTTAAGTAATCATAAAATAGGTGAATCTCATTTTACTTTATTTCTTGGCAAGGGGACAGCATATTCCACTGCTTCCACTGCTTCAGAGGCAGAAAGCAAGTCATGTGTTATATATGTATGTGTGTGTAATTTTTTCTTCTATGAGCCATACATCCCTTCGTCCGCTCCGCTCCCACAGAGAGGGTCTTCTCCGGGTGCCGTCGGCTGGGAAATGCCGGTTGGCGACACCCAGGGGAAGGGCCTTCTCTGTGGCGGCCCCGGCCCTCTGGAACGGCCTACCCCCCGACCTTCGCACTACCTCGGACCTCCGCCTCTTCCGCCAACGTCTTAAGACGCATTTATCCCAACAAGCCGGCCTAGGATAGCCCCCCGTTTCTGACTTTTTATACTTAAATTATAATTTGGTAGGGTTTTTAAATGGGTTTTAGCACGGGTTGAATAATTTAATATATTTTAATGATGTATATTGTATTTATTGTGGTTTTAAATCATGCCTGTGCGCCGCCCTGGGTCCTAACAAGGAGAAGGGTGGGGTATAAATTTGAATAAATAAATAAATAAATCCCCATCTTCAAAGCATCCCTGAACCCAGTGATGGCTAACTTTTTTTCCTTGCGTGCTGACAGCATGCACAAGTGTGCCCACACACATAATGCAATGCATGCACAACATCCCCCCCGCACTCCCCACCCCCTGCGCATGCATGTGAGACACCCCTACACGACCCACAACCCACACATGTGCACTAACTGCCCCGCATCCTATTTTGGGCCTAGTAGGCCTTCCTGAAGCCTCCTGGGATCAAAAACAGGACACGGGAGTCACCGCTCTGCCCCACATGCTCCCCCTGCCCCCTGCGCATCCACATGCATGTTTTGCATGCTGGCAGAGACCCAGAGATAAGTGGCTGGTGGGAGGCGCATGCGCACATCACGGTGGAGCTGAGCTGGCAATAGCTCATGTACCCGCAGAGAGGGTTCCACATGCCACCTGTGTCACGTGTGCCATAGGTTCACCATCATGGCCCTAACCAAAACAGTACTTCATTCAGTCACACAATAGAGCCTGATCCTAGACTTTCTGCTTTTTTACAATGGCTGTGAAAATATATGGTTTGTTAGTTTGACATTTGTGGACCTGCCTGATGATGATGCACTCCCTATGTTTCCATTCTTTTTTTTCCTTACAAGGTTTCCATTGTTCTTTGATGTCAAATATGAATATAAAGGTCTCTCGACTTCCAGTTTTCGTGGGTGACGGACGTGTTTGATACACGTCTGCCGCTTGCTGTCCTGGTGGCCCCCCCCGGGGGGGCACAGGGGTTTTTGTAGGAACCCCCTGCCGTATGGGCGGCTCTCTCGAGACCCCCAACCCGGCAGCAGCCAGTGGGGCATCTTTCCAGCCTTGCCCCAGGAGCTGGGAGGCAGAAGGGGGGGGGCTTTGCCCTTTCGCTGATGTACTCCGGAATTAATGGAAGGATTCGGAAGCTGGCTGGAGTGCTGGGGATGGAGGATCTTTCCTAATCTTCAGGTCTGCAATTGAGGGACAAGTGAATACCGTGAGTTTTACCTTCAATCAACTTTAAACAGAGAATGAGGGGGGAGTTAATCTGTTTTGACCCCCCCTCGGAATAAAGCAGCGTCTGAAAAAGTTCTCCCCAGGAATGGGGAGAATGAGAGAACTAGCCTGCCACCTGAAATAGCAACAGTTTTAAAAAATTGTATCTACATTATCGCAGTTGCAACATTGTATCGAAGCTTTTTGCAACAGGAAAATGAAACTTTCACTCTCCTTCCTGTGAGAGGCAGGGAAGATGGCTCCTCTTTGTTCCCTGTCGGAAACTTTCTCTTTGTCTATGAACTTTTCCTTCGGCATTTGAAACTGCAAGATCTTAAACTATCCAGCTAAATTTCTCCTTGGGAAACCTTTGGTATCTCTCCCAATACGTGGACATCCAGATTGATTTTGATAATACAATTTCTTCTTTTGGTTTTTTTTGGCTTTCTTGGTTTTATGTGATACCCGGACTGAACTTTTATTCGGGTTGTCCTGACACCTCGGACTTCATCACCTGCTTGCTTTTCTGACGCCATTTTTTTTTTAAAAAAATTGGAACTTATAATCGGAACAATGGCTTCTAAAAAATCACTTATTGCAAAGTCCTCTTTTGCTCCATCATCAGCCCTCTCCAGCCCAGTTATGCAGCAGACAAAGATCACCACATTGTTACAAAAAGAAGGGACTGGTGAGAGCACTCAGGAATTGACAACAAAGGAGATGCTTCAGGACATTATGAAAAATGTACATGAAATTCGAAATGACTTGACAAATTGAAAACTAGAGCTGTTGGAGACACAAAGAAATACAATGGATAATAAACAAAAAATTGAGGCATTGGAGGGGGGGGTCAGCCGAGATGAGGGAAGAGGTAAAGGAAATTTGGAAGGAAAGCACAGAATTGGGAGGTCATATGACCAAGATTGAACTTGATAGAATGTCTTTTTTTCTCAGGTTCCAGAACGTACCAGAGATAGAAGGAGAAGATCTTAAAGATCTTATGAGTACAATTTTAGCAGATTATATTAAAAGGAATAAAGAACAACTCTGGTGGGATATGGACCTGGTTTATAGAATTAACTCAGCATACGCTAGAATAAATGATGTACCAAGGGAAGTCCATATTAAATTTTTAAGGAGGTCCACAGGGGATGAGATATTGAGGGCCCAGTGGGGAGGACCTCTGAAATATCAGGAAAAAGAAGTTGCTATTCTGAAACAAATTCCCCAAAAAAATTAGAGAGATAAGAAGGAAATATTCCTTCTTATCCAAAAAATTATATAAAAAAGGAATTTGGTTCAAATGGTTGCTGCCAGAAGGAATGTTGGTCTTTTGGGAAGGAGGTAGAATTAGACTTAAAACATTAAGAGAGGCGGAGGCCTTTCTTCAAAAGCATTCCTCTCTCCTAGGAGACGAAGAAGAGGGAACAGGGGGCGCCATGGCTCCGCCCGGCGATGGGGCGGGAGAAGAAGAATCAATAGCAAAAAGACTCAGATCTCAAAAATGATTTTATTTGAAATTTTACTGTGATAGTTGTATTAGATGGCGATGAAAAACATGATTGCATGTACGAATTATACAATGTAACATATATGTATGCTTGCCCTCTGCTTTCTTTAAAAAATATTGTATTTGTATGAAGTTTTGGGAGGACCACCACCTCCGGCATGGAAGCCTCTAAAATGTTATTTTAACCCTACAACCCTTTTCCCACAAATACTTTAAAACCAATAAAAATTGTTTACCAAGAAATATGAATATAAAGGATGCAAGCAACGTTAAAAGACATTTAGACATTTCCTTTTTTTCAAGAACATTGGATTTACAGGAAATTGCAGCTTTCAATTCAGTTCTCAATATTCTGTTCTTGTAGGGCAAGAGTTTAGATGGGCATGTTTGTCTTCCTGTTATATCTCCTTCCTATGTCCTAGAATGTTCTTTTTAATAGCTCCACTTCATTTACATTTCTTTAATGACAAGCTATTCCTATCTTCCTCCTTTTCTGCAACAGTGAGGTCATGCTCTATACTGCTCTTTTGCTAATGATTATTATTTTATTTTCAAAGATTAACACAGCAATTAAGACCAGACAATTAAGCTCAGTAATCAGATTTAATGTTCAATTCCTCTCTATCAATCAGAGCAGACAGATTCTGTTCATCTATCAAATTTTTGTGTGCCACGGAACATCGATCACACTAATTTATTAATCAGACTCGTGTGGACCCAGCCCAGCACTATGCTTATAAATGTGATTTGGCTTACTTATCCCATTTGCATGTTATAATACAAGCACAAGTCCCAATCAAAGATGAGCTAAGATTTGTCAGAATTCATCTCTTCTTCTTTATTTGAAATACAATCTTTCAAATACACGAGGTTGGGGAGAAATCTCCATCATGTTACCCAACCAGGTTATACTTATGCATTACCGTATTTATTCGACTATAACGCGCAAAATTTTGTACCCAAAAAAGAACTCAAAGTTTGGGTGCGCGTTATAAACGAGGGTTCGGGTTTCTTCGCGGCGGCGGTGGCAGCGGGAGAAGCGGAGCCAGAAAGAGACGCGGTTTCCTCAGCTGCGGAGCCCTTTGCCCTGCCGGCGGGCTGGTGAGGGTGGGACGGCGGGGAGCGCGGCGGCGGCGGCGGCGGGAGAAGCGGAGCCCAGAAAGAGATGCGGTTTGCTCCATCGCCTCTCAGCTGCGGAGCCCGGCCGGGAAGGCAGCTCCTCCCCCCCCCCGCCTTCGCTTCCACACACACACCCGTCCCCCTCACTCACAGAGCTCTCGCTGGCTTCGGGAAGCAGAAGCACCAAGCCCAGAAAGAGATGGGCAAAAGTCATGCTTTATAAAAATCGGTATGAAATAAAAAATTTATACCGATTTTTAATCAAAAATTAGGGGGTGCGCGTTATACACGTGTGCGCGTTATAGTCGAATAAATACGGTAATTAAATGAAAGCCCTATATATCTCTTATCATTTTATTTAATAATGTGCATTATAGTCTTCAGAGACTGTTTGACCAATACAATACAATACAATACAATAGCAGAGTTGGAAGGGACCTTGTAGGTCTTCTAGTCCAACCCCCTGCGTGGGCAGGAACCTTATACCATTTCAAACAAATGGCTGTCTAACATCTTTTTAAAGACTTCCAGGGTTGGGGCATTCACAACTGCTGGAGGCAAGCTGTTCCAGAGGTTAATTGTTCTTACTGTTAGGAAATTTCTCCTTAGTTCTAAGTTGCTTCTCTCCTTGGTTAGTTTCCACCCATTGCTCCTTGTCCTGCCCCCAGGTGCCTTGGAGAAAAGTTTGACTCCCTCTTCTTTGTGGCACCCTCTGAGATATCGGAACACTGCTATCATGTATCCCCTGGTCCTTCTCTTCATCAAACTAGACACACCCAGCTCCTGCAGCCGTTCTTCATATGTCTTAGTCTCCAGTCCTCTAATCATCTTGGTTGCTCTTCTTTGCACTCTTTCCAGAGTCTCCACGTCTTTTCTACATTGTGGCGACCAAAACTGTATGCAGTATTCCAAGTGTGGCCTTACCAAGGCACTATACAGTGGCATTAACACTTCACGCGATCTAGTTTCTATCCCTCTGTTGATGCAGCCTAGAACTGTGTTGGCTTTTTTGGCAGCTGCTGCACACTGCTGGCTCATATTTAAATGGTTGTCCACTAGGATTCCAAGATCCCTCTCACAGTTGCTACTATTGAGCAAGGTACCACCTATACTGTACTTGTGCATTTTGTTTTTCTTGCCTATATGTAGGACCTTACTTTTTTCACAAATGAATTTCATTTTATTAGACAGTGCCCAATGTTCAAGTTTGTCTATATCCTTCTGTATCTTAAGCCTATCTTCTGGAGTGTTGGCTATTCCTGCCAGCTTGGTGTCGTCTGCGAATTTGATGAGTTCCCCATTTATCCCCTCATCCAAATCGTTGATGAAGATGTTAAAGAGTACTGGGCCTAAAACAGAGCCTTGGGGGACTCCACTGCATACTTCCTTCCATGTAGATGCAGTTCCATTGAGGACTACACGTTGAGTGTGGTTGGTCAGCCAGTTGCGAATCCATTTGGTGGTGCTGCTGTTTAACCCACAATTTTCTACTTTATCTAATAGTAGGTTATGGTGTATTATTGTTCTTATAATATGTAGGGGATTCAATGCTCCAAAGATAAGAGAAAGTATTTTTTGTTTCAATTCAAGGGGTTTTTTTGTTTTTTTTAATACAAATTATACATATTATAAGAACAATAATACATCCTCTCAATTACATAGTCCTTTTTATTACATCATTGTTTTGTTTTCACTTTCAGCCAAATTATTCCCTTCCATTATTTTTCATCTTTATAGTTACTTTTTTCTTAATACATCAACAATCTCTTCAATCGCTCCTTCAAATTTACAACATTTCATTTCTTATTTTCCCCATTGGTATATTTTGCTATAAACAGTATACATCCTCTAATTCAATTTAAGCATAGAGAGCATTTCTTTCAATTTTTTTCTACCATTAATAATCTCTTCTTTGTTTCTTAGTTACACAACAATAACAACTTACTACTATTCTCTTTAGTCTACTAATATAATTCTTTCTCCCTTTCTTCTTCTTTTAACCATTTAACCATGAAATGCACAGGTACAGTATAGGTGGTACCTTGCTCAATAGCAGTAAGTGTGAAAGGGATCTTGGAGTCCTAGTGGACAATCATTTAAATATGAGCCAGCAGTATGCAGCAGCTGCCAAAAAAGCCAACACAGTTCTAGGCTGCATAAACAGAGGGACAGAATCAAGATCACACAAAGTGTTCATACCACTTTATAATGCCTTGGTAAGGCCACACTTGGAATACTGCATTCAGTTTTGGTTACCATGATGTAGAAAAGACGTGGAGACTCTGGAAAGAGTGCAGAGAAGAGCAACAAAGATGATTAGGGGACTGGAGACTAAAACATATGAAGAACGGTTGCAGGAACTGGGTATGTCTAGTTAAATAAAAAGAAGGACCAGGGGAGACATGATAGCAGTGTTCCAATATCTCAGGGGTTGCCACAAAGAAGAGGGAGTCAAACGATTCTCCAAAGCACCTGAGGGCAGAACAAGAAGCAATGGGTGGAAACTAATCAAGGAGAGAAGCAACTTAGAACTGAGCAGAAATTTCCTGACAGTTAGAACAATTAATCAGTGGAACAGCTTGTCTCCAGAAGTTGTGAATGCCCCAACACTACAAGTCTTCAAGAAGATATTGGATAACCATTCGTCTGAAATGTTATAGGGCTTCCTGCCTAGGCAGGGAGTTGGACTAGATGACCTCCAAGGTCCCTTCCAACTCTGCCATTGTATTTTCTAGATAAGAGAAAAATCTTATTGCTGGGAGATTCTCCCTGTCGCACCCTTGCAAAAAATTAAAATAAAAAAATAAAAACCCACATAACTCCTTACAGCCCAAGCACTGAAAAACTTCATCTCAGATAGCCAACTGTCCAAATTTTTGCTACAGAGTTTCTATTCAGGTTCTTCCACCATGTGACTGGACAGGTCTTTCTCCAAGTAACAACAGAGAGAGTCAGAAAGGTAAGTCTGCATTCTTTCCAGTTCATACTCTTCTGAATGATATTTTTTCTAATGAGAAAGGACTCCAAAGCAGAATGTCAATCTTATTCTGAAGCCAGCATAGCCTGGCACAGAAGAGGGGGTGGGGGGCGGGCGGGGGGAGTTTGTCTGATTTTTCAGATTATTTCCAGGATGCTATCAAAGCATTAGTAATATTTGTGCTCAGTCTCACCCCTTTTTCTCATGCCCAGTCTTTCTCCTCATCCGCCTGCGCTGATAATATGAATTGGAGTTAGATATAGATTAGCAGAGCTGGAAGGGACCTCGTAGGTCATCTAGTCCAACCCCCTGCCCAAGCAGGAGACCCTACATCTGCATCTACCTAGGATTGAACTCACAACCTCCTGATTGGGAGGCGAGAGCTCCACCTCTAGGCCACAGCAGCCTATCCAATGCTGTTCCAACATGTAAAGTTATGAAAACAATTTTTAAAACCCAATGGGGGTGCTTTACGTGGGGGTGGTTGGTGGAATGAATGAATGTTTCTTTGATTTAGCGGACATCTATCAATTGCTAGATCAATACTTGCCCTCAATGCAACCATCACTGTTCATTCGACTTCTTTAGGCAAGAACATGCCAAAAGATTTTGTAAAATAATATTCTTCATGTGATATGTGCAGCCACCATTTATAATATCTCAGAATAACCGATAACCTACGTACTTTATTGTACCTCAAGTGAGTAAAAAATTGTCTAATACTGCCCTGTTGCACCCTGAATTTGGGCTTCATTCTGAATTAGGGAGGCATCTCCAATATACAGGTATATGCAGTGGTGGGTTTCTGCAGGCTCGCACCTACTTGCGAGAGCCGGTTGGTGAAATTTAGAGAACCGGTGAGAGGGGGTTCCACCGGCGTACCTGGAAGTAAATCTGGCCCGCCGCTGCCAGTGTCCCAACGGGAAGGAAAGGAAAGGAAAGGGAAGGAAAGAAGGAAGGGAGGGAGGGAGGGAGGAAAGAAAGAAAGAAAGAAAGAAAGAAAGAAAGAAAGAAAGAAAGAAAGAAAGAAAGAAAGAAAGAAAGAAAGAATTTATCATCATAATTGAGTCCAAATTTTTGGTTGCTAAGCAAGAGTGTTGTTAAATGAGTTTCACCACATTTTAAAAGGTGGCCACTCCCACCCTGTCACATGACTGCCAAGCCACGCCCACAAAATAGGCCACACCTACAGAGTAGGTTCTAAAAAAATTGAAACCCACCACTGTGGGTTGTTTCTAAACATTGTATTTATGTATATAATATGCATATAGGATATCAGCATTCACAGTTATATGTTTTCACTTGTCAGACATACACCAGTGATTGCTGACAATCTCATTTAGGTGACTGTCAGAGTTCTCTAATTCATATCTGAGTTCTATATCATTTACAACATTTATCTGGGATTGTCACTAGTCACATGTGAATGATAATATCAATCACATTTCCACATTCACAGATACTAGTGTTTGTGCTATAACTTAGTACTCAGACTAAGTGGTATTTGTTAATGAGCTACTGTGGCTTTGGTTAAATCAACAGATACTTGCTAATGTAATCATTATTTGCCTTGATTCGCTAAAGCTTTCCAATGAGCTATATGTTATGACTAGGCAGTGCTCTGAAATTGCATTTTGATCCAGCAAATATTGAGCAGAGATTTATATAAGGTCTTCAAAAACATATATATATAGGTGAAGCCACAAAAATATCCAGTATTTTTGTTTGTTTATAAAGGGACATTTTGTATCTATGGACTGGTTTATAACAAATGCAAAATAGTTCTGTTTTCAGATCACCTTTTATATAAATTGTGGCTTCATAATTAATAAACATAAATTCAGCATGGAAGTTTCAAAAAAATCAGTGGCATACAGTATTACTGATTACAAAATCAGGGAGCAAGGGGAAAGGAAGGTAAGGAAAGGAATATGGTAAAGATAATTTATACCAGTAACTATACAGATGCTTAAATGAAGAAGTAAACATCCTCTGGAAATGGTTTTTCCTTCACGTTATTATGACAATTAGCTTACCAATAAACTTACTATTCATTAAAACAGCCCAGGATATTGTGAACAAATGAGTGAGTGAGTGAATGAATGAATTTCACATTGATAAAGTGGGGAAAAAATGTATCATTACTTGACCCTTTCAATAAAGAAAACCCATTAGGCCAGACATCAGTAACTCTATTTGCTGTATATTTTCATTTTCCTGTCTCTTCCTCTCCCTTGGCCTTCCTGTTTCCCTTCTCTTTCATATGCTTTTACTTTATAACCCTATAAAGCAGGGGTCTCCAACCTTTGCAACTTTAAGTCTGAAGGACTTCAGCTCCCAGAATTCTCCAGCCAGCTTTGCTGGCTGGAGAAGTCTGGGAGCTGAAGTCCTTCAGACTTAAAGTTGCAAAGGTTGGAGACCCCTGCTATAAAGTATAACCCTATGCTGTTTGATTTTATTTTTTCTCTAAACTTCTCTGGAAGCCTTTTAGACTGGGTGGCATATATGAATGCTTTCAATAAATGAATACAAATTAAATATTGAAACATCTCCTTCTGCTAACCAAGCAAAACTTGCTCATATCCCAATAGCTCTGCCTTCAGACATTCCCATATGGACACCTGAATGTGGTTGAAAACTCTCCTTTGACATTTGCCTGTAACACATAACAATCGTGGGCCTTGAGGTGGGCCTTTCATCCATGAGCCCTTCACCTTCTTAGTTTCATGTTTGATGACCTGTTTGGACTCACATAACAAGCTACTCTGTACAAGTCCCACCTTGTTTTAGCACAGTATTAAAATAAGATCTTCATTTCTCCCTCTATTTTTCATCCTTCCATTTATTATCCAGCAGATCTTTTCCTCCCCCCCTCCCTCCCTCCCCCCCTCTCTCTCTCACACACACACACGCACCTTTACAAAACACCCCATCTTTCTTCTGTGATCTCGTAGCCTCTTCCTTCAGATCAGATCTGAGAGAGCTTTTCAAAATATACATTCAGACAACTGCGATGGCATCAGAAGGTTTTTAAAAAGTTAACACTGCTTGCTCTTGTCAGATACTGCTGTCTTCCAAAAGGCTTCTGAATTGGCTGTTATTGATTTCAAAGTGCTGCTGACTTTGTGTTCCTACACCTTCCCACCTTACTAAATATATATTCATACCTGTTCTCTCTGATCTCTCTCACAATCTCTGCTGCTGGATGAGAGACTCTCTGTGAAGTTGATTCTGAATTCTTGACACAAATAGAGACTTCCCAATTAACTGAAAAGCATAGCATCCCCTAATCAAACTGAGGGAAACTCTTTCTTCACCATTTTGAAGAATATCAGCTTTGTGTTATTATCAGTAAAGAGATATATTAAAGGTATAATTCCTGGAAGACGTGAGGTTGTATTTTCCAAAAATATGGAACATTGTTTGAAAAGTAGATCCAGTTTGGACTTAACATTCAATGTATTCAATACAAGAATACATTTTCTTTGACGGGCATAAATGCTGGAGAACCAATCTTGTATATCTTCATCATTGTTCGGGACCAATTGTGATGAAGTGGACCAATGTCACAATTCAGTGCAAGCTGGGGGGAAAATTGGCATTCAAGACTGATGGGCTAGCCTTTGTGACATCTTCATTTCCCTCCCTGACGCATATCTGCAACTATCTTTAAAATTTAAATTAGGTGAAGAATGTTTGAAGCAATGAATCAATCTACATTTTTTTTGCTTTAAAAATATCAAAACGCTCTGTTGGGTCAAACCAAATTCACAGCTGAATCATCGAGCAAATTACAAAGGCGGATGGAACTCGCTAGGTCCTATCTTCAGATACTCTGCCCATCTTCATCCTGAGTTCTCAAAAGAGAAATAGAAGCATACAGAGATGGGATGTTTCAGATGCTGGAAATAAAGATCCATGCAATGTCAGAGCAATATTGTACAAACATTTGAGAAAATCTTGACATATAAAGCATCAAGGGGCATCACACAAATGCTTTTCGCACTTCTGTCTTAGGGGCGCAGAGGATACACCTATCTATTGAGAAAGGGAAGAAGGTTCCCTCTTCTAGAAGCAGGAATCACAAGACAAAATGTTACAAAGAAAGCTTTGGTTATATAACACAGATTGGAATGTGGATGGATGGATGGATCCTTCTTCAAAAATCTGCAGTTTCAAATTTGGAAACTCTTCTCTGTTCGTTCTGTTACCTAACCCCCCTGGCCACTGCATAATACATGCGGCCTTGAGCTGGCGAATTGTGTCTGTGTGTGACAAGTAATTGCCTCTCTCCAGAGCCCTCTTTCACAGCTCTTTGAGCATTTCTGTGCTACATGCCCAAAGTCTAGGAAATACAGTTACTCCCAAGCAGTCATTTGAAGTTGAAGTTCCGGAGAATAGTCCTTCTCTCCAGCCTGACTTTCAACTAACCTGACAAGTCTTCTAGCATTTCCTTTTATATAGGCGCTATCTGAGCAGAGCACAAAGTAGGATACTCCTGCATGAGAAGAGCAGTACAGGTGTGACTACATTTGTGTGTGTGTGTGTGTGTGTTCTTCAGTGAGCAAACAACAGAGATACTTGGCTGTCACTATGCTATGCTTGCCTTGGGGGAGCTGTAGGGCTTCTTAAATAAACAATGCATGATTACCATAGATGCACTACTGTTTAAGCAAGACCTCTGACAGTTGAGCGCCTTGGAGAGAAACAAGGAGACTCGATGAGATTTCCATCTGGACTTGACAGACCTTACAGTAAGATAGTTTAAAGAAATAAATTAAAGTGAACCAAAATAAGAATAATGCACATGAAAAAAGTCAATTAGGTGGGAATAAGGGGAGAGGAAACCAAATATTATGTCTATTGCATACAAAGAGATCAAATCTGACATCTATATAGAAATGTCAGGTCTATTTTGCTAGCAAGAAGCTATTTAACCGAGTTGCTATTTAACGGTGGCAGAGAAGTTTAATATGCCTCATTAAAAGAAGGGGACACAATTTAGCGTAAAATATTGATACCGATGCAAATTAAAAAATGATTATTAACATTTCAGTTAAAGAGAATACATTTCATCACAGAGAGGTAGATTGCGACTGTGTGATTTGTGAGCCTTCTGTTCCAATGTTGGGGGCCTGATTTTAAGCACTAATGAGCCAATTCAATTCATTCGAGCCTGTTCATTATAACAATAGCACTTAGACTTATATACTGCTTCACAGTGCTTTACAGCCCTCTCTAAGCAGTTTACAGAGTCATCTTATTGCCCCCAACAATCTGGGCCCTCATTTTACCCACCTCAGAAGGATGGAAGGCTGAGTCAACCTTGACCTGGTCAGGATTGAACCCCTGGAATGAGCAGTGAGTTAACCCTGCAGTACTGGTAAGATATCACTTAAAATATCACTTAGCAAAAGTAGTGAGAAAAGTTGTAAAATGGGGCAAAACTCAACAAATCTCTTGCTTAACAACATAAATTCTGAGCTCAATTGTGGTCACAAGTTGAGGACTACCTGCACTAACAACTAAAATTGATGTGGGAATCAGGATTTGCATAATGACCATGTGGTTCACTTAAGAACTGTAGTGACTCGGTTAACAACTGTGGGAAAAGAGTTATAAAAAAAGGCATGCCTCACTTGAGTCACATGACTATCTTGTTTACCAAAGAAAATTCTGGTCTCAGTTGTGGCCATAGGTGAGAACTTCCTGTATCGGAAGAATTCTAATAGACAACTTTGAGTTTTAGCAAGCACAATGGGTTTTTAACTTGTTGCAATTGTTAATTGTAATTTATTGTAATTGTCAATTGTTAATTGATAGGATTCCTGCACTTTTGTCTCCTGTATCTCCTGTATCGGGATAACCATCCTGTTTTCCCCTGTACCCTCCAGTCTGATCCCAAGCTAAATTCTACATCATTTTAGCCACTCCATGCTTCTGATGAAGTAAGGGATTTTTTTAAAAATAACATTTGTTATTAAAAAGTTTAGTAACATTAGTTAGTCTGAAAAGATTGTGCAGATTCCTCCTGTATTTTGGCTTATACAGCTCTCCTTTTATAATGTTTATAGTGACATAGAAACCTACACAGGGCGTTTATTCAAAATTAAATAGGGATACACACTAGAGCAGTGACTCTATCATCTCCCTATACTTGCGTTTCCCCCAAAATAAGACCCTGCCTTATAATTTTTTTTGTCTTCAAAAGAGCCACCAGGTCGTACTTTCAGGGATGTCTTCACAAGGGCTGCAACAACAGCCCCGCCCAGCAGGAGCCATGTGACTGCTGCCAGCCCACTTCTTCTGCAGCTGCTTGCCACCGCTCGTGCGAGGCACCCCTGGCCTCCATTTTGCCATCTGGAAAGGCTTCTGCAGCCAAGAAACGAGCTCTGACTGCACCTCTGACAGTGAAACAGAGTTCGGGGGCACTATGCACATCAATGCAGAGCTTGTTTCTTGGCCTTTCCTGAAGGCCTCTGACAGATAAACACAGTCTGGGGTGACATGTGCAAAAGGCGGCAAGCGGCCGCAGAAGAAGTGGGCTGGAAAGGCAAGGCAGGTGTCAGGGTGTGGGAGGTCTGGCTGCAACTGTCCAAAGGTAAGCAGCTCCATTCCCCCGCATCCCCACCCTTGCTTGATTTTTACCCATGCACCCCACCCCACCCCATGTAACCCGGTACAACGGAGTGGGTGTGGTCCTAGCTAGGGCTTCTTTGGGGGGGTAGAGTTTAAAATGGGCACACCTCAGTGGTGGGTTTCAAATTTTTTTAGAATCTACTCTGTAGGTGTGGCCTATTTTGTGGGCGTGGCTTGGCAGTCATGTGACAGGGTGGGAATGGCCACCTTTTAAAATGTGGTGAAACTCATTTAACAACGCCCTTCCTTCCTTCCTTCCTTCCTTCCTTCCTTCCTTCCTTCCTTCCTTCCTTCCTTCCTTTCCTTTCCTTTCCTTTCCTTTCCTTTCCTTTCCTTTCCTTCCCGTTGGGTCACTGGCAGCTGCGGGTCAGATTTACTTCCAGGTACGCCGGTGGAACGCCCTCTCACTGATTCTCTAAATTTCACCAACCGGCTCTCGCGAGTAGGTGCGAACCTGCAGAAACCCACCACTGGCACACCTGTAAAAATAAAGCTAGGACTTATTTTTTGGGATAGGGCTTATTTTGGGGAAAACACGGCAGTAGCAACGAGGAGTGGGAAATTCTCTCCGATTTAGAAAAACAGAGAAAGAATCATAAGATCAGCCTGAAGAACAATTTATATCTCTCAAGTCATGAGAAGATAATATCTTTTAAATATCAATACTCAAATAAAGCTATAAATTATCCTCCTTCATTCTTTCAGATAATATTACCATTTTTCAACACGCTGGATATCTTCCATTTTCTCCTTTCTTTAAGTCTTAAAACAAATAGCTCTTGGGAAACTTCTGGAAGTAGGTTACAAAGTCACAAAGGTTGATTTCTATATTACAGGCTTTACCTGGCTGTTACTAGCAATGTTTTTTTTTTAAAAAAATCAATCCATTTCCTGTGCTGTGTGAGTGCGTGTACGTATCCCCATGAATCCTCACTTTTTCTCCAGGGAACAGAAGGATTGCTTAGGTGCCTCTATTCGTGTTGTTCCAAACCGCACTTAAATTTTAATGCTCCAATGAAAGAAAGCCTGTTTTAAGCCCACAGATTTTATGCACGAAGCATTCAGGGTGGAGCCTGCGCCATTACCCATGAGTAAAAAAAGAAACAAAATTTAAATGATTTTTTAACCAAGTAGGTCATTTAAACCCCATGCCGAGAGTATTTATATAATATCCATGTCTACTTCTCTGCCCTCATGTGAACATTTTTTTTTATATATTTGTATTTCGGTTGCACTGTAAGCATTTCTTTCAATCCAATTAAAGGAATCATTATCATCATTGTCAAATTCGAGGGAGATGAAAAATGTCAGCCATATAAATATAGAAGTAACAGGATTATGTCCTCTTTCCTTCCTTGAAGGACGCATTTGCTTTGCAGATAGCACGGTTCCTTTAATATTTTATAGTCACACATTGTGGGGGAGAAGAATCACAGCTTTAATAGTAAATTCTGCCAGGTGCTAGAGTTAAGAAAAATTGTGAGTTGGAGCAAAGCCTGCATGAGTTTAAAAAAAAATTGTGAGGATGGGGGGGGGGGGGGGAGGATCCAGTTCATCTCCATCCCACTGAATCTTTCACAGAAGAACAATAAGGGGGCTTCAGTAAGTGGGGAGTTTCACTGAGAATTAAGCAAAGGCATCTAGAGCTTTTGGTGATATAATGACATTATTGGAGGGAAATCTGAATTTCGGACTCATCATCTAGTTACAGGCAGTTCTCGAGTTACAAATGTAATGGAGCCTGCTCATTTCATTTGTAAGCCAACGATTCGTGAGAGTGAATCTCATACCTTGAATGTGATCACTCCCTCCTTTTGCCCACTCATTCGATAATCGAATGCAGGGTTCGTTAAGTGCACGTGGGTTATTTCAATGTGGGGAAGGCCATGGGGGGGCCTAGTGATGGAACAGGCCATCTGCCTAAGACCACCCAAGGCCTTCCCAACCCACTGAAATACCTCATGGTCCCCACAATTGCTTCCCCACCCACCCAACCTGCCGTGTCAGGTCACTTACATTCTGAAGATCTAGCAAGCAGTCTCCTCTTCAGCATCTCAGCCATGTGCACCCCTCTGAGGCTCTGTTAGGACACCTGAATGGAGTGTCAGAGGGGCGGATCCACCCCTCAGAAGTTCCATTTCGGCCAGCAGCATGCTAGGTGAGGCCTCTGGATGTCTGAATGGAGAATTGGAAGAGCAGATGCATCCTTCAGAAGCTCCATTTTATCTGGCAATTTTGTAGGACGTTTACATTTACGTTTATGTTTATTTAAATTTATATACCGCCCTATCTCCTTTGTGGGACAAATGGTGCAGGGCCTCTGTAGTGGTTCGTAAGGGTGAACAACTGCTGTGGTCCTGCAAGATTCTTAATTTCGGGACTTGTTCGGAAACACCAGGGGGCACTTATCATATAACTTTGAACGTTTGCTAAGGGAATGCTTCTAACATGAGGATTACCTGTATTTCTCACTAAATGTCCCCTATAGCATCATTAGAATACAGTTCAGTCCACTGGCTACATTCCCCAATCACAAAAGACTACATGCCTCTGTTTTATCTGTTGTTTCTTTACAAAGTTCTTTCCCATAATAAATAACTGGTCACATTAGCACACGTTCCTTAAGTCATCAGAAAAATAGGCTAGTGCAAATTATCCTGTTCTGATAGCAAATCCTAGCCTGCCTTAGTGACAAGGTTGGTTATTGGTTCTGTTCTACTAGTTTTCATGTGGGACAATTTTGTCATCTGCTTGTAAGCAAAGGAACCATTAATTGTTCTCTTTAATGAGAGGGAAGGCAATGCCTGAGAAGCTTCTGCCTTTGTTCCTTACTATGGGAACCATCTGTAATTTGAGTGAGTAGTGAAGCACATGGAATATCAGTCTGTAAATATACAAGGGAATAGTAGTGTTGGCAGGTGTCATCCATCCTCTTAGCTCTACCAATGATCTGTTACTCTGACAGATAGTCTTCAAGGTACGGCCAATCATTTAGTGATTGTTTAAAGTTTATGATGGAACCTGGGAAAAAAAGGTATTTATCTGGACTCAAATTTCCAACGACTGTCCTTCCCATGGTCACATAATGGCATTTTGGGCACTTGGCAGCTGGTGCACATTTATGGCCGCTTGCAGCGTTGCATAGTTACATGACTACAAGTTGCATCATTTTTGTCAGGATGCTTATTATATATAAACAGGAAGTTTATTTCTGGTTTCCAGCACAAAACACCCATAGTAGGTTTGCTTAACAACTGCAATGTTTGCTTAACATTTGCTTAAATCAGTGTTTCTCAATCTTGTCAACTTGAAGATGTCTGGACTTCAACTCCCAGAATTCCCCAGCCAGCGAATGCTGGCTGGGGAATTCTGGGAGTTGAAGTCCAGATATCTTCAAGTTGACAAGGTTGAGAAACACTGGCTTAACTACTGTAGTGTTTGCTTAACAACCATTGCAAAATAAGTCATAAAATCAGGCATGATCGCATGATGACCCATCTAACAACTGTCATGACTTACCATCATAACTGCAGGTTCAATTAGAGTCATAAATTGAGGATTACCTGTAAAAGGAGAAAGAAGCAAAAGTTTGGTAAATTTCACACACCGCTTTCCCCACTCTTCCTATGGCACACACCTAAAGAAGGAAAACATGGGACTGGAATCTTCTTGTTCCTTTACAATCTTCATATGAGAGCAGAAATTCCCCATTCCAGATAAACTATTTAGTGTCTCATTTTCTTCACTCTGATTGGAGCTGCTCACAAGTTAGACCAGGGGTCTGCAAAGTCGGCTCTTTTAAGACTGGTGGACTTCAACTCCCAGAGTTCCCCAGCCAGAATAGCTGGCTGGGGAATTCTGGGAGTTGAAGTCCATCAGTCTTAAAAGAGCCGACTTTGCAAACCCCTGAGTTAGACCAATCAGTCAGATGTAGGTTTTCTTATGCTGGCCTAAGACTGTAACCTTGATTTGATTTTGTAGTTGTTGTTTTAACCATTCAGTCATGTCGAGCTCTTGGTGGCTTTATAGGCAAGTGTTCTCCATGCTGAATCAACTATATGACTGGGTTGATTTGATTTTAGGTTTTCATTTAATTCTTCCAGAACCTTTTGGAATGACATTTCTTGTCACACAGGATGGTGTTATTCAGTGAACCCATGCATGTCTTAGATGCAGAATGTCCTTCTTGCAAACCATGGGGAGCAGATGTGGTATTAAGCAGGTTCTGACCAGTTCTGGAGAACCGGTAGCAGAAATTTTGAGTAATTCAGAGAACCGGTAAATACCACCTCTGGCTGGCCCTGCCCCAACTATTCTCTGTCTCTTGAGTCCCAGCTGATCGAGAGGGAATGGGGATTTTGCAGTATCCTTCCCCTGGAGTGGGGAGGTAATGGAGATTTTACAGTATCCTTCCCCTGCCATGCCCACTAAGCTACACCCACCAAGCCACACCCACAGAACTGGTAGTAAAAAAAATTGAATCCCACCACTGATGGGGAGTGACAACTTGAAAGAAGTAAAGGAGGTGAAAAAATGCCTATCTGAGACCAGACTGAACTATTTTTGAATTTCTATACATCTTTAAAACATTCATTTTGAATCGATATTCAGGAAATTCTTTCTCCAGGCAATCTGTGCTCTTCATTGCTCTGTGGCTAAAAATATAAGAAAAGTCAGGAGTAAGCTTGATTCTTACAAAACAAATGAGGAGGACATTGCTTCCCATTTTGATGAATACATCAGCTTCTAGACTAGCTAGAAGTTTTTTTCTTCTACTAAACTACTATTCGTTGTAATGAAAACCAGGATGATTTGTGATGGGACTGGGGATAAAGAAGGGATGTAAATTTTTGAAAATACAGAAGTTAGACCATAATTCTGTGCTGGAGAATGAAGTCTAGAATATATAATTTTTGTTATAGTCAGGAATAAAGTTTTATATGTGAAAAATTGGATACTTAATTCTTAACTTTCATTCTTCGTATTGTGTTTTTGTTGTGGGTTGTATGATTTGTTTTGTTTTGGGATGGTTGTTGTTGTTGTTTGCTTTACTTACTAGTAAAGAGATGCCAAGATTTTGTGCATTCACTACTATAGCAAGATAAAGTCTTCTAAGAATAAATTATCAGTTTACTGCTATTTAGAAAACATGAGTGAAACTGCACTTAAATACACTTTAGGGCAAAAAAAATGTGATTTATAGACAGTTTAGAATTAATGATATTCTGGCAACACTTTGAAATAAGAAGCACATCATAAACCTTGTGTGATTAATGTTCACAGTATACTATTTCCTAAGGTATTCCCTTTGCAATAACAATAATTACCTCAAACATTTGCGATGATGGTATATTAAGGAAATACTCATGCTTGGGTTATTTCTGCTGACGTCCTCAAAATACTGCTTGAAGCTCAGTCCCTAATCTACAATTAATCCCTAGTAAGCAGCTGGAGGATCGAGACCAGAAAAGTGCTGAAGAAAAAAATGGTCTAGAGGAAGACTTCATGTCACTCAACATTTAAGTCAAAATTTTGCATCTTTAGCATTGAACTAGAGTAAGAGCCATGGTGGCGCAGTGGTTAGAATGCAGTACTGCAGGCTAACTCACTGCTCACTCCAGGAGTTCGATTCTGACCAGTTCAAGGTTGACTCAGGCTTCCGTCCTTCCGAGATTGGTAAAATGAGGACCCAGATTGTTGAGGGCGATATGCTGAGTCTGTAAACTGCTTAGAGAGGGATGTAAAGCACTTTGGAGCAGTATATAAATCTAAGTGCTATTGCTATTAAAGCCGGTTAAATTGCTCAGTCATAATTTACAGTGTTGTCTCTAACTCCAGGATCCAATTTATTGATCCTGTTTGCTGCATTTTATGGATCTGTAGTAGGAGACTTCATCCCACAATGCAGCCAAAGCCCCAGATAACTAAGAAGCTGTTGTACTAAAGTATTAGCTATCTATTGGCTTGTTCAAGTAGCTGGTAAGAAGCTGAAGAGGGGACTTGTCAGAGTGCACCAGATAGCAGATATTCTCCCAGGACCCTAAAAGAAGCCCTGTTGAGAATTTCTTCTGTTGACCTCTAAATGAAAGGCCAACTCAAAAGGGCCTATAGAAAACATATGAGAATTGAATAACTTCCTTGTGAAAGCAGAACATCAGTAGCCATGGTAGTGGCAGTAATGATGGCAGTAGCAGAAGCATTACTTCATTAGTGATCATCACAGGCGTAGTGCAAATGAAAAAGTTGGAGGAGTGTGAATGGAAGGTTCATTTCCTACTTCCAAAGCCATAGAATTCCACATACATTTGATAAATAAATAAATGTAAATAAATATTAACTTGCACCAAAAGAGATTTTTCCCGTCTCCAAGTTTTTCTCCTCTGCTCACTTGACTGTTTCAATTGTCAACTCCCACAAACACTGTAGAAGAGAATATTGATATTAGGGAGCTCGATTCAGTATTTCTAGTTATTTTCTTACGATCCAGACAATCTAAATATGCCTTCTTATTTAAAAACAAACAAAGAAACCTATCGGGGATCCTTACTGAATCCATTGGAGAAAGAAATACATTGCTCAGGAATACATCTAGGCTGCTGTAGCTTCCTGCCCACATAATACTACAATACAATACAATACAATACAATACAATACAATACAATACAATACAATACAATACAATACAATACAATACAATACAATACAATACAATACAATACAATACAATACAATACAATACAATACAATACAATACAACACAACACAACACAATACAATACAATACCAGAGTTGGAAGGGACCTTGGAGGTCTTCTAGTCCTACCCCCTGCCTAGGCAGGAGCCCTATGCCATTTCAGACAAATGGCTATCCAACATCTTCTTAAAGACTTCCAGTGTTGGGGCATTCACAACTTTCGGAGGAAAGTTGTTCCACTGATTAATTGTTCTAACTGTCAGGAAATTTCTCCTCAGTTCTAAGTTGCTTCTCTCCTTGATCAGTTTCCACCCATTGCTTCTTGTTCTGCCCTCAGGTGCTTTGGAGAATAGTTTGACTCCCTCTTCTTTGTGGCAACCCCTGAGATATTGAAACCCTGCTATCATGTCTCCCCTGGTCCTTCTTTTTATTAAACTAGACATACCCAGTTCCTGCAACCGTTCCTCATATATTTTAGTCTCCAGTCCCCTAATAATCTTTGTTGCTCTTCTCTGCACTCTTTCTAGAGTCTCCACATCTTTTCTACATCGTGGCGACCAAAACTGGATGCCGTATTCCAAGTGTGGCCTTACCAAGGCATTATAAAGTGGTATTAACACTTTATAATATAATACTAAAGGTTTGCCTTTTATTCTATTTTTCTTTTCTTTTTACGGTTTACTTGAAATGGATGCTGTGCTCTCAAATGCCCGGAGTCACTTTCCGTGAGACGGGCAGCCATATACATTTGATTAACAAACAAAGAAATAAATAAAAATGTTTAATATGAAGTACTTTTTCTTTCGACTCAATGCGATCAGTTCCTGTGGAATTAGGTAAGGTGGCATTTGGCCTGCTCAAATGACTAGAGGTAAAATTGTTGATACCTATTCCCTTCTGCAATTTAATATTCTGCAATTTAATATTTGGGTCTTTCTAAAAAGGAAAAAAAAAAAAACTACAAAGCTGGCTAACTTTACTGTTATGGCCCATAAGCCCACAAAAGAAGAATGGTAAAGAATGATTCTAATCTAATACCGACTTAATTAAAACTATTGGAAAAACCTGCGGAGAGCTTTAAAATAAAACAAAATATCCATCTCAAAATATTCCTTAGCGATATTCAAGTTGCCTTCCTGGGGGTGCTTCCCAGCCTACTTTGAAAGAGATTTTTATTGCCATATTGTATTGCAATCTCCAGGCTTTTAATAACTTGCAAATAATGAGGACGAATCGCTTAAATCCCCTCTGCACAAATGTATGCTTATATTAGCAGACGTTTTGTACATTTCCCTGCAAATAGTCTAATTCCTTCTAATCCTCTTATAGAAATTATATTCATACCTATTGGCATTAAAGGGAGCATTGTTGGTGTTTGCTATTTATTCGGTAAAGACTTCTTTAATGCAAATTGACTAAAATACCTGCAGGTGCTTTATTTATGGATATTTGGAAAGTCAACTATATTGAAGGGATAGTGGGGTTTGCCCGGTGCATTGATCCTAAGCTTTGCTCTTGATCCAGGAAGCACGCTGTTTCACAATGTCTGCTATACGTTGAAGGAAGTTAGCACCCACCCCTTTTCTGGAAGAATGAAATATTTTAGGAAGTATTAAAAAGGCAGAATATTATATTTCCCTGGATGAGAAAAGGAGAAACATGTTTTTAATGACAAAGCAGCTCCCTGCAGCTTCCTTGCCCCCCACCCCTTTGTCAACAGACCATTAAAGGCCTGAACCAGGCTATTCTACATAACAAACATCTATCCCCCTTCAGGCAGAGCCTTTACATTGCCCTTCATCCACCAAGTTTCAACCACACTTAGCACACAGACAACCTACAAAGCTAGCTCTGACCTCTGACAGCAACCAATCAGGATACTCTTCCTGTGTCCCAGGAAGTTCAAAGCCCAGAGAGGGCATAAAATCCAGGGCCTCTCAATATCTCTTGCCTTTTCACCCAGGAGCTCCAAGGCATGTGATCCTGTCCACCATTAAACCATCTTTCCAAACAACCGCCATGTTTCCAGTGCCTTTTTCTGCCCTTGTAACTGAACCCAGATGGACATTTCTTCCAACAACATCAAGGGAAACCCATCATGTTTCATGGGGAAAAGATGTGATGTGGCATCATCTAAACCATCACAGTGATTCCTGGACTCAGAGTATCCTTCTTCATACATTGCTTCGCTCAAAAATACACTATATTGCCAAAAGTATTTGCTCACCCATCAAATAATCAATCAGGTGTTCCAATCACTTCCATGGCCACAGGTGTATAAAATCAAGTACCTAGGCATGCAGACTGTTTTTACAAACATTTGTGAAAGAATGGGTTGCTCTCAGGAGCTCAGTGAATTCCAGCATGGAACTGTGATAGGATGCCACCAGCATGGAACTGTGATAGGATGCCACCTGTGTAAGAAATCCAGTCGTGAAATTTCCTCGCTCCTAAATATTCCACAGTGAACTGTCAGTTGTATTATAAGAATGTGGAAGTATTTGGGAACGACAGATGCTCAGCCATGAAGTGGTCAGCCATGTAAACTGAAGGAGCAGGGTCAGCAGATGCTGAGGCGCATAGTGCGAAGAGGTCACGAGAGTCAATCGGTGCAGACCTCCAAACTTCATGTGGCCTTCAGATTAGCTCAAGAACAGTGCGCAGTGGACCAACGTCATATTGAACCCTATGGATTAGGGATGGGATGTCCCTTACTGTAAGTTCATATGCGAGTAAAGGCAGGTGAGCGAATACTTTGGGCAATGTAGTGTATATAAATATGCAAAAATGTGCATCATTGGGGAGATCTTATAAAAAAGAAACGCTACACATTTGGAGGAACTGCATGGAAAAAATACATTGGGGAACATAAGGCACTAAAGAGCAGAGATTGGGAAAATGTGTGCAAGTATGCCTTTGCTAAAGAAAAATGCCCATGAAATGTGTCTATTAGGAAATCTTAATGAGACAATAAAGGCATTTTTGTATGCTTTAAGAATAATTTGCAGAAAATTCAGGGGAATGGGTACATCTTGATTGCATGACACTCTGATATGAATTGGATTTAGCCCCATCTGCGTGTCCCTAGCAGCATCAAGGAATAAAATAGAAACCCACATTACCGCACTTAGGAATCGCTAGAGGTTACAGAATTAGTAGTAATGTTTTTCTAAGCACAGCCAAGGATAGAGTCAATCCTTTTTTTTCTTTTTTTGGGGTTTGTGTTTTGACACAAATGGATTTAATTTGCACTTTCGGAATTAACCTGGAACAAAGTTATCCCTTGGCTTTTGCTGTTTCCCAGATTGGCAATTAGAAAACAAATGTATTGTGTACTTTAGCAAACAAATATGGACAAAATTAACATTCCCCCCAAAAACCACAACCCTGTGCTTTATTGTGTACAAAAAGGCATGCAGTCAGAGAAAGTGCTTGCAAAAATGTGTATATTGTGGGATAATATACAGAAAATGCATTAAGCTGAATAAACCCCCCAAAAGTGCTCTAGAATTGATGATAGCATGTACAAAGACTCTGTCTTTCAATTGTTAAAGCAGACTAGGTTGTGCAATTGCTTTAAAAGCACTCCAGGCTGTTTCAACATGTGTGCAGGGATAACTTCATTTTGTTGGGTGGAAGAAAAAAGTAATGTACAAATCAAAGCAAATCTTTCAAAGGATTGGCATGCCTTAATATGCATCTTCATTCAAGATTCTCCTTCAGGTCAGGTGGGTTTTACCTGGTGACATTCTAATTCATTAATGTCAATAATAATGTTTCATATTCAATAATAATGTTTAAGAAGGGCCACACACGCCTAGGATGTTAGAAGACTGTTGTAAACTTGGGAGTGTACTAATATACCTAATTTTCTCTAAATAATTATCATTCCAATAACCTCTGTTTTTTTTTTCCTTTTGGAACCTGGGTTGCTTCAATGTTAACGTTATCAAAGAAAAAATAGTTGGAAAAGATAGTTGCATTCCCTCTGCAAATCAAAAATGCAATCATAAATTGTACTTCTTTAAATCACAGAAACAAGAAAGACTCAATGCCAAAATAAATAAAAGTCCTGACACTTGGATGTATAAGATTCCCAACATAGTTTGCCAACATATCTACAGAGAGGGAAAATTATTTTCCAATTATGTGTTTCAGGACCCTTACATAATTTAACTTTTAAAATTTAATTTGGGATCATGTCACAGCATTTCAAATGGACTGATATAGTGGTTAACATTTGTAAGTCACACCCAATACAAATGAGGAATCTAGCCAGTGTTTTAGATGAAGGTTGTGAAGAGGCAATCTACTCCAGCTTACAGTCTTAATTGGATCCCTCAGATAGGGAAGCCTTTGAATGAGGAAAACAAACAGGTCTACTTGTAGGTTATAGTGGAGAAGATAAATCTAGCAAACAAAAAGGAGATTGCATCCTTTTCCTCCCTGTCTTTTTGGTGTGACCAGGGTCAAATACTATTCATCTCTGTCTAATCCCATCAGACCTTTAACAGAGTTGGAAGGGACCTTGCAGGTCATCTAGTCCAACCCCCTGCCCAAGCAGGAGACCCTACATGTGCCTCTACCTAGGATCGAACCCACAACCTCTTGCTTGTGAGGCAAGAGCTCTACCTCTAAATTGACCTTTTCTGTCTCAGGCACACACAAACACACACTGCAATTCTACTTAAACCAAATAAGGGAAACCTCCACTTCAGCTTTAGCGGAACCCTGAGAAGCAAGTTAAACATAGGGCAACCTCAACTTTCATCCTGTATCAGCTGATGACCTCAACTTTCCATCTCCTTTAACAATGAACTTCCCCAGCTCTGCTGTCACCCTGAAAGGCTCTTTTTGCCTAACAATAGGACTCACGCCAGATGCACAGATAAGAACCTGTCTAGCTTCCCCAAACTGACCAGTCAATCAGAAACTTAGGATTTTCCACCTTGTAGCCTACAATTTGCACAACAAAACTTTGCTTCTCCGTTGTTCAGGGGTCCCTCTTTCTTGAACGCAGGCATCCAACTATCATCCTGGTAATAATGATCCTTCTTCAGTCTGACATAATGAAGGTATTAAAGGCAACCTTAAGCTTGGCTCCCAAATAAATTATAAGTATGTATGATATGCAGTTGTGCAATGGTTAGAATGCAGTATTGCATTTAATAATTCTGCCGACTGCCGATACTTCGATCCTGACTGGCTCAAGGTTGACTCCTTCCGAGATCAGTAAAAGGAGGTTGGGGGCAATATGCTGGCTCTGTAAACTACTTAGAGAGGGTTATAAATAGGGATGGGTTCCTGCAAGTTCTAACCTCTTATCTAGAAGAGGTTCCACAAATCTGCAGTGCCATTTAGAACCAGTTCCTGCTCCCTCCACCTGTCCATCCGCACATCATCAAGATGAAGAGCGAGAGGAGGAATTCTGGGAGTTGAAGTCCACAAGTCTTAAAGTTGTCAAATTTGAACACCCCTGGGGTTTTTTTTTCTAAAGTGTTAGAGGTGCAAGGGTTTCATTTCATTTCATTTATTCGACTTATTAACCGCCCCCTCTCCCCGAAGGGACTCGGGGCGGTGCACAGGAAATATAAAAACACAATACATCACAATAAATACATAAATACTTAAAACTATATTAAATTTACACCCTGTGCTAAAATCTACCCCATTAAAAACTGATCCCTGAAGCCCAATGTAAAATTTCTCTGCTAAAAACTAGGCTAAGTACGGTAGGTTAGGCCAGGCCGGCCTGTTGGAAAAAGTAGGTTTTTAGTTGCTGGCGGAAGGAGCGGAGGTCCGGGATAGATCAAAGTTCGGGGGGAAGGTCGTTCCAGAGGGTCAGGCCTGCCACAGAGAAGGCCCTTCCCCTGGGCGTCACCCGCTGGCATTGCCTAGTGGACAGCACCTGGAGAAGTCCCTCTCTGTGGGAGCGAATCGGCCGAAGGGATGTGTGGGGTAGGATGCAATCCCGCAGATAACTAGGTCCCATGCCATGGAGCGCTTTGAAGATGGTAACCAGCACCTTGAAGCGCACCCGAAAGACCAAGGGTCTTGTAACTTGACAGCTTTAAGACTTGCATGCTTCAATGCCGGGGTTTCTGAACCAACATGACTGGAGGAGGAATTCTGGGAGTTGAAGTCCACAAGTCTTAAAGTTGTCAAGTTTGAACACCCCTGGGGATTTTTTTTCTAAAGGGTTAGGAGTGCAAGGGTCTTGTAACTTGACAGCTTTAAGACTTGTGTGCTTCAAATGCCAGAGTTTCTGAGCCAACATTTTGGTTGCTAAGCAAGAGCGTTGTAAGTGAGTTTCACCACATTTTACAAGTTGGACACGCCCACCCAGTCACATGACTGCCAAGCCACTCCCACCTGGTCACATGGCCGGCAAGCCACTTCCACAAAGCAGGCCACATCTACAGAAGAGGGTTTAAAAATTTTTGAAACCCACCACTGTTTGTAAAGCATTATAGAGTGGTGTATAAGGGCTATTGCTATTGCTGTATATAACGGAGGAGGGAGGGGATGCTTGATGCAGTCTATTTCAAAATATATCCGTGAGTATCTGGATGTTTAGAATGGCTCCTGGGCAAATTGAAACAAGCCTTTCCATCATGTGTGGCCCCGCAGTTATCATAGTTATCATACGCTGTCTCTGAAGAATATGGACATTCTACTGTATTAATATCTCCGATAGATTTATCTTTGAAGTTTTCCTAATCCTCTTTTAAGTCCACAAGCACTTTCTCCAGAGTACAATTCTTATAGCTGAAACTGTATCCCTTTAATACCTATGAAAGGAGGACAGAAAGAGAAAGAGGAGTGGGGGGGGGAAGGGAGGGAGGCTCCCAAGAATATAAATCTATTATGAAAACTTCTCCCAGGAAACAAGCATTGGCAGCAAAGTACAAAAGGCTACAAAAGGTTACCCTGGTCCCACATTGCTGTCAATATTTTTCAAAGGTATAAACAAAAATGGATGTAAACATTTTTCCGATTTGTGATTCACCAAGTCAATACAGAGAAAATGCTAATCATACTAATTTCCTCCTTCCAGAGAGAGAATATATCAGTAATCTATTAACATGCAAAGGGCCAACAGGGTTAAGCTGTTCAAACACTGTCATTGATCCCCCCGCCTTTTTCCCTGCCTTGTCTTCTCCTCCTCACTCAACGGGTACCAAGTCACACTCCTTAGCAGTTTGTGCTGTAAAAGTTTGCTCCCCGGAGAGACTCTGCAGTTAAGACATTAATTACAATATTTGACTAATCAGCAGCAGGAGTCTGGAGAGGTCCAAAGCTGAATGACAAATGCCAATATCTACTCTAAGGGTTGTTGGATCAACAAGCCAATACAGAGAAACTGATCCATCATTTTGTCACAAATTCCCAGAGCTGTTTCCGAAGCCTGCCAATTAAAAAAAAAAGTAATCACTCTGCATCATTCGTCAGCCATTACAAGATACATGATAAATGGGGCCCTTTTCCTCCCCCATTGTTCAGCATCTGATGTCTGCACAGACACATGCTTCCAGGTGATATCCCATGGTGTGTCAGGTCCAGGAAATTAAGAGGAAAAGGACAGTGGTGAAATTCTTTTTTTTTTTTTTACTACTAGTTCTGTGAGCGTGGCTTGGTGGCTATGACAGGGGAAGGATACTGCAAAATCTCCATTTCTACCCCACTCCTGGGGGAAGGATATTGCAAAATCCTCATTCCCACCTCTCTCTGGGGCGAGCCGGAGGTGGTATTTGCTAGTTCTCCAAACTACCGTATTTTTCGGAGTACTCCAAACTACCGTATTTTTCCTCTAAAAAGAGACTGAAAATGTGGGTGCGTCTTATACATCGAATACAGCATTTTTTTTGCCTCCTGGAACCCCGCGCCCTTCATCAAACTGGCTGTGCCTAGTTTTATGGAGGCTTCCAGAGAGCTCCTGGGGCCTGGGGAGAGCAGAAATTAGCCTCAAACAGGCCGTTTCCCCCTCCCACAGCCCTCAGCAGCACTCTATAAGCCTCCATAGGGCTATGCATGCAATTTATTTGACACAAAAATGGCCCGTTTTCACAATAAATGGGCGGATGTTTTGCTCATTTTTGCCCCCCCCCACCCCCCAGGAGCACTCTGCAAGCCCCCCCCCCCAGGCTAGTTATGCTTTTTATTTGGAAAAAAAACGGCCCCATTTTCACAGAGAAATGGGCTGTTTTGGAGAGGTTTGAGTGCAAAGGCTCCCCCCTACCTTTCGGAAGGCTCTTTAACTGTTTCTGTGCCAGCAGAAACAAAGTCTTAAGGTTTGTCAGCAATTTCCTTCTGCAGATAAATACACCTGGAAACATCTACCTACCTACCTACCTAATCTCTCTCTCTCTCTCTCTCTCTCTATACCTACCTACTGTATTTCTCTCTTTCTTTCTCTTTCTCTCTCTCTATCCTTCTACCTACCTAACTACACACACACACACACACATTCCCTACCTACTGTATTTCTCTCTCTCTCTCTCTCTCTCTCTCTCTCTCTCTCTCTCTCTCTCCTTCTACCTACCTACCTACCTACACACACACACACTCTTTCTCTCTCCCTACCTACTGTATTTCTCTCTCTCTCTCTTTCTCTCTCATCCTTCTACCTACCTACAAACACACACACACACTCTCTCCCTACCTACTGTTTCTCTCTCTCTTTCTATTTCTCTCTCTAGCCTTCTACCTACCTACATACATACATACATACATTCTCCCTCTCCCCCTACTGTATTTCTCTCTCCCCCTTTATCTACCTACATAGACACACTCTCTCCCTACCTACCTACTGTATTTCTTTCTCCCTTCTATTTCTCTCTCTATATATCCCTTTACCTACCTACCTACTCTCTCTCCCTACCTACTGTATTTCTCTTTCTTTCTCTCCTTCTCTCTCCCTCTATCTACCTACCTACCTACTTTTTTTTGTAATTTGCCTCTTCAAAACCTTGGTGTGTCTTATACTCCGGTGCGTCTTATACTCCGAAAAATATGGTACTCAAAATTTCTGCTACTGGTTGTCCAGAACCTGTCAGAACCTTCTGAATTTCTTTTCAATTTGGTAAAGAATGCATTTACATTATTATTCATTTCATCAGGATTGGTTGATTCTGGGTGGCTTCCATAATTCAAAAGCAAAAAGAAAACAATGAAGGAAAAACATATACAAATACTGCAGTATATGGTACAACTGTGTGATAGGGTATAAGTAAGTATGGTAAATACATTCTCATCGATGTACCTAGGGGAAAGTATGTTCAATTAGTGTGTTGTTTAATTCATGTGGATTTTTTGTTTTAGCAGTTCCAGAATTTGTACCATTTACATTTCTAACTCCCGCAAACATGCTGTTTGAACTTAGATATTTTATTCCTTCTGTGGGAATGGTGTTCATAAAAGGCATAGTTTCTTCCCATAAAAACAGGAACTGAAATGAATATGAAAATTCTATCCATCAGCCATCTTCATTATCACCAGTTATCAGATAAAAGAATTCCCTCGATTTTTTCCCCCATATCAGTTCTTACTAACTTTGATGAGAGGCTCCGCTTTAGAATGTTTTTTCAAAGAGAATGGAATAGCACTCAGATGCCTATGAATGGAATCTTGCTTCTTGTACTTAATTTATTACAAAGTGGCCAAGAAGTATGTGAAGATGTCTTTCGGTCTTTTCCCAAGTGGTATGTAGATTCTTTAATTTTGTAGTCCAAAGGAAGGTATCTAAAGGTATAGCTTATAAGGCCACTTATAATGTGAGCCAAATTGGTATTACAGTTACAGGGGCGGGGAATTTTTGGGTGGGTGGGGTGTGTTTGGGGATTGTTATGTGTGTTGGGCCTGGTCTCTGGGTGTTATGTGAATTTCGTTGTATGTGTAAACTGTGTATATACATACAATGACAGTAAAGTAAAGTAAAGTAGAAAACAAGAGAAGAGAAGAGAAGAGAAGTACCAAGGTGCTTCCAGGTTGAAAGTATTAGCCAGTGACATCACTGTTGCTTGAGGGATGTCCAGTTGGGAGCTACTTTCATGTTCCCAGCAGGAGCTGGAGCAAAGGATAGGAGCTCATCCTGTCCAATGGCAGCACTCTGGTCTTGAACATCAGCTTGCTAACCTCTAACTCAGTATCCTAACCTTCTCAAGCTACTGTGTTAAAACAATCTAAAAAGCACAGGCTTTATATATGCAGAAGGTATATATTTTGTCAAAGCACCTGGTATGCCCAAATATGGGAGGGAGCATGCTGCTTCCCTTTTGCCTTTTCAGCCCCGCTCCAGGAGCCCTCCAAGCAGAAAAAAACATGTTTGTGTTGTATTTTTGCTGATAAATAAATGAAAGGAGACTAGTATATATCTATTTCAAGCTATTTAGCTCTCATCAGCAAGACATACCCTTTCTGGGATTCGAACGTGGACTGTTTTTACTTATTAAGCAGTTGTATTAACCTCTAAGCCACAAGCTCTCCTCCATTCTCAGCTGAGCCAGGGGAATGATTAAGTGTTTTGTCAAAGCACCTGGTATGCCCAAATATGGAGGGAGCATACTGCTTCCCAAGGGTATGGCTAGCTGATGAGAGCTAGCTGATGAGAGGTAAATGGCTTGAAATAGATCTAGTCTCCTTTCATTTATTTATCAGCAAAAATGCAACACACAGACACACAATTTTTATGTGAATTTCCATGCAGCACTCCCCTGCCCCAAATCATCTTAATGCAAAGGATAATAGAGAAAAAGTACGAACCACTACATGCAAAATCAACATGCGCCAGAGATTGGCTGGTCTATATATGTTTGTTTCAGGAGTATGATGTGAGTTGAGATTCATAGCTTTTCATGGGCCCTGGCAAGTTGTTCCAAATGGGAAAGATTTTATGGGTACAGAAAGCTAGCTTCAGTTGCCAACATCATCCCTGACCCTGAAAGAGAAAAATGGCAGTACCCATGTATTATTCCACCAGCGGCATCTGCAGCCACAATAGATGATTATGTTCCTGAGGACAGATGGACATCATCTTTTTTGCTCTGCCATCACACTGGATGGGATGTTAATAATCATGGTTGTTTCTCCCTCACCACCCCAACTGAATAAATAGGATGTCACTGACAACATTGACACGAAATATCCTATTGAGTTTCTCCAATGCTTACTTTCAGTGCAGCTATCACTCAGATATTTCTCATTGGATTGGCTCTTAGGGCACTGAAACATATTGGACCAACCTTAAGCAAAAAGCACATTGCACAGAGCTTTTTCTGTTCAGGTTCCAGCCCTGTGCAAAAGGAACAGGTGAGGGAAAGCCTTAGAGAATATTTTCATCCAAGCAAACCTCTTCTGCATGTTACAGATTTATATACAGTATATATATAAATATTTTGAAACACATGTATCCTTGGAGACCTATTCAATCCAAATGTGAATAGGGTTTTCCATATTTACATTCTGGATGAATAAGGAATCTGAGAGAAGAATTAAAATTCATCAGGCAGGAACCTAAAGTGGAACTCTGTAATCTAGGTATCGTTTTTAATGTTTTTATCTGATTAGTAGTGATGAGCAAGAAAGCGTGAAAGCATTTCCTTTGAACATGAAAAAAAAAAAAAAACCCACCACCTAGAATTACTTGTAAAGCAATCACTTATTATAAATCTTCATGGAATAAACACGATAATAAACATACAGGAGACCTTGAAAACTTAACAGCCAATGTTTTATGGGTAATGGGTAAATGTGTAATTTGGAATGATAAGTAAAGACTAAAGGAGGTAATCAAATTATGTAAGCAAAATATCCAGTTAGAATCCACAAAGGAGACCGTATAAAAATCAACAATTCTAAGAAAAGTTTGGGGAGGGAGAATTATTTCATTTTATTTTGAAAAAGCAACAGCTAACCTATAAGTAGTGTACAGTAACTGTTTGCTAATCAGAATCCAGAATATTTTAATGAATAAAGTTGAAAGGAATCTACATTCTAAATGGTGTTAAATTGTGCAAAGACAAGGGGACAAAGCACCCATGTATACTAGCATGTACAAACACTTTATTCAGAGTTCTACTACAACCTTAATCCGACATACCCATTCCAATTTTTCCAAATCTTGTCTGATCTCCCAAACATCTGGAGCAGACGAGGGGCACAGCTGGATGAAAAATCCAGTCAGTTGGGGGTGCCCCGTCTGAATATGTACTATCTTACTTTTTGTCAGCTGAAATTGTAAATATATTAGTTTTACTCTGTGCGCAGGAAAGACTTGTGGCTCACCCGCAAATCCCAACATCCTGAAAATTCACTTTACTTGGAGTTACCAGACTAAGGGTAAAATACATGTGTTAATATTTCTGGCATCTCTTAGTAGTTTTTGCTGATTAGGACAAACTGATGGTCTTTTATAACTATTGGTAAGGGATGAGATATAGGAAGCAGAGACTCACATACAAAGGAGTGTATTTATTTTTTTATTATTGAAATATAGAAGTCATCTTTTATATAATGTATTTTTCAAAAAAGAGGCTGAAAATCTGGGTGCATCTTAAACACTGAATACGGCATTTTTTGCCAAAACTCCCAAAACTCTGCCCCCTTCACCGAAATGGCCATGCATAGCCTTTAGGAGGCTCCCGGATTGCCCCTGGGGGCTGGAGAGGGCAGAAATGAGTGAAGAACAGGCCTTTTTTTTGCTCAATTTTGCCCCCCCCCCCAGCCCGCAGGAGTACTCTATAAGCCTCCTAAAGACTATGCATGCCCTTTAAAAAAAAAACGTTTGTAAAAAACGGGCCATTTTTCCGAGGTCTGCAGAATGGATTTTTTTTTTTTAATTTGCCTCTTCAAAATCTTGGTGCATCTCATACTCCGGTGTATCTTATACTCCCAAAAATATGGTATGTTTTTTTGTACTTTTTTTCTCTTTTCTTGGTTTGTATTTGTTTTTATCAATCTTTAGATTGGATAACCTTTTGTCTGGAGTAGGGTTGCTAAGTTGCTTTTTTTGCAGATGAAACATTAAAATTACCTAGAATGTCATATTAGAAATATTGTGGCTTACATAATCCATTGGCACTGGGTTCAAAGACTATCTAGAACCATTACTTGTAACGGTTACACTGCTGGAGGAATTAAACTAGTATTGAATGAGAACGTCTGTATTTCTTCATCTGGGTAAGCAAGAAGCAAGCAAGGTTGCATCAGAGATGGTATTCAGCAGGTTCTGACCAGTTCTGGAGAACTGATAGCAGAAACTTTGATTAGTTTGGGAAACTGGTAAATAATAATAATAATAATAATAATAATAATAATAATAATAATAATAATAATAATAATAATAATAATAATAATAATAATAATAATAATAATAATAATAATAATAATAATAATAATAATAATAATAATTTAATTTGTAAACCACTCTCTCTCCCCGAAGGGACTCGAGGTGGTGCACAGGGAATTAAAAATACATATACAAACAACAAACATTATAATATAATTTAAAACGAATTAAACCTATACCCTGCGCTAAAACACCACCTCTGACTGGCTCTGCCCTCATCTATTCTCTGCCTCTAGAGTCCCAGCTGATCAGGAGGAAATGGGGATTTTGCAGTAACCTTCTCCTGAAGTGGGGAGGGATTGGAGATTTTACATTATCCTTCCCCTGTCATGTCCACCAAGCCATGCCCAACAAGCCACACCCACATAACTGGTACTAAAAAATTTGAATTCCACCACTGTATTTCATCCACCATCAGAGCGCACAGCAACTTGTCAAACTATTCTCAAACTATTCTCAAACTATTCTCTGGATTCTCCATTGTCCCACGTTCTGCCTGGGATCTAGATGAGACTATTCTTCAGATGAAAGAGTTCCATCCAAGAAGATATTTATGCTGGAATATGGATAGAAGACCTCCAAGTCCCCTTCCAACTCTGTTATTCTATTCTATTATAGATTTACTATGTAAATATTCTAAATTTATAGACATACACTCAACTATGAGTATATCTGTAATATAATAATACATTACAAATATGTGCAAATATATATTTATATTTGTAAACTTAACAAAATTATTTTTCTAAAAAGATGCTTGCTGTACTTGTCTGTTCAAACATATTCCATGCCGGGAGTCATATTCCAAAGCATCCTTGAAAGAAATGGCATATTTTAAGTAAATAATTTTAGAAAATGTGTTCGATTTATTCAAAAATACAAATAACCTGAAAATTCTTTACTTCAAATTCTTTTGATCACAAATAAAGGACAGAAAATGGAGTGATGGGGAAGGACACAGTATTGCCTATCTTTACTGAAAGAAAACTCCCCAACAGCCTAGATTTCCAGGTATGCTGCTGGGCTTTTAATGACATAATTATATTATGTAAAATGTAGGAAATCTGGTTCTGTGGTGTTTTATTTATATTAATATGTACCTTCGGGCTCTTTAAAGTTTCCTTTCACTGCAAAGAAAAACCTTGTTTTTCTATCCCATTCTCTCTGGGTGTTTTCAAGTAATTTTAAATTTCATTTTGCTCATTGATAGTTGCTTTATTATTGTGAGGTAACAAAGGATTTTATTACTGTTGTGGTTTCTATCTTCTTTTGGCGGCTCTCGGGCTGCTCAGTCTGAAAATGTTCAATGGGAAGAGCTTGTACCCTCTTTCTTAGGGATGTGATGTTGTTTTCCATCAGATTGTATGAGAATAACCACAGTCTCATGGATTAAAGGGACTCGTATTTTGAATAACCTGCTGGCTTGTTATAGCTAGAGTCTCTTAAGTTAGAGCAGCCTGCTGGCTAGTTGAGATCTGTTAAGAACCCTCTCTCCAGTAAATGCCAGTGCTGGTATTTATATAGAGGGGAAGTAAGGAGAGGATTTTTTTTTTTTTTTTGAATGCAACTTGGTTGAAGAAAACAGATTTTATGTGGCTGGATGTAAAAATCCAAGTACAAAGCTTAGGATACCCTGGGAGAATTGATGAGAGTCGGGAAGGAATGCTATTAGTCACACAAGTGACCTTTTTCATTCAGTTGTGGGTAGTTTTATATCTGCTCCAATTCCCTCCCTCCTTTGTTTGCTCAGACTGTTTACCAATTACTGTACTGAGCTGAAGGTAGATCTCAAGCACATGTAATTTGCTGCAGTTAAACTATTCTCTCAAATCTTCACTTTGTTGCTTTTATTAGAATAAACAGCCCTTTGTAGAGTGCTCCATATTGATGTTGCAATCCAGCACCATGTACGTCAAGACCACTTAAGATTGGTGGGAAAGATTTTTTTTCCTGTTCTGTCCTAGCCATATTCCAGCAGGTAACAGCATGAATATTTTCTTGGGTGGAACTCTTTCATCTGAAGAATAATCTCATCTAGACCCCGGGCAGAAAGTGGGACAATGGAGAACCCAGAGAATAGGTTGACAAGTTGTTGTGCGCATTGATAGTGGATGCAACAAAGGAAGAAATGCAGAAGTTCTCATTCAATACTAGCGTGTTTTCCCGAAAATAAGACAGGCTCTTATTTTCTTTTGAACCCCAAAATAAGCTCTTGGCCTTATTTTGGGGGAGGTCTTATTATTTTTGAGGTGCAGGAGGCAGTGAGTGTGATCACCTCATGGCTGCTTCTGTGTTGCAATATTTTCAGGGAGAGCTTATTTTCAGGGGAAGGCTTATTTTAGCGCATGCGCTCAAAAGTCCGATTGAGCTTATTATCCAGGAAGGTCTTATTTTCAGGGAAACAGAGTAGTTTTTATATAAATTCCTCCAGCAGGAATTATAAGTAATGGTTCTAGATATTACAATACAATACAATAGCAGAGTTGGAAGGGACCTCGGAGGTCTTCTAGTCCAACCCGCTGCCTAGGCAGGAAGCCCTATACCAGTGATGGCTAACCTTTTTTGGCTTTGCGTGCCAAAAGCGGGGGAAGCGCAGGGGGTCGTGCGTGGGCGTGCCACACCCATAATGCTATGTGTGCGACCCCCTGCTTTTGATGTGCTTTTTTCACCCTCCCCAGCCTCCAGAGGCTTTCCAGGAGCCTGGGAGGGTGAAAACAGCCTCTCCCACCACTTCCAGAGGCTTCAGGAGCTTCCCTGAAGCCTCCAGAGGGCAAAAAATGGCCTCAAAAGAAGGCCTAAATCAGCTGGCCAGTGCATGCATATGTGCTGCAGCTGGCTGGGCAATGCCTCAAGTGCCCAAGAAATGGTTCCACGTGTCCCCTGTGGCACCCGTGCCATAGGTTCGCCATCATGGCCCTATACCATTTCAGACAAATGGCTATCCAACATCTTCTTAAAGACTTGGAGTGTTGGGGCATTCCCAACTTCTGGAGGCAAGCTGTTCCACTGATTAATTGTTCTAAATGACAGGAAATTTCTCCTCAGTTCTAAGTTGCTTCTCTCCTTGATTAGTTTCCACCCATTGCTTCTTGTTCTACCTTCAGGTGCCTTGGAGAATAGTTTGACTCCCTCTTCTTTGTGGCAGCCTCTGAGATATTGCAACACTGCTAGGTCTCCCCTAGTACTTCTTTTTAGTAAACTAGACATACCCAGTTCCTGCAACTGTTCTTCATATGTTTTAGTCTCTAGTCCCTTAATCACCTTTGTTGCTCTTCTCTGCACTCTTTCTAGAGTCTCCACATCTTTTCTACATCGTGGCAACCAAAACTGAATGCAGTTCAAATATTCTTTGAACCCAGTGCCAATGTATTAGGTAAGCCACAATATTTTTAATATGACATTCTAGGTAATTTTAACATTTTCTCTGGCAAAAAAAAAGACATTTTTTCAAGACTTGAAACAATATTCAAATGATTGCTTAGTTATTGAAGCAAGTTCCTGGAGTATCCCTGCTATGGTTTGAAAGAAATTTGCTCACAATCCATAGAATTAGAATTATTAGAATTATTAGAATTATTAGAATTATTAGAATTATTAGAATTATTAGAATTATTAGAATTATTAGAACTATTAGAATTATTAGAATTATTAGAATTATTAGAATTATTAGAATTATTAGAATTCTTTATTGGCCAAGTGTGATTAGACACACAAGGAATTTGTCTCTGGTGCATAAGCTCTCAGTGTACATACAAGAGTGATTCAATTTAGATCATCTAACTACAACCTGTTCCTCAATGCTCGAAATACCAATAGATTCATTATACCCCTTTCAAGTGCTTGTTGCTCTAATCTATATGAGTACTGTAGCTTTGTAAGATTTTCACCTGAACTATAACATCTGGGACTAATTAGGCAAGGGCTAATTTCAAAGCCATGTCTACATTGGAGAGTCAAACAGGCTGCTGTGCTTACAGAGTCTCCTGTCTAGACAACAGCAAGCAATAAAGGATCAAAAGCATACAGAGAAGTCAACAAGCACCCCAGAGTTCATCCATGAAATTCAGCAGGTAGGTTGGCAGCAGAGTCCAGAAGCAGAGTCTAAGGTCAGGCCCAAACCAGGGAATTAAAAATAAGATAATTAAGGAACATAATTAGGAACCGACAGCTAAGAGACACTGGGATTCCACCCATGCTCCACTTGACACTATTTAAATCTTCTGTAGAAACTACTAATTGACAATAGACTTTTGTGAGAAACCCCCGTGGTGTTTGCTATAGCACAATGGTCCCCCCTAAAGCATCTGGCCAATTGATTCCATGTTGAAGCTTGAGTAGCTTCCATTTCCCCAGAAAAGTATCTTGCAATTTTCCCATGTATAGCATGAAAACTAGATTGTGCCTTTATCGTTTTGACAGCAGTCATCAGGAAGTTGGATTTGGTTGCTAGATAATCTCTGGTTTGTTGTCTAGACCAGACATATCAGAGATATAGTATTTTGCTTTATTGGACAATTCACCTTATTCTCTTTGTTCTGTAAGTACTGGGGTTGATAATGGTGGTATTGCATAACAACATCCAAGTAAGAGCCCTAAATGATTTATTTCCAACTATACTGTCTGCAAGGAGTTGTAATATATATGCTGAGCTCTAAGATCTTATTGAAGAAATTTAGCCAGCCCATTGATTGTCAACCTTAGCAACTGCAACTCTCAGAATTTCCACAGCTAGCAGCTTTGGAAGTTAAAGTCCACACCTCTTACTGGGCTAGACTGACTACACTGATTTTATGAATTTGGTATATATAGGTAGTCATCGGTGGTGGTGCAGTGGCCTAGAGATGGAGCTCTCATCTCACAATCAGGAGACTTTGAGTTCAATCCTAGGTAGAGGCAGATATTTCTCTCTCTGAACACACTGAGAATACATCTGCTGAACAAAACTCCACATTGGTGACAGGAACCATACGTCCCTACGACCGATTCGTTCCCACAGAGAGGGGCTTCTCTGGGTGCCGTCGGTCGGGCAATGCCGGTTGGCGACGCCCAGGGGAAGGGCCTTCTCTGTGGTGGGCCCAACTCTCTGGAACGACCTACCTCCTGAACTCCGTGTCATCTTGGACCTCCGCCTGTTGCGCCAGCGCTTAAAAACGCACCTGTTTCATCTAGCCGGCCTGGCATGAACTACCCGATACCAAACTGACTCTTAGTTGATCAAAGTCTTAATTTGGGGGGTTTTAATTATGTTTTAGCGCAGGGTTGGGTTTAATATGGTTTTTAAGAGTTTTGCATTTTTGTATATTTGTATTCTTAATTCTCCTGTGCGCCGCCCCAGGTCCCTCTGTGGGAGATGGGTGTGGGATATAAATATGATAGATAGATAGATAGATAGATAGATAGATAGATAGATAGATAGATAGATAGATAGATAGATAGATAGATAGATAGATAGATAGATAGATAGATAGATAGATAGATAAATAGGAAGAGCATCCAGCCATTAAACACTCTGCTAGCTCCGTTCAGTTGCCCAGGCTCCACCCCACAAGGGATTATGAGGTTGTTAAATAAAGACCTTTACAACCCCATTGGGATCAGAATTTCCATTGCAGCAAAGTAGTAGTTAAGTGAGCCTTGCTGATTTTTTACAACCTTTTACATTCTTATTTAGGAATTACTGTAGCTGTTAAATGAATCCTATCATCACTAAGCAAATCTGGCTTCCCAATTGTGCTTGCTGGTTACATTTTTCACTGTTGTAACTTTGTTGGCTAAGCCCATAGTTGAAGCTCAAGGACTACTTGTATGCAATTGTTGCCTTCCTCTATATTTTCCTTTTTCCTGTGAACCTCTTTCTGTGTCTAACAACAAAAGAGTTTCTTGTTAAAACATTATCTTTGTGTAAGACTGCACAGTTACACCAACCGTTCCTGGTCTTAAAGAATTGACACAATATTTGTCATTCTGGGCTTTTAGCAGGAAAATTCAAAGCATGTATTGAGTTTCCTAGATCTGGCAGAAAGCTAAGCTCCTTGGGAAAAAGAGCTTAAAGGTCTCTAGCTAGGTAGCCAGGTATATGGCTGCGGGATCGGATCCTGCCTCATACATCCTCACGGCCGATTCGCTCCCACAGAGAGGGACTTCTCCGGGTGCCGTCCACTAGACTGTGTCAGCGGGCGACGCCCAGGGGAAGGGCTCTCTCTGTGGCGGGCCCAGCCCTCTGGAACGACCTTCCCCCCGATATTAGAACGACTACGGACCTCCGCTCCTTCCGTCTGAAATTAAAAACTCACTTTTTCCGCTTGGCCGGCCTAGGCTAGTCTCTCTTTCTATGGGGTTTTAAACTTATTTATAGCTGCTGGGTATTTTAGTTTAACGGGTTTTAGCACAGGAATAGATTTAATTTGTTTTTATATTATGTATTTATATTTGTATATTTATTGTTTTTACTTTCCCTGTGCACCGCCCCGAGTCCCTGTGGGGAGAGGGAGCGGTCTACAAATTAAATTTGATGATGATGATGATGATGATATGAGAACATTCAGCTTTACCTATTAAGTGTTTTCTTAGGCAACCTCTGGCAGATGAGATTTCCTTGTGTGGTTTAAAATTATTGCCCTTATCTGTTTTGCCTCAGTCATATTCATAAATGGCATTTGATTACTAAAGAACTGTATAGTAACTTTGGAGTTACTACGGCTTCAAGGTCACTCATCACCATTACCAAAAACCAGGTGCATAGTTTCTTCATTAGTCTTTTTTCCTTTAGACAGTTTTTTCCTGAATGCCATCACTCTACTAAACAACTAATTCCCACAACACTGTCATATTACCTACTAAGACTGTATTACTATTATTCTTCTCTTCCTTACTAGTAACTCTATCTCTTCCCATTCATGACTATAACCATGTTGCTTGTCTCTTTAAAATTTGTATTGTTTTATTTATTTCCTAGTATAATTTGATTGCTTATTAGTAATCTATGACTACCACTAAGTGTTGTGTTTTATGATTCTTGATGAATGTATTCTATTTTATTTTTCTTTATGTACACTGAGAGGTTATGCACCAAAGACAAATTCCTTGTGTGTCCAATCACACATGGCCAATAAAGAATTCTATTATATTCTATTTTTTTAAGGGGGGGGGAATTCCCCCAAACTCTCAACAGTTCCCCTACCTATGTAAGTATTATTCCCTAACCAATTGCCTCTTTGTCTTGCTGCTATGCCCCTTATCCCTCCAAAATTTTAGTTGCAATCTCAGCTCCCCACAGGCATACATACAGGTATGCATTAAATTTCAGATGCAGGGAAGATCCTGTTTCAATGCTGTTTATCATTTATTTAACAAAATGAATAGTGAAAAAAGCAAGCTTTTACATTTAGGCAAGAAAAACCAAATGCACAGGTATAGTATAGGTGGTATCTGGCTTAATAATAGAAATTTTGACAGGGATCTTGGAGTCCTAGTGGACAATAACTTAAATGTGAGCCAACAGTGTGCTGGAGCTGCCAAAATAAGCCAACACAGTCCTAGGCTGCATTAACAGAGGGATAGAATCAAGTGAAATGTTAATATCACTCTATAATGGTTTGGTAAGACCACACATGGAATACCACATCCACCTTTGGTCATCACAATGTAAAAAAGATGTTGAGACCCTAGAAAGAGTAGAGAGAAGAGCAACGAAGATGATTAGGGGACTGGAGGCTAAAACTTGTAAAGAACGGTTGTTGGAATTGGATATGTCTAGTTTAATGAAAAGAAGGACTAGGGATGACATGATAGCAGTGTTCCAATATCTAAGGGACTGTCACGAAGAAGAGGGAGTCAAGCTATTCTCTAAAGTACCTGAAGGCAGAAAAGAAGTAACGAATGGATACTGATCAAGGAGAGAAGTAGCCTAGAACTAAGGAGAAATGTTCTTGACAGCACAATTAACCAGCGAAATGATTTGCTTCCAGAAGTTGTGGATGCTCCAACACTGAAAGTTTTTAAGAAGAGATTGGACAAAATTTGTCCAAAATGGTATTCCTGCCTGAGCAGATGGGTTGGACTAGAAGACCTCCATGGTCCCTTCTAACTTGTTATTCTATTATCTCATTGCCAAAGGAAACATTTCTTTCCTCCCTGAATTCAACCAAACAAGAGAACCTCATTTGTATTGCTAAGGCTTAGAGGAAAACAAAATCTTATTGTCATCAATAATAAATAATGCACATTTATGTCCCCAAACCACAACTACACAACTAAGCATAACATTGGTCCCAAAATTGTTGCAACATTGATATCATCATGTCTGTATCTACATATCTATATCCAGTGGGGACAATACCCAACCATCTTTTAATGAGCTTGGAAGCCAAACAGGATTGGACCTACTTATTACAGTATTTGGGCAGGGCATCATAAGAGAACTACAGCTTTGTAGACTAGTCTGAGAAGTTGGAAACCACATGGGAAGAAAGCAATGACAGTTCATTTTTGTATTGTAGCTAAGAAAATTGTGTGGACATGTCCATAATGGCTTTAGAGCTGACCCCGACTTGTTTATTGTAGCATTTTGTTTCAATACAATATTTTTCTTTTTAAATTGTACTTGTATCTGTGTGTTTGGGTCCATGATTGGTTTCAATATTCATTTTCACTCTTTACACACACATCCCTAACAAATGAATAAAAATAGTATATGTCAACTGTTGTATTAAGTGAGAAACTCTATAGACAACAATATCATCCAATGAGACTAAAGGGACCAGATATATTTAAAAAGCTTTGAAACATTTTGGTTTTCTACTTTCCTCACTTTTTCCCAACACAACTGAACATTGACAACATGTGTTAGCATAAATCTTTAAAGATAGATAACACCTTTTAGATGGCAGCAAGCTCTCAGAGATGTATTTTAAGGGAACCTATTTAAGAGTTACCAAGAAATCACAGACATGTAATTTTAATGCAGCATGACAAATTTATCATCCTATAGAATAATTGCCAGGTGTTAGGGACATTAACTTTTGAAGTGAATACATGAATTCCACAAAGCAATTTGGTCAGCTATATAAAGAACTAACTGATTTGTATCACAGAGTTATTATACAGCAAATTGATTGTGATAGTAGAGGTATTATTAGTGATCTCTGCACTGTTGCCAATTAATTATGACAAGTGTTAGTGGAAGCCAGTGTATCTGACAATGTAATTTGAAAGAACGTAGATCAATAACTGAAGGTTTTATCATTTTTATTCAAACAACTGGCTCTCGCTGATGCCCGCCATTTCAATGATTAGTTGGCACAAGAAGCTGAATAGTTTGTTGCAACTTGATGTAACAAAATAGGTTTTTAAAAAAAAAAAAAAAACTATGAAAAACTAAGTAACTTTTTTCATTTTTGTTTCTCCCCCACAAAAAATTTAAAGTTCCGGTCCCACAATGGTAGGATGATATTCAGAACTTAAGTCTTTCAAGCAATTTTTAACTTTCCTGTCAAAATACAAGAATTCCATGGAAGCAAACAAGAATATTTATTCCCAAAGCAAAGCCAACAGGGTAAGCTTGCCAAATTCCTAAAATTACCCATAGTTGTACAACATTAAAGCCAAGTAAGTGATTTTCTGTTGTTAAAATGTGTCCACGGAAATCAGAAAGCCAAAGACACTGCAAGCTAATTTCATCTGTGAAATTAAAGCTTACTTTCATTGTGTGTTTGTGTAATCAGCAAAGCCAGCTCCCTGGCTCAGATGTCTATGCAGAGCTAAATATGGTCCATGAAAGTGTCCCATACATCAGGGCTTGTATATATACGTATATATATTGTAATTGCTGATATCGCTAATAAGTATTTTTTTAAATATAATTATTCCAGTGATATGCTTCTAAAAAAGAAAATATTCATTTATATCTTGGATTAGTCTTTTCAAAAGACATGTTCATTGGGATCATTTGGAGGATGAAGAATAATAGAGGCTAGCAGATTGCCTTCATTGCCTCTCACCCTTACTGCTCTGAAGTATGTTTTAATGGATCACCCGATTTCCTTGTCACTGAATTCCGTGGCAGAATCTTTACATCCCGGGTGAGCTCTTTTCCTCTATTTTAGGCTTTAGCATTTTCTCCCAAGCCCTGTGACCACCAAATGAGCAAATTGCTTCATGGTGGATTGGTTGATGCTATTTCCTTTCCAATATGGAAGCAAGATTGTCCCATTCCCTTTCTGTATCTGGCTGACAGATATTATTCCAATTTATATAGCCACCTGTCTTATACAATATGACGGATCATATTTGCTGAAAGAGGTGGGTAATTCCACTGCTGCCCAGGAGCCAGCTGGGAGACAGTAGACTGAAATTAGGATGAAATATCTAATTTTTTTAAATTAAATATATAAATATTAAGGGGTTTAGCAAGAAAGATACCGTGTTTTCCCAAAAATAAGACAAGGACTTATTTTCTTTTGATCCCCGAAATAAGCGCTTGGCCTTATTTTCGGGGAGGTCTTATTATTTTTGAAGTGCAGGAGGCGGCAAATGTTGTCACCTCATGGCTGCTGCTGTGTTGCAATATTTTTGGGGAGGGCTTATTTGGGGAGGGGAGTATTTTAGTGCATGCGCTCAAAAGAAAAGGTTCAAACTGTCTGAGTCCTTCTACCTCCACTTAATACTTTTCTTAGGGAGCAAGTGGTACAAACAACAGCACCTGTGGATTGCTTGGTGGTATTTATGATCAGTGACTTGACCATGACTTCAAACAGTGGACTGTCTAGTAGAAACATTTTTACATAAGACCAGTCCCCAGCAAATACCAGCTGCAGGGATGGTCTCATGGTACCTCTGGTCAATAACTTCAAAATCGGAATAAATTAGTCTCTGCCAAAAGATAAGGCATTGTTTCCAGCGGGCAATAGCTGGAGATGGTCTGAGGTCATATGTGATCAATAACTAGGGAACCCAGATAAAGGACCCTTTGCCAGGACTATTTTTATGTGAAACTATCTTCCAATCTGCAGCCAGCCACCCACCCACCTAGCAGGTATTAGATTAAGGAGCACATGCTGTCCTATCTTAATTGTTACAAGTAGGAATCTAGATAAAGGCTCACACAGGCAAAAGTGATTTACAATACAATGATGCAATCAGCAAACCTTGCTTAATAACTTTTTAGACACATATTGCCACAGTTGGCTAAATAACCCTTTCTACACAAGAACGTCTTTTATATACAATGAGAAAAAAGATCTATACCCTTATCTCCTCACCAACCTTAGGCTGTGCCAATACTGCGGTTAAACAACTTGTCCAAATTGGCAATGAAAAAGCTGAATACCAACAGTTTAAGTAAAAAAACTATGTTGAGGTACCAACCAGGATGCTATTTGGTCTCTGATTGTGCGGCCCCATTCACACACACACACACGGTTTAGAGAGTTTATTAATGTTTCCCAGCCATTTCTTTCACCAAGCCTCAGAACTGTCCCAGATAAATCCAGCCACAACTAGGCCAAGGTTAGCTCACAAGGCAATGGCCAATAGTCCATAAAACAAGGGAAAGTTGCTCCACCAAATAAGTCCACCAAACAAAAAATCCACCAGGCCAAACTGAAATATGTACACCCACAAGAGCTCACTTGATAAGAAAAGTTCAGTTTCCAAAGTTCAACAGGAAGCATGAGGAACAAACACACCCACAGCTAGAAACCAAACAAGTTGTTCCCAGCGATACCTCCCTCTGCCTGCTGTGATAAATAGCTTTCCGGTGCAACTCATCAAAATAGTTGGGGCCTTATTCTGAGTAATCTGGCAGATCTCTGTTGCTCTTATCTTTTCTCTGCCCTGTGTGCTCTTGGATCCACCATGGAAGGCAGCTCCTCCTCCTCCCCTTCTTCACAGACCGGCTGCCCTTTCAAGCTGTCCCCTGAAGCCACCTGTAAAACGTTTGGACAGCCATTCAGAGTCATTAATTTACTCAGTTCCAGGAATGTGCTCTTCCTCCCTTGAGTCGAACTCCAAGGAAGAATCTGAAGGGTTGTCCAAAGGAGACATCACAGTGAATAAACTAAACTACCAACCAGGTATGCATTCAAAAAGTCTGTCTTAGGGGAGGAAGCAAGTGTTCAAGTACTGTGTTATTTTCCAATGGTGAACTAGTTGTATCAACTCCACCCAGTATGTATGTAGGGAGCTTACTGTTTTCTGAGTGGAGCTTTATTCCCTAGGAGCTCCTTACACCATACATTTCTGTACTTCTTAGTCTGCTGAATGTGCAATACAAGCACTCTTGTAGGCTTAAAAATGGTTATTTTTAGGTTCAAACCTAAAACCAAATCATACTCATGGAAATTATTCCTTTTATAATTGATATGCTGGGCCCAGGCTGTGGGTATTTGTTAAGCTTTGGAACTCTCCCCAGATATGTTCTTATCCTCAGTAGATGAGTCGCATATTAAGATTATGACACAAATGACCTTCAGATGAAGGAACACATGAATTGTTTGCAAAGTATCCTTTGGGAAATGCCCTTTTCATATCAACACCACCAGTCCAGAAACACACCATACTTGGTAGCGGTTATGTGTCTGTACCTAGAAAGATTAGAATAATGCAACTTGTGGCATTCCCTGTATAATGGTGAAAGTTGGATTTTAAAGAAGCCAAGTTACTAAGAGTGTTGAAACTTTTGGATTTGATACAATACAATACAATACAATACAACACAACACAATACAACACAACAGCAGAGTTGGAAGGGACCTTGGAGGTCTTCTAGTCCAACCCCCTGCCTAGGCAGGAGCCCTATGCCATTTCAGACAAATGGCTATCCAACATCTTCTTAAAGACTTCCAGTGTTGGGGCATTCACAACTTTGGGAGGAAAGTTGTTCCGCTGATTCATTGTTCTAACTGTCAGGAAATTTCTCCTCAGTTCTAAGTTGCTTCTCTCCTTGATTTGTTTCCACCCATTGCTTCTTGTTCTACCCTCAGGTGCCTTGGAGAATAGTTTGACTCCCTCTTCTTTGTGGCAACCCCTGAGATATTGGAACACTGCTATCATGTCTCCCCTAGTCCTTCTTTTCATTAAACTAGACATACCCAGTTCCTGTAACCGTTCTTCATATGTTTTAGTCTCCAGTCCCCTAATCATCTTTGTTGTTCTTCTCTGCACTCTTTCCAGAGTCTCCACGTCTTTTCTACATCTTGGCGACCAAGATGTTGGAGAAGTTGATGTTGGCGAAGTCTCTTGAGAATATCATTTAAGAAAAAAACCAGACATTTAACAAATCAATCCATAGTTCTCTACGGGCTCAATTTATTCTATTGTGGACAATCTCTGGAGAAAGCTCTAATGCTAGGAAAGGTGGAAGAAAAGAGAAGAAAAATAAGATCAACAGCAAGTTGGATGGACTCAGTTAAAGTGGTGATGAGTACACTATTGGAAGGTTTAATAGACTAGGTGTCATGCCTGCAAGCATCTTTTCTTTTTGGACTTCAGGCCTGCCACACTTTCTACTGTGGGAAAATGGGAGGGGAGATTATATGGAGTTAGGCAATATGTAGCCATAATAACATTATTCTTAGAAAACCAAGGTCCTCTTTGTCTCTGCACCTGGGCAGATCTGGATGGGAAATATCTGTCTTCAGCAGTGGAAGATTGGACCAGGTGATGAACTTGTGGGTGTTGGGGCAAGATCTTGAACTTTCAATTGAGTGGGAAAAAGTGGAAGCTTTCAGATTTGGATTTTCCCAGATGTGCCAACATGGCTCTTTTAATAAATTGGAATTTTGAGGAACCTCTTGCTTTGGATTCTTATTTTATCTTGGATGCTATTTGGAACCCTGACACCAGGTTAAGGAGAGATTATCATGGTGAAAATGTATCTAAGGGTTAAGAATGACTTGATGGGACCTAATCACCATCATCTATATATTCCTTCAAAGGGTCTTCAAAACCATGGGAGAAAAAAAACTATGTGGTGGCTAAGGCAATGACTTGATGGCACATAATCAATCAATGGACCACCCATATTGTAATTGTGAATGTGACATTTTGAGAAAAGGGTGGAATCCATACACATACTAAAAATTAAGCAGAAATTAATCAGACTTTCTTCCAACTTTAATTTGTCTACTTTTAAAGTACAGAGCTGGGATGCCACTCAAAGATCAAATTGTAGGACTTCTACTCGTAAAGCTCCAGCTGGGCATTGGACAAAACTGCTGAGTCACGGATACTGTCATTCCATATAAATTGGAGGTATGGCCTGGAACAAACCCAACACTGCTCTGCAGCTGTGCATTAGAAGGCAAGGTCAAGAACAGTGAGCAAATAGCACTTCAGGAAAAAAATTATTATTACTGAACTCTTTATAATCAGCATTAAGCTTCCCATGAACGCTGAGGTTCTCTGAATGCAGTTTTTTAAAAAAGTGCCTTCATCTGCTTCTGTAAAAGAAATTGCTTTCTTTGATATATATTTTTTAAAGTCATTATTGGCTACAGCAGGCCCACTGGTACAAAGCATTTGCAAACGAATCAGCACCCTGCCCTTGGAAATAGAAGCTTTCTTAAGTCATACATATTTCGTCTGCCTGAAGGTGTTTTCATTATTATGGGTGAAAGGGTTCTCTCCTAGATATCTCTTGTATGAATTAATATTAACTACTTGGATATCTTATGAAGATATAATTTTAATATGGAAACAGGTGAGAAAATCAATGTTTTTTTAAATGAAAAATGCAGTTATAATTCTTTCTCTTTGGGCATGATCCACATTTTAGATAGATTTTGAACATTCTTTCCTTCCTACTGGACGAATGAAATTATGATTCAAGTAGTGTTAGATCTGAATTCCAGCAACCTAGATTGCTGTGAGTATTTCTGTTCAGGGTGCCCAGGATTCACTTGTCAATAGAATCAAGGCTGGATCTCTCATGAAGCAAAATCATCACCACTCCATCTGATCCCAGCTTCTGTCTCTATGCCACAATGCTACTTTGACTGTGAGGAAGAGTAAAAACCCTCCACGGCTCCTTTCATTTTGTTTCATTGTTAAGTGTGTGTTCTGACCCAGGCTTCCTTAAAAAGCATGAAGCAGAGTCTTAGTCCCAGCAAAACCTCTTTTATTTACACGACTGTGAATTCCTTTCATTCACAGTCAGCAAGGCTTAGCAAACAGTCTTTCAGAGGAATGTTTATCAACACAAACCTTATCTCATTTGGAGAGCTGTCAAATAACTAGTTTCCAAATGCAGGGAAAGGCAACACTTGGCACAGAGTGGCTTATAGTCACAAACAGAACTTTCCATTCTTGAAATGACCGAAGGAATGAATTGTTTCCTACAAAAGCCCACTTCCTGTTTCCTCTCTTTTGTTTCCTATGGGAGGGGCCAATCACCTAAGGGTGTGGCTTTACTCCCGTCGACCCTGTTTTCTTAATTGTTCTTGTCTTCCGGCAGCTCTGTGCATGTGCACACTGGGAACAGGCTCCAGCTGTTCCTCTGCCTCACTGCTGTCTAGTTCCCTCTCTGCCTCCAACACAGAGCCCTTGTCTGAGCTTCCCTCAGCCCCAAGGACTGGCCCATGTTCCTCCCCAACCTCCTCACTGTTCGACTCTGCTGCAAACTTCACGGGCCACCAGCAGGCCACGGCAATGGGAAGGTTTATTATTTGATCCAAACAGTGAATATTCCTTAAAATAAGAGTGGATGTGAAGAGGAGCCACCAAGCTTACCTAGGTTCTTTGTGTGAAACTTGAAGGAAAGTGTTGTCCTTTTCTAAGCATGTCTTCAGTCTGTAAAAGAGGAAAAGGAGTAGACCTGAGGAGAAATGAGAGGGAAGAACAGTGGGAAGAGGAAAAACTTTGCTTTATGAGGAGATAGGCCAGAAATGTGAAGCAGTTTTCTTTTCCTTTCTGAGAAGGAGAGAAAAGAGAAAGGGAAAACTCACTACATTGATCTACATTGGTCGCCACGATGTAGAAAAGACGTGGAGACTCTGGAAAGAGTGCAGAGAAGAGCAACCAAGATGATTAGGGGACTGGAGACTAAGACATATGAAGAACGGCTGCAGGAGCTGGGTATGTCTAGCTTGATGAAGAGAAGGACCAGGGGAGACATGATAGCAGTGTTCCGATATCTCAGAGGGTGCCACAAAGAAGAGGGAGTCAAACTATTCTCCAAGGCACCTAGGGGCAGGACAAGAAGCAATGGGTGGAAACTAATCAAGGAGAGAAGCAACTTAGAACTAAGGAGAAATTTCCTGACAGTAAGAACAATTAACCTCTGGAACAGCTTGCCTCCAGAAGTTGTGAATGCCCCAACCCTGGAAGTCTTTAAAAAGATGTTAGACAGCCATTTGTCTGAAATGGTATAAGGTTCCTGCCCACGCAGGGGGTTGGACTAGAAGACCTACAAGGTCCCTTCCAACTCTGCTATTGTATTGTACTATTGAATCTAGGTTAAGAAGGGAGGGAAATATTCCTCACTGCTCAAAACAGAAAATTACCAGACTAGACCAGTTTGGTATAGTCTCCAACCTTTAGCTTGGCTGGGCCACATTGAGTGAAGAGGAATTGTCTTGGGCTGCATATAAAGCTACCTTGATGTGGTTGTGGGGCTTCTGTGCTCTGAGGAAGACAAGAACTGTGCCAAAGGTTCAACCATACTGCACAGGTCTCATCAGAGAAGTCAAAAAGTGTATTTCCCATAAAAAAATAAGCTGCTTCATGTATATAACCACAAATTTCCTTTATTTTTAAAAATATTCTTATTATGTTTATGGGACTGCATGTAGCCTGTGGGCTGTGGGTGGTACGTGCCTGGTCTAGTGGTTAAGGCAGCAGGCTAGAAACCAGGAGACTGTGAGTTCTAGTCTAGATATGAATGCAGGCGTGATGACTGTGGGCCACTCACTCTCTGTCAGTCCTACCTACTTCAAAAGGATTGTTTTTTGTGATAAAATCGGAGGAAGGAGTATGTCATCATGTATTTGTTTATTTGCATCCCATCTTTATTATTTTTACAAATAGCTCTGGGTAATGGACAAATCTAGTGGCGGGCTCCAGATTTTTTAACAACTGATTCTCTGCTCTAATGACTGGCGGGGTAGCCGTGGATGGTGCGTGTAAGAGAGAGGGGGGGAGGGAGGGAGGGAGGGAGGGAGGGAGGGAGAGAGAGAGAGAGAGAGAGAGAGAGAGAGAGAGAGAGAGAGAGAGAGAGAGAGAGAGAGAGAGAGAGAGAGAGAGAGAGAGAGAGAGAGAGAGAGAGAGAACTGCGTCAAGCTAGAGTGGGAAAGCTGGCTGCAAGAGGAAGAAAAGCTAGGTAACCTGGTTTTTGGGTGTTTTGGGGCTGTTTTTGAGTTGTTTTCCAGGCTGTTTTCAGGCCATTATTTGGTCGGAAAAACAGCCCAAACCAGCCCCAAAATGGCCCCAAAACACCCCCAAAAAGGCAACTTGGGGGGCAGTTTTAGGCAGCTTTGGGGCCATTTTCAGGGCATTTGGGATGTTTTCAGGCCATTTTGGGGGGCAGGTTTTGGCTGGAAAAATGGCCCAAAAAAGGGATAGAGGTGGGGTCAGACAGACGCCTGAATTGCCGGTTCTCAGAACCGCAGAGAATCAGAACAACCTGTTTCAGTGAACCGATCTGAACAGGCAGCAGCCCACCTCTGCTCATATCCCATGTACCTTCCTCCTTCTATTTTCCCCACAACAACAATCCTGTGAGATGGGTTGGACTGAGAGAAAGCAGCCCAAAGTCACCCAGCTGACTTTCATAGCTGTGACAGGACGTGAATTTATGATCTTCTGCTTTCTAGCCTGGTGCCTTAACCACTAGACCAAAGTGGTATTAGGTATGTTTACCACTTTCAGTTATTTAAGAGGGCAAAATATAAATGAAAGCTACAGTTGTGCATTTAATTTTGTAACTTTCCTGTAAAGTTGGCTTTATTGTGGGCCTTCGCTAATTGCGGGAAGTCTGTGGATGGCTTATTGTAATACTGGTTATGTTGCTATGGCTAATGGAGCAGTCTGCCATTCTTGTCTTCAGACTGGTCTGAAGACAATGCATCAATTGATAGATGAAGAGTGGACTGTACAACCTCCTCCAAATATGAAACTGAAATAAGAAAAATGCTGACTGGAAGACCTTTATGACATAATATATAACATTGGACAGTGTTGACAGGAACTGCCAATCACTGACTTAGAATAATTCTTACTAAAAACTGCATGAACTGCAGTGCTGAGTGGATTTACTCTAGGTCAGGGGTGTCCAAACTTGGGAACTTTAAGAGTTGTGGACTTCAACTCCCAGAATTCCCCAGCCAGCCATGCTGGCTGGGGAATTCTGGGAGTTGAAGTCCACAACTCTTAAAGTTCCCAAGTTTGGACATCACTGTTCTAGGTGCTCGGTCTGGAGGGCATCATCTTGCCAGCAGGGGTGGGTTCTGGCTGCTGCTACTGCAGTTTTGCTCAAGTTAGCAGTACTAAAAAATGCTTCTGTGCATGCACAGAAACCAAAAACAAGATGGTGGCACCTATGGCACCACTGGGAGAATTGGTTCAGGGGCGTGGCAGGCCAAGTTACTACCTATTTGGCCGAACCAGTCCAAACTGGGAGATCTGGTCATAGAGAGCACCAAATTTTTTGGTGTTCATCTGGCAGAGAATCTCATCTGGTCCCTCAACATCGGTTCCATAACAAGGAAGGCCCAGCAGCATCTTTACTTTCTTAGGAACCTGAGGAAGGCACAGCTTCCACCACACATCCTCACAACTTTCTACAGAGGGACCATCAAGAGCACCCTGAGCAGCTGCATCACCACATGGTTTGGGAATTGCACCGTTTTGGATGGCAAGACCCTACAGTGAATAGTGAGGATGGCAGAGAAGATCATCAGGGTTGTTCTTCCCTCTGTCATGGACATATACACTACACGCTGCCAGAAACATTGTGGCTGACCACACACATCCCTCATACACGCTCTTTACTCTCCTGCCATCTGGAAAAGGGTACAGAAGAATTCAGGCCCACACAAAGAGACTGTGTAACAGTTTCTTTCCACAAGCCATCAGAGTCCTCAACTCTCTCTAAATTCTTAAATTTAGAGCTGTATGTAGCTCTATGTTCTGCTCTTTTTCTTTTTATCTATGTTGTATGATGTAGTAACTTGGTCCTGGGGAAACGTTGTTTCGTCTCACTGTGTACTGTACTGTATATTGTTGAAATGACAATAAAACCTACTTGACTTGACTTGACCCACCTCTGCTTGCTAGCTCCAACTCAGGACCGAAGTGCAGCAAAGGGAATGAGTGGATTTGCCCAAAGAATGCTTGGAAATGCCTTTTCTTTGAATTTTCTCTTCTTTCTTGGTTTTCCCTCAGGGGAGAAAGTAGTGGACAGTTGACCCAAAACAATCTGGTTGGTATGCTTGCAAGGAAGGTGGATTCCATCTTTCGACATCCTGCAATTTCACCCTATTAGCCAAAGCACAAAGAATCAAGAATAACCCCCTAGATGAAATGGTAATTAGGAAGACACTCGAATGTGCTGAAATGGATAGGATGACTATGAAGTTAAAAGAAAGAGAAGAGTCAGACTATTATAAAATTTGGAATAGACTGTCCAAGGACTTGGGAATAGAAGCCAAAAGAAGAAATAAAAATTATCAATTATCATATGAAGAAAAATGTATGTAAGTAAAATCTGATTATATGTATTATACTATTTTATTATAATATAATTACTACTTTAGTATTAGAATTGTTAAAATCTAAGCGAAGGCAATAATCGAATAGTAAACTACAAAAGCAGAATATACATACTGATACGGAGAGCTGTAAAATTGTATTATATTGTTATGTTGTTTGTGTTTTTAATCTGTATTTGTTTTTTATTTTTTCTTGGTTTTTTCCTTTTTCTTTTTTCTTTTTCTTTTTGCTTGTGTTTTTTTTTAACTTGAAAATGTTCAATAAAAACTATTTTTTTCAAAAAAAAATCAAGAATAAACACACACACAGAATTGTGCTTACACATGGTGATCTAGCTGTTAATGATAAGGATGATGATGATGATATGTTATCTTGGTGGAGATAAAGGTGGAGCTCAGAAAGAGAAAAAAGCTGGCCAAATTAATCCCATAATCAGAGATTCTATATTGCCATATTAAGCCCTTCGCACAGTCACTCAAGCGCTTGTGACATCTCGGCTGGATTACTGTAACGCTCTCTACATGGGGCTCCCCTTGAGGTGCACTCGAAGGCTACAGTTACTACAGAATGCGGCCGCCCGGTTGATTATGGGTGCCCCAAGGCAAGCCCACATAACACCTCTCCTGCGCGAGCTGCACTGGCTGCCTGTGGCCTTTCAAGTGCGCTTCAAGGTATTGATGACCATCTTTAAATTGCTCCATGGCTCGTGGCCTAGCTATATACGAGACCGCCTCCTGCCCCATACATCCCTTCGTCCGATCCGCTCCCACAGAGAGGGTCTTCTCCGGGTGCCGTCAGCTGGACAATGCCGGTTGGCAACACCCAGGGGAAGGGCCTTCTCTGTGGCGGGCCCGGCCCTCTGGAACGACCTACCCCCCGACCTTCGCACTACCTCAGACCTCCGCCTCTTCTGTCAACGTCTTAAGACGTATTTATTCCAACAAGCCGGCCTAGCATAGCCCCCCGCTTCTGACTTTCTATGTACAAATCGCAATTTGGTAAGGTTTTAAATGGGTTTTAGCACGGGTTTTAATTATTTAATATGTTTTAATGATATATATTGTTTTCTATTGTGATTTTAGTAATGCCTGTGCGCCGCCCTGGGTCCTAACAAGGAGAAGGGCGGGGTATAAATTCGAAATAAATAAATAAATAAATAAATAAATAAATAAATAAATAATCCTACTTCTGTTCTCAGTGACAAGATCTGGAAGCCCTTGGAAGAACATTTAAAGTCAGCTTTAACTATCTTTATCATTGGTTGTTTTTTTTAAAAAAGTTCTCTTTCTTCACGTACAATCCATGGCAACAAAAACACCGATGCTTTCCTTTTCTTAGGCTGTTCGTAAAGCCTTTATTTGCATTCTTTGAACTGCTTATGTAGCCAGGAGCGCTGCACTTTGGAAACATAAATAATATTCTTTCTTGTTGTTGTTTTTTATGACGGCTTTATAGCACTGACCCTTCCAAGAGCCGGGTAATCACAAACTGTGATTCCCAATGAATCACTTGGTAATAAATAGGCACACAAGTTGCAAATTGAACTATCTTTCCCATAACATAAACATCCCCAGATAATTTGCTTCAGGTTTATTGTGTGGTGAATGACAACCCCAAGGCCACCATCGCTGTGTTTATTCCTGCATCTTAAAATTTCTGTCAAACCACTTTTACAGGCAGTGAGTTAGGACTTTTTCTCCCCTTTCTGCCAACCTACCTCAACTTACTGCATTTAAATGGCTGCTGCAGAGCCTGTAATAAAGGCACACAGGCTACTGTGACTTCTGGCTTTGTTGTATGGCTCCAGGGATAATGGGAAAATTTCTGTTCCCCTAATCAGATGCTGTTCTCTTACAATATGAGACAGAACTAAATGACAAAAGTCTTTTGTGGTCTGCTGTCTCCTTTAAGTGAACTGGCTGCTGAAATTTCCTCCCTAATTTCAATAACTCTTATTTAAAAGGTTCTACTCCTATAGGGATATACATTCCTTAATTCCTTGTATGGGCGCCTATGTAGAGAAGGATATAGTTATGCTCACAAATAGTCTTGATTCCTGTTTTAGAGCGAGTTTGACCTAGTGGTTAAGGCACCAAGCTAGCAACCAATATAAATTCTAGTTTTGCCTTAGGCATGAAGCCAGTTGGGTGATTTTGGGCCAGTCGCTCTCTATTTCTCCACCTTAGAAGAAGGCAATAGCAAGACACCTCCAAGATCTTGGCAAAGATACACACACACACACACACACACGGGAGAGAGAGAGAGAGAGAGAATATTTGTCATTCTATTCTATTCTATCCCATTCCATTCCATTCCCATTCCATTCCCATTCCATTCCCATTCCATTCCCATTCCATTCCCATTCCATTCCCATTCCATTCCCATTCCCTATTCCTATTCCTATTCTATTCTATTACTAGCCATTCCCGGCCACGCGTTGCTGTGGCCCAGTCTGGTTAAATGGCCAACCAATCTGTGTGTAGATCTATACCTGTACGCACAATCACCGTATAACCCCCAACCTACCTACCTACTGTATGTCTCCGTTTCTCCACCTACCTACCTACCTACCTACCTATCTACCTACCTACCTACAGTATTTCTCCCTCTCCCTCTCTATCCCTCTACCTACCTACCTACTGTATTTCTCCTTGAATCTTATGGACAGAGTATTTTATGTCATAAAGGATGACATAATATCTGTGGCCCACTGCTCTCTCTGTATCTATCTATCTACCTTTTAAACAATTTTTTACATTTCCGTTGTGTTTACCTGGCACAGGTGTGACATCTACACAATCTATATATAGCATTGGTGCTGTACTTGAAAGGAACATTGTGTGAAAATTTGAAAGCGATCGGTGCAGTACTTTCAGAGATTAGCGGTTTTGAACAAACTCTTGTTACATTTTTATTTATAGAGATGTGGGAGTCACTGGCCCTTCAGATTTAGCCATTTGATTGCGAAGAGAAACACTTAAAAAATCTCATTGTAACATTATGTGACAACTAGCAGCTACAAAAAACCCCAGAAAGGTTTGCAGTTGGAAAGGAAGGAAGTTGATCTTCTACTAGTCAGCAAGACTGCATTAGTTTAAAAGGTATCATCTTTTTTTAAACAGAATGCATTAGTATGGAAGTCCTGAGACTGATATTTTCCCAAAGAGCCATGCAAAGCTGTCTTTCACTCCATATAACCTTAGTCCAATTGGCCTGGGGCAGATTCAGATCTGAAGTTATCTTTGACAGACTAATAAGTCTAACAATAGGGCTTTCCCCCAAACCTTATTGGGGTTATGGATTGAGCTTGTGATGGGCAGTTGACCTCCAAATGAGGAAAATGCTGTCTGCTAATGCAATTTGCTAATTGTTTTATTGATTAACCTGCAGGGTCTCGTCCCTCCAAGTGTCTCTTGTTAAGCAAATCTGTATGTGTGGGGGTAAGCTAAGGAAATTCTCTGGGAGTCATTCAGTTTTTGAACTTTCAAGTTCTCCCACAAGCCTTAACTTTGCTTTCTTATCAGCTAATGAATATTGCATTTCTAGATTGCTCCTGCCCCCCAAAAAACCCCTGAACATTCAGTTAAGCTTTCATCCCTCTAAATATGGGCTCAAACCTGACATGTGAGGCTACCAATGAGTTCTCCTCATCTAACCACTCACTCATGTTCTTGTGGGCCTCCCACTGCAATGAACAAGGACACAAATTCAGTTTTGTAGCTACTACGATTGTTGGCCGAGCAGAGACAAAAATGGCCAGAGAAACGATTGAACCCTGGAAAATAGGCCCCTTGACAGTCAACAGGAGTGCTGGTTTACCATCAGCTTATCAAGTACTTAGGAGCTGAGGGTGCAGCAGTCCAAGGAAACAACAATCAATGACTCCATAGCTAGCTGTCCACACTCTAATTAACAACTACATACAACCAGACACTATATAAATACAACATATAGAGCAGTCCATTGTACTTATTCTGGAGAGAGAGAAATTCCCTTATGATGGGCTCCAGCATGAGCTCAAAAGCTTGGAAGAATAAACCTGATCCTGGTGACTGTGTCAGATCAGATTCTGCAACATTAACTTGGGTCATGTATATTTATATACCTTCATTCACAAGTTGGTCTCTTGATAATTAGTGAACACATCCCAAAGCTCTTACTCTGGTTGTGACTATGATATTATATTTCTTTCTGGTGCCTCCAATAACTTCTATATGAACATAACAGTGTAGCCAGGAATGGAGGTTTCTAATGCAATTAGGTTCAGTTAGTGATAAGGGAATCCTTTCTAAGAGAGCTCAAATGTGCTTACACCCTGGGTGGGCAAACTTTGCAACTTTAAGTCTGAAGGACTTCAGCTCCCAAACTTCTCCAGCCAGCTTGCTGGCTGGAGAAGTCTTGGAGCTGAAGTCCTTCAGACTTAAAGTTGCAAAGTTTGCCCACCCCTAGCTTACACCAACCATCCTGAGTTCCAGAAAAATTGAGCAGTTATAGGCAACAAAGTCTTACAAAGGCAAGTCAGTGGTATTCTTTTGAGCCCTGCTGAGAAGAGGTGAACCTTTGCCAATGTGTCTGCTCTGCCTGGTGTCCCCATCAATGCCAGAGATCTCTTTCCAAATGCTAACAAACATGCTAACCTTCATCCCAGACCTCTTGGGCTCCAGAAATCTGAATGGTCAGAGGCAACAAAGTATATACAGTGACAAGGGGCAGTCAATAATCATTGGCAGTGTCATGCCAAGCTCCCCAGCCACAAAGAGACAGGTGAGAGAAAAACTCATTTTAAAAGCTGGTCAAATAAAACCATTTTGCCCTCAAACCTTAACTATTAATTAAACTAAAATCATGCCCTGTTTAAATCTGACATCTCAACTTGAATTAGAGCTGAATCAAACACGGCTGTTTTTCACCTTCACCTCTTTAGCTCAGAGTTTCTCTCAACCTTGGAAACTTTAAAACCTAATGCTATATGGCCACTTCACTTTTAACAGATTAACAAGGGACCTTGCAGGTTATCTAGTCCAAGCAGGAGACCCTACATCTGTCCCTACCTAGGATTGAACTCACAACCTCCTGATTGGGAGGCAAGAGCTTCACCTCTAAGCCACAGCAGCTGTGGACTTCAATTCCCAGAATTCTGGGAGTTGAAGTCTACAGATCTTTAGACCTTAGGCGCGATACAGCTCCTGCCAATTAGTAAATGGATGTTGGGTTTTTATTAAGGGAATTTTAGCACAGGCTCTTAATTTAATTCTTTTTAATTATATTATTGTATTTGTTGTTATTTATTGTGGTTTTTAATTTCCTGTGCACCGCCCTGGGTCCATCTTGATGGAGATAAGCGCGGTATATAAATCGAAATAAATTGAAATTGAAATTAAAATTGCTAAGATTGGGAAATACTATCAGCTTCTTCACTTTCTCTAGTTTCCCATGATTCAGTTAAATCTCAAAGAATGGGGTCGTGGAGGAACTCTTCCCATACATTTCCCCCCCCAGATCATAAAAAAATAGGGCGGTGTGTTATAGAAGATAACAGTAATATCAGTATTTTCTATTACTTCGTAACAATAAAATAAATTCATTTCCCCACCAGATTCTATTGCTGTATTAATGGTAGTGCATCTTTGGGAGTAGTAGCAAATAGATTTTGCAATTTGTGACTCGATAGTTTCTTCAAGATTGTAATTGTGTGTGCCTGTGTGTGTGTGCATGTCTGTCTGTTGGGATTCTACTTTCCAGAAGCTAACATTTCCTGCCACCTTCATTTTAGTTCAACAAACAGATTTTTTTTGATATGATGAATATCATCTAATTCAATTAGTGAAAGTTTTATAGAGTTTTTCATGTTCCAGATAGGAAAAGGCTTCAAAGAACTCCAGTCGTCAGCATATTACACAGTAGTATCAAAACTGGCAATTAGGAACATTGGAGATCACCTTTACTAGGTCTTTGAACTACCTTCAAAGACATCCTTTCTATGTAAGAAAAATTCTATGGAATTTTCATGGGGGGAAAAAAGTCGCATAAGTAAAATGATAACATATGATAAAGCTGATAAATCCAGAGAAGCACAAAAGTTGCCAGCAAGTATACAGAGCCCTTCAATCATGGCTCTAAAGCTTTTGAACAAATCTTGAACCAATCAGTCACTGTTTATGATAAGCTGTCACAAAAACATTGAGCTGAATCAAGTGTTGTAAATCAGAAGTGGGGAACATTTAGTTGCCGGTCAGAGGTCATACACTAAACCACACGGGGCCTGGCAACACTGCCCTGACCCACTCTCTTCCTCCATGGAATGGAGTAATGGGGAAATTAATCTGTGTCCTCCATCCTCCAATATGGATAACATATTCACACTGAAGAAGGTCAAGACCTGTTTTCTATCACCTTATCGTTCTGGACATGAAGTAATAGGTTTCAGTTATAGGAAAGCAAATTCTGATTGAATGTAAGGAAGAAAAAGAACTAACAATAAGAACAATTCAACACTGGAATCAATTAACCAGAACAGTGGTGGCCTCCCCTGTGTTAGATGTGCTCAAGGAGACCTAGAAACCATATGTTGGCGATAAATTGGTATAATTTATAATTTTCATTACTAGCTCACAATATCCATCAACATAAAAAGTACTAACATACCAAACAGATGGGTTTTCTCTTTTTTTGGAAAACAAATGATAGAACAAAACAAATCAACACTGCCTTGAAATAGACAAATATTATATATTACTAAACTCTTTAAGCACTTAACAGCCGGCTGTAAAAAATATGCCTTAATTGTTCTTCTAAAGTTTACGGGGTGGAGAAAGAAGATCAAATCAATAGCATACTTGAGGAGAGATTTAGGTTGTCAACAGAGAGGTGTCTAAAAGCAGTGGCATCTATAAAAACATCTTGCTTGCAGGTCTTAATCTGTGGAGAAATCAATGGCTCTGAGGCAATTAGGCCTTTATAGAGATTTCAATAAATTTGTGTAGATGTGTTTATATGTAAATGGTAAAATTGCATGTCTGTTGCTTCTGGCTTTCCACGAATATAACATGGTGATCTGCTTCCTAGACCTGCCAATTCCAATTTGGCTTCCTGTGAGAGAGAAACAGACCTGTTTCAGCAGACCAAATAATAGACTTTCCAATGGCATAGTGAAGCTGAAGTTGCAATGGGAACATTTGTTGCTCCCATTGTAACTTCAGCAGTTCTCACCCAGCAGTTGTTGTTTTTTAAATTGTCAAGCATGAATTAGATAACAGATATAAGTATAAACATGTTTATGAATATATGAAATGAATACGAATACAAGGGAATATTAGGACAAGAACAGTAGGTATGCTGGTGTGCTTATGCATGCCCCCTTAAAGACCTCTTAGGAATGGGGTGAGGTCAACACTAGACAGTCTAAGGTTAAAGTTTGGGGAGTTTGGGGAAGAAACCACAGAGTCAGGTAGTGCATTCCAGGCATTGACAACTCTGTTACTGAAGTTGTATTTTTCTGTAATCGAGTTTGGAGAGGTTTACCATTCGTTTGTATCTATTGTGTGCTTGTGTGTTGTTGTGGTTGAAGCTGAAGTATTCGTTGACTGGTAGGACATTGTAGCAGATAATTTTATGTAGTACGCTTAGGTCAGATCGAAGGTGGCAAAGTTCTAAGTTGTCTAAGCCTAACATTTCAAGTCTGCTGGCATAAGGTATTCTGTTGCGAGCAGAAGAATGGAGGACTCATGATATGTTCAGTTTATGTTGTAGCATTTATGTTATGGAATTTGTCTCTTGTACATGGAGGAATCCCTGGCAGCAAAACATCCTAGAACAGGGCTGTCAAACTCTGTCATGCACTGGCCACGCCCATAGTTTGACACCCCTGTTCTAGGATGCCATAATAACAGATTAATGAAAGTGTTGAAGTCCAAGGGCAAAGATTTATAGGATTTGAAATTCATTAAGCTCATTGCAGAACTTTTTCCTACTCTATACAGTAACATGGGGATAGTGAGTTTCTGTGTGTGAGAAAGAAGAAAAAGGGGAGAGGGAAAGTTTACAAGTGAGATTAAAGAAGTTATAACTTCAAAGGAGAACTTTTAAAACCCTTATATTAACTAGGATATCCTTTTAAAAGAATCCTGCTTGAATAAAGTCCCTCTTCATATTATCTAAGAGAATTGTCCATGCAATACTAAAATGAAGAATTAGATTCAGCCTGTTATTTACGCTCTGTTATTTAATTTATAAAAGTAGGGTGTTCTTACTGTTATCATTTTCAGTAAGTTTTCAGTACAACAGTGGTATACAGTTATTATATATTATAACTATATCCCTACATGAAGACATACTTAAATAAATATTTCTGTATTAGAAATTTGCCAAATATATGGGGAAGAACACTCTTAATTGTTGCTAGTTTCTTTATTAACAACTACCATGCTGTTATGTTTGGCATGTTTTGTCACTGGCTGCCTGTGGCCTTTCGAGTGCGCTTCAAGGTGTTGACCACCATCTTTAAATCGCTCCATGGCTCGGGGCCTAGCTATATACGAGACCGCCTCCTGCCCCATACATCCCTTCGTCCGGTCCGCTCCCACAGAGCGGGCCTACTCCGGGTGCCGTCGGCCGGGCAATGCCGGCTGGCGACACCCAGGGGAAGAGCCTTCTCTGTGGCGGGCCCGGCCCTCTGGAACGACCTACCCCCCGACCTTCGCACTACCTCGGACCTCCGCCTCTTCCGCCAACGTCTTAAGACGTACTTATTCCAACAAGCCGGCCTAGGATAGCCCCCCGCGTCTGACTTTTAAATATAAATTATAATTTGGTTACGGTTTTAATAACGGGTTTTAGCATGGGTGAATTAATTTAATATATTTTTAATTGATGTATATTGTATTTATGGTTTTATATAATGCCTGTGCGCCGCCCTGGGTCCTAACAAGGAGAAGGGCGGGGTATAAATTTAATAAAATAAAAAATAAAAAATTTGTATCTAGAACTACCTGTTTGTAGAAGATAATTTTGTGTACTATGCTTAGGTCAGATCGTAGGCTACATAGTTCTAGGTTCTCCAAGCCCAGAATTTTAAGCGTGGTAGTAAAGGGTAGTCTGTTGTGAATAGAGGAGTGGAGTACTCTTAATAATAATAATAATAAAATATTTTTATTTATATACCGCCTCCTCTCCCCAAAGGGACTCTTCTCGTGAAATACCCCTGGACTCACTCAATTGTATTAATATCTGGTATACAGTGTGGATTCCAGGCAGATGAGCTGTATTCGAGAATTGGTCTAGCACCAATGGAGCACTGACAAGCTTTTCCCCATTTCTTGATCACACTGAATGGGCTCAAGTCACATTTATTAAAAAATACTGGCCTCCAATACCTCAAAACCATTTCTATCCGAGATAAATGAAAGCTTTCCACTGCATAGGGAAAGCTCAGAGCTGGCCCTCTTACTCTGCAGTTAGGTTCTTTCAGTAGCTTTCTCTGTCGTGTGGAGAGAACATTTCAAAATGAGATTTTTCTTCTTTCGCCATCTGGCCAAGAAGTCAGGGCTTTTATGCTGTGTCTGTCCAATTTCAGTTATTCAGGGTTTTATGCCATCCCCCAGTTATTCAGAGAGTCTAATGTCATCCTTCCACCCAGGAACAAATTCATACAGAACCCCCAATAGGGAATGTTTTTTAAAAAATATTCCCTGGAGTTTGCCTATAATGTATCCCTTGTCTCTTGTATTCAAAGTGACCAGCATTAGGAAGATTTGTAATTCCATCAACCTTTAAAACTCCGTGTCTGTATCCCTGCTCCACCTGCCCACATGGAAATGTTATCCCTATAGGCAGCATTGGCATTAAACCTGAGCAAAAGGTCATTTCAACAAGTTCAGAAAATGAGTTTCCGCATTACTTTTGCTCTGCAGTAACTCTGTATATTCAAGACCTGCTCCAGTAGAAGCCTGAAATGGTATCATTTGAGATTTCAGAGTTGAGTCTCTCAGGACAGGGAGAAAAGGTGAATGATCTGACAGTGAGGATTTCACCTGGGCAGAAGAATTAAAATTAATCTCTCGTTGAAGATCTACATATACTTCTTTTTTCTTAGGTTTGATATCCACAGAGCCACGGTGGCGCAATGGTTAGAGTACAGTACTGGAGGCTACTTCTGCTGATCACTGGCTGCCAGCAGTTCGGCAGATCGAATCTCACCAGGCTCAAGGTTGACTCAGCCTTCCATCCTTCCAAGGTGGGTAAAATGAGGACCCAGATTGTTGAGGGCAACAGGCTGACTCTGCAAACCACTTAGGGAGAGCTGTAAAGCACTGTGAAGTGGTATACAAGTACTATCACTAGTGCTAAGTGCTGTAAAGAAAAGTAATGTAGCCTTATAGAAATATTTTGTTTGCATCCTGGAATATTATCATACATTTCATCTAATTTGACTTGAGGTACAAATTATCATCCCTTAAGGCATTGAAAACCCTCTAGAGAAATTTTAGAAGTCTAGCTATCATTGCATGGCTTTGGTTAGCACCTGAATTCTGATGTTTTACCTGAGGGAAACATTCAGTTTTGCTTCTAGTGAAATGTTGCTGGCAATTTCTAGTGCAACAAGAAATGCTATGAAACTGCAGAACATTCAGGATCAAAATGTTCCTGCTCTTGAATAAATAGATTGGTTTGTTATCAAAACATTACAATTGTGTGAGTGTTGTACATTCAATTGACAGTAACATTGCTGGATAATTTGTCCTGACATTTGAAATATGCATCCTTTTAAAATTTAACTACCATTGAAACATGTTTTCTTTCAAAAGTTAAGCTAGCTAGGCTAACCTAAGAAAATATTTCCTTTTTGAAAGGAATCAACCAAAGTCTAATATTGGGTATCTACAACTTGAAAAAGACAAAAGCAGCAAAACATTTCAGAATGATAACAGACACTGATTTCATTTGTCTTAAGTAGATAAATCATCCATTTTGAACTTGGCAGTGCTTATCTTGGACTTCATTTGCAGTTTTTCTTCCTTTTTCTTTCTTTTTTTGTTGTCCTTAACAACCAATAAAGAAAGAAAGAAAATCTGAAGCTGAAGTGAGAAATGCATTTTAATTGGAGAATCTATAGAACATGATGGTATTTTCACCACAGGCATTCTCTGCTTCTGCCTCTGTCCTTCATTTATTCATTCATCTACACTGACCTTTGGTAACATTGAAATATTGGAAAAAGAAATGATAGTTTACAAGAACAGAGGGAAGACATTATATTTATTTAATTTTTCTTTCCCTCTGATATAGGGAAGCTCTTTTATTTGACCATCAGTTCCCATAAAGAGACTTACTTAATAGTAGTTCATGACAACACATGATAATGTGTTCTTGAGTATATTGAGTATCATATTGTTTATTTATTAAGCATATGGCAATTCTTGAGTATATTGAGTATCATATTGTTTATTTATTAAGCATATGGCAATGGAAAATTAGCTAGGAGAATATAGTGTTAATACAGAGCAGTGGTGGGATTCAACCAGTTCGCACCTATTCGGGAGAACCGGTTGTTAACTTTCTAAGCTGTTCGGAGAACCGGTTGTTGGAAGAAATCTCCTTTTGTTTTTTAACACTTTCCAGGGCTAATCCTGTAAGGAAGGTAGGAAGGAAACATTCTGGTGTTGTTTCTAGCCTCATCTTTATTGCCCTGCTTACAGAAACTGCCTCTCCCGTTAACCCTTATGACATTGTAACAGCTAAGGCAAGGCGCCCATCGACATGAGTAACATTGAGTTGGCTACGCTCATCCAGTCACATGACCACCAAACCATGCCTAATCAGCTGGTCATTAGGGCAGAGAACTGGTTGTTAAATTATTTGAATCCCACCACTGAACTAGACATACCCAGTTCCTGTAACTGTTTTCTTATGTTTTAGCCAGTGGTGGGATTCAGCCAGTTCGCACTAGTTCGGGAGAACCAGTTGTTAAGTTTCTGAGCAGTTTGGTGAACTGGTTGTTGGAAGAAATTATTAGGGCAGAGAACCGGTTGTTAATTTATTTGAATCCCATCACTGATACAGAGTAATTGTTTGGCTACCTAATACTGCTAGCTACTCACACTTGCGCGCTATCCACAAGTGCAGTGTGAGGCACAAACTAGCTCCATACTTAGAATGGCTAACAGCATTTTGCAGCATCACCTGACGCTTTTTCCCTCCATCAATATTGCCTCACATTTGGATGCCACATTTAGGTAGGTCATTGGTTGAGTTGTACTTCCACAGGAAACACTGTTATTTTCCCCACCAAAGTGGTTCCTATTTATCTACTTGCATGTGTTATGCTTTCAACCGGCTAGGTTGGTAGAAGCTGAAGCAAGTGACGGGAGCTCACCCTGAAATGCAGTGCTAGGACTTGAACTGCCAGAGCACAGACCTTCTCCAGCATCTTTAATGCACTGAACCACCTCTTAACATATAGCACTTGTAGAATATATGTAAATAGAGTTATATGTTTTGTGAGTGTATAGGTGTTTTTACTACAGAAAAAGAGAACGAGAAAGAAAAAATGATAGACTGATTGATATACTATCCTACTAATATGGATAATAAACAGGATGGTTTTTTTTAGTGTCTTGCAAACTCTTATCTCCCACATGGATGAAGAACAGATCTACAGTTGGTTCAATCTATACAGCAATTCAACCTGTATTGAGATACGGGGATACTCAATGGAATTTACATTACTTTTCACTGAGGAACGCATTCCATATTGTACAAGGTGAATATTCAATTAAAAAGGATTCACAAAGCAAAAGTGTAAATTTCCTTGTATTTTAACAGCTACGAGTGGCATTCAAAAATGAAGAAAGAATGAGAAGAAAGGCATTGACATGATCTTAGGTTTTGAGAAGAACATATCTTGCCAGTGAGTGGTCAGCCATATAAATTCTCTAAATAAAATGAAATATCCAAGCTCTCATATTTTTTATACATGGAATAGATTAGAATATGGAGGGCACCAAAATCTAAGGCATTGCTCAGGGCAATTAGCATTCGAGTCCTGGTGAATTCAACCGTATTTGCCGCCTCATATTTTTTCCTATTTGGGTTGTCATTTTAACTGGTATTACATGAAATTTTCCGGCTTGCAATAGTGTATTTAATTTCTCTGGTTCAGATGGGTATGGATGTCATTTGTTTTGTTTCTTGCTAACAGATTGCTATTTCTTTATCAATAGTATAAAAAGAACTGGAATTTTTAAAAAAAATGGACAGTGGGAAAAACATAAATTAATACATGCATCTATCTCTATCAGAAAATGGGCTTTTTGGAGTGTCATCATCTCTTTTTATATTTACATCAGCTTTGCTTAAAGCTGTCGGTATGGTACACCGGAATTTATTAAAAAGCTTAATTATTTTTACGTAAGTCATGCTGTCAAGTATTTTATGAAAAACGATCTGAATAAAGTCATGTTTCATTTCTCTTAATCACTGTGGAAATATTGCTAATACTTTTGTTTCACCTTCCTCCTCCTCGCTTGCTTTTTCTTTTTGGTAAAAGAAAAGCTGGATTCTTAGAAAATATGTTAACAATAAGAGAGGAATATTAATGCAATATTTAAAAAAACCTTGTCGGCATCCATGTCTGATATTAAACACAGTTTATGAAAATTTAGCCAACTGGCATATTGAATGTGCAAAGTGGTTTTCCAATTGTATTGAAAAAAAGACATTTTTTCGACAGTTTAAGCTGAATATAATGAAAAATGTATTGTTTTGCCCACCGACTGAATTTAAATTCCCATCATCTGTTGTGCTATGTTCCAGCAAGTGAACAAAAGCATTAAGAATGAAGTATGGAAAATTATAGTTTTTAATTATAAAGCTTTGTATAATAGTTCTGATAAGAATATACATAAAGTATTCCAGGGTAATTTTGTATGGGTAATCATAGTTTTTATTACTTTCCCAGTTTCTGTCTTTAGGGAAATGATTTCTATCATATTACAGTCTTCTACTTGAACTGTAATTGCTTGTTATTACAGCTCTATTAATCACTATACTTTTTATAATGTGTTATTTTAAAATAATGATATAGTTATGAGTAGAGAGTTCAAGAAATTTAATTCATGTTTCCTTGTATAATCCATATGGAATTTGGTATAATGGATTCCCTATGTAATCTACTTGATCCCACATTATATTGATTTTTAAACAAATGATATGTTTTCTTTCATATCATATCATTTATTTAAAAATCAATATAATGTTGTCTTTCAATATCATAGGGATGGTTTCCAGCTCTTCAATTAATCTGGTTTTTATTGTGATATTGTCTACAATCTCTTGCTGTCTTCACCAATATATTCACTAAGAAGTTACTGTGCTAGGCACAATAAGTGTACCTTAGACCAGTGGGAATCATCTCTGATTTGATTTGTATTTGAAATTCAAAGGGGGTCATGGTCCAACTGCAACTGAACTCCACTCAACTGTTTTGAAATTCTAGATTAGAAACTACCTATAAACAATAAATGGGAAAAATTCCAAACTCCCAAAGCTATTTCACTTTTTAGCAGAATGTGACAAAAGTGGAAAGAATGTTAAACCCATTAAAGTTATTAATCCTTCTAAGTATCAGTAGTATAAATTCAAGAGTTTTAAAGGTAGCCCTCAACTTAAACCAGTGCCAGTGCCTGGAAGCCGTGCGGATCTGGATGGGAAGTAACGGACTCAAGCTAAACCCGACCAAGACCGAGTGGCTGTGGTTTCCGGCTGCCCGATTCAACCAGCTCATTCCATCGCTGGCCATAGGGGGCGAACATCTTGCCCCTGTGGATGGGGCGCGCAATTTGGGTGTCCTCCTGGATACCCGGCTGTCAATGGAAGATCAGGTGACAGCCGTGGCCAGGAGGGCGTTTTACCAGGTTCGCCTGGTACGCCAATTGCGCCCCCTATTGGATCGGGACGCCCTTCGCACAGTCACTCATGCCCTCGTGACATCCCGACTGGACTATTGTAACTCTCTCTACATGGGGCTTCCCTTGAGGTGCACCCGGAGACTTCAGCTGGTCCAGAATGCAGCCGCGCGAGCAATTATGGGTACCACAAGGTACACCCATGTAACACCGCTCTTGCGCGAGCTGCACTGGCTGCCTGTCGTCTTCCGGGTGCGCTTCAAGGTATTAATTATCATCTTTAAAGCGCTCCATGGCTCGGGACCTAGCTACTTGCGGGATCGGATCCTGCCTCATACATCCTCACGACCGATTCGCTCCCACAGAGAGGGACTTCTCCGGGTGCCGTCCACTGGACTCTGTCGGCGGGCGACACCCAGGGGAAGGGCTCTCTCTGTGGCGGGCCCAGCCCTCTGGAACGACCTCCCCCCCGATATTAGGACCACCACGGATCTCCGCTCCTTCCGTCTTAAATTGAAAACACACTTTTTCTGCCTTGCCGGCCTGGGATAACTACTCCTCTGTCTTTAGGGTTTTTTGGGGGGTGGGGATTTTTAGTTAATGGGATTTTAGCACAGGAATTAATTTAATCTGTTTTTAAATTCGTATGTATTTTGTATATTTATTGTTTTTATCCTCCCTGTGCACCGCCCCGAGTCCCTGTGGGGAGAGGGAGCGGTTAATAAATTTAACTATTATTATTATTATTATTATTATTATTATTATTATTATTATTATTATTATTATTATTATTATTATTATTATTATTATTATTATTATTATTAAACCATTCATTTAATGAAAGGTTGAAGTTACAATGGGGGTCCTCACATTTATGACAATCACAGCATCCCAGTGGTGGGATTCAAACTTTTTGACTACCGGTTCTGTGGGTGTGGCTTTGTGGATATGGCTTTATGGGCATGACAAGGGAAGGTTACTGCAAAATCCCCATTTATTATTTATTTAATTGGATTTCTAGACCGCCCCCTCTCCCCAAGGGGACTCGGGGCGGTGTACAGGAAAAAATTAAAACTACTAAAAGCATGACAATACATACAAAATTAAAAATGAATTAAATAACCCTGTACAAATTTATAAAAGTTAAAAACTGAACCCATTAAAACCGAATAAAACAATTTAAATTACAGACTGGGGCGAGAAGCATAAATTAGGCCAAGCCGGCTAGGTGAAACAGATGAGTTTTAAGTTTCTGGCGGAAAGAGCGGAGGTCCGTGGTAGTTCTGATATCAGGGGGTAGGTCATTCCAAAGGGTCGGGCCCATCACAGATAAGGCCCTTCCCCTGGGCGTCGCCCGCTGTCATTGCCTAGTGGACAGCACCCAGAGAAGTCCCTCTCTGTGGGAGCGAATCGGCCGCAGGGATGTATGGGGCAGGATACGATCCCGCAAAAAACTAGGTCCTGTGCCATGGAGAGCTTTAAAGATGATGACCAACACCTTGAAACGCACCCGAAAGGCCACAGGTAGCCAGTGCAGCTCGCGCAGGAGCGGTGTTACGTGGGAGTATCTAGTAACTCTCAAAACTGCCCGCACGGCCGCATTCTGGACCAGCTGCAGCCTTCGGGTGCACCTCAAGGGGAGCCCCATGTAGAGAGCGTTACAGTAGTCTAGACGGGACGTCACAAGCGCATGAGTGACTTCCCTCCCACTCCTGGGGGAAGGTTAATGTAAAATCCCCATTCCCTCTCCATCCCACTAACCTGCTTTCTAGATCCATTCTCCTGTTCAGGGCAACAAAAGAAGATCAGCTGGGAGGCTGGGAGGCAGCAGGGACAGGGACAGCCTATTTGCCAGTTCTCCAAACTACTCAAAATTTCTGCTACCGGTTCTCAAGAATGTGTCAGAACTAGTTGAATGCCACCTTGGCAGCGTCCTCACAAACTTTTTATTAAAATTTGAGTGCAGAGCAACTAGTATGTGTTTACAACAGTTGGTAGCGTCCCAGGGTCATGTGATCACCATTTGCAACCTTCCCAGCTGACATCTGACAAGCACACTCAATGGGGGAAGGCAGATTCGCTTAACAACTGCATGATACACATAACAATTACAATGCTTCACTTAAGAACCATGGCAAAAAAATGTTGGAAAATCAGGTGTGACTCACTTAATAATCACCTTCTTAGCAATGAAAATTCTGGCTCTAATTGTGTTTGTAAGTCAAGTCAAAGGGGGAAAGGTGAAATATTATATATTTACATGCACATTTGAGGGACATTAGAGGATTAGAAATGTGTAATATATTTGGGAGGTTTTGAAATGTGAAATGTGTGTGTGTGTGTGTTATGTTTGTGCTGATAAATAAATAAAGGGAGACTAGTATAGACCTATTTCAAGATATTTAGCTTTCATCAGCTAGCCATACCCTTACTGGGATTTGAACCAGGGCTGTATTACATATCAGGCAGTTGTATTAGCGACTGAGCCACAGGTTCTCCTCCTATATATTCTAAACCTCTGAAACCTCCGAGCTCCCTCAAATGTGCATGTAAATCTCATATAGGGCAAAAATACCTTAGAGGAGGAAATTAAAATTTAATTATTAAAACAGCCTCTAGTTGTTCAGTAAAAGGCCTACCAAAAATTAACTCAAGCAATTTCAACCAAACATGGTACAACAGATGACTTACTCTCTGGAAACAAATACTGTGGGGATAAGACACGCCTAAAACCCTTCAGGGTGTGCATTCTGTTAAGATACAGCCTGTTGTGCCTTAAAATGGTTTCTACTGTACTGGAGTTGCCATGGTAATGGCTTCACAGTACTCCACAAGGAGGTTCCCTCTGGTAAGGGGGAAAATCCAACATTAGAAATTACATTTGGTCCGGATATTTCCCCCTATAAATAAATACCCGGCAATGTTGGATTGTAGGCTAGTCTTTTTATAAATGAAGGCACCTTCTTTTCCATAGAAAAATGACATTTGTTTGAAAAACAAAGTTGGGAAATAATGTGTTGCTTTAGTCTGGGCAGCCATGGAGTATTTAATTATGTTTTTAACATATGCATTGGAGCGGCTGTAAGCCATCCAGAGTCTTTTTGGAGTTGGGTGACTTTACCAAATATAATAAATAAGTAAAATCCAAACACAACAGACTTTGCTAGCCTCATTGCTTAAGCAGAATACGGATTGTCAGTGAGAGCAACTCAAAAAGTGCCAGCCTTTCTGCCAGCTCATGACCTGGAAGAAAGCACATCTGCCTGGACTATGCTCTTAGCCATCTGAAACAGTTCACACACACACACACAAAAAATGACCACAAAATGGTTCCAAATAAAAGGTGGGTCAAAGTGCAAGTTCTTTCACCCACTGATCATCTATCTGGGGAAACCAAAGGTTGGTCTGATTATTTAGGTCATTCTGTACTGAGAACAGAACTATTAGTCATTCAGTTCTCTCAATCCTATGCTGAGTTCTAAAGGGGGGGGGGGGAAAGCAGGGATCAAAGTTTCAAGAGTTTTGATCCAGGATAAAGCGAATAAGAGCGGTACATAAAAATCCACTGCAAATCACCTCAGTCTGCTCCAGAATCATCCAGCTAGATCCAATTGCACTTTCCTAATTTGGGAATCATGGTCTGGTCGTCTGAAGGGTTAAGCATCTGGATTGGTGTTCAGGGCGGAAAAATCACTGCATCTTGGCAAAATATACTGTGTTTGCTGTCTGTTTTGTTACTTCCAATACTGAGATTTATTTACATAGCTTATGAACAACAATTGACAGTGTAACAAAGTGCAGCTGACAATTTAAGTTATGGCCTGATTTTGAAGTCACATTCCTCGATCAGAAAAGAGGGATGAAAAAAATCCCTTCCCTGATAGCAATCCTTGAAAGAGTTGGAATAGGGTGTTAATCTCATCAGGAGGCTATTGTTGTCTAGCCTTTTAAAAAGACATTTGTCCTGGGGAGTTTAATGGATTTTTTGGAACTCTTCTCTGAGCACAATGCTATTCAAAAGGCCCCTTTGCTCACGGTCTTACAGATAGGTTTTCTGTACACATGCTTTCCTTGTTGATGCTCCTTTAAATGAGAGAAGAATCTATTTAACAGTTAAGTATATTTCCTGGACTGAAAACCTTTGATTTTACAAGTATAGGTTTTTATATTCCATGGGGAGATTGAAATGGAGAATAGCTGTATAAGTCTTCACAGAAAAGGACTAGGAGGCCCAAGGGAGCAGCCACTGGAAACCAAAAAGAGTTTGAATTTACTTATCTACTCTCACAGAAACTTGCCTTTCAAACAATGGAGCAGCAAAAAAACAGCCATCTAGCCTAAATGCAGTTTCTGACGCTTTGATGGGTCAAGTTCCTGAAAAATAATGACTAAAAGATGTATGAACTAATCAGTCCATAGCTGTGAAAGGCGCTGTTAAACCTAATCCAGTTCTATTCAGGACTATTCAGAAAGTAGGCCATTAAGTTCAGGGAGACTTATTTCCTAGTCAATAGGAAGTTCACATGCTCTTAATTTCAATAAATAAATAATTGAGAGGGTGATTATCCCAGTGTTACTGAATTCCTTCTCCTCTTCTTTGCCTCTGAGTATCATAGATAGGCAATTGGTGGCCCAGCCTTATTATTATTATTATTATTATTATTATTATTATTATTATTATTATTATTATTATTATTATTATTATTATTATTATTATTATTATTTTAATCTTTGGTGAGATTCACAGCCTTTGGGGTTGGTTGGTAGCTCAACAGCTCGAGTCCTAACCAAGGACCTAGGAACTGTCAAGGTAACGTCAAAGGATATTTTTGTTGTTGTTGTTGTTGTTGTTAATTAATTAATTAATTATTATTTTTATGAATAACTCAAAGCAGTGAAGATGCCTAATCCTCCTTTTGTCTTTCCCCACAGTAACAACCTATGAAGTGAATTGGTCTGAGAGAGAGTGACTGGCCCAAAGTCACCCATTCAGCTTTCATGCCTAAGGTAGGACTAGAACTCCCAGTCTCTCGGTTTTTAGATGGTGCTTTAACCACTAGACAGAACTGGCTCTGATTTCTTGTCTGTTGTTACCTGTTTCTGGCGGTGATGAATATTTCCCTCCTTTTGCAACCTGGATTCAGTAATGGGCTTTTCTCTGTCCCTTTTCAATCCTTCCTCAGTAAGGGAGAGAAAACTGCTTTATTTTCTCTGGACTATAATTCCTTTTTGGGCCCAAAGGCTTTTCTCTTCCCACAGCTCCATCCTCTCATTTCTCTTTAGCTGTACTCCCTTTCCTCTTTTTTCCCCAGACTGAGGACATGCTTATAAAAGGACAACATTTTCCCTCAAGTTTCACACTACCATTGAACACAACTAGTCTAGCCAAACTGGGTGGCTCCTCTTCACATCCACTCTGATTCACTATTCAACAGGGAATATTCCCTGTTTAAATCAAACAATCAACTCAGCTGCTTAACAATGAAACAAAACAAGGGTTTTGGAAGGTTTTTACTCTCCCTCACAGCCACAATAGCACTGTGGGATAGAGGCAGAAGCTGGAAACAGATGGGAGAAATGATTATTTTGCTTCATGACAGATCCAGCCTTGATTTAATTGACAACACAATACTGGGTCCCTAAACAGAAATACTCACAGCAATCTAGCTTGCTGGAATTCAGTCATCCAGCTGGCTTTCATGGATAAGGCAGGACTAGAACTCACATTCCCCCTGTTTTTAGCCTGGTGCCTTAACCATTAGACCAAACTGGTTCTCTCGTTCATTCATTCACTTTTATTAATAAATGCCAATTTTTGACGTGACAACCTTTCCAAAGATTGCAGTTCGGAATGGCAGCTTCCAATTCTACAAGACAAACATTTCCCTTGGAAAAATATTTTAACTTCTTAAAAAAAAAAAAGACAGATTGATTGCTCATATAAATAGTTCAGTTAATTTATTTAACTTGTTTTAAAAGTGGAAGTATTAAACAGAGTCAGCTAAGAATAGTTTCACTTAAATGGCATTACCTTTGCTTTTTACAAGGCTTGTCCTTCAATCATCTAATTAAGGTTTGAAGGATATTGCTGATAATAATCACATTTGTACTTGCTATACAGAATCTTTTCACCAAAGGATCTCAGAATGCTTTATAAGCTGAATGAAATGTAGCTTGCATTAGAACTATTATGCAGTTAATTATTCTTGTGTATACACCAGATGCTTTATTTAGCTTTTAGCACCATCTTCTCCTTAATTGAAGGTGTAAAAGAATTTAAAAAAAAAGGATTTCAGCAATCACACTTGGAGGGATAGAGGACACAGACATTGGCTGGAAGAATGAAGCAAAAACATCATTTGGCTGGATACATACTGATGCCATTTTCCCAGATTTGTTTGCCTCCTCTGCAAAGATCATCCTTCAGTGTTTTTTGCCCTATTTCACTACTTATTTTGCATTGCTTTATTCTTGCAAGCTTCTATCAGATTCTTTAATACACACTCCCTTTAGGGGTGAAATCCAGCAGATCTGACAAGTTCTGGAGAACTGGTAGCAGAAATTTTGAGTGGTTCGGAGAACCAGCAAATGCCACCTCTGGCTGGCGCCAGAGTGGGCTGGGAATGGAGATTTTGCAGTATCCTTCCCCTGGAGTGGGCTGGGAATGGAGATTTTGCAGTATCCTTCCCCTGGAGTGGGGTGGGAATGGAGATTTTGCAGTATCCTTCCCCTGCCATGCCCACCAAGCCACACACACCAACCTACACCACACCCTCCAAGTCACGCCCACAGAACCACTGGTAAAAAAATGGAATTTCACCACTGCTCCCATTTCTACACAGCCTTGGCTGTGGTATCTGTTCATTTATATATCAAGGCATATATTTTACCAAAATGGACATACTTATTTCAAACAGCACCTGTAAAACCAAACAAAGAACTCTTCCAAAAATTAGATCAGATTTCTCTTAAATTTGTCTGGCAGGGAAAAAAAGCACGTATTAAAAAAAAATGCTCCAGGAGCACAAATTGAAAGGAGGCCTGGGACTACCAAACTGGGAGCTCTATTATTATGCATCAACATTAACCTGGGTTAAAGATTGGGTCACTCTCTCAAGGAATCGAATATTGGCACTTGAAGGCCATGATTTGCCCCAGGGTTGGCATTCATATCTCTGGCCCAAAGATAACAAACATCCCAAAAGTTTTATAAACCATCATACTAGGGCGACTCTTTTTATGTCATGGTTAAAAATCAAACAACTTTATAACCAAATTCCAAGATGGTTAGCACCAATTGAGGCAGTGACTTACCCAACAGTTCATAACTCAAAAAGAAACTTAACCTATGATGATTTGATAGACGAAATTGGCAATATTAGAACAAGGGCAGACTTAGAGCAAAGGGGGTGGAAAATAGACTGGTGGTCCTACACCCAAGCAATGTCTAAACTTAACAGGGATAAAAAACAATTTGGAATTTACCCATCAAAACAGGATATTGATAAGATTCTATGGGACTCACCGACTAAATTTATCTCCAAAGCATACAAATTACTTTTACAAGGTTACATCGGTGAGGAAATAGTCAAAGATGCTATGATCGCTTGGGGAAGAAACATAGGAAGGAACATTACACTGGATGAATGGCAAACAATTTGGAGCAAATCTATCAAAATGACCCTGGCCTCCTCATTTAAGGAGAACCTATACAAAATGCTGTACAGGTGGTATTTACCACCAGCCAGAATAGCGCACATGTTCCCGAATACCTCTGATAGATGCTGGAAATGTAAAACGGCCAGGGGTACGTTCTTCCACCAATGGTGGACTTGTCCAAGAATCAATCAACTTTTTTTATATATATATATTTTGCATAGTACTGTGAAAATGGTTGCAAACCCTAACTCACCTAATGTTTTGGGAGCAACTCAGCAAGTTGGTTGAGGGAATCAAATGGAAGGCAGCATGTCTTACAATAGCAGAGTTGGAAGGGACCTTGTAGGTCTTCTAGTCCAACCCCCTGCATGGGCAGGAACCTTATACCATTTCAGACAAATGGCTATCTAACATCTTTTTAAAGACTTCCAGGGTTGGGGCATTCACAACTTCTGGAGGCAAGCTGTTCCAGAGGTTAATTGTTCTAACTGTCAGGAAATTTGTCCTTAGTTCTAAGTTGCTTCTCTCCTTGATTAGTTTCCACCCATTGCTTCTTGTCCTGCCCCCAGGTGCCTTGGAGAATAGTTTGACTCCCTCTTCTTTGTGGCACCCTCTGAGATATCGGAACACTGCTATCATGTCTCCCCTGGTCCTTCTCTTCATCAAACTAGACATACCCAGCTCCTGCAGCCGTTCTTCATATGTTTTAGTCTCCAGTTCCCTAATCATCTTGGTTGCTCTTCTCTGCACTCTTTCCAGAGTCTCCACGTCTTTTCTACATCGTGGCAACCAAAACTGTATGCAGTATTCCAAGTGTGGCCTTACCAAGGCACTATACAGTGGCATTAACACTTCACGTGATCTAGATTCTATCCCTCTGTTTATGCAGCCTAGAACTGTGTTGGCTTTTTTGGCAGCTGCTGCACACTGCTGGCTCATATTTAAATGGTTGTCCACTAGGATTCCTAGATCCCTCTCACAGTTGCTACTATTGAGCAAGGTACCACCTATACTGTACTTGTGCATCTGGTTTTTCTTCCTACATATAGGCAAGAAATGAATTTACTTCCATGTTGATCATACTATTAATTATCCTTAAGAATCACAGCCTTTCTCTGTTTGCATAATGCATTTTTGTGAAAACATATAAAGGGATGTATAATTTAGACTTCTGCTGTGCTGATGGTGGTTAAGAAAAGGACTTGGAGAAGTGTTCTCACTCTCCATCACAAACGTGGATAATAAAAATATCCTTGAGCTACCCTCAAGATACTTTGACATAGGTAGAAAAACATGCTCGTAGGAAGCAAACATTCTGCTATTACTTCCACATATTTCTAGACATCAGTTTTAGTTTAGTTTTAGTTTTATTTGATTTATATCCCGCACCTATCTCCTGCAAAAGGACTCAGGGCAGCGCACAGGAAATTAAAACACAATATAAATATACAAATACATAATATCCTAAAACCACAATTAAACTTAAGAACCCTGTGCTAAAACCACATTTTAAAATCCCTCTGATTAAAATTAGTTAAACTAAAACTCAGTCGTCATCAGGGTGGTCACGCTAGGCTGGCTTGATGGAACAAGTGCGTCTTCAGGCGCTGGCGGAAAAGGCGGAGGTCCGAGGTGGTATGGAGTTCGGGAGGCAGGTCATTCCAGAGGGTAGGGCCCACCACAGAGAAGGCCCTTCCCCTGGGCATTGCCAACTGGCATTGCCCGGCCGACAGCACCCGGAGAAGACCCTCTCTATGGGAGCGGATCGGTCGAAGGGATGTGTGGGGCAGAAGACGGTCTCGCACATAACTAGGCCCCATGCCATGGAGCGCTTTAAAGATGGTAATCAGCACCTTGAAGCACACCCGAAAGGCCACAGGTAGCCAGTGCAGCTTGCGCAGGAGAGGTGTTATATGGGACTGCCTTGAGGCTCCCATGATCACCTGCGTGGCCGAATTCTGAACTAACTGTAACCTTCGAGTGCACCTCAAGGGGAGCCCCATGTAGAGAGCGTTACAGTAGTCTAGACGGGATATCACAAGTGCTTGAGTGACTGTGCGAAGGGTGTCCCGGTCCCGATACATACATCATATGTACTTTGAGAGTCTATTGTACAAACAAAAGTCTAAATTAAAATTTAAAAAAGTAATGTTCCCATCTAATTTATTTTTATTTTATAATATGTATACATTGCTAATCACTATGCGTAATACTAAATGCCTTAAGTTATTTGGGACAACAATGCATAAAATCAAATTATATGTAGGAATCCTTGGGGGAGAAGTGTGTACTTCATACAAAAAGACTTTTGTGAGAAATGTAAGCTTAAATTTAACAAAGCTTACCATTTAACAAAAGCTAAATTTAGAAAACTGAGAAAGTGAGCAAAACTGAAATTCCCCAATCAGTGCTTTTACTAGGAATCTTCTTAAACGACATGGATGGATGGACAAATCTTTTTTCTTTCTTTCATTTTCATTTCCTTATAAACTCAGGTTCTGAGAAAAATAGTTGCAAATCTACATGGACTTCAGCACAATTTATATTCCAGAAAGAAATTAGGAGAATACAATATACTTGATTAATTTATGCCTTTGAAGATCCAGGGCTTCTGAATGTCAGATATAGTTCCAGTTGATATTTAAACAGTATCTGATAGCAGAAGCTGCTGTGGCCTAGAGGTAGAGCTCTTGCCTCACAAGCAGGAGGTTGTGAGTTCGATCCTAGGTAGAGGCACATGTAGGGTCTCCTCCTTGGGCAGGGGCTTGGACTAGATGACCTGCAAGGTCTCTTCCAACTCTGTTAATCTGTTAAAGCAGGGGTCTCCAACCCCTGGGCCACGGACCAATGTCGGTCCATGGCTTGATAGTAACCAGGCCGGAGTGAGCGGCGGAGAGAATAGCACAACTCTTAGGAAAGTTTAGCAAACGCTCCACTATCCTGGCGGCTGGCTGGGGTACTCCCCGGGGGCAGGATGGGGGCAATGGCCTGCATTTGGGAGTTCGGGGCACCACCTGGCCCTGCGCAGGGGGAAGGGGCTGCCAGGCCTTCGTGCCCAGGATGTAGCCCATCCTTCCCTGCCCCAGCCAAGGATCCTTCACCCAGGACCCCTGGCAGCTTTCCCGCCTGGTTGCACGCGACCGCCGAACATGCGTGCGGCCCACGTGACTCGACTCACCCGCTGGAGGCTCCCACCATGGAATTTTTTTTACATGAAACCGGTCCCTGGTGCCAAAAAGGTTGGGGACCCCTGTGTTAAAGCATCATATATGGGATCTGGGTAATGTAATAGGTGATGGAGGTGGACCAGGGAGAGCCAGATACAATTTCATCCTTGACCAGTGGTGGGTTTCAAATTTTTTAGAACCTACTCTGTAGGTGTGGCCTATTTTGTGGGCATGGCTTGGCAGTCATGTGAGAGGGTGGGAGTGGCCACCTTTTAAAATGTGGTGACACTCATTTAACAACGCTCTTGCTTAGCAACCAAAATTTTGGACTCAATTGTGATGATAAATTCTTTCTTTCCTTCTTTCCTTCTTTCCTTCTTTCCTTCTTTCCTTCTTTCCTTCTTTCCTTCCTTCCTTTCTTCCTTCCTTTCTTTTTTCCTTCCTTTCCTTTCCTTCCTGTTGGGTCACTGGCAGCGGCGGGCCAGATTTACTTCCAGGTACGCCGGTGGAACCCTCTCTCACCGGTTCTCTAAATTTCACCAACCGGCTCTCGCGAGTAGGTGCGAGCCTGCAGAAACCCACCACTGTCCTTGACCATGAAAACTCATTACAGATAGTCCTTGATTTACAACCATTCATGTAGTGACTGTTTGAAGTCACTAAAATAGATTGAAAAAAGTGACTTATGACTAGTTTCTGTTGCAGCATCCATATGATCATGTGATCAAAATTCAGGAACTTGGCACCTGGCACGTATTTCTGACAGTTGCACTGTCCAGAGGTCATATGATCACCAGTTGTAACCTTCCCATCTGGCTTCCAACAAGCAAAGTCAACAGGGGAAAGTCAGATTCGCTTAACAAACACTTGATTCACTTAACAATTTCCATGATTTGCTTAACAACCATGGCAAAAAAGGTCCTAAAGTGGGGTAAAGCTCACTTAACAATTGTCTTGCTTAACAACAGAAATTTTGAGCTCAATTGTTGTAAGTCGAGCCAAAGTTACCTATAAGATAACTTTGGACCAGTCATTCTCTTTCGGACCAGCTTCCTGACAAGGTTGTTCTTGTGATGATAACATTAGTGAAGATCCTATATAAGCCAATTCAAAAAAAAAAAAAAGAGGGGATAGAAATATAATGAATAGTATAATTGATATAGTAGGCTCCATTGCTGACTGAATAATAGTCCACTCCCAATGGATATGCTAAAAACAAAGATTAGGAACGCAAATTGTTGGTAAGACATAGCAATGTCTCTTTGAGATGTGACTTGCTGAATCTATTTCTCACGTAACGTAAATAAATAAATAAATAAATAATTTAATTTATAACCCGCTCTCTCTCCCCGAAGGGACTCGAGGCGGGGCACAGGGAAATTAAAAATGCATATAAAACCACAAACAATACAGTATTAAAAAAGAATTAAACTAAGCCCTGCGCTAAAATCCCATGTTAAAACTAAAACAAACCCCTAAAACCCCCTAAAAACAGTTAAGTTATCCCAAGCCGGCCAAGCAAAAGAAATGTGTTTTAAATTTTTGACGGAAGGAGCGGAGGTCCGTAGTTGTTCTAATATTGGGGGGAAGGTCGTTCCAGAGGGTCGGGCCCGCCGCAGAGAAGGCCCTTCCCCTGGGTGTCACCCGCTGGCACAGCCTAGTGGACGGCACCCGGAGAAGTCCCTCTCTGTGGGAGCGAATCGGCCGCAGGGATGTATGGGGCAGGATGCGATCCCGCAGATAACTAGGTCCCGTGCCATAGAAATTACTATGTAATTACGTAGAAATTACTAACATTCTTAAAATGGTATAATGATCCTTACAAAAGTGAAAGTTAGGTAAGATAAAGGTAAAGGTTCCCCTCACACATATGTGCTAGTCGTTCCTGACTCTAGGGCAGGGGTCTGCAAAGTTGGCTCTTTTAAGACTGGTGGACTACAACTCCAAGAGTTCCCCAGCCAGCTATGCTGGCTGGGGAACTCTGGGAGTTGAACTCCACTAGTCTTAAAAGAGCCAACTTTGCAGACCCCTGCTCTAGGGGATGGTGCTCATCGCCGTTTCTAAGACGAAAAGCCAGTGCTGTCCGAAGAGATTGAGATTTATTGAATTTATATACCGCCCTATCTCCCTTTCGGGACTCAGGGCGGTGTACAGCCAACAGTAAGAATAGGTCATACAAAAACTAAAATCACATGTTAAAATATATTAAATAGATTGGCCTGCCAATTAAAACCCCCTGCTAAAATCAATTTAAAACTACGACAGGCCGGCAGCATGAAATAAATGGGTCTTCAGGGCCCGACGGAAGAGGCGTAGGTCCGAAATCGTCCGTAGTTCAGGGGGTAGGTCATTCCAGAGGGCAGGAGCTGCCACAGAGAAGATATGTCTGTGGTCATGTGGCTGGCATGACTAAACACCGAAGGCAATGGAATGCCGTTACCTTCCCACCAAAGGTGGTCCCTATTTTTCTATTTGTATTTTTACATGCTTTCGAACTGGTAGGTTGGCAGAAGCTGGGACAAGTAACGGGAGCTCACTCCATTACACGGCGCTTGGGATTTAAACCACCGAACTGCCGATCTTTCTGATCGACAAGCTTAGCCACTGATCCACCACGTCCCTTTTGTAAGGTATCTCTGTTATGCTGATGGAAATTAGGGTAATAAGACAACAATTTGTGTAAGGCTAGTTATGGAGTTCATGATTAGGGGAGAAACTAAATGATCTAAAATGGTCATTATTTATTTATTATTATTTATTAGTCAAATTTATATAACCGCACCCTCTCCCCGAAGGGACCCGGGGCAGTGCACAGGAAGTTAAAACAAACAATATAAAATATAAATAATTAATATCGAATTAAATAGGTTATCCCTGTGCTAAAATTTAAAAAGTTAAAACATAATCCATTTAAAACCCCAATTAAAACAATTTATAATACAGACTGAAGGCTAGGTAAATAACTTAGGCCAAACCGGCCTGATGGAACAGGAGCGTCTTTAATTTCTGGCGGAAGGTGCGGAGGTCCGTGGTTGTTCTGAGGTCGGGGGGTAGGTCGTTCCAGAGGGTTGGGCCCACCACAGAGAAGGCCCTTCCCCTGGGCGTCGCCCGCTGGCATTGCCTGGTGGACGGCACCCAGAGAAGTCCCTCTCTGTGGGAGCGAATCGGCCGCAGGGATGTATGAGGTAGGATGCGGTCTCGCAGGTAGCTTGGTCCCGTGCCATGGAGCGCTTTAAAGATGGTGATCAACACCTTGAAGCGCACCCGAAAGACCACAGGTAACCAGTGCAGCTCGCGCAGGAGCGGTGTTACATGAGAATATCTAGACGTTCCCAAGATCGCCCGCGCGGCCGCATTCTGGACCAGCTGCAGTCTTCGGGTGCACGCCAAGGGGAGCCCCATGTAGAGAGCATTGCAGTAGTAATGTTTTCATGTTTTTCTGCCTCTTAAGCCAAATGCATTTTGCTGGATTTAAAAAAAAAACTACAGTTATGTGCATAGAAATCTGAGAATTTTGTTGAGTCCACATTTTTTAAATGATTTCTATGGCATGGCACACATCATTCGTCACTTAAATCAACTGTTCTCAAATTGTGCAGGTTTTTTTCTTCAAAGCTCAACAATGATTGAAACATGTTGCTTAGGATAAAATGTAAACAAAAATGTGCCTTATATGATAACATGCAGATTTAACTTTAAACATTTCACTTCAGCATAAATATGCATGAATATGCATCTTCATGATAAGCAACAAAATTCACATTAAACATTAGTAGAGCTATCTTTTATTTCAAGTCAGGGGGAGGGGAAAGATCACCAAAGCATCTCAGTGTAATTGCAAGGTCAGGCTTTCTTCAGAGACCTGCTCCTTCTGCTTGCAGTGAAGTCTTTTCCCTCTATAGCCTTTCAATATTCACTCTGCATTACCCTTATGAACTGTATTAAGTGGTATAAGGACTTGTCAAGAGGGAGTTAAGCTTTCAAAATCCTGCACACATCTTCAGTCACAATCCTGTGCCCGATTCCTCTGCAATAAATCCCACTGACTTTGACGTGACTTATTCCCAAAGCAAGTGGACAAAGATTGCAATCTAATCTTTGTAACTCACGTTGACTTAGCTGAGACTGAACCTTAACAAAGCCGCAGCTGTAGGTCATGCGGCTGTGTAGTGCAAAGACTGTGAAATGGGAATTATTCTTTGGTTTCACTAAACTGCGATTCAGATTCCTTGTAACAGGAACAGCAATTGACTTACAAGCATAATTAATGCTTATGATGCTAAGCGAAACAGTTGTTAAGTGTGTTTTGCCTCATTTTGTGACCTTCTTTGCGGCAATTGTTAAGTGAATCACTGCAGTTGTTCAGTTTGTAGCACGGTCGTTAAGTGAAGCTGGCTTCCCCATTGACTTTGCTTGTCAGAAGGTTGCAAAAAGGGATCACATGATGCTGGGATATTGCAACCGTCATGAATATGAGTCAGTTAGAAGCAGATTACCCCAGACTGCCAAATTGATTGCCTTGGCAGGAGACCCTCCTAGATTTGGCTTGCCGTTCCTCAATTTTTGTTTTATTCTTAAACTTTTATCTTTTCCCGATTAGTATTAGTTCTGCACTTTGCTTGGTGACAAAGGGTGTCTTTTTCCCTGCTTCTTTCTTCTTTATATATATATAAAAAAGTGAAATACCACTCATGCATCATCATGAAATCTCCAGAATTGTAAAGCCTACAAACTTGAAATTGGGACATATGTTCCTCTTAGCTTCTAGTTGCTTGTTTAGAAAGGATTTTTCAAAATGACCATCATAGCATTAGTATTTCTTATATTATTATCAACACACTCTGATGCTAAAGAGTAGATATTCTACTCCCCCTCCCCACCTGAAAATAACTCTGTTCCAACTGCCACTTGTACATGGGCATGGCCAGTGCGTGACTCATCTGGCCCATGAGCTGGGATGAAGATCAATGGGGCCAGCCTGAGGGAGAGAAGGGGATAAGATAGGAGAGGCCTCTGAAGCAAGTCAGAGAGAGAGAAGGGGAGAGAAGAAGCTAATTGTAACTACTCATTAATGTTCAAGCTTTAATTGTCAATTTATCAAGCCCGATCACATAGTTCCATAGTGAAGCACAGGTATCCAATCGACTAGTTAATAATAAAAGGAACACATGGAATTTTAAAAATGACACCAATACTAAAATGATATCAGTATGTAGCCATTATAACTATCTTTTTCTACAGTTGTTCCAGCAAACTTAAAAATTTGAGCCCAGGTAACACGGTGAATCATAGCTGAGACAGGTTAACCCAAAGGAAGTCCTGCTTTCAGATTGTAGTTGTTATCTAACAGCACCCTGATCCATAGCCTATGGATGACTACACTAGACTAAATTGGATTGAGTAATTTATTGTGGGAACCCTGACTAATGTATCATGTTCAAACCTAATAGGATATATAATTGTGTCGCTGTTGTTGTTAACCTGGGTTAAAGTTTAGCATATTATGTGGACCCACCACTAAATCTAATCACTGTGCTGCTTACTATAACAAAGATTTAAGCTCACACCTTTTTCTTTTAGCGGAGAAACAAGTTCATTATAGAGAATTGTTTTTACCTCATTGTAGGAGTTAAGGCATAGGCATTGGCAGAAAGGGGACAAGGGGCAAAAAATGCATCAAGATGTTAGAATGAAAACTCCACCTTTTACAAGAAATTTCACCATTTGAGTACAAATAGTCAAGTTTGTCATTTTGGCATCAGACTCCTGTAATTTCACTCTTGTACCTTTTTTAAAATTGTATTTCTAATACTACAGTCTGCTCTGCAGTTTTCTCTGCGGGGGAAAAAAAGGGCTTTGTTTTTATTCTTATTCTCAAAGTGTTTGTGAGTTTCTTGTGAATTTCTCTTGGTAGCGTTTTGGAATTAATTTTATTGTTGAGGTTGGTGAGGGAACAAGTGCCAGTGTGGTTGTTATATGTATTTCTATCACTCTGAAATCGCTGCAGTTTCCCATATCATAATTTTGTTTTATTCCCTTCTTTTGGGAATTGATTGAGTTATGGGACATTCACAAGGCTGGAGAAAATACTGGAAAAATAATATGATAAAAGACTTTAAGCGTACTAGCTTACTATAAAGTACATAGTAATTTTACACAAGTTTTCCAAGGGACCCTAATTTGCTATCCATACAGTTCAAGGGGAGCTGCTTCCATGACTGATTGGATGTGAGAATAGTATATGAATAATATTACTTTCTGCAGCATAATTTGGTTAGAAAACTAACCAAACTGTTAGTTTTGCTAAGTAACTGTTTGGCAATGAAGCAGTTAAGACATCAATTCCCACCAATTAAATGTATCCACCCTCTCTCTTCTCCCTCTCTTTCTTGCCATCATCCGGGAACAGTTAGCTCTTCTCATATTATGCACAAGAAAATCTCCGTGGGGAAAGAGAGAAAAGGCTGTCCATTATTAATTAGATATAAATTATTCCTAATCTACACACAATGCCTAATCCCTGATTCACAGAAATGCAAATTGCACTTCAGAAACAATATGTTAACAAGTCATTTGTCAGAAAGAGACAGGAGCTGAAGACCAATATAAAATATAGAACAAACACTTCAAGCTTATTCCAAAGAATAAATTGATTGAAGGTTACGCTGAATAACAGATAAATCCAAGATGGACGACAGCAGGAACAAAATATTTCACAGGCGAAAAAAGGTTCACTTTAATATGGAAATAGCCACACAAAAGGCTTTTGCTGATCACTTTTTTTTCCCCTTTTAATGGGAGGTGAGAAAAAACGGAGAGCTGAAACCAACTCTAGAACTTTGCATGTCTATTTCTTTGAAATCCTTTTCTTAGGGTCTTTAAAACTTGTATTATCCTCCAGTGTATTTACTGGCATTTCCTTCTGTGAGCCCATGACCCAGGTATGCTAAACAATGGGGGAATTATTTTGCTCTAAATTGCGGACTTACTGTTAGTTTTAAATCCATAATTATTTGTGTGCTCAGTGTAAATCATTCAGGCTTTTTGTTATCTTGTTTAAAGCTGTTGGAAGAAATATCCTTCTGGGTTCAGTTCAGGGGTGGGTGGCTTCTGGCATTACTGCTGGTTTGGGTGGGTGTGTGCACCTAACACGCACTCTGCATGCATGCACAGTTGCCTGCAAACATTAAAATATGCCAAAAAAACATGCGGCGGTGACTGGGGAACCAGTTTGTAGGCAGGGCCAGCCTGGGTCTCTGCCGGTTCTGCGACCCAGGCCAACGTTCTACTACCAGTTAACCCAAACTGGTGTGAACTGGTAGCAACCCACCTCTGGTTAAATTCCAAGTGGGGGGAAAGACACTAGAAACATGGAAACAGCTTGGAAAGATGGTTTAATGGTGGACAGGGTCACATGGTTTCAGGTCCTGGGCAAAAAGGGAAGATATGTTTTCATGTCCTCTCTGGGCTTTTGAATTTGAGCTTGTATTCTGATTGGTTGTCAGACTCCCATGGGGCCATGCAGAGGCAACTCTGTAGGCTGTCCTAAGTCCCAAGCTTGGTTGAGCCTTGCTGGATGATGGTGTAATGAAGGACTTTGGGCAATTCCTACTATGGCTCTGATTGAAGGGGGTAGATCTTTGTTATGTAGAATAGACTGACCCAGGCCTTAGTGGCCCATTAACAAAGGTGGAGGTCTGCCTCCCTTTTAGGGGAAATATTCTGCCCTTTTAATATTTCTTAAAATATCTCATTTTCCTAGGAGAGGGGCAGATGCTAACTTTCTACAAAGCGTTACCTGTGGATGAAATAGCATGAGAAATTCCTGATATTGATGGTCAATTTAACAGTGAGAAATTTTCCATCATCCATGATCAGAAACTGCATTTCTAGATACATGATCAACGTGTTATGTAAAGCACATTTGAAATGTAAAGAATGTTGAATTTTATGCAACTGCAAAGTTATGTAACAGGAGCAAAAATTTAAGGGTTGTATAGGTAGTCCTTGACTTACAACAACAATTAAGCCCAACATTTCTGTTGCTGAGTGAGACAGTTATTAAGTGAATTATGCAACCTTTCTTGCCACAGTTGTTAAGTGAATCACTGCAGTTAAATTAGTAACATGGTTGTTAAGTGGCTGTGGCTTCCCCATTGACTTTGCTTGTTAGAGGTTCACATGATGCTGGGATACTGCAACCGATTCATATTTATGACGGGATTGCTACAAAGGGTGTAATTGTGAGAAATAGTTATAAGTCGCTTTTTTCAGTGCCATCGTAACTTTGAACAGTCACATAGTTGTAGGTCAAGGACTACCTTTAGCAGTTTCAGAGAGGTAAAGAAGTTTAAAATCCTATCACAATTGAGCTGAACTGTAAAAACTCTTTTGAGTTTGATTCCAGTTGGAGATCTCAATTTGGCTTCCATTCAGTTACATCATCCCTCATGTTTCTAAGAGTATTTCTTTAGACATTATGATTGCATTCCTTAGCTACAGCTACCTAAAGAAACACAAGCCACAAGGCAAAAATCCGATTCTTACAATATGATCTCTCTCACCTTGGGATTGTCTTGGATGCTTACAGGTCAGTTTCAACCAGCTTTCCCTACTGCATGTATCACATTCATGTAATTTAAGATTCCTCAGGAATGCAGTAAGAGGACTGAGATACTATAGCAGTGATGGCGAACCTTTTCCGCCTCGGGTGCCTAAAGCACACACGCTCGTGCTATTGTGCACACTCGTGTGCCCACCCCCATCATTTAATCCCTCCCATGCCGTGCCCCCTGAGAATACATGTGTGACACCCACTGCTGTCCAGCGCATGTACACATGGCTTTTTTGGAGCCTGGGGAGGGCAAAAATGGCCTCCCCCAGAGGCCGGAAGCAGCCCATTTTCTGACTTCCGGTGGGCCTGGTAGGTCCATTTTTTGCCCTCCCAAGGCTCCAGAAGCTTTCTAGGAGCCCGGGAAGGGCAAAAAAAGGCCCAACATACAAACTAGAAGTTCAGGAATGGACTTCCAGGTTGCCTGTTGGACCATTTTTCTCGCTCTGGAGGTTTCAGGAGGGCCAAAAATGGCTGAAAACCAAGGCCAAAAATCAGCTGGCTAGCACTTTCATGTGCGCTGAAGCTGACATGGCAACGCCTCACGTGCCCTCAGAAATGACTTCGCGTGCCACCTGTGGCACCCGTGCCAAAGGTTCGCCATCATGGTACTATAGCATCTCCATTGACAATATAGCTCAGGGGTGTCAAACCTGCGGCATTACGTGATGTACCAGGATCTTTTCCCCATTTGTTAAACCTGGGGGGGGGGGGGCTGGGCCAGCACATGACACATGCATTCCACCGGCTGGGAGTTTGACACCCCTGATATAGCTGACTCAACTTTAATTAAACAATTACCCTGTTTCGAACACTGAATTTTACAAAGGACTGAAATTAAATCTTGTTGATACCTCTGGAATTCCCTCCAAAAGAAGGCCTATTTCATTTCCCAATAATCTTCCAGAAAGTACTGAAATTGTAAAATAAAAAAATAAAAAATGTAGGATTGGGAGTGGCTTTGAGTATATACAATTCCATTGCTGTTTTCATTCTCTGATAAAGGGAAGGCCCAGGGAATACGTATTTTCAGAGTCATTGTTTGAAATCTTAAAAGGGCATGGGGGAGAAAAGGCTTTCCGAAGATGGAGGAAGACAAAGGATAAAACTTTTCCACTTTAGGAAAAGTTACTGTAAAATAAAAGTCAGTTTATATGCCTTTGGGAAGGGAAAGCTCATAGGAGCTAAAGCTCATAGGAGCTCATAGGAGATAAAACTCTACTGCCAGAATGCACATGGCGTATCTCTTTAGTTAGACATGATAGCTTAATAATTTGATAGGCTGAAAAATATTCAAGGGAAACACAGCTCCTTCTAAAGTCCTGCATCTGAAAGCATAAAAAGAGATAACAAGAATCTCTTAGCATGAAAGCCAGCTAGGTGACTTGGGTCCTGTCCCTTTCTTTCAGCCTAAACCAGGGGTCTGCAAAGTCGGCTCTTTTAAGACTGGCGGACTTAAACTCCCAGAGTTCCCCAGCCAGCTATGCTGGCTGGGGAACTCTGGGAGTTGAAGTCCGCCAGTCTTAAAAGAGCCGACTTTGCAGACCCCTGGCCTAAACCATCTTACAGGGTGGTTGTTGTGGGGAAAATAGAAGGAGGAAGGGGTATTAAGTCTATTCACTGCCTTAAATTATTTAGGAAAAATAAAAAATAAAAAACTTGGTTATAAATTTAAAAAAGTTTTCTACTCTTGGTGTATTCTGCATTTGACTTCTGACGCGTCCATCAACTTGTCTGTTCCTCATCCTTTCACAAAACGCACGCCATCTTCTAAATATCTTTGCTCCTAGTGTTTTGTCTGTGTTTGGGCTTTCTATAAAGGTAAAGGTTCCCCTTGCACATATGTGCTAATCGTTCCCGACTCTAGGAGGTGGTGCTCATCTCTATTTCCGAAGACATCTCCGTGGTCATGTGACCGGCATGACTAAATGGCGAAGTTGCACGGAACACTGTTACCTTCCCACCAAAAGTGGTTCCTATTTTTCTTCTTGCATTTTTAGATGCCTTCGAACTGTTAGGTTGGCAGAAGCTGGGACAAGGAACGGGAGCTCACTCTGTTATACAGCACTAGGGATTCGAACCACCGAACTGCCGACCTTTCTGATAGACAAACTCAGTGTCATCGCCACTGAAACACCACACCCCTCTTGGGTTTTCTATATATGTGCTTTAGGACAGTATTTAAAATTATTGTTTATTAATGTTATAAAGTACTTGCAGCTCTGTGGAGGGGATGTATTACATATTCCAGGTCAATTCTGACGGCCGTGACCAGGGGGGCATTCTACCAGGTTCGCCTGGTACGCCAGTTGCGTCCATTTCTGGACCGAGACGCCCTCCGCACTGTCACTCAGGCACTCGTGACGTCTCGCCTAGACTATTGCAACGCTCTCTACATGGGGCTCCCCTTGAGGTGCACCCGGAGGCTCCAGTTGGTTCAGAATGCGGCTGCGCGGGGGATTCTGGAAGCTTCTCGCTACTCCCACGTAACAGCTCTCCTGTGCGAGCTGCACTGGCTACCGGTGGCCTTCCGGGTGCGCTTCAAGGTGCTTGTTACCATCTTCAAATCGCTCCATGGCTCGGGGCCTAGTTACTTACGGGACCGTCTCCTGCCACATATCTCCCTACGTCCGATACGCTCCCACAGAGTGGGCCTACTGAGGGTACCAACAGCCGGGCAATGCCGGCTAGCGGTGCCCAGGGGTAGGGCCTTCTCTGTGGCTGGGCCGGCCCTCTGGAACGACCTACCCCCCGAACTTCACACAATCACGGACCTTCTCCTCTTCCGCCGCTCACTTAAAACATATTTATTTCAACAAGCTGGTCTTGCATAAATGGTATTGATTTTATAACATAACTTCTGTCAAGGACATAAATGGATTTTAGATTTAGGGAATTTTAGTTTAGGAGGGTTCCTATTTTAATATTTCTAAATTCTAGTACAGGTAATTTAATTCGTTTTTAGCTTTGTTATATATTGTCTGTTTATATGGTTTTAAATTTTTTCCCTGTACACCGCCCCGAGTCCCTTCGGGGAGAGGGGGCGGTTTATAAGTTCAAATAAAATAAAATCAAAAATCTTAATTCCTATAGAGCTCCAGAAGTAAAATTGTGCATTTAATTTTTTTTTTTATATATCCATTGGCATGTTTAAACCCCCCACCTCCAGAAGTTCAACACAGGTACATGAAAACTCCCAAAGGATTAACAGACTTATTTTGCATAGTTAACCCACAAGAAGAACTAACATTATCCAGTATTCTCATCTTCCAAGACATATACATATAAAACATCTCATAGCTTTCAGAAGCTGATAGATGATAGAACAAACCTCTGGCTGTAAAAAAAACAAACCTGTTTAATTTTATTTTTTTAAGAAACTAGAAAAAAAAACCCACTCGTTTCCCCCCCCCCCTTAATATTCTTTCTGCCATTTTTTCTTACTACAAGAAATTTGTTAAAGCAGTATGGTGGCCATTAACTTGGCAATCCTCCTGGTCTTTATCCAAAAACTTCTCTGGCAGAGATTCATGGAATCATAGCATGGCAGATGGTGGCTTAATTTTATGCTGGTTTAAGAACACTCAGTCCGGATTGAGACACTTTGGTAACAGTAGAAAGTTCTTCTGTTAAGATTGTAAGCTACCACATCTTCCCATTGGACCAGTATTCTTCAATTTCTCTATGGTGGAGGAGGTTTCATAATTTTGATTAATTAATTAGAATTAAAATGAAATGAAATAAATCTAATCTTCGCCCTAGCTCTCTAGTGCTGCAGTAGATTGGTGGAAATTTAGTGATGTGGGTCTGTTTTCCTAGTCAGGCAGCAAGAAATAACTATACAGAAAGTTATTTCATCAGCTGAGGCAATTTGTATATCCCTCCAAACAAATACTTCGAAATTACTTTGTAAACCTTTGCAGATGCCCTCATTGCATTGTTAATCAGAGTTGCTTGCCTCTTATCTGTATTCAAACTTATTACCATTAAGATAAAGACACTATAGCATTTGCCAAGGGACAGGGAACAGTAGGGTCCTAAAAGCAATGGTTTCCATAAACAAAGTAAATAAAAGTAAACAAAAAAAAAGTATCACTCATTTGTATTCCCAAGTATTTATTTTATTTATTTTTATTTATTTATTAGTTTTTTATACCACCCTACTTCCAAAGAACTCAGGGTGGTGTACAGCCAAAGTAAAACAGATAAATTAAAGTTAAAAACTGTTTAAAAAACATATTAAATAATTTGGCCTCTCATAAGATTAAAAAAACCAGAAGGTTGCCTAGGTCAGGGATAGTTCTTAACTCTGAGGGCAATTCGTTCCAGAGGACAGGTGCTCCTTCTGGGTGTCGCCAGTCGACATTGTTTAGCTGACGGCACCATGAGGAGACCCTCTCTATGGGAGCGTACTGGCCGGTGGGAGGCTCTCGGTGGCAGAAGGCGATCTCAAGTATTGACCAGATATATTAGGGGTAGTCAACCTTTTTATACCTACCACCCACTTTTGTATCTCTGTTAGTAGTAAAACTTTCTAACCTCCCACCATTTCCACAGTAATGGTGCTTTATAAAGTAGGGAAGTCAATTAAATTAAAAAAAGGAAATTGCTTCAGTATCAGAAAAAAACCCTACCAGCCACCATGAAAGCTGGAATGCCCACTAGTGGGCGGTAGGGACCAGGTTGACTACCACTGAGATATGTCATGACACCATTCCCAGCTATTGTCTGATAGAGATCCTACCTTCCTGAAAAATGTCTAAATTATTTCTTCTCCCTTTCTTCCTTTGGCATCCCAACATTTGTAGAATTCCTCAGAGCTAATTTTGAAGATATAGATAGGCAGTGGGTAAGATTTTACCGCTTTCTGAATTTCATTTCATTCAGAATTCATCCAGAGTTGATGAAATGCATTCTACATCTGTTCAATTAGCTGTTTTTATGGAGAAGGGGCACCCAAAATCTATTTGTTTCATCCTTTCAGTCTAAGCTGATAAAGGCACACTGACTTACAATGCCCTAAACGGCTGCCATTTTCTGGTCTTCTATTACAGCAATTCTACCCTTCTTGCATTGTCCCTGAATATTAGATAAAATAATTCACTGAGCAATATTCAATGAATAATGTACCATTGAAAGGCTAAATAATTTAGCACTTTTTATTTGACCCACCAGACAGCTTTTTGAATAACCAAAAATATTACTGTTTAAATAATGTATTTCTAGAGTAGGAGCATTATTCATTGATTGCTCAGCAAATGGTAGTTCACCTTCCTTATTCCACCACCATTTGCTCATCCCTCCCACATTTTATATTACAATTTTTATGAAGTAAACATTGTCTTCTTGGCAGAATACTTGAAGCAAAACACTTTATTTCATTTCTGCTCGTTGCCTATTGATCTGAATAGTGTGCTGGGTATTCTGAGTGAGGCAAAATTTGAGGACATTTTGTGTGCAGTTTCCTTTTCAAATTCTTAGATTATTATTTTTTTTGGGATGGACAGTTATCTTTATACTATTCTGGCTTGACAGAATGATACAAAATAAAGAAAAATAATTGAATTACCTCTCTCAGGATTCTCTTCCTTCCTTCCCTCCTTCCTGCTACTGCTGCTTAAGATGAAAAGTGAGCTTCTTCCAACAGCTCTGATAACCTCCATGCAGATGGTATAATATGTACAATTCTTATTAGAGCATAGAGGGATTCTCCTTTTTGATTCTGTCTCCTTCCTCCCTGGGGTTCAGGACAGCCCACATGTGGAAGTATTCCAAGTACATCATAGAATATTTCCTCAGAAATCCCATGGTGCTCGGTAAAGTGGGTCATTATTCTTCTTACAATAATGAATATCCTTGCAAAGAGAAACTGAGGCTTGGAGGGCTGACTTGTCAAAGAACAAACTATGAAGAACAATAACACCTCACTTTCTCCTCTACTTCCTCCCATGCGATTAAGGAACAGTAGCTTTGGAAGAAGCTAACACTCATGGCTTGAGGAAATGTGGAAGGATTCTTTTAATCGTTTGGTCTTTCCGCTTACTATTTCCCCTCCTCCTTTCTGTGCAATAAATGGATTCCTGGAGAAGAGAACCACAATATATAAAAAAAGATGTTGAGATTCTAGAAAGAGTGCAGAGAAGAGCAAGAAAGTTGATTAGGGGACTGGAGGATAGAAGAATGGTTAAAGGAACTGGGTATGTCTAGTTTATTGAAAAGAAGGACTAGGGGTGATATGATACCACTGTTCCAATAGCTAAGGGGCTGCCACAAAGAAGAGGTGGTCCACCTATTTTACAAAGTACCTGAAAACAAGACAAGAAGCAATGGATGGAAAGTAATCAAGGGGAGAACTAAGGAGAAATTTCCCTTCAATCAGAACAATTAATCAGTGGAACAACTTGCCTCTAGAAGTTGGGGGTGCTGCTCCAACACTTTTAAGAAGAGATTGGACAGCCATTTGTTTGAAATGGTATAGAGTTTCCTGCTTGAGCAGGAGGTTGGACCAGAAGACCTCCAAGGTCCCTTCAAACTTTGTTATTTTGATATTCTGAGTCCGAAGGACTTGTATTACTAATGTTCTTGATTATGAAAAGAATCTTGTTTTTACTACAGTTCACCTATTTCAATCTTTGACCAACATAATTTTTAGGCATTTAGGCCATGTCCACAAACTCCATTTTTCCAGTCTTATCTCACTAACAATTTTGAGTAAAACCCTTCCTGTGACTATAGAAAGAACATAATGAACTATCCCACATCTCAATTTACTCCACTTGAGAAGCATATATAAAAGGTTGGAAGCTAATAAGTGTTTTCTTCTCTGGTTTACTCATTAGTTTGTTGCTCACAAAGCTTCTAGCGCTCCACAAAAGCTCCAACAGCTCTTTCGTCTACATTAACAGGAATATAAGTTACAAAATGTTTTACTTTCTACCCTCACGTCCCTTGTCGTTTTGATGGTTTGTATGCAATTGGCAGAACATCAGTGTCCTTGGGGCTTGGTTGGCTGGTGAGTTCTGTAAAGAGTTTGACAATTGCCTTTTGAGAGGGGGGAAAAAGTTTTTTCCTTGTTTGGTTATTATGTCCAGCAATTTGTCTTTGTATGAGTGGTTAAAGTTTTAGAAAGAGAATTTCTAAAATGCACGGGTACAGTATATGTGGTACTGTATGGTATATGGGTATGTCTAGTTTAATGAAAAGAAAGACTAGGGGAGACATGATATCAGTGTTCCAATATCTCAGGGGTTGCCACAAAAAAGAGGGAGTCAAACTATTCTCCAAAGCACCTGAGTGTAGAAGCAATGTGTGGAAACTAATCAAGGAGAGAAGCAACTTAGAATTAAGTAAAAATTTCCTGACAGTTAGAACAATTAATCAATGGAACAACTTGCCTCCAGAAGTTGTGAATGCTCCAACACTGGAAGTTTTTAAGAAGATTTGAATAACAATTTGTCTGAAGTGGTTTAGGGTTTCCTGCCTGAACAGGGGGTTGGACTAGAAGACCTGCAAGGTCCCTTCCAATTCTGATATCTGGATGGGTAGTAACAAACTCAAGCTCAACCCGTCCAAGACCGAGTGGCTGTGGTTTCCGGCTCCCCGGTTCAGCCAGATAAGTCCAACACTGACCATTGGGGGCGAACAACTAGCCCCCGTGGAGAGGGCGCGCAACTTGGGCGTCCTCCTGGATTCCCGACTGTCCATGGAGGACCATGTGGCGGCCGTGGCCAGGAGGGTGTTTTATCAGGTTCGCCTGATACGCCAGTTGCGCCCCTTACTGGACCGGAGGGACCTTTGCACAGTCACTCAAGCACTTGTGACTTCTCGGCTGGATTACTGTAACGCTCTCTACATGGGGCTCCCCTTGAGGTGCACTCGAAAGCTACAGCTAGTCCAGAACGCGGCCGCGCGGGTGATTATGGGTGCCCCAAGGCATGCCCACATAACACCTCTCCTGCGCGAGCTGCACTGGCTGCCTGTGGCCTTTCGAGTGCGCTTCAAGGTGTTGACGACCATCTTCAAATCGCTCCATGGCTCGGGGCCTAGCTATATACGAGACCGCCTTCTGCCCCATACATCCCTTCATCCGATCCGCTCCCACAGAGAGGGCCTTCTCAGGGTGGCGTCGGCCAGGCAATGCCGGTTGGCGACACCCAGGGGAAGGGCCTTCTCTGTGGCGGTCCCGGCCCTCTGGAACGACCTACCCCCCGACCTTCGCACTATCTCGGACCTCCGCCTCTTCCGCCAACGCCTTAAGACGTACCTATTCCAACAAACCGGCCTAGCGTAGCCCCCCGTTTCTGACTATATTTATAAATTTTAATTTTTTAGGGTTTTAAAGGGTTTTAGCACGGGTTTTAGGTTAATTTAATATGCTTTTAAGAGTTTGTATGGTTTTTGTAATGGTTTTGAATAATGCCTGTGCGCCGCCCTGGGTCGTAACAAGGAGAAGGGCGGGGTATAAATTCGAAAAATAAAAAAATAAAATAATCCTATCCTATCCTATCCTATTTTTTCTTATCAATTAAGAATGAAGTAAATCAAGACTCAAGTGTATGGAGCTAATAGCTTCTAGCATCAGTAACAAAACCAACTTGCTCTGGTTGAGAATTATAGTGGGGGGGGGGGGAAGATGTCAAAAGAGCCCTCCTAAGTCCAGGAAAAATCTTTCTTGAGATTGACTGATTCAGCACGGTACATCTTAACTCTGTTCTTTCCTTTGCTAATGGGTCTCAATAGCCCATTCTCTTTATAAAGTTTCTCTTCTACTTTATCCTATACCCCAGCTCAGTCAAGTTGGGTCAGCAGGTTGGTGAGCTATTATTACTGTATGTGAATGCTCACAATGCTGTAGTTATGTTCACATAACAAAACTGTACAATAAGTATCACTACTGTATGTATTTATTGTTTTATTAGCCCTGTGCACCGCTCCGAGTCCCTTCGGGGAGAGGGAGCGGTCAACAAATTTAATAAATTATTATTATTATTATTATTACTACTACTTTTTGCGCATACATAAATATTTCAAAACAACAATTATAAAATCTACATCCCTGAAATAACTTCGACAATAGTTTTTAATCAGACTTCAAAATGAGCTTCAGTGAATTCCCTGCTAAAGATAGTAGTACTCTCATTGAAAAGCCAGCGAGACATTTTGTTAATTCTTGACATCTGAAATATGTATGAGCATCCCTAGGTATTCAAAACACCATCGTCTCCACAGTGTGACATGGAGATGCACTGTTACAGTTCTTAATATTGTTCACACAGTTTTTCTACACAGTAGTAGGGGCTAAAATCTCAGGATTACAAGCAGAGAAGCTATTATGTTAAGAGTAAGAACAAACAAACACAACACAAAAGTTAAGCAGAATCAAATAGAGATAGTCCTCAACTTACAACTGCGTTTGGGGCGCAAAAATTTCTGCTGCTGACACGAGACAGATCTTAAGTGAGTTTTGCCCCAGTTTGTGACCTTTTCTGTGACAGTTTTTAAGTGAATCACTGCAGTTATTAAGTTAGTAACGCGGCTGCTAAGTGAATCTGGCTTCCCTATTGACTGCTTGTCAGAAGGTTAAAAAAGGTGATAAGCAGGACTCTTGGAACTGCAACTCTGAGTTGCGAAGCATCTGAATTTAGATCACATGACCAAGGGCCGGTTGTAAGTGTGAAAAATGATCATAAGTCACTTTTTTCAGTGCTGTTGTAACTTTGAATGGTCACTAACAGCATGGCAATACATGGTTTTTCTACCTGTAAAAAGCCCATCCCTTTCAGAAATCTATTCTTATAATAGATGACACAAACAAATCTTGGTAAATAACTGGGCATGAGTTCACAGCACTGTTCTCCTTATTAAGGAAGCTGTCTACATTTATAGTCTCCAATATGCAATATGTAGAGTATGTATGTATGTATGTATATCAATTCTGATATGGGAAGTTGCTGCAATTTCATCTTTCTCTTTGACTTCCTTCTTTTTACAATACAGTGGTACCTCGGACCACGAACGCCTCTCATCACGTCCAATTCGCTTCACGACCAAAAATTTCCCAAAAAATGTGCCCCGGTTCACGAACACTGTTTCGCTGCACGAACGGAAAAGTGCGTAAAAAATGCTCCGCTGCACGAACTCCGCCTCACTTCACGAACTTCGCCTCGCATTACGAACTCCGCCCTCGCATCACGAACGGAAAAGTTCGTAAAAATGCCCGGATTCACGACCTCCGTTTCGCTTCACGAACCGGAGCCGCGGACATTTTAAAAACAAGGTCAGAACGGATTAACTGAATTTACATTGAACCCTATGGGAAACTGTGCCTCGCATCACAACCAAAAAACAAGGTCGGAACGGATTAATCAGATTTACATTGAACCCTATGGGAAATTGTGCCTCGCATCACAACCAAATCGGATCGCGACCAGAGTCATTTCACGAATTAAGTTCGTGATCCGAGGTACCACTGTACTTCTATTTTCAGGGGTGAAAAAAACCCCAATTTTCCTCCCATCCTCCAGTTCTTCATACATTGATACTGCTAGCTGTGCATTATGACCACTTTGGTTTTTTTACACCTTTCTTGTCTTACTGATGATCAGATTAAGGGAGTAAATTTCCAGTCTCAAATTTAATATATTTTCATAATAGAACTGTTCTTATTATGTTTGCAGAGGAGAAATGCAAGCTGTTAAGACAATATAGGGTGAGCGCAATGGCACGTTGGAGACCGAGTTGAGCTCCCATCATGTGCTCTAGCTCCCACTGACTCAGTATTTTGTGGGTGGCTATGAGTAGATAGATGGGTACCACTTCAGTTGACATGAAAGGAGACATCCCAACCAGGATGGGTAACAGTAATGTCTTCAGCTAATCCTGTCAACCCAGAAGCACTTTGGCACTTCCAACAAGAAAGTGGGTGAAGGCAATATAGCTATCAAGATAGCATGGACATAAAGGAAATCTTTATATCCCCAGAACTCTTGATTCCCTACAATCCTTGTCACATCCAAGTCAATAATGACAACATATAGTTTACCAGAGTCAATTCTTTGTTAGAAAACAAATGGTGTACAGAGGTTTATATTTGTCATAGATTCATAGAATATAGAGGTTGTGGGCTTCTAGGGAAGCAATGGCAAACTGAAGACAACTGTGACAGAATCAGGAGTGAATAGACCAGCTTTTTCAAAAAAGGAGAGGGCTTGGGATTATCCACACATGCCCCCATAGTAGTCTCCGGAGACCATAAACCAGGGATGTCCAAACTTGGGAACTTTAAGACTTGTGGACTTCAACTCCCAGAATTCCCCAGCCAGCTATGCTGGCTGGGGAATTCTGGGAGTTGAAGTCCACAAGTCTTAAAGTTCCCAAGTTTGGACATCCCTGCCATAAACCAATGGTCTCTGAGAAGACAGTGGTTACTGGCAGGTTTAGTGCTCTGAGAGCTGAGGGATTTTCATTCTTACCCAAGTTGTGGTTGGCAACTTTAAAAGGACATTGGTTTTGCATACTCCCTGTCTTAATCATTTCTGGAAATTGCTTGTTAATAGTTTTTTTTAAGGAATCTTCAGAATGACAAGTTCATTGTATAGTGGATGAGTCACTATTTCTTTGGTGAAAGACGATTTATGCAAGTTTCAAGGACTTAAAAACCCTTCTTTTGGATGAAATAGCAAAAAGGTGATTAAAACATTGATTTTGAAAAGTTATAAATGGACTAAGGGGCCAGATAGATGTGAAATAAGATCTTGAAATCAATTACAAGAATCCTTCCTGTGGGTTCTTTAGAATTCTATAAAAATTATGAAAATGTTGGCATTAAGTATTATAAACCTTCCCATGGGTAAATGCGATTGATTATAAACAAATATGATAAGATGGGGTTTTAAAAGTTGGTCACAAGCCAAGGGAAAAATATAAAATTGATTTATTTGATTAAGGTAAAAATATATACTCTGTTATCTCTGGTAACTCTTAATGGACTTTTGCTGACTAAAGCTGAACTATGAGACTTTAAGAATTTCTTTATAGATAAGACATGAGGTATGGGAAGAAGAGATATTTTCTTGTAGTGTCAGAAAAGATAAGTTACTAAAACTGTTTATATTTGTGATAAAGAGGAAAGTCATTTCTTTATGTATCACTTTTCTTCGTCACTATATTTTTTTTATATTTCTTTTCTTTGCACTTTTTTTTACTCTTATATTTTCCTGGTTTTTATTTACTTTTTATCTTTGTAGCTGTAAATGTTAAGTATTATAAAAATATTATGAATAGGGAACATAAGGGTTTAAAGTTATCTTGGAGATCAGTTGCGCCAATGCCTGGCTAGCGCAGTGATCATATTTAATTAATTACTTGGAAAATTGTACTCAAAGATAGATGGGTGGCTGGCTAGGTGGGTGGGTGGACAGACAGATGTGAATTAGGGATTTTATGCATATATATGTAAAAAAGCAATCATTATCAGGAATTTCACCACGCCCATAAGAGTGGTGTGGTGGCCTAGAGGTGGAGCTGTAGCCTCACAATCAGAAGACTGTGAGTTCGATCCTAGGTAGAAGCAGATATTTTTTTCTCTGGATACAATGAGAATATTGTTGAGTCCTCAGGTCTACGACCCAGACAGCAAGTCTGGTAACCTGTGAGTCACCGCATTCCAGATCAGATCAGGCAGCTGCATTAATTAACTGAGACGAGCTGACTGGAATCTGTCTGGAAAGGAGTTACAATGTTGCAATTGCTTGCTAGGAGTTTTCCTGCCTGGTAACTCTATATATAAGAGGTTGCCAGAGAAGAAACCTTGCCAGTTGAATCTTGAGTGTGTTGTAAATAGTGTGAATAAACGTTCCTGTTGTTTTGACCATGCCTGAGTCGGAATCCTTTGTCTGATCTAACACTGGCGACGAAGGTGGGATTCAGGCCGTGTCTTTAGACACAACAGGGAACGAAGCCTCAACCAACGAGCGCAGAACAACGCACAGCCCCATCATGGCCATGGCGACAATGCCTCCGTTTGCGCAGTTCGACCCGATGAAGGAACAATGGGCTTCCTTCTTAGCCCGTTTCGAGTGCTTCCTGATAGCGAGTGACTACGGCGAACTCGCGCCTGCAAGGAAGCTGAGCCTTTTCCTCCAGTGCGGCGGCCCAGAATTGTTCGCTACCGCCCGAACCATAGCAGCACCCGCCGCGGTACACGAAGTGCCCTGGGATGATCTCCTGGGCCGCCTGAGAGCACACTACGCGCCTGTACCTTCCTGCATAGCACACCACTACGCATTCAGGCAATGTGTGCAACAACCGCAACAATCAGTAGCCGAATTCCTTCAGAAATTGAGAGACACTGCAATTCCCTGCGAGTTCCCCGCAGGCTTCCTGGAGGAATCCCTGCTGGAGCAGTTTGTATGCGTCGTAAAAGACATCCACCTAAAGCGCTGCTTGCTCTCAAAAACTGTACTGACTCTCGAGCAAGCGGTGGAAGAAGCCCGTGCGGCGGAATTGTCAGAGATTTCCACATCTGACATGGGCCGCGCGCGCCTTCCTCTCTTCCCCACCCCGCGAGCGTGTCTAGTGGACGAGATAGCCCCGCTAGACGAGATGGAGGAGGAAGACCAAGAGGAATGCTTGAGGGTGACCGGGCGTGTGCATAATCGCGCATTCGCGCCCCAGCAGAAGTCCGGGAGCTGCATAGGCTGCGGAGGTGCCCACCAGAGACCTGAGTGCCCCTTCAAGGCATCGGTGTGCCGCAGATGTGGCAGGAAAGGACACCTAGCAGCCGTGTGTCGTGCTGCCGCACCAACGACAACTTCAGCTGCTGCCTCCAGAGCCACTCCACCAGGACAACAAGCGTCGCAGAAGCGTTCGAGACGCTACCAGCCACAGCCGACTGACTGCTTCGCACTGTCGGAGATGCCCCCAGCTCTAAACTATGACCAGGCAGAGAGTATGAGACTGTCAACAATGTTTTGCTTAGAGGGGGTGGGTGTAAAAATGGAAATAGACTCCGGGTCCTCTAGATCGCTTATTTCCTGGGCACAATTAATTAAGCTGCGCCCCCAGCTTAGGAAGCGAGATCTCAGCCCCACGGCAACAATCCTAAAGGACTACCAGGGCTCGCAAATCCCCATTCTAGGACTGCATAGAGTGAGGGTAGACTACGGCTCCTTCCATGGATCCCTTCCCATCTTGGTTGTGGCCAAATCCCTAGCTGCCTTAATCAGATTGGACTGGTTTCCGGCCTTGGGACTGTCAGTCCAAGGAGTACACAGCGTGCCAGCCAGTTCTCCGGTAGACGTAGTGATCAGAGAGTTCAATGACGACTTCGATGGCAGCCTAGGAACGTACAAGGGCACCCCCGTTTCCCTAAACCTGGATCCCCAGGTTGCTCCTGTCCGCTTGAAGGCCCGCAGGCTGCCGTTCGCGCTGAAGCCCAAGGTTGAAGCGGAATTAGATCGATTAGTGGCGCAGGGCGTGCTCGAACCCGTCGATCAGGCAAAATGGGAGACCCCAATTGTGGTTCCCATTAAGCCCGATGGGTCCGTGAGGATCTGCGCCGACTATAAGTCGACGATCAACCTCGGGCTTCAGGCGAACCCATACCCGGTTCCAGTAGTGCAAGACCTGCTCCACTCTTTGGGACGGGGTCGAGTGTTCGCTAAACTGGATATGGCGCAGGCCTACCAACAGCTCCCAGTGGACGATGAGGCTGCGGAGGCGCAGACCATCGTCACCCACCGTGGGGCTTTCCGCTGTCGCCGCCTACAATTCGGCGTGTCCGTGGCCCCGGGGATCTTCCAGAGCCTCATGGAGCGACTGCTCCATGGGCTTCCTGGCATTGTACCGTACTTTGACGACGTCCTGATTGCTGCTTCCAGCATATCAGAACTCGCCAAGACGTTGCGGAAGGTCCTCAGAGTTTTCAGGGGCGCGGGTTTAAAGTTGAAGCGCAGCAAATGTACGTTTGCTGCGCCGAGGGTGGAATTCCTGGGCTTCATGATTGATGCCCAAGGAATCCACCCAACCCCCTCCAAGGTCGAGGCCATCCAAAAAGCCCCCACTCCTGCCTCCAAAACGGAGTTGCAGGCATTCCTCGGCCTTTTAAATTTCTACGCGCCATTTATTCCCCACAAGGCATCGCTAGCCGAGCCGCTGCATCGGTTGCTCGACCGATCTGCGGCCTGGTGCTGGGGCAGCCGCGAAGCGCATGCGTTCGCGGCTGTCAAAGCCATGCTCACATCAGATGTGGTACTAGTCCAGTACCATGACAGGCTTCCTCTGACGCTTGCATGCGATGCCTCCCCTTTTGGCCTGGGGGCTGTCCTTAGCCACGTCTTTCCAGACGGCTTGGAAGCCCCCATTGCTTTTTACTCCCGGACAATGTCTCAAACGGAGAGAAACTACAGCCAAATCGACAAGGAGGCTTTGGCTGTAGTGTCCGGGATTAAGAAGTTCCACAATTACCTCTATGGGCGGACTTTTTCTGTTGTCACGGACCACAAGCCACTCCTTGGGCTGTTGGCCGGTGACCGTCCGCCCCCCCCCCATCCTGTCGCCCAGGATGACCCGCTGGACGGAATTCCTGGCAGCGTATGACTATACGCTGCTATACCGTCCTGGCAAGCAGATAGGGCATGCTGATGCCCTGAGCCGCTGCCCTCTCCCGGGGCCGGATCCGACCCCTGTGCCTGCCCTCTCTGTCCTGATGGTCGCGGAGTCGGACTTGCCCCTGTCCTCATCCGCCGTCGCCGCTCACACCCGCGCAGACCCTGTCCTCGCCCAGGTCTGCCGATGGGTGCTGAGGGGCTGGCCTTCGGGCAGCGTGGCCGAAGACTTTCGGCCTTACAAGTCACGCCAGCTGGAGCTCTCGCTCCATTGCGGGTGCTTGTGTTGGGGAGATCGGGTCATCGTCCCTTCCCCTCTCAGACACATGGTTCTTCAGTCGCTCCATGCCAACCACCCAGGCATCGTCCGTATGAAGGCTTTAGCCCGGAGCTATGTCTGGTGGCCTGGCATGGATGCTGAAGTGGCGGAATGGGTGGCCGCCTGCTCCTCCTGCCAATCGTCCCGGCCGGCCCCGCCGGTCTCCCCGCCGAGGGAGTGGGACGTCCCCAGGAGCCCATGGTCCAGGCTCCACTTGGATTTCGCGGGTCCCTTCCATGGCCAGACTTTCCTTGTGGTGGTGGACGCGTTCTCCCGCTGGGTGGAGGTGATTATCATGGCTTCCACCACAGCGGAGAGCACAGTGCGCGCCTTGCGCCACCTGTTCACGACCCACGGGTTGCTGGACGTCATTGTGTCGGATAACGGGCCCCAATTTCAGTCCTCCACCTTCTTGGATTTTCTGGCCACCCAAGGGATCCGCCACGCGCCGGTTGCCCCTTATCACCCAGCGTCTAATGGACTCGCAGAACGAGCAGTCCGCTCGGCCAAGGAAGCCTTGGCCCGTTTGGATAAAGGGGACTGGCAGGCAAGGGTGGCTGCGTACCTCTTGGGACAGCATATCACACCTTGTCCGGCCACAGGGAAAAGCCCCGCAGAGCTCTTGATGGGCCGACACTTGCGGACCACCCTGGACAGACTGCACCCCGATTACGATGGGTTGCAGAGGAGCAACCTGCAGATTTCCGCCCCTCGCTTATTTAAAATTGGGGACCTAGTTTGGGCAAGGAACTTCTCAGGGGAGCCGCGATGGATTGCCGCCACCATTTTGGACTTAACCGGCCCCTGTTCTTACCAAGACACCCCCCCCCCTCCCTGTTTCAAAGGCAGCCGAAGCTAGCAGCAAAGCGGAGGCTGACAGGGTCATTAAATAATGATGATGATGATCAGGAATTTCATATGCAAAAAACGTATATATTGTGAAATACACAACTAAAAGCAGTTCTATACAACTGTTTCACCTTAAACAATAGAAGAGTTTAAACCAGTGGTAGTCAACCTGGTCCCTACCACCCACTACTGGGCATTCCAGCTTTCATGGTGGGTGGTAGGTGGTTTTGTCCAATACTGAAGCACTTTCCTTTTTTTAAAATTTAATTGACTTCCCTACTTTATAAATCACCATTACTGTGGAACCGGTAGGCAGTTAGAAAATGTTACTACTAACAGAGATACAAAAGTGGGTGGTAGGTATAAAAAGGTTGACTACCCCTGGTTTAAACATACAGTTCTGTTAGTGCATGTGACAATGACAGTGATCTGAAGAAGTGTGCAGATGGAGCTCTAAGAATGCAATCCTATCCATGCCCACTCAGTCCCATTACACTGACTTTAATAGGCCTAAATTAACTTAAATTTGCATTGAGAGAAGGGCATTCTGCCTGAACTGGTCAGCTCCACAACGCACTGGAAGTGAGAATAAAAAGATATTGCTGCAAGATGCTGCTATAATTTAATCCTAATAGTGCTCTTTCTAGCAGCAGTGTTAACATTTCAGCTTAATACATTTTCCAAACAGTTTCACAACAGGAAAGTTTAATGATGAATTTCTATGAGGCAAAATTTATTACTGTGGGATTAAAGTTAGCACACATGTTTTTTTTTCCCTCATCCTTTCTATCTGGACAATACTAAAAATAATTTCATTTAATTCTTATTCTTACACTACTAAATTCTGAATAGCATTCATAACCTGATAGCAACCCTTTGTTACTGAGATTGTTCCTGGAACAAGATTACTCATAAAGTCTATGACTGAGAAGGCATTTGAATTTAGGCCCCAAATTTGCTTTTCCCAAACATTACATTGGTTTGCTCTACTAACCACATTTCAAACTATTAACATAAAAGAACCTGTGGGAATGGGACCAATAGCTTGTTGATGTCAAGTGGACACAGCCATAATGTGCCAAATCCTTTTTTTCTAAAATCACATGAAATTGGGACAGAGAGATATGAACTAGGGCTGGACACAAAATTATCCATCACATTTCCAAGCAGATCAATTGAAGAGACTATTTCCCTGAACTTCTCGAAACACAGGAAAGGTTTTCCAGTAATTCCTCCAGAGCAGGATTTTGATGAAACAGGAATAATAGCACTGCTGGTGAAAACATCGAGTGGAAGTACTGTGCTTATTGCAAAAGCACAGGAGGCCAGCTAGATTGTAGGAGATGGTTGCGTGAAGGACAGGCCATTCACACAAAGCCCTTGACCTTTCCTTAACTATAGAGCAGGGCTGTTGGGCAGACATAGTCGGCTGCGGCTGTGTGGCCAACTGGGTGGGCATGGTCAACTGGGTAGGTGTGGCCATCTTGACACCATTCCCCAAACTGTTGTCATGCTTCCTCTTTGCATTGGGTAGACTGAGCCGAAACCACACTGGTCTGATCTTTCCTCTTCACACTGAGTAGACTGGGCTGAAGCTACTCTGGCCTGATCTTTCCTTTTTGCATTGGGTATATGAGGATGGCCCAACCACACCGTGGGCTGAATTTGGCCCGCGCGTCTTCAGTTTGACACCCCTGCTATAGAGGGACAGAAATTCAACCTATTTCACCAAAAATTCCCTTGCCACAAAGAAGAGGGAGTGAAACTATTCTCCAAGGCACCTGGGGGCAGGACAAGAAGCAATGGGTGGAAACTAATCAAGGAGAGAAGCAACTTAGAACTAAGGAGAAATTTCCTGACAGTTAGAACAATTAACCTCTGGAACAGCTTGCCTCCAGAAGTTGTGAATGCCCCAACCCTGGAAGTCTTTAAAAAGATGTTAGATAGCCATTTGTCTGAAATGGTATAAGGTTCCTGCCCACGCAGGGGGTTGGACTAGAAGACCTACAAGGTCCCTTCCAACTCTGCTATTGTATTGTATTGTAAATTCAAAAGGACTGACTGCCATGCAAAAATATGTGAATTAGCAGGAGGAAGAATTTCTATGCCTAGCACTATTCAAAATCAGATCCTCAACATAGTTATGTTGTCTTCTCCTAAACTCTGGTTCTATGCCTGGGAGGCATATTTTGAGTCACCCAGGAGATCAATTTCACTGTGTTTAATGAACCACACAATCAAATTGGATTGGAGCCCTCTGTAATTGGCACCATACAATTGATAACCAGCCATCTAAAAAGAAAGCTGCTCCATAATCTCCATGCTTCTTGTTTTTAAATAATGTTGCAACATCAAATGGTTTTGATTTATTTTTTTTGGGAGGAATAAAAATCGGAATTGTTGCTATAATATTGTTTTGCATTTTCTATTTCAATCTGTCTCAATAACAGCTAAACCCTCTCTATCTAAGTGAAGCTGTCAGTATTATATGAGGGATGCACAGACATACATAAATTCAAAACACACAGTAAGCCCCTTTGAATGGCTGCTGCTTATATAAATCCAGTTGTGATCTATCTCTTGTTTTGATTTCCAAAGTACAGCCTCTAAATTAAGCCTCAGATCTAAAGTATTACCAACAACTGCAACACAAGGGGCCATAGAAATATACTACATAGCAGACAACAACTGTTACCTGCCCCAATTTACGTAGTGTGTGAATGGCAGCTATTCAAGCATGATTGTCAAATGTGCAGCAGTTCTGTAGTATTATATTGTGCCAAATCTCACCACAAGATTGAAAGGAGCCATTTTAGGTAGACCTGGTTTTTTTAACCTAATTTGGAAACTGATTGATCCAACAATAGGATCTCATCTGACTTTATCCCATTCATGTAAAACAAGTCCGCTACCCATTTTAAACCAGCAGAGGGAGCTCTAAAGGTAATCTCTCCTCTAGAGAGAGAAAAAATATATAATCCTCTTTTTACGAATAGAGAAGAACAGCTTTACCGCTTGTATTTAGGACCAATAAACATACAGATCTACAGGTATATTATGAAGTAGGCAAGTATCATTTTAAACAATAGCTACTGAATTCAATGACGATGAATCAATCCATGCGGGTTCTGAAAGGTGTGCTTAGAAATGGTGCTTGTTCTCGCTTTCTCTCTCACACAGAAATACATACTATGCAGTGGTGGGATTCAGTCAGTTCGCACCTATTCGGGAGAACCAGTTGTTAACTTTCTAAGCAGTTCGGAGAAGCAGTTTTATTAGAAGAAATCTCCTTTCGTTTTTTTCCCACTTTACAGGCCTAATCCTGTAAGGAAGACAGGAAGGAAACATTCTGGTGCTGTTTCTAGCCTCATCTTTATTGCCCTGCTTACAGAAACTGCCTCTCTGGTTAACCCTGATTACATTGTAACAGCTAAGGTGAAGCGTCCATCAACCTGAGTGACACTGAGTTTGCCACACCCACACGGTCATATGACCACAGAGTCCCATCTACCCAGCTGATTATTAGGACAGAGAACCAGTTAAATTATTTGAACCCCACCACTGATACCTTGCATTTAGAAACAGCTCCTTCAAGAGGCAATACAGTCCCAAAAGCAAAATACAAGTAATCCTCGACTTACAACAGTTCATTTAGTGACCATTCAAAGTGACAATGGCACTGAAAAAAAAAGGATTTATGACCGTTTTTCACACTCATGACCATTGCAGGTTCCCACGGTGGTATGATCAAAATTCAGACTGACTTATATTTATGACAGTTGCGTTGTCCTGGAGTCATGTGACCACCTTTTTGTGACCTTCTGACAAGCAAAGTCAACGGGGAAAGTTTGTTACTAATTTAACAACTGCAGAGATATAGTTAACAGCTGTGGCAAGAAAGGTCGCGAAATAAGGCAAAATTCGCTTGACAGATGTCTCACTGAGCAATCAAAATTTTCAGCTCAATTGTGGTCATGGGTCGAGACCATTCTACTTTCCTTCCTCTCTTGGTTAAGATGTTCACAAGCACTACTGCTATTGCCAATAGAGCAGTTTTTGCTTCACTCTCTTCAATCTTCTCCATTCTGACTTATCTTAGGTTTAGATTTATTAGTTTTTTATACCGCCCTACTCCCGAAGGACTCAGGGCGGTGTACAGCCAAAGTAAAACAGATAGATAAAAGTTAAAAAAAAGTTTAAAAAACATATTAAACAATTTGGCCTCTCTTAAAATGAAAAAACCCAACCAACCCTGATTAAAATTAATAAAAATTCGTATTTAAAAATTCATTTTTATGCCAGCCCGGCTTGTTAGAAAAAAAAGGTTTTGAGAGCACGGCGGAAGGTGCATAAGTCAGGGATAGTTCTTAATTCGGGGGGCAATTTGTTCCAGAGGGCAGGTGCTCCCACGGAGAAGGCTCTCCCCCTGGGTGTCGCCAGTCAACATTGTTTAGCTGACGGCACCATGAGGAGACCCTCTCTATGGGAGCGTACTGGCCGGTGGGAGGATCTCGGTGGCAGAAGGCGATGTCGTAGGTACCCAGCTCCTAAGCCATGGAGCGCTTTAAAGATAGTAACCAACACCTTGAATCACACCCGGAAAAGCACCAGAAGTCAGTGCAGCTCACGCAGGAGGGTTGTTAATATCTTAATCTCATCTGCATCTTTTCTTCTCTGGCTTCGTTAAAACTGGTCCTTTTCCAGCTGACCCACAGTGGTCAACCTCTTCTCCCAGTTGTCCAAGTGTGGCCATGGCACCATATCACTTTCCCTTTTCCTTGCAGTTCTGGGTTCATGCCAGCAGGACCCAGAACTGCAAAGAGAAAAACAAAAGAGCTGAAGAAGCTGCTTGGATGATGAGCGAAACGTCTTCAAAGGAAAACCAGAAAGTCCAGTTGCTTCTTTGTTCTGTCCGCACTACACGTTAGTCTGTGTGCACCTCGACATGCAGCTAAACCCACCTATCCTCCACTAAAACATACCATGTGTGTCAGGAGTGGTATTCCCTTACTTTCCCTACCGGTTCACAAATGTGAGCGCGCGCACATGCTCACTCCACTTGCTCGCGCCCCATTGATGCATGCATACAGCCATTTGTGCATGTGCTTTGCTCGCGTGCACAACTTGCACAAACGCGTGCAGCTTGAAACCTTGCCTAATAGGACGGCACACAGCCAGGACGGGTGGGCAGGCCCACCCACGATTTCCACTACCGGTTTGGGCGAACCAGTGTGAACCAGCTGAACACCACCTCTGGTGTGCATAGATCTGAACGCTTTATTGAAAGAACAGGCTATGGGGAAACTGGGGAAAATAGGAATACATATAATGACAACCAAATACAAGATAGGCAGTATTGAGTTACTGCTGAACATAACAATGAATAAATACAAATAATTTAAATCTCATCAGCGATGCTCTGTGTGTGGGATGTGGGTTTGTCCTTTAGATGACCATGAGCCACAATTAAGATGGATTATTCTTTGTGCTTCTGCCTTCTCCAAATGCTAAAGGAAATGGAGTCTGGCTTCCCAGTGTGCACTTGTTTTGAGAGTGTGGGCTGATGGGTAAAGAGGTTGGGTCAGCTTCAGACAATATACTTAATATTTGTCTCTCCAGTCCCTAGATGGGGCTAGAGAGCAACAACAGTATATAAAGATCGTATGTTGGGGCATATTTGGCCCTCCGGCCACTAGATGGGGCTAGAGAGCAACAACATTACATAAAAGTTAAATACTGGGGCATGACACTCTTGAAAAAGCACCTTTGGGACAGCCATGACTTGAATGACTGAGAATCTCCATAGACATTCATATGTTCTCTCTTTCTCATGAATATTCTCTCCCTTAACTTGACAGGTCTTTTATTTCCTTTATTTCCTTCCTCTAACTCTAATTTTATTTTTCCTTTTCTTAGCTCAGCCTTTAGCCGCATATCTTTCTTTTCTTTTGTCAGTGTCCATGGGAGAATTTCTCAATCTCAGCAAATTTTAAAATGGTTTCAATTCCCACAGTGGGAAAGTCTACTGCCTGGGGAATTCTGAGAGTTGAAGTCCACACATCTTAGAATCTCTGAGATCAAGATAAACTATTCCAGGGAAGACCTTGAAGTCATAGCACCACACAACAGTTTTATACTGCCCCCCTCCTAGATGCTATGTTTTGTTTGCTCTTTCGGACAGCCTCTGCCCCACCTCCTTCCAGAGGTCACCAACTTTGACTTCCTTACAGATTCCTTATGAGTTAATTTCCCATCTTTTTCTGGCTAGCCCTTACCAGTTAGCATCAGATGTTTCCATTCCACAACTCTACTGCAGCATTTGTTAATGCAATCAATAAGTTAATAAGAAAGTAGAGCAAGCAATTGGCAAAAGAAATGACTGCACTAAATCAGTCACCATTTTCAATTCAGAATCCAGATTTTTTCCCAAATATTTTGATGTTTTTTAACCTTCTTTGAATAAACTAAAATTTTCATGGGGGTGGGGGGGTGGGGAAGGAATTACCTGTTCTAACCAACTCTGGTGTTTGCTTTTTGAGATCAGCCAAATTTACCACTTCGCGCAATGAATTACACTAATTCCAAGCCAGTGGTGGGTTTCAAAATATTTTAGATCCTCTTCTGTAGGTGTGTGGGAGTGCTTTGTGGGAGTGGCTGGCTGGCCATGTGACCGGATGGGAGTGGCTTGCCAGGCATGTTACTGTGTGGGCATGGCCAACTTGTAAAATGTGGTGAAACTCACGTAACAACACTCTTGCTTAGCAACCAAAATGTTGGCTCAGAAACTCTGGCATTTGAAGCACACACGTTTTAAAGCTGTCAAGTTACAAGACCCTTGCACCCCTAACCCTTTAGAAAAAACCCCCAGGGGTGTTCAAACTTGACAGTTTTAAGACTTGTGGACTTCAACTCCCAGAATTCCTCCTCTCACTCCTCATCTTGGTGATATGCGGATGGGCGGGGGGAGGGAGATGGGACCGGTTCTAAATGGCACTGTAGATTTGTGGAACCTCTTCTATAGAAGAAGTTAGAACTGGCAGGAACCCACCTCTGTTCCAAGCTCTTAATTGAGAATGGCAAGGAGGGAACTACACATTGAAACAGGACAACTTGCTTCTCTCACTGGCCAGCAGAGATTACATGTGGAGTCACTGCATTGATGTTGCAATTGCATCCATAGGGAAAGGAGGAGAAAACTGCCTGCCAACTGCAATGCATGGATCTTGCTTTTTTGTCCTGCCTTCTAAAATAAGTCTGTGCCATATTCTGCATGGCAGTCCTTCATTTATTTAAACACTGTAATTATGCATCAGTGTTCACATTGTTCTGAATGTTGCAGTGTAATTTGCAACTCAAAAATGACACATAAATATGTATTTATGAGGAAGAAAACACAAAAATACATATTAGGGGAAATTGCACAGAGAAATGTCTACATGCACAAAAAGAGATGTGTATCTTGGGAGAGAGGCATGTACATTTCCCTGCAGAAGTCTTTTGAAAACAATTATGTATCCAATGTGGAAATGGAAAGAGGTTAAAAATAAACAACTGAGTGAAATCAGCCTTAACCTCTCTGCCTATTTTTAACACGCGCATTTGCGTGTCTGGCATCCTCTCCAAAAATACAGGATTAGAAATGCAGATTTCTTGATCTAATGTGCAGTTTCTTTCTTAAACTTTACACTGCTTTTAAATGGGAGCCGAAAACTACGATCACCTGAAGCGAGGAAAGAGAAATGCCAGAAGTAGCAAACTCTCCAACCTTGGGAAACATTTTCCCCTCCTCTCTTCAAGTAGGACAATATTATATTTAAAAGACAACTGGAGATTAACTTTCATGAATGCAATGGAAAGCAATGCTTTGAATGCAAGTGTTTTGTTTTTTGAAAAGGAAAAAGATAACGTAGTGGGTTGGGGCAAGCAGAAATGCTACAGGGTTTTTAATCCAAGGTCTTTTCCACTTATCCAAAGCTGCACAGCCAGAATTTTGGAAGGAATATGACAAACGAGCTGTCAGTGAACCCAGCAATGTAACTAAGGCTGAGCATTTATATGTATAAGTGCAAGAAGTTTCTTCTAGGAGAAAGTGAAAACTCAGAACTATGATCTCTTAGCAACGCTTAGCAGATCTGTCCTAAAATAAAATACAAATCAGAGCTTCCATTAAGCATGTTCCTTTCCTAGAGATGAGAAAAACCAACTCCACTCCCCTCTTTTTCTTTTTTTAAAAAAACTGAAGGAATTGTAGAATGATTGGGGTTTTTTTTGTTGTTGTCTTAATGGATAAAACAGCTGGGTCTATTTTCACATTTTCGTTGAAAAGAAAGGAAAACGATTGTGAACCACATAGGCATTGATTGATATATAGGTAGTCCATGAGTTACAACCGTTCATTTAGTGACTATTCGGAAGTTACCACGGCACTGAAAAAATGACTTATGTACATTTTTCTCACAACCATTCCAACATCCCCATGGTCACCTGATCCAAATGCAGACACTTGGCAACTGACTCATCTTTATGATGATTGCAGTGTCCTGAAGTCACTTTTGTAAACTTCTGACAAACTGACAAAGTCAATAGGGAAGCCAGATTCACTTAACAACCATGTTACTAACTTAACAACTGCAGTCATTCTCTTAACAACGGTGGCAAAAAAGGTCATAAAATGGGGAAAACTCACTTAACAAATGTCTCACTTAACAACAGTAATTTTGGGATCAACTGTGGTTCAAGTCGAGGACTACCTATATATTTTGAACACCACAGGTCTCATTCTAGTCATTTCTTCCAGATGATCACCAAAAGGTTGGAACAGAAAACAAAGGGTAATTTTTATCACACCATCATCTTCTATGAAAAAAAGGTGTGTGTGTGTGTGTGTTTGTGTGTGTTTGTGTGTGCAATCCTCTGCTCAGTGCAGGATTCACTAGAATATGACAGGTGACCATCTAATATGAGTTTGAAGACTTCCATTGAGGAAGTAAAACAGGTGCTGAGGTTAAAGTTTGCCTCTGGATCTAATTGTAATCAAAATGTAGTTTTTATACTGTGTCAAACTACCTGAGATGTGTAAAAGTTATCTGATTTCATTATCGTGGATTCAGTTTATAACTTTAGAAGTCCAAATTGGATTTCTTCATATATTATCCAGTTTAATTCAACGTCCAGCTCAGTTTTGCTTGGCCTAGGTCGAATGGGGAAAGTATAATTGACTGTAACTTCTTTGTTTTTCAACAGAATGGGATATAAATTTACAGACATGCTATAGATTTGTGGGAATATAAAAAGCACCAACCATCAGATGAATAGGTTCAGTCAATTTTGCGGTATGTTAACCCTTTAAAATATTATTCAGTCAAACCTTTATTACGGTCATAGAGCAGCATAGTTAAAATCTTATTATCTTTTGTTTTAAAAAAAGAAAGGCCTGTCAACCGTTATCTGGAAGTGACATGAGTAAATTTTCAGAAATAATAGTCTAATGTTGGGAGCCCGATACACTAAATGAGGGGGCTTTATGCAAAAAGAAAAGGAGGCTCATAAGGAATGAAGGACCCCATTTCTGGGTACAGTGGTACTGATTGTTGAGGTTTGAAGCAGAAGAGTAAGAGATTAGCTCATTAGCCTTTCCTATGAACTAAATCTGTTCAAAAAGCTAATGCAGCTTAGAAAGGTTTAATAATTATGAAGCTTCTTGACAACGGTGGGGAAAAATCAGATCAGAATTTTCCAGGAGCCCAAAATTTCACAGAATAGATCCATCCATCTGTTCAGCCCCAAACTAATGAAAATGTTCCTTGTAAATTTCAGCTTTGAAACAGCTGAATCTCTACTCCTTTGTCTTTTCTTTTACAAAGTCTTCATCTCCAACTAATAAGGAATGGGGAATGACATTTTGATCTTTTCTGTGCTGATATATACGTATATCATTGATTGGTACTATACAAGATAGAGCCAGGGGCCGCAGTGGTTAGAATACAAAATAGCAGGCTGACTCTGCTGACTGCCAACAGTTCGATCCAGACTGGCTCAAGGTTGACTCAGCCTTCCATCCTTCCAAAGTCCATAAAGAAATCACAAGGTATCCCAACAACAGCCACCAGTGGCATCATCTTACAGGCTCTTAAGAAGAGCTACATTTTTAATAGCTTTTGTTCTGTTAGCTGTGTAAGGATGAATATGATTGTGACATGGTCAAAGAGATAATTAAAATCTTAGTATAATGGGGCTGAAATCATCCCTTTGTCTTTTTCATCATTTGAACGTGGATGCTTATATGAAAATAATGCAAACAAAACCACAGTACGTAATTGTACATGACTAGATTGGAGAGCGCGGGTAGCACAGTGGTTAGAATGCAGTACTGCAGGCTAACTCTGCAGACTGCCAGCAGTTTGATCCTGACCAACTCAAGGTTGACTCAGCCTTCCATCCTTCCAAGGTCGGTAAAATGAGGACTCAGATTGTTGGGGGCAATATGCTGGCTCTGTAAACCACTTTGAGAAGGCTGTGAAGTGGTATTTAAATCTAGGTACTATTGCTACATAAGGTGATTTCTTCATAAGTGGGATGAAAAGAGAGGCTATGAGACTGCAATTAGCTGGTTCTTCTATCCTTTGCTGTTTATAACAAAACATTTCAGGCCAAGCAAAAGCTAGAAACTTTGAACACCAAAAGTTTGTGGCATCACTATATGTGCTCCAAAGCCACTTGTAATATTACCAAGTGAGAGCAGAAGAGATTACAGACAATTTGATCTGTTACCCTGACACATGCAATCCCCCAGAGCATAAAACAATTAAGAAACTATCTGACCTGAGCATACATTAAACTTCCTATTCCCATTAATCAAAATGTTGGGATATGATTACAAGGTAGGATGGCCTGTTACAAGAAAAGGTTACGCTTCTTCTCCTTCTGTTGTTCTGTAGAAAAGGAATTATCAGAAGCTGCTGCTTTTCATTGAATTCAACATATTTCCCAACTGTCTTGGAAGTCACAATGTTTTTACTGCTGATTTAAAAAAAGAATGAAGAAGCGAGGAAGCCTGATGCGTCAATTGCGCCCCTTACTGGACCGGGCTGCCCTTCGCACAGTCACTCAAGCACTCGTCACGTCCCAACTTGACTACTGTAATGCTCTCTACATGGGGCTTCCCTTGAGGTGCACTCGAAAGCTACAGCTAGTCCAGAATGCAGCCGCGCGGGTGATTACGGAAGCCTCTAGATGCTCCCACATAACACGCTCCTGCACGAGCTGCACTGGCTGCCTGTGGCCTTTCGAGTGCGCTTCAAGGTTTTGACGACCATCTTCAAAGCGCTCCATGGCTCAGGACCTAGTTATATTTGAGACCGTCTCCTGCCCCATACATCCCTTCGTCCGATCCGCTCCCACAGAGAGGGCCTTCTCAGGGTGCTGTCGGCCGGGCAATGCCGGTTGGCGACACCCAGGGGAAGGGCCTTCTCTGTGGCGGGTCTTACCCTTTGGAACGACTTACCCCCTAAACTACGTACCATCTCAGACCTCCGCCTCTTCCGCCAGTGTCTTAAGACACACCTTTTCCATCAAGCCAGCCTAGCGTAACCTCACGTTGTGACCGTTCTTAGATAGTTTTAATTTGGGTTGTTTTATATGATTTTAGCACAGGGTAGGGATTTAATATGTTTTTAAATTTTGTATTTCGTTATAATTGTTATGTTTTTAAATTTCCTGTGCGCCGCCCTGGGTCCTTTTTGGAGAAGGTGCGGGGTATAAATTCGAATAAAAAAAAGAAGAAGAAGCAAGGAATCCCATAATCTTGTCCCCTCCAGGTCTGGATCTATGACAACTCGTCATGGCCAAATCACCGTGGAACAATTCGCTGTGCGACAAGAGTTACACTAATATCAAAGAAATGGTGAAATGTAATAATTTTTTATAAGGATGCAAAAGGAGGGACAGAATGAAATGTGAAAGACAAAAATTAAAATATTTGTAAATTTATTTTAAATAATTAAATTGAATTGTTAAATTGCCCCGGAACGAGTCGGATGGAGCAAATTGTCCATGGTGAGTTGTCAGCAATGAGTTGGCTGCGGCAAGTTGTTCCATTCCGTCCATATCTTGTTGGATTCACTCTTTTAAGTGCCAACATGAGTCAGAAGTGACGAGTATGAGACTTTCAGATGGAAACCTCTAAACCAGGTGTCTCCAACCTTTGCAACTTTAAGTCTGAAGGACTTCAGCTCCCAGACTTCTCCAGCCAGCAAAGCTGGCACTTGGCACCATGTCCAAAAAGTTTGCTAAATATATCAGCAAATTGCAGCTTCCTGCAATAACACCAGCGGAACTGCAAAGGACGGCGCTACTTGGAACATCTTATATTCTACGAAGATACTTAGCTAGACCTCAAACAAATAAGAGGAAGTACTTTTTCACCCAGAGGATCACTGGTCTATGGAACTCCCTGCCAGAAGAAGTGGTGATAGCTGTCAGCCTCGACACTTTTAAGAAAGGATTAGATGAGTTCATCGAGAACAAGGGTATCAATGGCTATCATGATGGATGCCTAAGGACATCCTTGGAGAGATAGGCAGGATATTTCTCAATGCCATTTGCAGGGAATCATAAGCAGGTGAAGACATCTGCTTGGGAAGACCCTGAAGCAAATGGTGAGCCACTGTGTGAGACAGAATGCTGGACTGGATGGGCTGTGGCCTGTTCCAGCAAGGCTATTCTTATGTTCTTATGTTGGTTGATACCTAGGATGCTGGCAGCAAATTGTATCAACCATTAGCACCAGTCAATAGTATTTGTAATATGCATTTTTAAATGTTCAGTTGGCTGAGTTTCATGTTTTATGAATAAAATAAATAATAATAATAATGAGCCAGGACAAGGGCAAATCTGTATTCTTGCCATGAAAATGACATGAATGTGTCCATCTAGTTAGTAGAAATCACACCTACCTCCAAAGAGAAAGTATCTTTTTAACATTGTCAAATAGCAATCCTATTGTTCACGACCACAGTGGGGTTTGTTTTGGTCTTGTGGTTTCTGGTTTGTTTTTGTTTTTTTTTTCTGGCAAAGAATTCAGTGCCCCTCAACTTGTCAAGATTTTGTGAGAATAAAACCTGCAAATCGGTATGTAGCTAGGATTCCCAGGTGGGCAGTGGACTAGTTAATTCTGTTTTGATCTCATTCAAAGTCCATTTACCCGTCACCTATTCAGATGATATAGCTGCCCCTTGTCATTTGTCAGGTGCAGAGTTAAACATTAAATCGCTGCTGTGCTGCTTGGAATTTACAATACGTAGCTAAAGGTGTGTGCGCAAATCTCACAATCCATTGGGTAATTGACTCCAGGCACCTTCCCTCACGTAAGAAATAAATAAGTGGGGTAATATTGAAGAGACTTTAAATTAACAAAAGGTTAAGCAACATTTTATGAGTTCCCTGGATGGTCTTCTGCCTGGCACCATGTTTTCAGTAATACATCATTAGAGCAATAGCACTCTGTTGTATTATTGCAATACTATTATGAGGGAACTGTTGCTTTAAATTGCTTACTAAATAGGCTGCGTTGCCCCCAAGAGCCTCCTAGCAGCCAATAAATTGTCTCTTATTCACATACACTTACTACGATCTACCAGGAACAATAAGAGTGAATGGTTCTTCGAATGACACTTCAGTCTTTGGGGCTTGTTCCACAGTTTTAGATATCAGCTCTTAGTTGATTGAGCCTCACTATTACAATTGTGTAACTAAATTCCTACAAAAGCACTTCTGATAACAACATATGTAAATATAATAGTGCCGGGCAGAGAAATTTCCCCCTTCTATTTCTCATGCAAATCGGTGAAAGAAAATTAGCTTTAGCATTTTCTTTCAAATAAGACAAGAAAGACACAGAATTTCCCCAAAACAGTATAAAGCAGGGATGGCTAACCTTTTCTGGACCGATTGCCCAAAGCACACGAACACCCAAAAGCCACTGTGTGAGACAGAATGCTGGACTGGATGGGCTATGGCCTGTTCCAGCAAGGCTATTCTTATGTTCTTATGTTCTTAAAATGCAATGTGCCCCCTGCGCATGTGCCCCAACCCCCAGTGCATGCATGCATGACTCCCCCCATGCACCCTGTCCCACACACATGCACACGTGACCACCTATGCATGACCAGCCCTTCGTGCATGCATGCACAGTTTGCCCATGCGTGCCCCCATGCACATCTGCAGCAGAGTTCTGAAGGCCAGCTGGCTGGTGAGAGGTGCAACGCATGTGCAGCAGAGCTGAACTGGGGCGATGGCTCACATACCATCAGAGAGGGTGCTGCATGCCACTTCTGGCACGTGTGCCATAGATTCGCCATCATGGGTATAGGGCAGGGGTGGGCAAACTTTGCAACTTTAAGTCTGAAGGACTCCAGCTTTGCTGGCTGGAGAATTCTGGGAGCTGAAGTCCTTCAGACTTAAAGTTGCAAAGTTTGCCCACCCCTGGTATAGGGTATTCTTCTCCCTACTTAGTTCTGATGGGGCCAAGTCAAGAAGAATGTGTCTTGTGTGTGTGTGTGTTATCCCACCCACACACTACAGTCTTCTCAACTTTTCCAGCATTGCTTAAATCCCCAGGGAGGATAATGTTAAGGGAAATTTTTCCCAGGGCCTTTTTCATAGTGATGCTATCGTCACCACTATGCTTGAAGTTCTCTGTTGGAGAATTTCTCTGCTCTGTGCCTTGGAGAATTTTTAAAAAAATGATGAAAGGTCAGCTTTTCATATTTTGAACCCTGTGGTGGAGATTAGTATGTAAGAAAAGGCTTTGCAGATTTTGTGGCTGTAGAAGCCTATGCATTTGTCTCTATGCATTTCTGGTTAACGGTATAGATAGAATTTTACCATGGATTCTATAGAAGGTAGACATGTGAATTCCATTCTGAAGGAACTCTTAAGTGTTGTTCACATGACTGTAAGGATGTTGTTCTGACCTAGGCTTCCCCAAAAAGCAGGAGGCGGAGTCCTGGTCCCGACAAAACCCCTTTTATTAAGTGAATGTGAATTCCTCTCATTCATAATCAGCAAGGCCTGGCAAACAGTCTTTCAGAGGAATATTTATGACTACAGACCTTATCTATCTTGTAAAGCTGCCATGTAAATATTTTCCAAATGAGGTGCTGTGCAAGGAAAGACTGGGCACAGAGTCTCTGAGATTCACGGACAGATCTTCACACTCCTGAAACAAACTAATGAACGCATGAATGCACAAATTGTTTCCTGCAAAAGCCCACTCCCCTTTCGCTCCTTTTTTATTTCCTATGGGGGGGGGCATTCACAGTCCCCCTGTGGAATTACTCCCAAACCGACCCTGATTTCTTAGCTGTTTTTTTTCTTCTGGCAGCTCTGAGCATGCACACACTGGGAACAGGCTCCAGCTGTTCCTCTGCCTCGCTGCTGCCTAGCTCCAAAGGCAGCTGAGAACTTCCAGATGGTCTTGGTCCTCTCTCTGCCTCTGACACAGAGCCCTCGTCTGAACCTTCCCCAGACTCCAGGACTGGCCCATGTTCCTCCCCAACCTCCTCACTGTACCACTCTGCTGCCAGCTCCACTGGCCGCAGGTGGGCCACAACAATGAATTCTATTCTGAAGGAACTTTTAAATGTTGTTTATGTGACTGTGTGGATGCAACCATGGTTGTAAGTGTGAAAAAAACAGTCCTGTCACTTTTTTCAGTGCCATAGTAACTTTGAACGGTCACTAAATGAACTGTTGTAAGTCGAAGACTACCTGTATATTGTTGGTGCTTTCTCCTTCAAGAACAAAGCATCCTCCTTCTCACAAAGCCGGGCTTGCCTTAACTTTTCACACTTCGACCTTAACGCTTGCACCGCAGAATGAAGTTGTTTTGCCTCTAATGAGAAAGAGAGTGGGGAGACTGACTTATCAGCAGGGGTAAATGGTGACCCTGCCTTAATCCATTTTAAATGGAATAGGCATATATTAGGATAAAGCCATGAATCTATTTGAAACAGATAGAATGGCTTGATTTCTTTGTTGCCTGAAGGAAGAGTTAAAATGGTTTTCGGGGCAACCAAAGGTTAACATTCCCTTTTAGTCCCACTGAGTTACTCTTTTAAGGAGTTAATTGGTGTGCCAAGAAGCAAATGTTCAGATCTGAGTAGGGGGAAGGTCTTTTTTCTTCTTCTTCTATGTATGAGATTTTGAACTGGCAGTAAAGTCTTTGTTTTTCCACTTGCTGTTAAATCACAGAGAAGAGGAATATATGCAAAAGTCCCCAGGAATAGCAACAGCCATAGCACTTAAACTTATATATCGCTTCACAGCCCCCTCTTAGCTTAGTTTTAGTTTTATTTGATTTATATCCCGCCCTTCTCCAAAAGGACCCAGGGCAGCTTACAGAGCCAGCATATTGCCCCCAACAACCTGGGTTCTCATTTTACCGACCTTGGAAGGATGGAAGACTGAGTCAACCTTGAGTTGGTCAGGATCAAACTTCTGGCAGTCTGCAGAGTTAGCCTGCAGTACTGCATTCTAACCACTGTGCCACCCGCGCTCTCCAATCTAGTCATGTACAATTACGTACTGTGGTTTTGTTTGCATTATTTTCATATAAGCAGCCACGTTCAAATGATGAAAAAGACAAAGGAATGATTTCAGCCCCATTATACTAAGATTTTAATTATCTCTTTGACCATGTCACGATCATATTCATCCTTACACAACTAACGGAACAAAAGCTATTAAAAATGTAGCTCTTCTTAAGAGCCTGTAAGATGATGCCACTGGTGGCTGTTGTTGGGATACCTTGTGATTTCTTTATGCCATTTGTATGGGCTTCATTTTAATTCTTTCCTGTGAATATTTTAGTTCTGTGGTTGTGGATGGATGTTCTGAGAATGTGACCTGGTTACCTGCAAGACCGCCTCCTGCTACCAAATACCTCCCACTGTCCAGTTCGCTCCCACAGAGAGGGCCTCCTCAGGGTGCCGTTGGCCAGGCAATGTCGACTGGTGACCCCTAGGGGAAGAGCCTTCTCTGTGGCGGCTCCTGCCCTCTGGAATGACCTACCCACCGACCTACGCACGACCACAGACCTGTGCCTCTTCCGTCGGGCCTTGAAGACCCATTTATTTCGTGCGGATGGCCTGGCGAAGTTTTTAAATGGTTTTTAGTAGGGTTTTATTAAGGTTTTAGAATCAGGCCAACCATTTAATATATTTTTTAACGTATTTTATGTATTTTATATTTTATACTACTGATTTTTATTGTCGCCTGTACACTGCCCTGAGTCCCGGAAGGGAGAAGGGCGGTATAAAAATTTAATAAATAAAATAAAAATAAAATAATAAATCTGCGCTAATGGCCAAAATTAAAAAACTAAATTATTAGTTTATAAATTAATAAACTAATCATATATATTTTGAATGCATCATTTGTACAAATTATGGTGTATGATTTCTTCTGTGTCCAGTCACAATTGGGCAATAAAGAATTCTATTAATTATGGATTTAATCCACAATTTCTTAATTGGGGAGTGAAATCTATTAGATTCCAGGAGACCTATCTGGATTGGAGTGTGCATTTAATGTACTAAAAGGAAAACAACCATTGTTGGATTATACCAGGGGTGGGTTTCGGATTCTTTTACTGCTGGCTCGCTCAGGGATGCGCTTTGGGTGTGCGTGGTTGATGCATTCTATGCGCGCATGGCCAGTAGTGAAAAATTGCTTCTGTGCATGCACAGAAGCAAAAAACAAGATGGAAGCCATAGGTGCCGCCAATAGAACCAGTTCAGGGGCGTGAGCAGCCGAGTTACTACCTACTCGTCCAAACCGGTCTGAACCGGTAGGAACCCACCTCTGGATTGCACTGAAACTAATGGATACGTTCAAAATGGTATAACACCCTCTTTTAACTATGAAGATTTCATAGGAAGCAACTTTATAGTTGCCCCGTTGAGTCAAGTATTATTGACACTAACTGCTAGAGGTTCACTATGTTTTAAGTTGCAACCCTATCTGGAAATATTGTGACCTAAGACCTTCCTGCAGAGTTAAAAATTCTGGCAAAGAACTATAACTTATGAAGACTTTACAGCCACTGTACATAGATACTCACTATCCTACTCGCGAGAGCCGGTTGGTGAAATTTAGAGAACCGGTGAGAGGGGGTTCCACCAGCGTACCTGGAAGTAAATCTGGCCCGCCGCTGCCAGTGACCCAACGGGAAGGAAAGGAAAGGAAAGGAAAGGAAGGAAGGGAAGGAAGGAAGGAAGGAAGGAAGGAAGGAAGGAAGAAAGAAAGAAAGAAAAAAAGAAAGAAAGAAAGAAAGAAAGAAAGAAAGAAAGAAAGAAAGAAAGAAAGAAAGAAAGAAAGAATTTATCATCACAATTGAGTCCAAAATTTTGGTTGCTAAGCAAGAGCGTTGTTAAATGAGTTTCACCACATTTTAAAAGCTGGCCACTCCCACCCTGTCACATGACTGCCAAGCCACGCCCACAAAATAGGCCACACCTACAGAGTAGGTTCTAAAACATTTGAAACCCACCACTGCTATCTATGATTTGTACAATCTATTTCAAAGTCTTTGTAAAATAGTAGATCAGTGTATGTGTTATAGATCATATCTCCCTCTTCTGTTGAAATCAATATTTCTTAAATAAAGTTCCCATTTTAATTCAGCAGAGAAACAGTTCAATGATTTGGACCCAGTTCCAAAAATGTAGTTTGGAATGCATGGGACATGAATGTAGCTCTTTTTTCTGTAGATTCTTAAAGCACCCATATCCCTCACCCCTCCCAGCCGTTTGTATCAGGGGGGTAAGGCTATTTTTTTCAAAGACTGATTGGCATTTACTTCATTTTACTTTTTAAACTGAATCTGTGACTTTGCAGAATGGATGTGAGGATTCCAAGGAAATTAGTCTCTGTAGCCATCCACCCAATGCTGGAAGAGCTGTAAAATAAAGCAAAGATTGTTTTGGAAATGAAAAGGAAGGAATAAACAAGAGCCTATTTTGTACTTTATGAAAAATAAGTACAGATTCCCTCTGCCCTGAATGGATTAGCAAATTTATGCCTGGATATTTCATTAACAATCCAGACATAAATCTCCCAAAACAAACAATCTGACCTGCAAAGTACAAAATAAAATATATCTAATATACTGTACATCCATCTGTATGTTCTTAGTTATGGGCCACAGTCATTCAAAAATGCTTATAAAAGCAGGAATTATTTTTTGTCTGGAGTCAGTATACATTACATCAATGATTTAGGCAAAATTACATCTGATCCTCAAGTTTTATCGAGGCTAATTTGGAAAAAAAAGGAGAGATTTGCCAAAAATTCCTATACCAAAAGTTGAGAGGGAGTTCAGTGAAAGCATTACTCATCTGTAATTTAATTTTCTCATTATTATTTTTTTCACATGGCCAGTTCAAAGTTTTTTAAAAATCTAATTGGTTTTAAATTTGTCTTTTTACCATTTGTAAACCTCCCAGAGTTGTCTTGTCAGTGAGATGGGTGGCATTTAAATTAATCAACCAATTAATTAATTAATTAATTAAAACTAGACGCTTTATCACTTTCATTTCCTGATCAGGAAAACTGATCAGTGCATTTCTTTTCTAGAATAGGGGAATTGGCCTGGCTGAGCTGACTATATATCTATATACCTGGATCAGATTCCAAACTTTTTACTAGATGTGCACAAGTCTGAGAGGTGGTGAAATATGATTATGCCTGTCCTTAAACTGAGCTAAAGGATGTTTTAAGTGCTGCCGTTTGAGCTGACGATGACTGGTGGCAGAGAGAATTATTTTCTGAAGAAACAATTGGTATTACTTAAGTTGCCGTCTATTTATTATTTGCCTGCTGCTCCGCTGGATGCATTCTAGAAAGCAAACATCTGAACAGCGAATGGATGAGTGGTGAGACATGCATTTGAATAATTAATAGTGAAACATGCTCATGTAGACGTAATGGCAGCGTAATTTATCTCCTTCCAATCTTCAGAGATGGCTGGAGAACCGTTTTCAGGTTTCTGCTGAAGGCAGACATGAGCCGAGCTTTATCATTCAAAGGGCTTGCAAAAATGAGGCGGCACAGGCCTCTGCCCTGAGTTTTTCCCCGGGAGAGTGTCTGAAGAAATCACACAGCTAGTTGTGACCCATATGAATGAACACAGCCTCTTCTGATCTTGTTAAAAGAACCAAAAGGAATTTTTACCTTGAGCAAAGCTGAGGATAGCTTGATCCTGCAGGAACCTTTTCAAATGTAGTTGGCACCACACTGCTGATATATTTATCCCAGCTGCTGTTGGCTCCTTCAAAAAGATTGGCCATTGTTAAAAGCGGAGAATGAATTTTAGCTGATGTCAAAGTTCTCCACTCTGGTACAATGGCTGTCATAAAACGCTGCCATGAAATGACCCTGCTTGGAGATGAGATAAAAGGTGAAATCTTTCTTGGATACAAACGAATGGCTTTAAGCTGCAGATCTCCCAAAAGATGGTCACTTAGGAATAGGTGGTTGTTTGGAAACCTACTGTTAGCATCCATGTTCTTCTGATGAACAGTCAGGAACAATTCCATTGTCGGTGTTCACAAACAAAGCATATAACAAAAGAGCTACTGTTTTAAATCGACAACAACTCCTGAACCGCCAAAGAAAATGGCTGATGCATTCTTATATCAGGAGGTGACATGCTATCGTGAGGTGTGCCAGGGGGGACTTCGGTGAAATTGTTCCTTTGAAGGAAGCAACTTTTCATGTTTTAAAAACATTGCTGTGAGTGTTTTACCCTGTTGGGCCTTGAACTGGTAGGTAGAGGGCACAGCTCTGCCCACTCAGCTGAACTTACACAATAATTCTCATCCATTTTTCAGTGTAGGATTTGTGGCAATTCTGGATTAAAGAGCAAGATGTAATTACAGTAATCTAAATTGCTAATTTCTTTGAAGTAATTACTCTGGGGTTACTTTCAATCCAATGGAAAATAATGTTTTCATTACTTAAAATGGTTCTAGCTATATGTGTAGTTCTTCCATGTGGAAGAAATAGAATGTTTTAATTTCAAATGTTTGTTCTTTTGCTGTTCGGTCACAAAGACTTACAGAGTTGTTGATAATTATAAAAACAGCAACTAAGTGCAAAAATTACACTAAGCTACAACATATTTGTTTTTAGTTTTAGATACTGTAGTTTATTAATTGGTTTATGCCTTGCCATTATTTCTCAACCAGACCGCTATAAATTGTTCAAAAATGGTTGGTTTCAAGATATCCACAACAAGCTGAAATTTTATCAAAATGACAAAAACATGTGTTATAAAGCCATGATGCAAACCTATTTGCTTGTTACTGTGATTCCCCAAAAATAACACAGGGCCTTATTTTCTTTTGACCCCCGAAATAAGTATTTGGTCCTATTTTCGGTGAAGTCTTATTATTATGTATCACAGTGTGGTGTGCTGGTTTAACAGTTGCAGAGAGGAAGGCACTACAAAGAGTGATCAATTCAGCACAAGAAACCATTGGTTGCCCTCTGACATCACTGGATGACATCGCCAGATCTCGCTGCTTTAGCAGAGCAAGGAAGATTCTCATAGATGATTCACACCCTGGTTGGTATCTCTTTGCACTTCTACCATCAGGCAGAAGATATCAAAGTATAGCCAGCCAAACAAACTGGTCTAAAGATAGTTTCTATCCTTGGGCTGTGAGACTTTTAAATTCAACCGCAATCAATCTATGCACATGTCGTCTTCTCCATTGTTAGTTCTCCATCACTTTTGGATCCTTCATCTTCTTCCTCACTTTCCGTCATTCTCCCTCCCCTTCTTGTTGTATGTTCATCCAGATACCCCTACCCTATACCTGTTGAGTGTTTAATTTTATATTAATAAAGATATATTTTTAAAAAAATCCATGCACATGCTAGTTTTTTCTTTTTTCTTCTCTCTCTTTTTTTTGTTTCTATTATAATTTTGCACCAGTGAAGTTAAAACCAATTTCATTGTAATTTTCGTACAATGACCATAAAGATGATGATGATGATGATGATGATGATGATGATGATTGAGGTGCAGGAAGCGATGAGCATCTTGGCTGCTGCTATATGGCAACATTTTCAGGTAGGGCTTATTTTCAGGGGAGGGCTTATTTTAGCACATGCGCTCAAAAGCCCAATTGGGCTTATTATCTGGGCAGGTCTTATTTTCAGTGAAATGGGGTGGTGATGTCACAGCCTAATTGTAAAAAGGGCATGATATTGTGATCCGTGTTTTGTGATCTTGTTCCCACCAAGATACCTATGCTGATTTAAAATAGGATGGCTTAGGAAGTATATATATATAAATATAAATATAAGCAGTATAATCACTGATCAGAATTATATGAACAATGAAATCAATCAATCTATACAAATAAAAATGTAACAAGAGTTTGTTCAAAACCGCTAATCTCCTAAAGTACTGCACCGATCACTTCCAAATTTTCACACAATGTTCCTATCAAATACGGCACCAATGATACATATAGATTGTGTAGATGCCACACCTGTGCCAGGTACATACAACAGAAATGTAAAAAATTGTCAAAAAGGTAGGTAGATGGATACAGAGAGAGCAATGGGCCACAGGTATTATGTCATCCTTCATGACATAAAATACTCTGTCCATAAGATTCAAGGAGAAATACGTTAGGTAGGTTGGCAGCTTTAGGGATAGAAAGAGGGAGGGAAAAATGCGGTAGGTAGGTAGGTAGGTAGGTAGGTAGGTAGGTAGGTAGGTAGGTAGGTGGATAGAGAGGGAGAAAAATACAGTAGGTAGGTAGGTAGGTAGGTAGGTAGGTGGAGAGAGGAAGAAATACAGTAGGTAGGTAGGTAGGCAGCTATAGGGATAGAGAGAGGGAGGTAGAAATGCAGTAGGTAGGTAGGTAGGTAGGGAGGGAGGGAGGTAGAGGGATAGAGAGGGAGAGGGAGAAATACAGTAGGTAGGTAGGTAGGTAGGTAGGTAGGTAGGTAGAGGGAGAGAGGGACAAATACAGTAGGTAGGTTGGGGGTTATACGGTGGTTGTGTGTACGTGTTTGCGTGTGCAGATGTAAATCTACACACAGATTGGTTGGCCATTTAACCAGGCTGGGCCACAGCAACGTGTGGCCGGGAATGGCTAGTAAACAAAACCACCAACCCACTCCAGCACACTACTGGCTGGCAAATTCTGGGAGTTGAAGTCCACCAGTCTTAAAGTTGCTGAGGTTAGAGACTCTGACATACCCTGAAAATCATGCATGTATGTATGTATGTATGTATGTATGTATGTATGTATGTATGTATGTATGTATGTATAAAGATAGGAATTCATGACACCACTGCTGCAGTGCATCTGAAAAAATTAATAGTGAAATGTAGAATATAGCAATGAACTGAAAGAAAGCTATCAGTGTATAGTCCAACTCATGCTGTTCCATAACAATTTAACTATTGTTCTTATTTTAATTCCTAGTAGATAAAAAGGTGTATAAGGGATTGTATTTATTTTCTGGGAGGGAAGGTGGAAATACTTCCAGAAATACTAAGGAAGAGGCAAAGAGGAAATCAGTATTGGATTTCAGTATAATCTGCATTTGAAGTGCAAAGAAGTTTGAAGCTAAACCCAGTTGTAAAATAAGCCTTGGAAAATCAGCCAATAAAAACTTCAACAGTTACTTTGTACTGAAACTTTTCATTTTGCTTCTAAGTGGTTCAGATTTAGGGAGTATTATAGAATAGATATTCTACACAGTCTACCTTCTAGCCTGAAGATTATTTTTAAGCAATCAAATTGCTAAACTATTATAAATGGGTAGCATTCATTAACCCTTTTAAAAAAAAAAAACCATGTCTATATGACCTTGAAAGTTAAAATCAGTATTAATGTTGACTGCCACACTAATTGGCTTTGGTTAAAAAGTAAGCCATTTGATCAACACCAATTAGTACTCTTTAGTAATCAGGACCGGCGCAATTGAAATGATCTGTTTAGTTTACCTACCGCCAGCGGTAGCTTAAACCTTAAATACACAGAACAGTTTCTGAATGGATTACTTTAATAATTTAAACCAACTTTAGACTAAACTTCCTTCTACATTAAGTCAACCCTTCAATAGAAACCATGGATTGACAAATCTAAGGATTAGTTTTCACAGGCTCAATAAGCCATCAGTACAATGAGGTGTCTATGTCCTAGCAGGTCACTCACTATACGTGAAGAAAGATAATCATTTCATCATTTGATTGGTTGAACCTAGATAACATCCCCAAACCACAAATCACTTTCTATTGATAAAAAGTTCTTAAAGCAGAAATGGGAAACTTCCTATTTCGTTTTCTTAGATTGTAAACTCTTGGAGCTGTATGTTGGTAAATAGACACAATAACAGCTAGCACACTTTTGCTCTGGTTTCATCACTGTTAGACCATAAAAGCCAAGAAATATAGGCTGCTTTTTCCCCCTTTTACCACTAATGTTTTTATTTATTTAGATTATATATTTTTAATGGAATTATATGGATTTATAGGGATGCGGTGGCTCAGTAGCTAAGATGCTGAGCTTGTTGATCAGAAAGGTCAGCAGTTCGGTGGTTCAAATCCCTAGCGGTGAGTAACAGAGTGAGCTCCCATTACTTGTCCCAACTTCTGCCAACTTAGCAGTTCGAAAGCATGTAAAAATGCAAGTAGAAAAATTGGAACCATGTTTGGTGGGAAGGTAATAGTGTTCCATGCACCTTCAGCGTTTAGTCATGCTGGCCACATGACCACGGAGAACATCTTCAGACAGTGCTGGCTCTTTGGCTTTGAAACAGAGTTGAGCACTGCCCCCTAGAGTCAGGAAAGACTAGAACATTTGTGCAAGGGGAACCTTTACTTTTATCTTTATCTATGGATTTATGGATTTTTAATGTTAATATGTTGATAGTTGTAGTGATTGTGTTTCAATGTATGACATTTTTTGTATGAAGCCTAAAGTTTTTTTAGGTGGTATGCAACAATGAGTAGTATGCAAATGTCTGTAATAAAGTATCTATTTTTAACCAAATAATCGCATATGATACCCATCCATGTAATCATATACACCCCTTAATCATTCTTAGAATAGCAATAACATTTAGACTTATATACCCACTTCATTGTGCTTCATAGCCCTCTCTAAACAGGTTATAGAGTCAGTACATTGTCCCCAACGAACTGGGTCTTTATTTTACCAACCTCAGAAGGATGAAACATTGAATCAATCTTAAACTGATCAGAATTGAATTACTGACAGTGAGCAGTGAGTCAGTCTGCAATGCTGCATTCTAACCACTGCGCCACCACAGCTCTTACACCACAGGTATAGATCAGTGTAGTCACATATAGACATCTTTCCATTTCTTTCTGTTGAAGAAAATTACTGAAGATACCATGGATAGTCAAGAGAACCAACAGATCATCAAACAACTCAATTCAGACTCCTCATCTGAGGCACAGATGACCAGGCTGAATTTATCCTACTTTGGACAAATTAGAGAAAGCTGTAATACTAGGAAATTTAGAGGGAAAGAGAAGTTGGTGGCAACAGCAAGGTAGATGGACTCAATTACAGTAGCAATGAAGAGCTTTGTAAGAACTGAAAGACCAGATTAGGGAGAAATCTTTATAGAAAAAAATCTATGGCACATAATAATAACCCTGATTCTCCTCCATTTCCTTCTGTCTCTTTCTCATCTCTCAAAAAATACTGGTCTGAGCTTGAAGGGTAAAAGATGAAAAGTCTTCAATCTTCTTTTTCCACAGAGTTGTGGACTACAGGGAGAGAAGGGATGCAACAAGGTTTCTTGGATGTGAATGTTCTTGTGTTCCCCAAAGAAGTAAGACAGATATTTACACCTTGAGGTCTTTGTGATATAATCCACCTACACACACACACCCAACTGAGGCACTACCTTGAAGAAGTTGGGTGGGTGAGTGGGGGTTGTGTGCTAAAAGGAAGATGAGAGGTATGCCAGAGGTTCAACTATACTGGACAGATCTCATTGGAGGAGCCAGACAAAGAGTACAGTGGTACCTCGGTTCACGAACTTAATTCGTGAACTGACTCTGTTCGCGATCCGAATTGGTCGTGAAGCGAGGCACAATTTCCCATAGGGTTCAATGTAAATCCGGTTAATCCGTTCTGACCTTGTTTTTTGGTCGTGATTCTTGAACTGACTCTGTTCGCGAACAGAATACGTTCATAGATAAAATGTCCGCGGCTCCGGTTCGTGAAGCGAAACGGGGTTCGTGAATCCGAGCATTTTTACGAACTTTTCTGTTCGTGAAGCGAGGCGGAGTTCGTGAAGCGAGGCGGAGTTCGTGAAGCGAGGCGGAGTTTGTGAAGTGGAGCATTTTTTTACGAACTTTTCCGTTCGTGAACCGAAACGGTGTTCGTGAACCGGAGCACATTTTTTGGAAAATTTCTGTTCGTAAACCGAATTGGTCGTGAACAGAGGCGTTCGTGAACCGAGGTACCATTGTACCTGTCTCATAAAATGAGAAGCAATGGTGTATTATTATAAATATATATATAATAAAATGATAAGGCATAATCAGTGGTGGGTTTCAAAATTTTTAGAACCTCTTTTGTAGGTGTGGCCTGCTTTGTGGGAGTGGCTTGCCAGCCATGTGACTTGTAAAATGTGGTGGAACTCATTTAACAATGCTCTTGCTTAGCAACCAAAATGTTGGCTCAGAAACTGACATTTGAAGCATGCAAGTCTTTAAAGCTGTCAAGTTACAAGACCCTTGCACCCCTAACCCTTTAGGGGAAAAAAACCCAGGGTTGTTCAAACTTGATAGCTTTAAGACTTGTGGACTTCAGCTCCCAGAATTCCTCCACTCACTCTTCATCTTGATGATGTAGGCAGACTATAGAAGAGGTTAGAACTGGCAGGTACCCACCCTGGGAGTAATTGACAGAAAGTATTCTGAATCAACAGTTGTCCAGGTCAACAAGGACTACAGTAGGTGTTGGAGTATCTGGTGACAAAGGGGCTAGAAATGAATTGAGCTGTCTATTTATTAACCTGGAAGTTGGAAATGATTGTTTGGGTCTTTGTGAGGTTTCTATTGCTTTTTAGGTATGAAAAGTAGATGGATACAGTTCTAGCTTTCCAGCCACATAGGTTTCTCCATCCTATGCCATTTCTGTTAAACCAGCTAAAGTTGATCTATTGGAATGGATTGCCTTGTTCCAGAAGATTTGCCATCTTTTTGATGAAATGCATAATCTTGACATGCATATGTCTTCCTTATAACTTATTGCTGCAATTGCTTGGGTGGGGAAAATCAGATGTAAAATTACATTGGTTTGCAATTAACTAAAATGTTTCTTGATTGAATCAGTGTAAGGCAAAGTATGGCTGATGGATACAGAGCTTTGATACAAGCAGGAAATATATACTAACCTTGTATGAAAAATGGAGGGTGGGGGAGAAGGATTCTTTGTAATCTTATTATCATCAAAGCCTATTCATCAGAGATGAAAAGACATAAAGTTGGAGTGGAAAGCAATCTTTTCAGGCCTATATATCAGCCTTCCTTAAACTTATGCACTCCGGTTGTTTTCAGGGCTGCAACTCCCAGGATTCCCACTCAACTTGGGAGTTGCCATGCATTATGGGAATTCAGGGGAATGAATGCAGTACTGATTATCCAGAAGGCAACCAGTTGGGAAAATTTATGTAGAAATCTTATTGGAAATACTTTGGACTACAATCTATTTTAGAGTACTTGAGGCTGCATATCTATAGTGCTTTTAAAAATAGAGTATAGAACATGGGTCCTCAAACTATGGCCCATGGGCCACATTCAGCCTGACAAAGCCATTAATCTGGCCCACGCAAGACCATAAGGTTGCCCTGCCCACATCGCCCCGTAGGACTCTGGCCAAGCGTAGGACTTACCTTTGGGAGCCCCGTGGGGTGGAACTGAAAGGTAAGGCCTTTACTGTTTTGGTCTGCAGAATGCTTCTGAAGGTGGGGGTGGGGTGAAAGGAGCCCCTAAAACGGGCAAAAATGGCCCAGTTTTGCCCCCCAAAATGAGCTGTTTTTGCCTGGTTTTGATCTGTAGAATGCTTCAAGGGATGGGGGAGGGGTGAAAGGAAGCAAAACAATGGGCGAAAATGACCCATTTTTCACCTCCTGAAGATCGATAGAAAAAGAGAGAACAGAGAAAGAGAGAAAGAAAAAGAGGGATGGGAAAAGAGGGAGAAAGAGAAAGTGAGAGAGAGGAGAGAGGGAGAGGGAGCAAAAGAGAGAAAGAAAGAGGGACAGGGGAAAGAGAACAAGAGGGAGAAGGAAAGAAGGACAGAAGAAAAGAGAGAGAGATGAAGAGAGAGAGACAGAAGGAGAGATAGAAGGAAAGAGAGACAAAGAGTGATCTTCTAGGATACCTAGATCATTCCCACAGTTACTACTGTTGAGCCAACTACCACCTATTCTATACCTGTTCTATACCTGTGTATTTGATTCTTTCTTGACTACAGTAAGTGTAGGATTCTACTTTTCTCACAACTGAATTGCATTTTGTTGGATAGGACCCAGCATTCATGTCTGTCAAGATCCTTCTGAATCTTGAGTTTATCTTCCAAAATATTAGCTATTTCCCCCTAGCATGTCATCTGCAAATTTAATGAGTTCCCCTTCTAGCCCCTCATCTAACAATTTATGAAAAAAGTACTGGGCCTAAGACCTTGGAGTACCTCACTGCATGCTTCCCTTATGTAGATGTAATTCCATTGAGGACTACCTATTGAGTTGGTCAGCAAATTGTGAATCCATCTGGGGGTGGTACTATCCACCCCATATTGTCCTATCTTACTAAGAGGTAAACTGTGGTCTACTTTGTCAAACATCTTACTGAAGTCTAAATAAATAATATATACAGCCTTTTCCTGATTCGCTAATTTAACTCTTCAACTTTTTTTGAAGATTGGAACGACATCAGCTCTTTTCCAGTCTTCCAATAGTCTTCCCCCACCCCCCATGCTCTAGGAGCTCTGAAAGATTTGATTCAGTAGTTCTGATATCACAGCTGCAACTTAGGACAAAATTCATCTGGTTGTGGTGGTTTGTACTCATCTAGACTGAATAAGTGCTTGCCTACCATATTCTTGCCTATTTTAGATTTGTATTTATTAAAATGGTGTCACACTTTTCCATGTAACACTTTAACTGTCTTATAGCAATTAAAATTACGCATTATAAAAAATTAAAATAAAAGGAATACAATTGGTGCAGATTAGAATAAGGTGTTGCGTGGGGAAGGAGAAGAGGAAAGGGTTCTACTATCAAACCCAAACATATTTGATTTTCACCCTGAGTAAGAACTTCCTAGGATAGAGGGCCCTAATCCCTAGGGTGCAGCCCAATTCCAGCCTGTGACCTATTTGGAATTGGGACATGTAAGTGGCTGGCTGGAGTGCACATGCATGTGTGCACAGCTCAACTTGCGTAAGCAGCCTGCCACTCACGCATAGGCTGTGTGCATGAATGTATGGGGAAGGGCTGTCGCACAGCCCACTTCCCCTCTCACCACCATCCCAGCACAAAGGTTGGGGACCACTGTCCTAGGACATTATGATGCAAATAAATCGGGCAGTAATTAGGATACCTTGGGTCTGATTATTTGTATTGGTATGTTTACTTTCACAATTTGGAGGTGGGAATGGTAGAGGAAAGATGATTCACATGTTCCAACAGATAATAAAGTAGGGTTATGTCTATTCTAGGGTTTACATTATAGTTTCATTGCATTTTCAATTTTAAACATCTTACAATTTTTTGAAAATTAAAGAAAGTTCAGAAGCAAGTTCTAGAAACTTTTTTTTAAAAAGGTCATGAAGGCCAGATCTTAAGTTGGCTGATGTACATGGTTTTCTGATGTACCTGAGCAAAAGTACAATTATTTCACTCTAATTTGGGAACAGAAAAGCTAAACAGTTGTGATTTGGGATGACTTTGTCATAACACGTGGATGATTTAAGGGTGGATGGTGCCAAACATCTTGTCAGGGAAATCATTACTGTCGACAGCTGGAAAGCTCATTCCGATTCCTCCAACTTGGCTCTGTTGGTGTCCAAGAAAGTCGAATACTTCACAGTCCAAGGACACCAACCTTTTGATAGGTTAGAATCATGATTCCTATGGTTCTGTGATACTATGGTCATCACACTGGAATGCGCCTGCATGAGTTCGGTCCCAAATCAAGGGAATTCACAGTGAGAGCCAGAAATTAGGCAGGAGTGTTATTGTGACAGGGACTTAATTATGAATGGATGAACCAGTTACAATCGGGGGGGACGGGGACCACCGAGTTACTTTTTTGACAGGAATCTTGCATGACAAGATTTTAAAGATTCTAAGCATGTCAGCCAACTTAACACTTTATTATGTTTAATGCCCTGATGGGGAAAATCAATAGAAGTGACAAACCTGTAACCAAAGTCTTTTTGAGGGCGTGTGGGTAGAATAAGTAAGATTCTAGAAATCCCTCTATTAAATTTATTCTAAGCACAGACTTCATAAATGTAGTTTATTCTTGACTACTCCAAGAGTACAGCAATAGCACTTAGACTTATATACCGCTTCATAATGCTTTTACAGCCCTCTCTAAGCAGTTTACAGAGTCAGCATATTGGCCCCAACAATCTGGGTCCTTATTTGACCCACCTCAGAAGGACGGAAGGCTGTGTTAATTTTGAGCCTGGTCAGATTCGATCTGCCAAATTGCTGGCAGCCAGTGATCAGCAGTACTGCACTTTAACCACTGCGCCAGAATTGCTCATATATGCCCCCCCCCCATCTTTAAAGATCATTCTTATTTTTTTAAATAAAAAATAAGATAATTCTTATTTAAAGATCATTCTTAATTTTTTTATATAAAAATGCCATTTTAAGAGGCATTTTAAAAATTACTCTGGCATCTTAATGTTGTTTATGCATGGAGATATAACTGCGCAAATAACATCACTCGGCCAACTCAGCTGACCTAGAAATCTAAGCAGGATTGGTTTTGAAAAATAGGTAGCTGTAGACCAGGGGTGGGTTCCTGCCAGTTCTAACCTCTTCTATAGAAGAGGTTCCACAAATCTACAGTGCCGTTTAGAACCGGTTCCAGCTCCCTCCCCCCGCCTGTCCGCATCACCAAGATGAAGAGCGAGAGGGGAATTCTGGGAGTTGAAGTCCACAAGTCTTAAAGCTGTCAAGTTTGAATACCCCTGGGTTTTTTTTTCTAAAGGGTTAGGGGTGCAAGAGTCTTGTAACTTGACAGCTTTAAGACTTGCGTGCTTCAAATGCCAGAGTTCTTGAGCCAACATTTTGGTTGCTAAGCAAGAGCGTTGTTAAGTGCGTTTCACCACATTTTACAAGTTGGCCACGCCCACTCAGTCACATGACTGTCAAGCCACTCCCACTTGGTCACATGGCCAGCAAGCCACTCCCACCCAGTCACATGGCCAGTAAGCCACTCCCACAAAGCAGGCCACACCTACAGAAGAGGTTCTAAAAAAATTTGAAACCCACCACTGCTGTAGACTAGATTGAGGAAAAATGTTAAAACAATCCAGAAAACAGTGACAAACTATTTTTATATCAGGCTAAGGAAACTGCATGAGTGTGTCTAACTTTGCAAGAGTCAAAAGTGCAAGGAAAACTTACATACTAACTCTGAAAGAGCCCAGCTACCCCAGGATAGTAAAACATCAGTTACAATTAAGGCTGTCATTAAACTGAAATAAAAGGCAAATATTCTCACAGTCAGATCTTTTTTTTTTTTCAGTGAAGTGTTATGACAGAAATAATCCTTTAATATAGCACTTTGTATGCTACTAATGTAATCCCACTCTTCTTATCTGTGGATATTAACATTGACAAGTCAAACCGAACTTCTGTTATTAGACAAGGTATTTCTGATTGTTAGAATCAAACAGAGCATAGCTAGAAGGTAAAATAGGTATTATGGCTAGACATTTTCTTGAAACGGAATTCTGTACTAGATACATCTTCGATCTGATCCAGTAAGACACAGACTTATTATCCACTCTGGGTTTAGGGGGGAAAAGGCAAGACTAATTCATACATTAAATTATGACCATCTAGGATTTAATGGATATTAAATAGTAATACATTCAAAGGGCACATTGTATGCATTTCACCTGATCTTCTAAATTGATTCCAGAACACCTGATTCTATATGGAATGTGTGCATATAGCACAATAACAATTGGAAGAGACCTTGGAGTTTTTCTAGTCTAACCCCTGCTCAAACAGGAGATCCAATACCATTCAAAACAAGAAGCTGCCTTCTTAAAAGCTTCCATGGTGCCAGAGGTGGTATTCAGCAGGTTCTGACCAGTTCTAGAGAACCGGTAGCAGTAATTTTGAGTAGTTTGGAGAATCTGTAAATACCATTTCTGACTAGCCCCACATGCATCTATTCTCTGCCTCCCAAGTCCCAGCTGATTGGGAAGGGAATGGGTATTTTGCAATAACCTTCTCCTGCCACACCCACCAAGCCATGCCCACCAGGCCACACCCACAAAACTGGTAGTAAATTTTTTGAATCCCATCTCTGTGGAGCATCCACAACTTCTGAAGGCAAGCCATTCCATTGGTTAATTGTTCTCACTGTTAGGAAATTTCTCCTTAGTTCTACACACAAACATTTTTATTGTTTACTAGCTATACCCGGCCACATGTTGCTGTGGCCAAGTCTGGTTAAATTGCCAACCAATCTGTGTGTAGATCTACACCTGCACACATACACACAACCACCATATAACCCCCAACCTACCTACCTACTGTATTTCTCCCTCTCTATCTATCCCTCCAGCTACCTACCTATTGTATTTCATCCTCTCTATCCCTCTACCTACCTACCTACTATATTTCTCCCTCTCTCTCTATTGCTCTACCTACCTACCTACCTATTGTATTTCTCACTATCTATACACCTACCTACCTACCTACCTACCTACCTACCTACCTACAGTATTTCTCCCTCTCTGTCTATCCCTCTATTTACCTACCTACTGTATTTCTTGCTTTCTCCCTCTACCTACCTACCTATCTACTATATTTCTCCCTCTCTATCTATCCTCCTATCTACCTACCTGCCTACCTACTGTATTTCTCCCTCTCTATCTATCCCTCTACCTACCTACCTACTGTATTTCTCCCTATCTATCTATCCCCCTATCTACCTACCTACTGTATTTCTCCCTATCTATCTATCCCTCTACCTAACTACCTACCTACCTACCTCCTATATTTTATCCTTTCCCCCTCTACCTACCTACCTACTGCATTTCTCCCTCTCTATCTATCCCTCTACCTACCTACCTACTGTATTTCTCCCTATCTATATATCCCCCTACCTAACTACCTACCTACCTACTATATTTTATCCTTTCCCCCTCTACCTACCTACCTACCTACTGTATTTCTCCCTATCTATATATCCCCCTACCTACCTACCTACCTACCTACCTACCTACCTACCTACCTACTGTAATACAATAATACAATAGCAGAGTTGGAAGGGACCTTGGAGTCCAACCCCGCTGCTCAAGCAGGAGATGCTATACCATGTCAGACAAATGGTTTTCCAGTCTCTTCTTAAAAACACATCCAGTGTTGGGGCATCCATAACTTCTGATGGCAAGCTGTTCCTCTGGTTAATTGTTCTAACTGTCAGGAAATTTCTCCTCAGTTCTAAGTTGCTTCTCTTCTTGATTAATTTCCACCCATTGCTTCTTGTTCTGCCCTCAGGTGCTTTGGAGAATAGCTTGATTCCCTCTTCTTTGGGGAAACCCCTGAGATATTGGAACACTGCTATCATGTCTCCCCTAGTCCTTCTTTTTATTAAACTGTATTTCTTCCTCTCTCTCTCTCTCTGGGCCACCTGGAAGTTTGCTATCTCAGTGCCTTTTTGGCCCTAAGAGGCCTCCGTACAGAAATGACTGTTGGGAAAGCAGTGGGTGGGAGGAGTTATAGGGAGGTGAAAACCTGATCAGTGAGTACATTTTACGTTTGTGTACCTTGCACATGACACACGTGTGCTAGGCACAAAATGAGTAGGTATTCTATTATCAGAAGTCCTTGTCAACATTGTGTGAAAGTTTGGTGTAAATCGATCCAGTAGTTTTTGGAATTAGTGGATTCATACAAACTATTTTACATTTTTATTTATATAGATATATGCAATATTTTTATTATTGTTTATATATACGGAAAAATGTTTTGTGTCTTTATGGGAAATGGAAGCATAGGTCAGGATTAGTGACCTCGGAAGATAATAAATGTTATCCTTAAATAAAGTTATTGGTTGCTGTTAAGTAAATATTTCCTTAAAAGCCAGTAATACGTAATATGCAGTATCTCACTGATTTCAAGAGAATTAAGCAGCACTTAATTTTCATGTTGGCTTATTTCCATTTATTTGAATGTAGCTAAAATAGCAGTTCAATGTTATGGCTAGAGTTGGTGATAGATGAGATCATGCTATCCATGAAGAAGACATCAAGTTCAATGCTCTATTTCCATGTGGGATTGGGAAAGATTCCTTTTTTGAAATATTATAGTGTCTTCTAGTAAACAATAATCAATTATGTGGCCCACTGTTTTCACTATGCAGTGCTCTCTCTCTCTCGCTCTCGCTCTCACACACACACACACAAACACAGAAATTTCACATATTGCATCAAAAGCATCAAAGAGCTCATTGTAAAACCTGACAGGTGGGCCCTTGCATACAATTTTGTGAGCTACAAAACACTTCACAACATTCTGATGTCGGAAAGAAGATGACAACTTCGTGTGATGAATAAAATTGGGGAGTTCTAAGTAGAAATCCACAATCTGCATTGAGGATGATGGGGGCAATTTTGTTTCAGCCACTTTCTTACAAACTAACCTAGCTCACATATTTTTCCTGAGGATAAAATGAAGAGAGAACTTAGTTCCTTGAGTTTCTGGAATATTAATAAGATAAATAAAATATATGCTTCCCGAGTGGAAAATTAAAGATGATTATGTTAGAGCAACTAGTCATAGGGTAGCTTTTTCTATAAACTTACATGCTCAGGAATATATTTGGATGACAGTTATATGAATGCCGGTAGGTAGGTGAGCCAGGATAAAACAATACTTTTGGATTAATGCATTTATTTCTTTGTTTTAAAATTTTACATATCTGTTATTGCTGTTGTTTTTAAGAACAGAAATCTCATAGTGGTTTTGAAGGCAGATGGTTAATCCAGCAAATGTTTACTCTGATTTTTTTTAAAATCATTTTTAAAGAACCCAAGATCTTTACCAAGAGAAAGACCAATGTTATGTTAAATCTTATTTATGTTTAAGATGCCTGACGAGCTTATAGTAGCACTTTGAAGAATAGAGACTTCTTTGTAGAAAAGCTGCAAGACTTCACATGGGTGTTCCAGAAAACATCAGGGAAAATGAGAATTTTGTTCTTTGTGTTTTGTTTTAAAGAGTACAAAAAACCCACTTATTCTTTTGAAAGAATAGAAATAAGTTTAACAAGTAAATGCAATCTTACCTACATGTAGTCCTTGATTTATGACCAATTGCTTAGTGACCATTCAGAGTTATGATAAAGGTAAGGTAAAGGTTCCCCTCGCGCATGTGCTAGTCGTTCCCGACTCTAGGGGGAGGTGCTCATCTCCGTTTCAAAGCTGAAGAGCCAGCGCTGTCTGAAGATGTCTCCGTGGTCATGTGGTTGGCAGGACTAAATGCCGAAGGTGCATGGAACGCTGTTACCTTCCCACCAAAGGTGGTTCCTATTTTTCTATTTGCATTTTTACATGCTTTCAAACTGCTAGATTGGCAGAAGCTGGGACAAGTAACCGGAGCTGACTCCATTACATGGCGCTAGGGATTCAAACCGCCAAACCGCCAACCTTTCTGATCGACAAGCATCTTAGCCACTGAGTCACCAAGTCCACTGTTATGATAGACCTCTCTAAAAGAACTTAAAAGCTGGTTCTGCAGTTACAATGGACACACACACACACACACACCGTGGTCATGTGATTACATTTTAGGCACTTGGCAATTGCCGCCTTCCCCAGTCACATGACCATGATTTATGACATTTTTTTTAACTTCGGGTTTTTAGCAAAAAAAAATGCCCCATTTCATTTAATGACCCCAGTGTTCACTTAAAAACTACAGATTAACTTAACCATCACAAGAAAAGGTCACAAAAGTATGTTGGTTACAGGATGACCTACTTTATGACTATCACTACTTTCGACCATAACAGGCAGCCTCCATTACGGTCATAAATCAAGTACTATACCGCATCACAGGCATCGTACTTGCCCCTCCCCCTCTCAGAGATGCAGAAAACACATATTACCAGAACTTCACTTAGCATTCATTCTACCATAGATTTGCTAGCTAGCAAAATGCTTTGCTCTCCTCAAATTCATGGGAGAAATTGTCTTAATTCCTAATTGTGCCATGTGCTTTCTCTGCCCAGGTAGAGCTGTTTGCTTTCTCCTTATTTGGAATTGGTCAGGGTTATTTTTTTTCCTGAGAATTATAGGAAAATTTAAAGGCAAATGACAACATTTTTTTCATTGGTTCTTTTAAAATATTTCCCTACCTGCTTGTTAAAGCAAAAATCAGTGCTTTGCTGTAGCACAAATAAGTATGAGGAACTTATTTGAAATCTGGAAATCACATGTGCTTTCCAAACAAAGTCTCCAAAACTTTCCCATTGTGTCACCAACAACAGTTGAAGGTAAAACATTGCAAATTGAGAAGCTAGCTAAAATGGAATAAATAAAAGGTCAAGACTGTAAACTTGGAGAGATTAAAAGTTAGAGAGAGATGGATCTTTAATGATTTCCATTCTCCAAAGATTTAGTTACTGGTCTTTTTTCAAATGTGTTTTCTTCAGAAAATGATAAATGACAGCTCAGGACCTTCTTAACATTCTCTGGCCAGTGCATGCTTTAAGTCACCTGCAGCAGGCCAAATAATACAACTGTCAAGAGTTTAATATGAAAAGCATGGGGCTAGATTTATGCAGCAAAATATGCATGAAGAGTAAAATAAGAACAATGGAGAATTTCACAGAAGGGTTTCTGGCAACTGGAGCTTGAAGCAGAAAAGCTAGTCGGTATTAGAAGTTTATATTTTAGTGAGACTGGCCTAAATAAGTTAAATTAATTGCACTATAAAAATGAAATACTTTGTATTCTGGACTATTTAATGCTTCCATTCCTAGATCCTATGTTAGCATGGAAAAGGGATAAAATGAGAGACAATGAAAATTCCTCAATCTCACAGGTCATGGACAAACTCAACCAATTTCAACTGGGAGATTTCGAGCATCCTAGACCATGCTAAATCCAAATATGGTAGAGAATTCACAAACATATCTAGATAGCTTACAGCAGGGGTGTCAAACTCAATGCCATGTGCTTAGATCTGGCTCGTGGGGCCACCCTGGAAACAGCCAAGGACTGGCCCGTGGTGCCTCTGCCAATGAAAACAGAGCTTGTGAGGGTCCCACATGACCCTCCCAAACTCCATTTTTACTGGCAGAGTGCTCTGGCCACCACAGGCATCCCCAATATGAGTGACATCCCCAATATGAGCGACATGCCCACCTCGGCCACACACACACACACACACCCAGCCTCCCCCAAGGTGAAACAACCCTGATGCGGCCCTCAATGAAATCGAGTTTGACACCCCTGGCTCACAGGCGTCTTATTCTTATTATTCCCTTAAAGAGTTGGGATATCTCTATTACAGCGCCACTAGACACATAGTGGGTTCAATTAGGTTCTCCATCCTTGCAGTGAAGCATAGATAATTTGGTTGAGAGAGAGTCAAGGTAGCTCCTCCCAAGCAGTTCTCAATATATTTCTTTAATGAAACAAGTAGTTGCTTTAGTTTGGTAATATTTCTGCCTATGGATAAGAACAATAAAGAAAACTGTGTAGAAGTAACACTGTATGTCTTTCTTGGTTTCTGGAGGCTGACAGTTTAGTTGTGAAAAAACTCATGGTTGTTATGGAGGACATCAATTTTTTGAGCTACACTAGACTGGTTGTCCAGGCATGGAGAATGAAATCATCCAAGAACAGCAACCCTAGTATGGCATACAGGGGTTTGTGGATGGCTGTTGCAGGACAGCTGAATGATTGATATACCAGCAGCAATCTTCTATGTCTGTGCTTTTAAACTAAATAGACCATTTTCATGTCCAGGAACTCAGAACCAATTAACTCCGTATGTGATTATAAGTATGTGAGCGTCTCCTATACACAATCACAACAACTTGCCCACCCCATCTTTGCTGTTGAGGCTGCTGAAGATCTAAAGTCCAGGAAGGCAGGTTTCTGATGGGACTACAATACTGTTCAATCAAATCTCAATAATGCATGCCATGTTTGTGTGCTCATTTCTCAGCTCAGTTGCAGTTAAACACATTCTTATTCTGTACAGAATAGACCTGGCTTTTACCAGGAAAAGCCAGTGACCAAAAGACATGACAGACTGGTACTTGAGCCCCAGAGCTGGAGCAATTGGTTTAGAAGTAGGGTACGCACCAATGTGTAAATTCCCCTTTTCCTGCAATAGCTGACAGCATTCCGAGTAATGCATCTGCCAAAAGTAGAACTCCAAGGCAGGTATATTTCTCAAAGAACATGCTTATTGGATACATCATATTGGCACAGCTAGTGAAAACCAACTCTATAAGTTCCCACAGTCAATAATTAATAATTAATTATTAAAAGAGCAAATAATTCCTTCCCCATATATCCCCGGTCACATTGTCCAATGAAAGTAGCTGGCAGGCTGCTTGGTCACTCAAATTCAAATTAAAATTCAAATTAAGATTTATTAACCGCACCCTCTCCCCACAGGGACCCGGGGCGGTGCACAGGCATAATTAAAAACAATATACAAAATACAAACATTACTTAAAATAAAATTAAATAAATCTACCTATGCTAAAAATATATAATTAAAACCCATTAAAATTTGTAATTAAAAGACAGAGAGAACTATTCAAGGCCGGCCAGTCGAAAGAGATGGGTCTTCAATTTTACCCGGAAGGAGCGGAGGTCGGTGGTCGTTCTAATATCAGGGGGAAGGTCGTTCCAGAGGGCCGGGCCCGCCACAGAGAGCGCCCTTCCCCTGGGCGTCGCCCGCTGACAAAGTCTAGTGGACGGCACCCGGAGAAGCCCCTCTCTGTGGGAGCGAATCGGTCGTGAGGATGTGTGGGGCATCCTCCTCTCCTCCTTCAACTGCTCCCTATTGGGATGACCTTGGTTCCCACAAGAAAACTTTTTTGTTTTGACTGGTACATCTACTTCCCCCTCCCTTCCCCCTGTCAGAGTTCGTGGAAACTATGAGGCAGGAAAATATGGCTTCAGCCAGATTTGCTTCAGAGTTGACAAAGGCTTCCACCATATCTATGTATTCGCATCATGGTTCTGATTAGAGATCCCATGACATCCTCCCTGGAGTTGGACAGTCAGTTCCCACTTATCTGCTATCTATTCATTCAAATAACCAGTTTCAGCTACAATATGCAGGGCATAATTGAGATCTGGACTTGTTCTAAATAATTTGGTGGCAAATGTGGTGCTACCACTTAGTTCCATGCCCAGAGGTGTTATTAAGCCAGTTCTGACAGGTTCTGGAGGACCAGTAGCAGAAATTTTGAGTAGTTCAGAGAACCAGAGAATAAGCTGCTCCCACCCCCGCTGCCTCCCAGCTGATCTTCTTTTGTTGCCCTGAACAGGAGAACAGATCTGGAAAGCAGGTTAGTGGGGTGGGGAGGGAATGGGGATATTGCAGCCCTGCCACACCCACAAAGACACACCCCACAGAACTGGTAGTTAAGATTTTTGAATCTGACCACTGTCCATGCCTCTAGTGTTCACCCTAACTTACTATGGGAATCCCCATTGCTCAATGACACAACCCTGTCTGATTTCTGATAGTGTGAGATAAAAACCACTAGCACCTCATATTTGTGATCGTGATGTGCCTCTTGGCAAAACAACCCACTGAACGGTTTCATTGCCCAGATGCTACGGCATTAAGACCTGACATAACTAATTTTAACTTTCCCAATCGTCCTACCTAAGAACTTTCCATCATGGGAGATCACTGATAGTCTGTTTATTTCCTGAGCTGATATCAGCATTCTGGCAGCTATTTTATGAAAGTCATAAATGGGCAAAAAAACCAGAAATACCTTAATATTGGGAGTAATAAATACCCTTGTCAAAAGCTGGAGGCTTCAGCAGATACCCATTAAAAGGCAGTGCCATCTGAGGAGAACAGTGAGAATTAAATGAAAATAAATCTTCGTTGTAATAATCATAAAAAGGCAATTGCAGGCTGATGCACAATGGTCCCTAGATGCTCAGGTGCTAATAAGACCATGGTGCTAAGGCAGTCTTAAAAGTTGATCTGCATTTCTACTGCATTTCTTTTAAATCTGGGACACACATATCACCTTCTTCAAAATCAGTTATGTTTGCCAGAGAAATTAACTTTTTTTTTTTTACTCTCAGCTTCAATGATTCCAGGAACAATTCTAGTGTAAGATACGTGAATATGGTGGTAGCTTAGCAGTCTTGCTCTCTCCATGAATAGAAATCTTGGATGTAATTACATTTAGCATTAACTTGCATCTTCTAAAACGTTTGCCCAAAACTGGGAGAAAACAAAGCAATCTGATATGCTAAGTCTTTAGATGTATCTCGTGCACATATCATTCCCATAAAAATCATGTTATAAAACACATTGTAATAGCTTTGCACTTTGTAATTCCTGGCCATTAAAAATAATTGCAAGAAAAAAAGCGCATTTAGCCCAAATGCAGTAAAAAAAAAAAAAAAAGATAAAGCTTTATTATTATCCAAAAATAAGAAGGTGGTATCCTTAGACTAAGGAATGCAGTGGCTCAGTGGCTAAGACGCTGAGCTTGTTGATCAGAAAGGTCGGCAGTTTGGCGGTTCTAATCTCTAGCGCCGCGTAACAGAGTGAGCTCCCATTATTTGTCCCAGCTTCTGCCAACCTAGCAGTTTGAAAGCATGTAAAAATGCAAGTAGAAAAGTAGGAACTACCTTTGGTGGGAAGGTAATAGCGTTCCGTGTGCCTTTGGCATTTAGTCATGCCGGCCACATGACAATAATACAATAGCAGAGTTGGAAGGGACCTTGGACGTCTTCTAGTCCAACCCCCTGCCTAGGCAGGAAACCCTATACCATTTCAGAGATGGTTATCCAACATCTTCTTGAAGACTTGCAGTGTTAGGGCATTCACAACCTCTGGAGGCAAGCTGTTCCACTGATTGATTGTCCTAACTGTCAAGAAATTTCTCCTCAGTTCTAGGTTGCTTCTCTCCTTGATTAGCTTCCACCCATTGCCTCTTGTTCTGCCCTCAGGTGCTTTGAAGAATAGCTTGACTCCCTCTTCTTTGTGGCAACCCCTGAGATATTGGAACACTGCTATCATGTCTCCCCCTAGTCCTTCTTTTCGTTAAACTAGACAGAGACTTCTTCAGCTTTGAAACAGAGATGAGCACTGCCCCCTAGAGTCGGGAACAACTAGCACATGTGTGTTACCTTTACCTTTAGACTTGGGGAGAGCAAGTAGAAGTGTGGCAGCCCTGAAAAAAAGATACAAATCTAAAATATTTCTCTTTTATTGTTAAATGTTGTGTTCAGTGATAGTAAGATAGTAAGAGTAGGAAAAAACTCCATGCGTGATCTGCCAAAAGCTTTCCCGTTGCAACAACTTTGGGGTTCCCAAAGTACAAAAATCAAAAGTAAGGTGCTTCTCCTAGAGGAAACAGAAAATAGATGAATTGCTGTTATTGATTGAATTTCATTTATTTGCATCCGAGATGGATGAGATATCTGATTACATTTGCCTTTTAATAATGGATTGAAAAGCTGTTGTTTTATTGTGTAAATGAAAAGATCACAAACAGAACTTGCTTTCCTGACACAAATATTTGATTTTCTGAGACAACAGTCAATAACTCCTGTAAAAAAGAGAATACTGAACCAAGGAGATCCAGCCAGGAGTGGGTTGCTATGGAATCTCCTGGATTCAGGAGACCCATATCAAACTTTAATGCTGGTTTGGAGAACCTCCAAATCCCACCCCTGGCTGGCCCTGCCCACCCCGCTCTGCCCCTCCCTCCTCTCCCCTCCCAGGAGTCTCCACATGACCTATTTTGGATGCGAGGTAACTGCAGGGCCCACACGAAGGCTTGGCTCAGCGGGGAAATGGGCCTCCCAGAAGTTCCGGAAGCTGGAAACGGACCTGTTTCCAACCTCTGGAGAGCCTCCAGAACTCAGGGGAAGCAGTGTTCGCCCTCCCAGAGTCTCAAAGAAAGCCTCCAGAGCCTGGGGAAGGTGAAAACACACACACACACACACACACACACACACACACACACACACACACACAAGAAGCCGACTAGACCAGTGATGGCGAACCTATGGCACGGGTGCCACAGGTGGCACATGGAACCATTTCTTAGGGCATGTGAGGCATTGCCCTGTCAGCACTAGCACACATATGTGCGCTGGTCAGCTGATTTAGGCCTTCTTTTGAGGCCGTTTTTCACCCTCTGGAGGTTTCAGGGAAGCTCCTGAAGGCTCTGGAGGTGGGGAGGGGAGGCTGTTTTCACCCTCCCCAGGCTCCTAGAAAGCCTCTGGAGCCTGGGGAGGGTGAAAAAAGCACTCCAAAAGCAGGAGGTCACGCACATAGCATTATGGGTATGGCATACCCATGCACGACCCCCCTGCGCTCCCCCTGCTTTTGGCACGTGAGCCAAAAAAGGTTAGCCATCACTGGACTAGGCCATGCCCACCACGGCCACGCCCACCCAGCAACCAGGCAGAGAACCTGTTGCTGAAATGTTTGAAGCCCACACCTGGATCCAGCCTTACCCTTTTATAGTGGAAGGGATCTGTCACTTTTTCAAGTATAGGTAGTGCTCAACTTACAACAGTTTGTGAACTTAAATTGGCCCTTAAAAGTGACTATGCACATTATAGCATTATATATTTTATTATTTCCCCTTTCTCCTGCCCCAACCACCTGGTTTGTGAACTGGCACCAGTCCGCGCCATGCCAGAAACTGAGCCATGCAAACAAGTGAAGCCCCATCCTTGGGATGCAGGCAGCAGGCAAAATCATGGCCCCTCCAGTCCATAGAAAAATCTCTCTCCATGGATGCAGTCCCTGGTGCCTAAAAGTTTGGAGGTCACTGCTGTAGATGATCATGATTAGGTTGGAGAATTGCTGCTCTGGAAAAGAATTAAATTCTTGGCGTGTTAAGATGGGTGGGCATGCTGGAGAACTCAAAGTAGAGTGGAAAACATAGTTTCTACCAAGTATTTCTAAATCCTACCCCAATAAATGCCTCCTTGTCAGGTACTGATTTCCTTCCAAATCACAGCAAGAGAGAGATAATGAAATCATTTTAGGAGCATCTGTCATTTGGGTGGTGTACACGGCAGCCCCTTGTAAATCCAAACACCTCTTTGAAAAACAAAGTTGCAATAATGTGTTGCTCAGCATCACATTTTGAGGTGTAATTCTTCTTCAAGAGGTACTGCAATATGGGTGGAAACTAACCAAGGAGAGAATGGGTGGAAACTAACCAAGGAGAGAAGCAACTTAGAATTAAGGAGAAATTTCCTGACAGTAAGAACAATTAACCTCTGGAACAGCTTGCCTCCAGCAGTTGTGAATGCCCCAACCCTGGAAGTCTTTAAAAAGATGTTAGATAGCCATTTGTCTGAAATGGTATAAGGTTCCTGCCCATGCAGGGGGTTGGACTAGAAGACCTACAAGGTCCCTTCCAACTCTGCTATTGTATTGTATTGTATTGTATATACAGCTGCCACAACAGAAACCGTTTCACGTGTTTTCATGTATGCTTTTTAGTGCTTTAGCAACATCAGTAAATATTATTGAACTTGTCAACTTGTCCAACTTAGATCAGCATGTGGGACAAGTTAGATCTGCCTTCGAGACCTCCCAGTTCTTGATTTTCTTTTTCTTCGGGATGATAAATCTTCCTTACCGAACGGAGAGTTTGCTCTTTAAATATAAAAATAAAATTAACAAAATAGTATGAGAAAGCAAAAAAAGACTTCCTGAAAATAGCATTTTTCATCATAGCAGGTTCTCTTTTCCGCATCTTATACAAATAGAAGGGAATATATTTGTAGGGCAGGGTTGAACTGTAGGGTCCTTGGTTCTCTCTGAGCTTGCTTGTTTTCATGTAGACATTTCATTACTAAACTATCTGCCAAAACAAATCCCAGGGGGAGCGATGGTGTTTCAGGAATGGCGTTCTGGCTCCGGGAATAGCATGGCCCAAATGGCTGGCATCTCATGTGTTCCTGATGACAGCCATTGGACCAGCATGCCCCGTCCTCGACCGGCTGACTGGCACTGCATCACACTGCTGATTGGTGCAGATGGCGATGCTGGAACAGCTGACAGGCGGTGATCCCGAGAACTGGACTAGTTTCTTGCTAGCTGCCTAGTGCCGATTTCAAATGGCCATGACAACTGACTGGCGCCAGTTACACCGGCATAGGAGACCCAGAAGGTGGATTAACAGGGTCGGATGCTAGCTATGGGGGTGGAATGGGCATAACTGGGTGTGGGCAGGTCTGTTTGTGATTATTTACAGCGCTGGTAGGTAGATGCTCCCACCGCTGACTTTGTAGCCATTGGAACTCATTTGTGCTGGACTGCGGCCACACATTAAAACCTGCAGCAAGTAACTTTGTTTCTGTGTTTTCTTGGCCAAGATACAGACGCTTGAGACTATCACTGATGATGTTACTTAGTTTGATAATGAAACATCTTCAAGAAAGTAGCCAAGCTCAGAGAGCACCAAGCACTCCTCGTTTTATTATATCCCCTTTGCTTCATTAAAAGATCCATGTTTCCTCTTCTCCGGCATCTAAGTTTCATTTTTTCTGCAATGGAACTTTCATGTAATGATTAAACAGGAAGCGTTTCTAAAGATCACCAGAGCTTAGATTTCAGCCAGTCCAACTAGGTAGCCTTGATGTAACTTGCTTTTTCTAACCTTGCAAGCATGTCCTGAGTGGGAGGAAATGAAAAGTATCTTAAATGTGGGAGATTTCCAAATTCACCACGAAATTAATTTTGCTTCCATTTTGAGCAACAAGGTTTTCTGTTGTGGCCCAGTCGGCTCCGGATGAGCTGCTGATGGACTCCTCTAGTGAGGAGTCCTATGAGTCTGCCGTGGAGGAGGAGGGCGACCTTGAGAGAGCAGAGAGCCCGGCTGGTCATCAGGAGGCACCTGGGTCTTGGAGTAGTGGGGAGGATCAAGGCCAGTTTGTCCCTGATGCTAGATTGAGAAGGGCTGAAAAAAGGATCAGAAGTGAACTTGGAGGAGGTAAATTAGTCCCAGATGCCTAATGACTGGCCCCTCCCAAGAGGGTTTAAAAGGAAGCCTTTGCTATGAAAGTCCTTGCAGAGAACAACGTGTGCTTTCTAGATTTGAGTTTCTTTGTGTCGAGTTGCAGGTAGTTAAGAAGCTTCAGGTCTGTTCAAGGTCAGTTTGGGCAAGCAGCCAAGAGTCATTCAGTCAAGTAGCCAGTCTTGTAATTAGTAGAAGAAAGGGGGGTCAGAACAGTTTTCTAACTGTAATACTTTCCTAGCGTTATTCCCAAGCTATGGCAGGGTCTTAGCATTTCTTTTTTTCCCCTTTTTTTGTAATCCCTTTTATCACGGTGGATTCCCGGCAACTGAATGGAGCTAAGTGTTTTCTGGCTGGACGCCCTTCTTGATGCCTATGCGGAGTTCGCAGCAGATATTTTCTCTTCATGCACATCTGCCGTTGCTTAGGATTGAACTCACAACCTTTTGAGTGGGAGGCAAGCATTTTCACCTCTAGGCTACCACACCACTCAAGGCTTCAACTGTAACTAGTTGGGCTTAATAGGGACCCTGACAATGCATTGAAATATCCTTGCATATTTTTTAAATTTAATTTAATTTAATTTATTCAAATTTATAACCCGCACCTTCTCCTAAAAAAAGACCCAGGGCGGCGCACAGGAAAATTTAAAAACAATACAAATATACAGAAATACCATTTTTAAAAAACTATTAAACCCGTACCCTGTGCTAAAATAGTGTAAAATCCCCCTAATTAAAATCTAGCTAATAACAGTCAGGAATGGGAGGTTATGCTAGGCCGGCTTGTTGGAATAGGTGCATTTTAAGATGCTGGCGGAAAAGGCGGAGGTCTGAGATGGCGCGTAGTTCGGGGGGCAAGTTGTTCCAGAGGGTAGGCCTCGCCTTTTAAAGGTTATGTGTGCTATTCTAGAACAATTAAACTACAAACAAAAGAATTAATCGAATATACTTCTTAGTGTAATGTTGTCTAATTGTCTTGGACAAACCTTCCATGATTTCTATGTCCTTTCTTATGTGAAGAACAGCTACAACAGCAATATGTTGACCATATAACTATGACTTCTATTGTATGATTTAGAACTATGGGCTTTCAATATATGTACAAATATGCATACCCATCATATTATTCTCTCGAGTTAAACACCATTGTTCAGAATGCAGAAAAGAAGTAAGGAGTACTGAGAAGAAAGGAAAGGAAAAGGAAAGTGGAAAGAGGAAAAAGGAAAGAGGAAAAGGAAAGAAAGCAGATAATACTAAGTTTCATGCCATCACAATTTTCTGTACTTGCAAATCAAGTACTTTCTTCCATGCATCCGTATATGTCTTCATATTCTCTTTTGTTCTTTAGAGTAGGGGTCCCCAACCCCCGGGCCGCGGACCAGTGCTGGTCCGTGGCTTGATAGTAACCGGGCCAGAGTGAGCGGCAGAGAGAGTAGTGCAACTCTTAGGAAAGTGTAGCAAATTCTACAGGCTATCCTGGCGGCTGGCCGGGGCGCTCCCCAGGGGCAGGACAGGGGCAACGGCCTGCATTGGGGGGGGGGGGTTCGGGACACCACCCGGCCCTGCGCGGGGGGACAGGCTGCCAGGCCCTCCTGCCCGGGACGCAGCCCATCCTTCCCTGCCCCAGCCGAGGATCCTTCGCCCGGGACCCCTGGCAGCTTTCCCGCCCGGTTTCACGTGACCGCCGAACACACACGTGGCCCACATGACTCAACTCACCCGCTGGAGGCTCCCACCAGTCCGTGGAATTTTTTTTACATGAAACTGGTCCCTGGTGCCAAAAAGGTTGGGGACCCCTGCTTTAGAGTCTCACTTCTTTTCTGTTGAGGTTCTCATCATCTCCACAGAACCAGAGCTTTTTCAATGTCCCCCTTCTTCTCAACCCATTCACTCTTCCTTCCTGTGATGAAGTTCAGTCTTCTTTCATCCCCACTCTATGGCCCAATATGCTCATCGTACTTCTATTATATTGGTAATTCACTTCTGTATTCTATCCACATTTACTCAGCATCCAATCATTTATGATCCTATCTATTTTGTTCTGTCCTATCATAGTGAAGTTATATTTATTGCATCCAAAAGACCTGAATAGAAAAATGCAGATGCAAGCAAAAAGCTTAACATAAGATAAATCAGTTTGGCAAATAAAATGAGCCAGTAAATAAAACATGAAACATTTAAAAACTCAAAGTAATTAATTTATTGGTGAGTACCTTTTTGATAGCTATGGTTAAAACTTTTGCTGTTGCCACTGTAATTTTAAGACTTTTATCTGAAAGTAAAATTTAGGCTACCTTGGTACTCAAGTTCTTTGAACTCATCGAATTTGGCACTCAATGCATTTTGATGTGAACATTTTGTCCCAGTACTCATTGTTTGTTTACTATTCAATGCCCAAACGTGAACTTGTCATGTTGGCTGCCTTGTGACTCACTATATTATACCTTATGGGAAAAATTGTTTGGTACTCATTGTTTTTGGTATTCATTGAGCCTCCTGGAATCAATTAATGATGACTAACAAGGTATCACTGTATTTAGAAATATCTCTTCCTTATGGCAGATTATCTCCTGCCCAAAATTCTTATTCTATCATACTGTAGAAGAGAACAACATGAGTTTGAAGAAGGAATGGAAGAATGTAAAGTTGCTGGGACCTTGGGATTTGTTTTGATAGGTTTTATTGTTCTTTTTCCCTTTATACAAGGTTACACACTCATTTTTGTGGTAGTTGATTTATTTGCCAAGATGACTCATTTTATTCCTTGTAAGGGCCTTTTGTTGGCTCAAGAGACTGCACAAATTTTCCCAGACCATGTTTTTAGGTATATTAGTAAATTGTTTGATCTTGGATCATGGCTTCAAATTAACATCCAGGTTTTGGAAGACTCTCTTCCAGCTGTTACATAGATTTGTTATCCTCAAAACATCATCCTCCGATGAGAAAACACAGGATGAACCAATTATGGCAACAGTACTTGAAGTACTATACCTCTTTTAGAAGAACAATTGGATTGAACAGCATTTGTGTATAACAATTTTATTCATCTCCCCATAGATAGGCCTCCCTTTCAGGCAGGCTGTGGCTTCCATCCCTATGGCTTCTCCGACACAATTCCAACACCCAAAGTTTCTTTAACTTCAGGCCTTCAGCAGGAGGGACAAGTTGTTGAATTCCTCTTAAAGGAATAGTGGGATTTGATCAGTGGTGGGCTGCTGCTGGTTCAGACAGGTTTGGTAGTTACAACCAGTTGGCTGGGTCCATGCACCCGCCCTGGGCCTATCACATCCTATATAATCACCAGTTTTTTTATGCTGCACGAATGCGTGGAAGGCGTGCATGCATATTTTCGGTTCTGGGCGAAATGGTTGTTGCAGTATGTGACTCCCACTTCTGGATTTGATAAAGTCTGCTTGCCAGTGGCCTACAGACCACTGGATTTCTTTGATTCAAAATATTGCTAATTTACTTGCTGTAGTTTGCCTGACCATTCATTCTTGTGGATTCCAAACTACGGTCTGTGGTCTGGTTATGATTTACTATGTATAGTGTGTGTGTGTGTGGCTGGCTGGCTGGCTGGCTGGCTGGCTGGCTGGCTGTTTGCAAGATGGCTGTGTTGCATCTTGAAAGATTTTATTTTTGTAGACATTAGTTTACATTATGGCCAGAAAAATTTTCCATGAAGATATAGAAAAATGGAATATAGAGGAATTACAAGAATATGTAGACCAGTGGTGTGGACCAGTTTGGTTTGCTGGTTTGCCCCAGTTCAGGCAAACTAATAGCAGCAGTGGCAGGAGGCTCCGCCCATCCACCCACCCAGACATCATCACGGACGCTCTGCGCATGTTCCAAACTAGTAACGAAGGTAAGAAGATTTCATGCCTGGTGTGAACCAAGACAAAGTTTCAACCTATGGTTGACAATAATGATTTACCATACAAATGAGTCTAATAGCATTTATTTCAATATTTAGGGTAGGGTGGAAAGCAGACAAGTGCAGATACATTATTTTGCTCTAGCTATGCCCTCACACATGCACATACATAAAGACACAAATAGTTCATTGAAAAGTGCTTTTGATGTCAGGTCCTTCATGAATGTGGCAAGTTGGAGTGGACTCTTTCTTTTTTTTAGGAAAAATAGAAGCATAAAATAGAAGAGAACTCAGAATTTTGGGCCCATAAGAAGTCAGCTAATTGCAGCCTAACTGTTTATGGAGATTCTCAGTCATGTTGTCCCAAAGGTGGTTGTTCTCCCCTTTAATAAAAGGAAAAATAAAATAAATATCACTTTCTTGATTTTTCCTGAAGACATTTTGCTCCTCAGAGAGGTTCTTCCATTCTGACGAAAAGGTGGGAAAGAAGTATTTATATTCTTCTCAGTCATTCAGTCATTCAGTCATTAACTCTTTGGGAGCCATTGAAAACACTTCTGGGTTAATCTGTGTTTTCAGAATACCTGAATCAGAAAGCAAACAAGTATGACCCCTTTTGGGACTGCTGAAAGGACTGCATTGCAAACAGGAGATAGGTGGTGTCATATCCCTTTCACTCTCCTGCTTGAGCAGGGGGTTGGACTAGAAGATCTCCAAGGTCTCTTCCAGCTTGATTCTGATTCCCTGTTGAGAGAGGACAGTTCAGTTTTAACATGGGTAGCCTCATTGATTTGTCATTCAAACCAGTGGCCTGCTCTGTCCAGCTTGTTGTCTTCAAAGGAGTGGATCTTGTCTTTCAGAAAGACCTTTGTGATTCACAGCCAAAGTGATTACCCACACTGGTAAGTCCCAGATGACATAATGTGAGGTATGAGATATGATGTCTCTGTTTTGTGATAACAGATATTGGGAAGAAACCTGCAAGCCAGCTGTTCCATGAAACTAAGGGTGATTGCAGTAGGGCAGTTTATTTTTTAACAAGCCACAATGGCCTTTCTGAACTCAAACAGAAGCAGGAGTCATTAATTGATTTCTTGCAAAAATGCAATAGGCAGCAAGAAAGTATGAATATCTTTACTCGGATCTTTATTCTTTTTAAGGTTATTGATTAACCTAATGATGCTTCTATTGAACACCTTTCAGAAATGCGTTTCCCATTTTTTTTTTTTAAAGGCACTATTTTCATTTACCTTTATTGGAAGCTACATGAAATGTTAGGGCAGCCAAGAAATATTCTAAAAGTCTGGGCTGTTTCTCAAAGTTTAACTTCAGAGAGTTCTTGGAGCATGATGGCAACTGGGATAGGAATTGAGATCACAAAGCAATGTAGCTTTAAGATGACATCATCTAATAATAATAATCATCTTTATTGTCATTGTAATAAGATTGTAATAAACCATATCACTTAATAATAACCATATCACTTAACAACAGCAATTCCAATTGCTGTCAATTGCTGTCATTAAGCAAAGACCTTATGTAATCACATAGTGGATTCAGCCGGTTTGGACCAATTCGGGCAAACCAGTAGCTCCAACAATCAGCCGAGAGCGAACTGGTTTGCTCCAATGATCAGGTGTGCCTGCCCTCCCATCTCTGCACTATACTGATCTATATTTCCTTTGTTTGAAACCCAGCTGATAGGTGCGGCAGAGCAAATTGCTGCACCTCACCAGGGCTGCAGTAGAAGGTAAGTTTTTGAGCTGTTTCAAACGCACTGCATGCGCATAAAGCGGGATAGTCCCCCTGTCTTGGGGTTTTACTGGGTAAATTTTAGTTTAGTTAGTTAAATGGGATTTTAGCACAGGCTGAGTTTAATTTGGCTTTTAAATTGTTTGTATATTTTATTGATGTTTGTATGTTTTTTACTGTTTTTATTCTACCTGTGCACCGCCCCGAGTCCCCATGGGGAGAGGGAGCGGTTTATAAGTATTAAATGATTTGATTTGATTTGATTTGATTTGATGTGCTCAATGAACCAGCTGTTACACCAGTTGGATCCCACCAGTGGTATTCATGACTTCCAACTTCCTGTTGGATACCTCATTGACATTGCTTGTAGCAGTTAATATGAAAAATTGCAATCATGTGACGGGGGCTTACAGCCAGGAAAGGAACATTGGAAACCTAAATCTTGTATCCTGGACTCATACGGGGAACCATACCACCCCTCTCCATGCCCTGTTTTGGGCCTAGTAAACCTCCCTGCCATCTCCTGGGAGCAAAAACGGGCCATGGGGAGCCATACCGCCTCTCTCCATGCTCTGTTTTGGGCCTAGTAGACCTCCCTGCAGCTTCCTGAGAGCAAAAATGGGCTGCAGGGACCCTGTGCCACACCCTGCACATGCCCCTTGCATATGCACGCACATCTCTCACAGGCACCCTGCCCCTCGCGTATGTGAAGCAGAGACCTGAAAATCAGTTGGCCGGTGGGAGGCACGTGCACATGTACAATGGAGCTGAGCTGGGGTGATGGCTCGTGTGCCTGCAGAGAGAAATCTGCATGCCACCTGTGGCACACATGCCATAGGCTGGCCATCACGGTCTTAGAGCATCCTGAGTGGCTGAAATTATCTGATGTTACGTTATCCTTCTTTTGAATCTTAGTATCAAATTTGTGCCCATTAATTCTTTTGCACAAAATTTGTCCTCCATAGACTACAGAGGAACACTGCTGACCAATAATGGCATATTTCACATTAGAGGAAAGCCGTCTAAACAATCTAATATGCACACTTGTTAGGGCCTGTGATGACGTTGTGTATGTATGCAGAGGCAAAACATACCCTTGACTTTCTAGAGACTGGTTCCTATGTGGTCATCTTTGTCCTGTTGTTTTGTGTTGCTTGTGATAATCTGCCTTAGGTTGGGTAGATATACGTGTTAACCATTGGTGCTTTATTGTTTTGTTCCTGCGGCCTGTCTTTTAATAGATCATTTCTGGAAATTAATTTGGCTCTAATGATTTGCTGATTGACCTTTTTGGATGAGTAATTCAATCTCTTGCATGCCTGGTTTAATACTATAAGTTGAACATCTCTTGTCAATTGGGCCAGAATAAATGCTGTTGTAACATAGAACCTGGTTATAGATAATGGAATTTTGGGGTGGAAGGCAGCTGAAAGCATATACGTATACATGGTGATCCTTAGGTTTCTGTGCAACATTGTGTTTATGTGTTTAGTTTTATGGTGACTTCAAGGAAGTGGATTTGTTCTGTAGCTATGCCTGGGCTGAGGGTGGTGTGGGGTAGAAGTTGTTGAAGTTGTGATGAGAGATCCATTTTTATGGATCCAGAAGATGAAAATGTCATACATGAATCTCGAGCAACGAAAGTGTTTCAATGGGTAAAAGTTATGTAAGCATTGTTCTACTAGATCAGGCATGAAGATTTTGGCACATTAAGGAGCCATGCATGTGCCACAATTTGCTGATATATGTTTTTGTCAAAGGTGACATAATTAAGAGTAAGTACAATCTGGTGGCAAAACACACCATTGTGATATTAGTGATGAAGGTCAATCATTCACCATGATCTCTTTAAAGGAAGATGCTGGATATACAATCTCAGATCGTGTCTGTGCAGAGCAGAATAGCTGTTAACTATATTTCAGCAATTCATCAGAAACTAACCATGAATACCTGACTATACTCTCATATAAATGAGAGCATATTCTCCAAAATTGCATTATAGAAATTGTAACCTTTTAAGATTCGGTTTGCAAGGTTGTGAACAAATAAGTAGGCATTACCATCTAAGGTGGCAACACCCAATTAATCATTCCTTTTGTTCAAAAGTTTCTGAAGAAAATGAGAAAATCAGCCAACAATTTGTTTCATAACGAATCCTGTTGAGGGGTTATTGCTCATATTTCCTAACACGTATAAATGGATGCAGCATATGAATTCCTTTCCTCGGTTGCTAGGTTTAGCAACACAAAACCCTGGAAAGCTGAAGTAGATCTTTTATTGGTGCCATGATAGTTTGAGAGGTAAGAAATTGCTTTGTCCAAAGAATTAACACAACAAAGAGCTTTGAAACAGCTTACAATTAATCAAATTTATTCAAATCTGAATACCGTTTCTTAGAAATCATGGAACCTTACTTGATCATAGAAATCATAGGAGCTTACTTAAGCTGTGGAATCCAAACCTCTGCACAATCCAGCACCCCGGATTAAAGCATTTATGGCAACTTTCCTTTTAATTCTCTGCTTGCATTCACCAAGGAAAGAGGCCAGCTCTCCCCTAGGTAGGTGGCCCACTGTTATACTATTTGTACTATGGGGGGGAAATTAAATTGAGTAGACTGAATCTATTTTTCTATCACTTTCACCTGGGATAAGAGAAAAGGCTTTGGCTGCTTTCTGTGTAGGTAGTTGAAGAATGCTACTGTATTCCTCTTCACTTTTTCTCAAAGTTATATATAATTCCATTTCAACACATTCCAAAGGAGCTTTTTCAAGAGGCAACTGAACTGTTTGGTTTTTCTGTGAAGACATTTCGCTTCTCATCCAAGAAGGGTCTTCCATTCCAACAGTTTCTCCTTTCAATTCTCCTTTCGATTCAATTGGGGATTTAGTTTCCAATCCCCAATTGAATCGACCCTCCTTTGAATATAGTGACCAAGAAGTCCTTGTCATTATTCTGAATTTAACAGATTAACAGAGTTGGAAGGTACCTCGTAGGTCATCTAGTCCAACCCCCTGCCCAAGCAGGAGACCCTACATCTGCCTCTACCTAGGATTGAACTCATAACCTCCTGATTGGAAGGTGAGAGCTCCACCTCTAGGCCACAGCAGCAGAGGATTTATTAAAATCTATTTTCCCACATTTCTAGATTCATGTTTGACTTCACCAACTTTAGTTTCCCTTAAACTGCATTACTTCCTTGGTTAAATTATTTCAATTCTCTCTGCTGTTTTTACTTCATTGATGAATCTTTACCATTAGTTAGTATAGCATCAAGGATGGCTGATCCTTGGCAGCTTCTTTCGCCTTCTGAAGCTGGTAGGATGATAAGTTAAGAATTTCCTAGAGAGACTCACTTGGCAGCTTCCCAATAGACAAAGTGCCTTATTATGTTCTTGGATGACTTTGGACTAGTCACTTTCCCAGTCAAATCACCTCAAAAGGTTGTTATTGTGGAGAAAACAGGAGCATAGATAGAAATATTAAATACAGATGTTTCAAATGTTGCCATTTCTTCAGATTATATTATATATCAATATATTTATGTATGTTGGTTGGAAACATGTGGAAGAGGCCTTCATCCTGCAGTGGATAGACAATGACTAGAATGAATGAATAAATGAATTATGTGTATGTGTGTATGTGGGCTCCCCTTGAGGTGCACTCGAAGGTTACAGCTAGTCCAGAATGCGGCCGCGCGGGTGATTATGGGAGCCTCTAGGCATTCCCACATAACACCTCTCCTGCGCGAGCTGCACTGGCTACCTGTGGCCTTTCGGGTGCGCTTCAAGGTGTTGACCATCTTCAAAGCGCTCCATGGCTCGGGGCCTAGTTATATGCGAGACCGTCTTCTGCCCCATACATCCCTTCGACCGATCCGCTCCCACAGAGAGGGCCTTCTCAGGGTGCCGTCGGCCAGGCAATGCCGGTTGGCAACAGCCAGGGGAAGGGCCTTCTCTGTGGCGGGCCCTACCCTCTGGAACGACCTGCCCCCCGAACTGCGCACCATCTCAGACCTCCGCCTCTTCCACCAGCATCTTAAAACGCACCTTTTCCAACAAGCCGGCCTAGCATAACCTCCCGTTTTTGACTGTTTTTAGATAGATTTTAATTAGGGGGATTTTATACTATTTTAGCACAGGGTATGGGTTTTAAAGCTTTTTAAAATTTGTATTTTTGTTATATTTGTATTTTTTTAAATTTCCTGTGCGCCGCCCTGGGTCCTTTTTGGAGAAGGTGCGGGGTATAAATTTGAATAAAATTAAATTTTAAAAAAGTATGTATATGTATATACATAAATGATTTATATGGATTTATATGGAATTTTAAACAATTCTGGGTAGCCTATAATTCTATTAATCCACCAATGCTTTCACTGATAAAGTAATTTAACTAGAAAAAAAGAATGTACACAACCAGTATGCCCAGTATGAGCATGGTTGCTGATCTATATCTAGCCACTGCAAAGGCTACCCCATCCTATTGTTGATGCTACTGATTGAAAACAGTAGTTCTCTACTCAGTCTCATATGGTGTTGTTCACTTTACCAGCTGCTCTTCATTTCATTGTAGGCAAATATGCTCAATCCTCATTATTCATGGATGTAAATTCATTCACTTGCTAAAATTTATTGGTAGAATCAATACTTGTGGTGCTTCTGAGGTTATTCACAGAACGCACAAAATGGCCAAAGGAAGAAGAAGAAAAAAGAGTTACCCAATGCTAACATTTCAAGCTGAGTTTGAAAAGGTGGTGTTCTGTCTTCTTGTTTCAGCTCTCATATTGTAAACAATTGTCCTAAATTTTGCCTGGGAGCAATAGTTCAGCATTTGCTAATTCGGTGTTTGCAGTGACTTTATAGAATATAATTACCGCAAATAAGGAGAATCAACTGTACCTCTATCCAGTTGACTATTCTGTTAGAATGGCCTCTCCCCCTCCAGTTATTTGTAGTTGCTCTCCGTGGTGCTGAAAATCACTGCACGCCCCTGACACACTCCCAGTCAATTCCATATCTGAATTAGAGCAAGCATACATGCCGTGTAATTGCAAAAATATAGCTTCAGGTTTATTTATTAAACATAGCAAACATTTACCCAAAAATGACTAGAAAGAGGAAAGGAAAAATAGGAAAAGAGAAACATTAACAATAGTCAAGATATAAAAAGACAAAGGAATTCATAGCAATCTACAGTATCTGTAATTCTAGATCAGGTATACAGATAATGTAGATTATGTTTGCATCAGAGAATACAGAACTTTCCAGAGCTAATACAATATGTAAATAATTAGCAAGGACAATTTCAAAGGAAGAGGATTTTTATATACATAAGAACTAATTTAGTGTAGTGGTGAACGTGCTTGGCCTAGAAACCAGGAGATGATGAGTTCTAGTCCAAATTTGGGCATGAAAGCTAGTTGAGTGACTTGAACCAGTCACTCTCTCTCATCCCATCCTGCTTAACAAGGTGATTGTTGTAGTAAACATAGAGGGAAGAAATGTTAGATATGTTCACCCGCTTTCAGTCATATAACTAATAACCATTGTAATAACAGTGGCAGAATAAGGAAAAAATGTAAATATTGGGTAACCCTTTCTCTATTTTGCACCATGAAAGAAATAATGTGGTAGATAGGGATGCTTTATGTAATATATAGGTGGGTTTGTTCTTTTTTGTTATTATTTGTACATGTTCAGGAGAAGAAAATGGTGAAATTGTGATTATTTGTGATTTAGCACTTATAGCTTTAGTGTACAATGAAAGGTTATGCACTGAAGACAAATTCCTTGTGTCTCCAAACCCACTTGGCGAATAAAGCTATTCGTTCTGTTCTGCTCTGCTCTGCTCTGCTCTGCTCTGCTCTGCTCTGCTCTGCTCTGCTCTGCTCTGCTCCGCTCCGCTCCGCTCTATTTTCAGAATTGGCAAGAGTTCTGATGGAAAAGCCAAGGAATGGAAAGTGATTTCAGTCTTACTTTCTCCACATTAAGTGAGAATGAAGCAAGACATCCATCAGAGGAGTATAGAAAACTTGGTTTAAGACATCCATAGTCAAGTGAAGGAAAACTAGAAATATTCTAGGTTGCATAAACAGAGGGTAATATATTTGTTGATTGTGTGGTTTCATATGGCAAATATTAATAAAGATGTATATTTATAAAATAAAATAAAAATAATATGTTGGACAACCATTTGTCTGAACTGGTGTAGGGTTTCCTGCCTAGGCAGGGGTTGGACTAGAAGACCTCCAAGGTCCCCTCCAACTCTATTATTCTGTTCTGTTCTGTTCTATTCTATTGTACTCTACTCTACTCTACACTACTCTATTTTCAGAATTGGCAAGAGTTCTGATGGAAAAGACAAGGAATGGAACGTGATTTCAATCTTACTTTCTCCACATTACGTGAGAATGAAGCAAGGCATCCACCAATCAGAGGACAATAGAAAACTTGGTTTAAGACATCCATAGTCAAGTGACGGAAAGCTAGAAATATTTTTCGAAGCCATTTTCATTTCCAGTCAATTTATACATGGGAAACAAACAGGTTAAAACTGTCATAGAGAAGAAACCTTTTCTTCTCTGGGACAATGTGTAAAAATAAATAATGGATTCCTTATTGTTTCAAAGCAAACCAATTTGTTTCACACCTTCTTAACTAATGTGCAGGTCCAAATATGTTTATCTTCACCATTTCACACTTCTCTGAATTTGCAATATAGTTCTTGACTTGAGAGCATACTTAAAATGATATAGAAATATGCATTTTGTGCTAAAGGGCACACAAATATGTTTCTTCATGCTATAATATTTATAAAATGCCAAGTTTATCTCCTTAAAAAAAGTATATACCTAGATATAGTGGAAGAATGAACAGTTAAGACTTGGCATGAGTTAAGCATCCCTGTTCATTTTCTCCTCTTATCATTGAGAGACATCTCAATATAATCCATCAATTACATAAATAATTTATAAATAATAAATTTAAAAATAAGTTTTTACTTAAAAACAAAAAAGCACACCAATCATTAAAACAAATTATTAAAACAACTCAAGAAGATTGGAACTGCATTTAGGTGTCTTCCAAGGTAAAAATGTTTTAGCCTACCATGTCATTCATGAAGTTCTAAGGATGTTCAGTTGAAGATAGGTCAATATTTTGCCTTAGAAAAAATAGGCTGATTTAACTGAGTCAAAGTCCATGCTGAACTAGTTCCAGAATTGATGTACATCTCTCATTTCTTTACATACTGTGTTGTGCAATGTATTAGTGTGGAGCAGCTGGAAAGTCAACATAATGAAGACAGTCACTTAAATATGAGCCAGCAGTGTGCTGCAGCTGCCAAAAAAAAGCCAATGTAATCCTAGGCTGCATTAACTCAATGCAGCCTAGACTCAAGATCACAAGAAGTATATTTTGCCTTGGTAAGACCACACTTGGAATACTGCATCCAATTTTGATCACCACAATTTTGTTTTTAATTTAGAAAATTTATATTGCTGCCTGTTCACACATGACCGCTTAAGGTGGCTTACACAAATATGAAAACACCATATATAAAATGTTAAACTAATAGAAGAAAATAATCAAATAATAAATTAATATAATAATATCAAATAGTCCTCCACCCCGGCGACAACTCATCATATAAGCCTTTCAATGGGCTCCATCCCACTCTGGGTTTCCCAGGCCCAATGGCAAAACCAGGTCTTTAATATAAAAAAAAATGTTGAAACTCTGGAAAGAGTGCAGAGAAGAGTGACAAAGAAGATTGGAGGACTAAAGGGTAAAGAATATGAAGAACTGTTGCAGGAATTGGTATGTCTAGTCTAGTGAAAAGAAGAACAAAGGTTAACATGATAGCAGTGTTCCAATTTTTGAGGGGCTGCCACAAAGAAGAGAGTGTCAACTTATTTTCTAAACCACCAGAAGGCAAGGCAAGCAATGGATGGAAATTGAGTACATTCCTGCAGAGGTGCAGGAATGTACATCCCGGTTTGGCCAAACGGGTAGTGAAATCCAGGCCTGGATGGCAGAACTGGCAATGATCCAGGCCTGCAACGTCCCCAAACTGGTTCCCTCGCCACCGCCATTTTGGATTTTTGTGACTGCACGTGTGCAGTTCACTGTAATTATTCTGTGCATGTGCAAAGAACAATTAACATTGAACAGTGCATGCACACACAAGTAGTAAAACCGGCAGCAACCCACCCCTGCATTCCTCGTACAGTCCCAGAAAAGAAAAGGTCTCTTCTGTATGACAGTCTTAAGTTGTTCATCTTCTTTGTATAAATTGGCTGGAAATACGCAATCTAGAACAAAGGAGAAATTCCTAGACGGTAAGAACCTGTGGAACAGCTTGCTTTCAGAATTCATGGGTGCTCCAACACTGGAGGCTTTTAAGAAGAGACTGGAAAGCTATTTGTCTAAAATGGTATAGGGTCTCCTGCTTGGGCAGGGGGGGTTGGACTAGAAGACCTTCAAGGCCTCTTCCAACTCTGCTATTCTGTTCTGTTCTATTTAATCTGATTTGCCTTTTTATTGAGTTGATTTCCCACTCATTGTCAAGTCCCATGCAGTGGGCAAGATTAAAGAAGCAAAAATGGCACAAATGTCAGCAAGGAATCTTTAATACTGGAAGGGTAACTGGAAATGAAATATTCCCAAACTTCATTTATACAGTAAGTTAACTAAGAGGGAAGCTTTGAAATGTATTTTTCACCCCCTGTTTTTCTGTACCTGGACTCTTCTGAGACAAAGCATTCGATTTCCTCATCCCTCACTTTCCAACAACATTTCACATCCATGCAGCACTAAAAGTAGGGGTGAAATGCTACCAGTTCGGACCGGTTTGCCTGAACTTGTAGTAAAAGTGCTACCGGTTTGGGCAAACTGCTTTTTCTGGCGATCAGCTTTGATACACAACTTATATTAGCTAGAAAGCAGGATTTCCTAGCTAATGTACATCGCACGGCACAGCAGATTCCCACCCCTCGCTCTTTGCTTACTTTTGCAGGCGTGCTTGGTAGCTCCGCCCACCCATCCAGGATGCCATCATGTCCATTTTTGACCCTCTGTGCAGAAGGTCCTGCATATGTGCGGAGATGGCGCATGCGAGTGAAGCGAGCGCCCACACACTCACATTGCTACCGAACCGATAGCAAAAGTAAGTTGATTTCACTCCTGCCTGAAAGCATTGGGTTAACTTAATAATACAATGGCAGAGTTGGAAGGGACCTTGTAGGTCTTCTAGTCCAACCCCCTGCGTGGGCAGGAACCTTATACCATTTCAGACAAATGGCTATCTAACATCTTTTTAAAGACTTCCAGGGTTGGGGCATTCACAACTTCTGGAGGCAAACTTCACCTTACTAAACGAGGCAGGCAAAATCTATTCTCAGAGCATAAAATCAGGACTTTGAAATTGCTTGAGGAAAGATTGATACTGGATCGAGTCTGGTATCTCTGGATTCAAATGGTACTCCCATTCACCGTTCCTTCCTTTGCTGCTCATATTCTTATTGAATTAAAATAATTGCTTCATTCATAATCTATACTTACTAATTCATAGTGTTTAACATTTGTGACTTTGAGTGCCATTCAACATTTCACTATTTGCAGAGCTTAGACTATGGCATGCCAGCACTCTACGGCTAATCCATGAATGTTTAAATATTGAGACAATGGATTTATATGGAAAAGCTTTACCTTGATCAATTGGTAGTTTAACTGCAAGGGAAAAATGGGGAAGTTAATCGGATTCAAATGAAGCATTGTTCAGTAGTTGTGTCACTGCTGCAAATATTATTAATTTCTTGCTTCGGTGGCTATGATTTAAGATGAATTTCCCAACAACAAATGATTTCTCTCTGTTAATTAACTGAAGGAAATGCTTATGTTAATATTCTCAAATTATCACCTGTATTGCAGTGCTGAGTTATTTATTTTAGTCAGCAAATTAAGTGATTGATGAAATCAAAGCAGGATAGCTAAATTAAATAAAATAGCACTGATCAGTCTACACTTTTTAATTGTAGAATGTTTATTCTGAACCACCCCAAATCTCAGCACTGATGCAAGAATTTCTAATTTTAATAAGAAGGTACCTAAACCTGACAGCTGTTCAAAAATACTGTGTGTGTGTGTGTGTGTGTTTGTGTGAAAGAGAGAGAAACATAGCCCTAAGATTATTCTTTTGCGCTTGAAAACTGGAAAACAGCTAATGCAGGGTTGATAGAAAATATATACCATTTACCTTAACATCTGTTCCAGGTAAAGTGGTGGAAAAAGATAAAATTATCAACAGAGAACAACTCTTGCTGAGAAAGTGTGAACATGTTTTCTGAAAAATCCTATCTCACTAATCCTTCTGTGTGGTGTGAAGAAACCTGGCATTAGGGATGAGCTGGTGAATGCGGTTTTCTTGGACTCTGAAAGAATGTCTAACCAAAGAAACTTAACCAAGCTTAGTAATCATGGGATAACAGTTCGTCTTAAAGAGGAATAAACAGGCAGTGATCACCAGGTCTGTGCAAGTCATTCCTGATCCTGTCTGAATTTGAAGAGGGTTTTATTCAAGTCTGCAATTGAAAATTCGAGGACCTACTAATTTGATTTGAGCTGCTTCAAGATTCAGGACTGGTTTCAAATGAATTCTTCTATAGCTGTAATGCAGAAGAATCAGGCCATCTGAATCTTCCACTACAGCAGTGGTGGGATTCCAATTTTTTTACTACCGGTTCTTGTGGATGTGGCTTGGTGGGCATGGCATGGCTTGGTGGTGTGGCAGGGGAAGGTTACTGCAAAATCCCCATTCCCTCCTGATCATCTGGGACTTGGGAGCCAGAGACTAGATGGGGGTGGGGCCAGTCAGGGGTGGTATTTACCAGTTCTCCAAACTACTAAAAATTTCCTCTACCAGTTCTCCAGAACTGGCCAGAACCTAATGAATACCATCTCTGCACTATAGTCCAGAAATAGCCAGGATGGTAGGCTTTTTAGAGAATAGGATTTTCAGATGATACGTTCAAAGATTTGATAACAATATATTTTCTAAAATATTTCCTCCCCAGATCTATTTGAAGACAACAATAGCAGGAATAAGGGAATGATGGCACAACACCCTCCATATTGCCTAACAAATATCTTATAGTAAACCTGACTGAATGAAAGCAGAAAGTATCCATTTCTGATTTATTAAAAAAAATATTAAAGTAGATTTTCCACTTTCTAATTTTCTGGGCTGAGAGGCTTGGCATGGCATCAAAGGATTCCCATTTACTTGCTGTTGTGGGGTACTGTGACTTTGTGGTCATAGATCGCTGTGTTCTGATAGCTTAGGAGGTTAGAATAGATGATTGCAATTCTGGGAAAGATCCCCTTAAACATTGGCTTGTTAGAGTAGAGTAGAGTAGAGTAGAGTAGAGTAGAGTAGAGTAGAGTAGAGTAGAGTAGAGTAGAGTAGAGTAGAGTAGAGTAGAGTAGAGTAGGAATAGGAATAGGAATAGGAATAGGAATGGAGTGGAGTGGAGTGGAGTGGAGTGGAGTGGAGTGGAGTGGAGTGGAGTGGAGTGGAGTGGAGTAGAGTAGAGTAGAGTAGAGTAGAGTAGAGTAGAGTAGAGTAGAGTAGAGTAGAGTAGAGTAGAGTAGAGCAGAGCAGAACTGGAAGGGACTTTGGAGGTCTTCTAGTCCAAGCAGGAGAACCTTTACTGTCTCAGATAAGTGGCAGATAAGTTTCTTCTTAAAAACGTCCCGTGATGGAGCAGTGATTTCTGGAATCAAGCTGTTCCATTGGTTAATTGTCCTCACTTTTAGAAAGTTTCTCCTTAATTCCAGGTTGCTTCTCTCTTTGGTTATTTTCCAACCATTGTTTCTTGTCCTGCTCTCTGGTGTTTTGGAGAATATTTTGACCCCTTCTTCTTTGTGGCAGCCCCTGAAATACTGCTATCATGTCATTTCTAATCCTTCTTTTCATTTGGAAGCAAAGCAGAACACAGTGGCAAACCTTGGCCTCTTCTGAGCATGTTTGGAATATGTTGCCTTAAAAATGTTATAATAGGATATATTTAATTGATTCATATGTGTGGACTCATACCTGTGTCAGAGAGATCATCACAACTATACCCTGTTTAGTCCTTTCATATCCAGAAGTAAACTTACAGTGCAGTATATTGTCTGTTAATAGCCTTAGCAGAAAAGGCACTGCGAAGGAGATCTCAAGGCAACTGAGCCTTTCACAGCCATCTGATCTGATTTGCTGCATTAAAGCAGCTTTCCACTCCAATTCACAACTCTGCTTCATTGCGGTGATTTGATCAAAGCTTCCTAGAACTGAAGGATCCCTTTGAAACTTTGGCTGGCTCTAGTTCTCACAAAAATGGAATTTGGGGGGAAAGAATGGTATAGTGGGGGTGTTTAATTTGTTCAAAAATCAAAAAAATAAACAGAGTTCTCTAATAGAGTGAGAGAACCACAGAACCCTGATTAAGAAGAAGAATGCATTGTCCCATTTTCTAGTAAGAGGATGGCCATTAGCAGTGGTGGGTTCCTAACCAGTTTACTACCAATTCACTCATGCCCCTGTGCGCATGTGCAGGAGCATCCAAGCAGGTGGGTGGAGCCTCCCGCCACCGATACTACTGGTTCAGCCAAACAGGGCTGAACCAGGAGCAACCCACCTCTGGCCATTGAAGCATAATCTTGCACTGGTTTTTGTTCTGACCTAGGCTTCCTGACAAAGCATAAATCACAATCTTAGTCCCCAAAACCCTCTTTTATTTATACGGTTGTAAATGATGGTCATTAACAGTCTGCAAGGATTCACAAACAGTCCGTGAAGGTTCCGACAGATGTCTGCTCCAGTTGCCACAGTCTTTCAGGGGAATGTTGATAAACGCCCATCTTATCTCTCTTGAAAGGCTGGCCAGAGACCTAATTGACAAATGCAGAGCAAGGCCAAACTTAGCACAGAGTCAAACAGAACTTTTCAAAGCTTCAACTGACCAGATGAACTAATTGCTTCCTGCAAAAGCACACGTCCATACACTCCTCTTTTATGTCTTATGGGAGGGGCCAATCATCTCCAAGCCTTACTCCCAAATCGATCCTGTTTTCTTAATTGTTCTTGACTTCTGGCAGCTCTGCACATGCGCACACTGGGAACAGGGTCCCGTTGTTCTTCTGCCTCGCTGATGTCAGACTCTGGAGGTTCCAGAGGCAGCAAATGACTACCAGATAGCCTTGGTCCCCTCTCTGCCTCCAATGCAGAGCCCTTGTCCGAGCCTTCTCCAGACTCCAAGCCTGGCCCATGTTCTTCCCCAACCTCCTCACTGTCCAGATCTGCTGGTGGGCCACAACAGTTTTCCTCCTTTCTTCAGATTAACTTCCAGTCATTGTCCTTGTGGAGTGAAGCTCACATCCCCTTTGTGTGAGTTTCCTCGGGGCATGAGGCTCTCCCCAGTCCTATTTATCATTCAGCCATTGGGTGAAATCATCCAACGGCATGAGATGAGGTGTCATCGCTATATTGATGATACTCAGTTGTATGTTTTCGCCCTGGATCAATTAAGGGATGCTGTCAATATTCTGTCTCAGTACATGGAGGTTACTGGCTAGAGTCTGGCTAGAGAAGAATAGATTTCAGTTCAACCCTAGCTAGACTGAGTGGCTGTTGGATATTAGGAATTCCTGTTGCCAAGGATTTGTCATCTTTAGTTTTAGAGTAGGTTCCAGTGTCCCCAGAGAGAACCAATGCTCAACTTGGAGATCCCTCTGTACCTTTCAAGGAACAGGTAGCTGTCCAGGAGGCTTGGGCACAACTTTGTGTTGCATGAGAGTTGCAACTCTTCCTGGACCAACTTTGTGTGGCATGAGAGTTGCAACTCTTCCTGGACCAATTACTCAGGTTTTATAGTATCCCATTGGTCTGGAATGTTGTTGCATGAGTAATTATGGGTATATTGAGATATAATACCTTTAGTTTTCAAGTTGCACTAGCTTGCAATTAGGCTTCCAGGTACAATTCAAGATCCTAGTTGTCATCTAAAAAAGCTATAGATGAAATGAAACCAGATTATTGGAGTGATGACCTTTCTCTAATTATCTTTATCTGTCTCATCAGACCTGGCAAGAAGGGCATACTGTGGATCCCTTCAATTAGAAAATATCATCTTATGAGACCCTAGAAGCATGTCGTCTTCTTCCCATCATCTTGGGTTTCTCTCTCAACATCCACCATCTCTCATATCATCTGAAGCTCATGTCAGGACTCTGGCTTGGTCTCAATTACTATCTGTTCTAAAGGACAACACTGTACACTGTACACTGACTAGTCCTTGCTTTTATAGAGAGCAATTTGGGATAGAACCTTTGTTATCAAAGGCTTCAGTTTGATAACTTCAAAGACCTTTGGTGATTTATAAATCCACCTGGTCTCAGTGATTTTACTAGTTCAGATTTGGCAGAGAGCAGCCCTGAGGGAGGTTTCCACTAGCCCAATGATTACTCTAATATCAAAGAGATCTGATACCCACTTGTAGATATGTGGACAATCCTATCTCTAGCCAAGTCTAAATCCATGTGTCCAAGTAGTTCAAAGTTGATGTCCACTTTAATTTTAATTCAGCAGTGCCTTTGAGATATCTGCCAAGCCTCCTGACTGTATAGTTTGGTCATTTTGCGTTAGTGCATCTAGTTTTTCCCGCTGCTGTGATAAAATGCTTATCTGCTTTTGTGCAGTTTGTACAAATATTTGACCTACAAAAAACTTATGATTTCAGTTCTGCATTTGCTGCTGTCAAGTATGGTGGGTTTTAGGGTGTTTTTTTTTTTTTTGCAGTTCTCTTTTTCTTTAGAAAGTTGGCCTCCATAAATGTGTTGGGTAACTTGACCTCAGCCAGACCTAGACATTCTAAAAGCCATTATGTTTCATATCTGATTGAGAGGATAACTTCCTCCTTGATTTCTTTCAATCCAAGATAATAAGAGTGGTTGCCAAGTTCTTATGCAGAGACTGCACAAATCTTCTTTCTGGTTTGTTTGTCTTTGTAGCAACTTGTTAAATCTTCAGCATAACTCAGAATAAAGGCCTCATTGTTATTGAGTATAGGTAAGGATCAGCCATGCCTAACATCCTCTTGTAAAAAAAATGCTTTAGCTTTTTCATTCCACACCCTGGCAGCCACTTTTGGTCCATCAAGTATTTTCTGTGGTTTTCATTCAAGCCTCTCTTTGTCAACTCAGGTGAAATCTGGAGGATGTTCTTCCTCAAATTACCCACAGAAGCTGTCTTAACATCCAGATGGTGCTATCATGTCTCTCTCTGCTGCTATTTTTAAGAGAGCTTTGATTGAAGTACACCTCACAAAAGGGCAAAAGCCTTCTTCGTGGTATTTGCGTATTTCTGGGTGAGTAATTGTCTCTGTAGCCTTGGATTTCCCCATTTGTATCATGGTTGATCTGGAAGACCCATTTACATCCTATTGCAGTGGTGGGTTTCTGCAGGCTCGCACCTACTCGCGAGAGCCGGTTGGTGAAATTTAGAGAACCGGTGACAGGGATTCCATCGGCGTACCTGGAAGTAAATCTGGCCCGCCGCTGCCAGTGACCCAATGGGAAGGAAAGGGAAGGGAAGGGAGGAAGGAAGAAAGAAAGAAAGAAAGAAAGAAAGAAAGAAAGAAAGAAAGAAAGAAAGAAAGAAAGAAAGAAAGAAAGAAAGAAAGAAAGAAAGAAAGAAAGAAAGAAAGAAAGAAAGAAAGAAATTATCATCACAATTGAGTCCAACATTTTGGTTGCTAAGCAAGAGCGTTAAATGAGTTTCACCACATTTTAAAAGGTGGCCACTCCCACCCTGTCACGTGACTGCCAAGCCACACCCACAAAATAGGCCACACCTACAGAGTAGGTTCTAAAAAAATTGAAACCCACCACTGTCCTATTGGTCTTTTTGTGCCAGGTTCGTTGTTAACTCCTGAACTTAATTTGTTCCTTGGAAAAAGGACATTTTCTCCTGTTGAGATCTCTACCATGTTCCTATTAGACCACTTATTGCTTCCCTTAAATGTTAACTTTTACTTATCTGAGCATCTCTGAGTCCAATTTTAGTTTCTTCCAAGTACCATCTTTCAACCAAACGTGACTCAATCATACATCATCTTAGCAAATTCATACCAGTTGAAACTAATTTAATTTGCAAGCTTACCATAACCTTCTCAGTTGATATGGGAAAAGAATGAATCTAAATGCATATGATTGAAGTCATAATTTACGATGAAAATCTAAGAGAATTACTGAAGGATACAAAGGTGATGAGAGGTTTTCAATGTTGAACAATAATTTTTTTGTAGTGTCAAGAGTAGCCCTTGGGAAAAATGGTCATGAACAAAATGGAAAGAACTAAGGATATTAAGTGAACATAAAGCAACTGAAGTCCTTTATGAAAAAGCATTAGAGAATTGATTAATTTTGTAACTGAATGAATATAAATTAGACATTAGGAAAGATGTGAAAGTTGTTTGGAACACAGTGAAAAGAATTATGTTATAAAATGACCCAGAAAGGCATTGAATTACACTAATGGGAAATGTGGAAAAAGATTCTTGGTGGAATTCTGAAGTGAAAAAGGCATATGCGAAAAAATATACATAAGAAAATGATTGCTGCAAAAAGAGAAAGACACAGAGAAAATAAGATAAAGATATTGTATACAGAGTGAAAGAGATGGTTACAAAACAAGTCAAAAAGAATGGATAAAGAAAATGCAGATGATTTTTATAGAAATAAAAAAAAAGTTTCAGAATGCAGTAAAAATGGCTAAACAAGAAGCCATCCATTAAATGAATGGTATTAAAAATAAAAACCATCACATTATTTAGGATGAAGCTCGGTGCTGGGAAAAGCAGATGATATCTATATGTTAAGAATAGAATAGAATTTAATGGTATACATTTTATTGTCTAAGAAAAAAAATGGAAATCACAAATGCAGCAAGAAGACTGAAAATTGTATAGCTGTACCAGTTGCAAAAGTAAATGTGTAGCTGAAAAATATTAAATATGGACATAAATTGCTTATGAGTGGTTGTGCGACTTCTTTAATGTTTGAATGAAAATCGAATTAGTGTTTGATGACAGGAAGAATGCTGTTATTGTCCTATCTGATAAAGGGGGGAGTCAAAGAGAATGTACATAATATTATGTGATTAAGTTAGGAATTGTGAAAATTCTGCTTGAACGGGTAAAGAGGTGACAATAAGCAAAACACTTAAAAAAGATGTCAGCACTGGAGTGAAGCTTTATGGCAGGAATGGGGTGTTCAGGTTTTTGCTTTTCAGCAGGTCAATGAGAAATTTATGCATGTGGAAAATAAACTTTACTTCATGTTTGTTGATTTAGAGAAAGGATATGACGAATTGAATAAGCTTGGACTATGAAATGTTTTGCAATTTTATGGAGCTGAATGTTGCTTGCTGAATACAAGAGAATTTCTGCTGCAAGTTAAGCCTGTATGAGAATAAATGAATTAACATAGGGCAGGGCTATGACCAAAATGTGTGGTTTTGTGCATAAATGTACACGGTATCTTTGGGTGGTGAATACATTTGAATAAAAAACTAAATTATATAATATAATAGAAGTAGGCCCCGCCTTGGAATGTAGAGAGAAAGAATGTATCACATACAAATATATAAAGGTAGTGTAAATCAGCTGATAAGGAAGGGGAATTATGAAAGAGGAACCGAGGATTGGTCTAGATCAGAGGTCTCATTGTCACGGCCCGTAGGCCAATTGCGGCCCACAGGACGGTATCTTGTGGCCCCCACCGTGATATGAAAGTTTAATATTAGTATTAATATTAGTATTAATATTGATATAAGGAATCCCTTATGCGGCCCAGCCTCACCCAGACTCTGCCTCCAGTGGCCCCCAGGTAAATTGAGTTTGAGACCCCTGGTCTACAAGATCTCCAACGTCCCTTCCAACTCTATTATTCTGTATTATATAAATTTCTGGTTGGGTAGAGTTAATGAGCTCCTCAACAAGAGAGAAGTCTAAAGAACAAGAAACAATATGAAGCTACAGTATGTAGCAGTGATGGCTAACCTTTTCTGGACTGAGTGCCCAAAGCATGCAAACCCCCCAAATGCAACACGCACCCCACACCTATGCCCTGACCCCAGCGCATGTGTGTGTGACTTCCCATGTGTGCCCCACCCCATGCATGTGTGCATGACTCCCATGCGCTCTTTCCCCCACGCATGTGCATGTGACCCACACAAACACACCACCCTTTGTGCATGCATAGGTCCCCTGTGTGCATCCCCCCACATGTGCAGCCGAGACCCGAAAGCCAGCTGGCTGGTGGGAGGTGCACCCACATGCACAGCACAGCTGAACTAGGGCGACAGCTCACATATCATCAGAGAGGGTGCTGCGTGCCACCTCTGGCACGCATGCCATAGGTTTGCCATCACGGGTATATATGGATGGGGTGGAAGAAAATAGTTTGCATGGACAGGATTTAGTGAATTTTGTTAACTTGAACTGGTTTACTTATCTAATATCTTTAATTTCCTTGGCTTACCATTGCTCATTCTTTTCCTGTACTTTACATAATATTATGCACAAAGACATCCACAGCAAATGGTGGTGTTGCTGAAATGCTGCTTTATGTACTTGCAGTTACCTCATGTACATACATTGTGTCACATGTCACAAATGTGTCATCTTTGGCTCTTTCTTATCATCCTCCCAATGCCCAGGATTGCCTAAGAACAGCATGATTAGGCATGAATTGAAGTGAATATACATGTGTCCCAGGATAATGTTTCAGGATCCAATCTGGGTCAGTCACTGGGACCAGAGGTTTTGTCTTCTACTAGCTCTTAAGACTAAACCCTCTGGTCCCAGTGACCGACTCAGATTGGATCCTGCATGATTAAAAGTAACGGTAAAGGTTCCCCTCACAAATATGTGCTAGTCGTTCCCGATTCTAGTAGGTGGTGCTCATCCCCGTTTCAAAGCCAAGGAACCAGCGCTGTCCAAAGACATCTCGTGATCATGAGGCCGGCATGAGTAAATGCCGAAGGCACATGGGACCCTGTTTTGCATGATTATACATGTATATCTGTTCTGACCCCCCTTTCTTTAACTAATTACCAGACTGGCTGCTTGACTGAATGACTCTTGGCTGCTTGCCCGAACTGACCTTGAACAGATCCGAAGCTTCTTTAATTGACTAGAAACTAAACCTGCAACTCGACACGAGGAAATCCAAACCTAGAAATGAACCGTTGTTCTCTGCAAGGATTTCCTTAGCAGAGGCTCCCTTTTAAACCCTCTTGGGAGGGGTTGGTCATTAGGCAGCTGGAACTTATTTACCTCCTCCGAGTTCATCTCTGCTGCAACTGAAGCTGCCTTCCTTCAATCCGTCTTAACCTAACATCAGGGACAAACTGGCCTTGATCCTCCCCACTACTCCAAAACCCAGGTGCCTCCTGATGACTAGCTGGGCTCTCTGCTCTCTCAAGGTCACCCTCCTCCTCCTCCTCCTCACTAGAGGAGTCCATCAGTAGCTCATCCAGAGCCGGCTGGGCCACAACATATATCTATATGTAAAAACACTACTCTTTGCAATTCAGAGTATTGCTATGCAGCTTTTCATAGGTTGCAGCACCAGCATACCCAAGCTAAGTCATATATGCTATTACATAGAAAAAGTAGAAGGTCAGCCATCAAACATTCATAATGCATTGTGGGATTTTCTTTCTTTGTTCTCTGTGACCTCCTCCTATTATATCCAAGATGCTTCCTAGGGCAACAGCCACTGCAACACACTCAAAAGCAACTGATCCAGTCCAGTTCAGTTATGGCCAGACTGAGCAGGTGTGACTATAACACCCTTCAGATTTCCTCAAAATTCCTGAAAAGGTCACAGCCTCAATTTTGAGAAACCTCTCCTGCACCTCATACAGGTATAGGTTAGATTAGATTTATTAAAGGTGATTAGCTTTAGCAAAGTTTTCACATTTTATAAGCTTTTATCACTTTAAGCCAGAAAAATGCATTTTAAACCATTTCATTTATAGGTGGATAAATTATACATGTGTTAACTCTATTCATTCCATAATGTTAAACTAATGGAATAATTGAATTATTGATAAGGCATTTCAATGTAATTACATAAATTTATAGCAGACAGAAAGACTACCTGCGGCTATGGTGTGTGGGTGTGTGAGAATGTGTGTGCGTGCTTTGCACACTGTTCTGCAAAGAAATGAAAAACAAAGGCAAAATTGATATGGGATTATTTCGATGCTCACATCTAGATATGGTTCAGCTTGCTGCTAGAACTTGGGAAAGATGAAGTTGGGCATCGGACTTGATGTAATCCAAGTTTAAACTTATACATTTGAGAATGCAAACATTTTCATGTTTGAATATTTGCACAAATGTACCACAGTAAAAACCTGAAGATATGATACTGTTGTCTAAACCAGGCAGAATTTGCACAATTCTAATTAAGGAGACATTTTTCAGGGATCTTGGATTTGAACAATAGTTTGAATCCTATGAAAGAAAGGACAATTTATCTGAAGGTCAAGGTAAAAGGTAAATGTAAAGGTTCCCCTCACACATACATGCTAGTCATTTCTGACTCTAGGGAACAGTGCTCATTTCTGTTTCAAAGCCGAAGAGCCAGTGTGACCCAAAGACGTCTCCATGGTCATGTGGCCAGCATGACTAAATGCCAAAGGCGCACGGAGTGCCTGTTACCTTTCCACCAAAGGTGGTCCCTATTTTTCTACTTGCATTTTTGCATGCTTTTGAACTGCTAGGTTGGTGTTCTGACTCCCTCCTTCACAAGACAAATGACTAAACTGACTGATACTTGGCAGCTTGCCCGGACTGACCTTGACTTGGCCTGAAGATTCTTAACGAAAGAACTTGACACACACAAAAGCTTTGACTCTTCAGATGATACGTTGTTTCCTGCAAACCTACTCCTCACAGAGGATTTCTTTTAAAGCCTCTTGGGAGGGGCCAGTCAATTAGACAGATGATACTCATTATCTCCTCCAGTTGCGTCTTTCTGCTAATTGACATTGCCTCCTCTCGATCCTTCTTAGCCTGACATCAGGGACAAACTGGGGTTCCTCCTCCCCACTACACCAAGCCCCAGCCTCCTGATGCCTAGCCGGGCTCTCTGCTCTCACACTCTCGGCCTCCTCCTCTAGAGCAGACTCATAGGACTCCTCACTAGAGGAGTCCATCAGCAGCTCATCCGGAGCTGGCTGGGCCACAACAAGTTGGCAAAAGGTGGGACAAGTAATGGGAGCTCACTCCATTACGCGACTCTAGGGATTCGAACCGCTGAACTGCCGACTTTCTGATCGACAAGCTCAGTGTCTTAGCCACCGAGCCACCACATCCCTTAGTTCAAAGGATATCTTAAATCCAGGGTCTAAAGATCTTCTGAAACAGAACACTTTGCTCTGCTTTTTTACCCCGCTCTTCTCTAAAGAATAATAGAATAATGGAGTTGTAAGGGACTTTGGAGGGCTTCTAGTCCAACCCCCTATCCCAGCAGGACATCCTCTATCATTCCAGATGCGTGGCTGTTCATTCCCTTCTTATATCCTCCAGTGCTAGAGCACCTACAACCTCTGGAGGCAAGCAGTCCCAATGGTTAATTGTTCTCACTGTCCATAAATTTCTCTTTAGTTCTAGATTGCTTCTTTCCTTGCTTAGTTTCCATCCATTGCTTCTTGTCTTGCCTTTCGGTGCTTTGGAAAATTGATTGACTCATTCTCTTTGTGGCAGCCCCTCAGATATTGATGGGGCTGTCAGAAAGAGGCTTCTGGTTTTTTAGTTCATTTGGAAAGCACTGTTTTTTTTTGTTCATACATCATTGTTGCTAATCTAAGTTAGAGGCCAATAATAGGTGGGGCCAAAGGAAGGGTCATCCATTCTTCCTTTTCTCTATCCTTCTGTCACTCTTATTTTTCTCCCTTTCTCAGCTGCTGAGGGAAGAAATATCCCCCCCCCCCAAAGTCTAAATAGCTGGCTTTCAGAGAGCTACTAAAATTAAGCTGAAGGACATTTTTGGTGTTAGGGCTCATCACTTGCACTTCCACTCTACAGAAAATAGGAAAAACGAAACAAATCAAGTCTATACAGTCAGTTTGGCACATTTCTGTAATTTAGCTGAAATGGAATTAGCCCGCAAAGTGTCTTGTCTATTGGCAGGATTATTGTGGAAATGAAGGGCAGGGAAAAGGGAGAAGGAAACGCAAGTGAACATGTGGAAATGATCCGCAAGCTATCTACAAGGGATCGAAGGAACCTAACATATGTGGTAGTTACATCTTATTTTGTTTTAAGGGAGGGAAATTGTCTCTTCTGTTTTGACATCTGTGATCTCCAATGCTGCTGTCTGTGTATAGCAACGTGTGCTTGATCATGGTTTGAGGGAAGGGAAAATGTGGGGTGAAAAACCCAAAGTCAGCACCTCGGCACAACTCTTTGCTTTCCTCCTGGATTTGCTCAAACATGTAAGATGAAAGAATATTTCCCTTCCAGCCTGAGAATAGCTTGGAGTCCGTCTGTTTCCTTGCTGTGCTATGCAAAACTGTGACAATTGTTTGACAGTTGGCACTTAGTTATTGTCCCCTCACAACACCTCCTCCAGGCGTGGAGGGGCGAGACAACAAGAGGCAGGAACCCTCACTACCCAGATGGATGTGATTTATTTTTTTTTCCTTGTAAAGAAAGCAAATGAATGATGTATGAACATATGAATGAATGAATGAGGAAGGGAAGGGAAAATCTTGCTGAAGAAGCAAACACAAACAGCCCTCCTCAGCTAAGGCAATTACATTCAAATGCAGAAGCCGGCAAGCCATTTCTACGTTTCTTAGATCTACACGATGTCTTTTGTGCCTCTTTAGACCTGTACGAGGACAATCAAACTTCCCCTCTTTCCAAACTGTTACAAAATACAACTTCTAATCATTCAAGCCCACGAAATCTCGCACTTGCCTTTGTGGTTAAGCTGCGGCTGTGAAATCATGTCTGCTTTAGGATGGCAGGATGTGGATTGCATGAGAATGAAGGGATGCATTTTTCCACCTGTTCCCCACATTAGAGATTTTTTTCTTCTTCCAGAATCTTTGCATAAATAGAAAGTAAAGAGGAATTGAAAGTAAAGTTTAAGGAGGTCTTTGGGATCTAAGGGAGAGACGCTTGCTTTATATAAAATGATTTTTACTTTTTTTAAATTTATCAAATTTATTTGCTGCCCATTTTGCTGTTCACATCCGGTTGTTTGTGTGGAAGTGCCATCAGTTCTAGGAATTGCCTTACAGCCTCTGCTATGTGTCTTGAAAATGATGATTTTATGAGTGTTCCTTTTATTTGTTGATATGTTTGTCCATTAAATTGAAAGTATGTGGTTAGGCAGAGGGTGATTAGAGCCCAAATGTCAATATGCCTAGCTGTCCACTATCCACCACAGAACATGATATTTCATTTTATACTATAAAACAGGTAGCAAATTGACTATTAACAGGCACATAGACATAAGCAACATCTACATACCATTCAAAAGAGACAATTAAAAAGCCAGCAATCAACACCCAGATGAGCAGAGGTTAACATCAAGAATAGCATTAGACTAACAGTCAAGAAGCAAACAATACCTCACTCAAGGAACTGTCAAACAAGCCAACAGCAAACGGTCCAAACAAAGAACCACCGAGATCATTCCCATCAACATTGACAGCCACTAGAATATAATACTGGAACACACCCCACTCCCTATTAGCACTGATGATGTTACCTAGCTTTCACATCTGCAAGAAAACAACCAAGTTTGGAGTGCAAAGACTCCTCATATATTATGTCTATGAGAATGTGCAATGACAATTTGGTTTCCATGGAAAAATGTCCTCAGCTCAGCCCTGTCCAGCCAATAATTAGAACAGAATAGAACAGAACAGAACAGAACAGAATAGAATAGAATAGAATTCTTCAATGGCCAAGTGTGATTGTACACACAAGGAATTTGTCTTCAGTGCATAAGGTCTCATTGTACATAAAAGCTATAAGTGATAAATCACAAGCAATCACAATTTCACTATTTTGTATTCATGAACATGTAAAAATAATAATAAAAAGAACAAAACCAGCTATAAGTTGCATACATATTGTTAATATCCAACCCCCTGCCTAGACAGGAAACCCTATACCATTTCAGGCAAATGGCTATAATTTAATTTGATTTTAAATTTTGTATATTGTCATGTTTTTATATGCTTTTTTAATTTCCTGTGCACCGCCCCGAGTCCCTTTTTGGGAAAGGGAGTGGTATATAAATTAAATAAATCTAATCTAATCTAATCTAATCTAATCTATCCAACATCTTCTTAAAGACTTCCAGTGTTGGAGTATCCAAAATTTCTAGAGGCAAGTTGTTCCAATGATTAATTGTTTACCTGTCAGGAAATTTCTCCTTAGTTCTAGGTTGCTTCTCTCCTTCTATTGCTCCTTGTTTTACCTTCAGGTGCTTTGGAAAATAGTTTGACCTACTCTTCTTTGTGGCAACACTGAGATATTGGAACACTGCTATCATGTCACTCCTAGTCCTTCTTTTCATTAAAGCATTCCAAAGTATGGTGGAAATCACTACCAATTACTTTTGTACACTTTGCATTCTGTCTGTCTGAGTCACTACGAAAAATGTCAAAGATCAAAATACATGTTGTGTTGTTCAGGTGAATTCAGTCACTCTACACTGGCTATCCATTCTTCTCTAACCAATATGGTCTTCTTATACTGAGTCCAATGGAATAATCGGCAGTGTGTACAAATGTTAAGACGGGATTAGATAATTAATGTATGCCTTCTCAACCTTATGTGAGGCCACCAGAACCCTCCAGAACTTGCCATCAAATCATGTTGCAGTTAAAGAAGGGAATTATTAAACGTATGGAGATTCATTATATTAAATGTACTTAATAAGATGCAGTGTTAACTAAGAGAAAATGGAAAGAAATCAAGACTTAGTCTTGTACTGATTCTGCCCACTCGTTAGAGTGCAGCTCTCCACATGCCATTCAAAGGCCCTCGGCTCAAGAATGTTGCACATCTCTCTCGCCAAAACTATTAATTTTTGCTTTTGAAAAAAAAATCTTTTTATGCATCTTTAACAGAGGCCCAGCGGGGAGAAGTTTAACAAGCAGCTTTTCTACCACTTTGACTGATGTCCTCATTGATTTCAGTTATTACAAGTATGACAAGATCTTTTCTTGCATCAGACACTGGCAATTGTCCAAGAAATTCCCCCAGAAGACGGAATGCTCAAGATCCTTCATCTTTTGCTGATTCTAGTAGCGTTTGAAGGCTGCAGGGAAGAAGCATGCTAGATGAAAATCATCTTTTCTATTTCTTGATTATTTCAGGTAAGTGATGAAAACCACACAGAGAGACAGACAGACAGACAAATAGGCACAGAGACAGACATTCGGAGCTACAAACTTCCCTGGGAAAAACTGTGGCTTACTCGTGATTAAGTCTATATAGAATTGCTCCATGAGGCACACTCCCTCTGACCATCAGAAAATGGTTAGAAAAATGTAGAATGGGAACAGATGCATCATTAAAAAGACATATCTGGAACCCTACTGCTCATAAAGAAAAAAAGAAAATGCTAGATAACCAAGGGATCATTTCAATCTGATTTTTAAAAAAAGAATCTAGTGCCATGAATGAGACAAGTGTCTATTTGCTGCTAATGTGAAAAGTTCATGTAGTTTTGTTTGATGATGATAATGAGATGCTGTTGATGATGACAGATTACCATGGGATCCTAATGCAGTGTTATGGCCCGCCAGTGGCCAGTGGAGCTGGCAGCAGAGTGGGACAGTATGGAGGTTGGGAAAGGAACATGGGCCAGTCCTATAGGCTGGGAAAGGCTTGGACAAGGGCTCTACAACAGGCAGAGATGGGGCCAAGGCCCTCTGGCAGTTCTCAGCTACCTTTGGAGCTAGACAGCAGTGAGGCAGAGGAATAGCCGAAGCCTGTTCCCAGTGTGGGCATGTGCAGAGCTGCCAGAAAAAAAGAACAGCTATGAAATCAAGGTTGACTTGGGAGTAAAACCACAGGGAGCCAGTGAATGGCCCCTCCTATAGAAAATAAAAGAGGAGTGAAAGAGGAGTGGGCTTTTGCAGGAAACAATTCGTTCGTTAGTTCATTTCAGGAGTGTGAAGATCTGTCCGTGAATCTCAGAGACTCTGTGCCAGGTCTTTCCTTACACAGCACTGCATTTGGGAAATATTTACATGGCAACTTTCCAAGCTAGATAACATCTGTGGTCATAACTTCACCTTTGAAAGACTGTTTACCATGCCTTTGCTGAATGTGAATGAGAAGAATTCACAATCATTTAATAAAAGGGGTTTTGTCGGGACCAGGAATCTGCTTCATACTTTTTGAGGAAGCCTAGGTCAGGAGATGCTGTGCCTATCTTGCATATCACTGTTGCTAGGGTTGGTCATTTTGAGGAGTTGAAAGTGAAAGATAAAATAGTTGGTGGTAAGATCACTGTTGAAAATTTATTGATTTCAACCACATTTGCCCATTAATGGACCTATTTCAGTGTGGGGGTTTTGTTTGCTTGGTTTCATTTTAAGTTCTAAAAAGCAGATAGCACCTTCAGTAACCTTGATTTCCTTGAATGAAATGAATTATCTGGATCCTTTTCAACCTGGGCACTGAGCTGAATGGGTTACTAAAACAGTTATGCTAATTTAAAAGCAATTATAGTTTTTTTTAAAGCTATTGTAGACAGTAGTAATTGTGAAACTTAATAACAGATTAGAAGGTAAAATAAAACATTGGGTATGCTAGGCTATTCATTGCCATTCAGTACCATAATCACATTATATTTTTGTGGGAAACTTCTCTAACGTGGAAGCTCAGTTCGATTTTACTAAGGTGGTCTCAAGGAAACATAGTTCAACCTCCAGGTCTTTGACTTCTGTATCAAAATTGTACATGATATTTAATTTAATTTAATTATTAGACTTATAAACCGCCCCCTCTCCCCGAAGGGACTCGGGGCGGTGTACAGGAAAAAATTAAAAAACCATATAAAAACATACAATATATACAAAGTTAAAAACGAATTAAATTAACCTGTACTAAAATTTAAGAACATTAAAATAGAAACCCTCATAAGCTAAAATTCCCTAAATCTAAAATCCATATACGTATTTGGCAGATGTTATGTTATGAGAGTCAATACTGTTTACGCAAGACCAGCTTGTTGAAATAAATATGTTTTAAGTGAGCGGCGGAAGAGGGGAAGGTCCGTGATAGTGCGAAGTTCGGGGGGTAGGTCGTTCCAGAGGGCCGGCCCAGCCACAGAGAAGGCCCTACCCCTGGGCACCGCTAGCCGGCATTGACCGGCGGTTGGTACCCTCAGTAGGCCCACTCTGTGGGAGTGTATCGGACGTAGGGAAGTATGTGGCAGAAGACGGTCCCGTAAGTAGCTAGGCCCCGAGCCATGGAGCGATTTGAAGATGGTAACAAGCACCCGGAAGGCCACCGGTAGCCAGTGCAGCTCGCGCAGGAGAGGTGTTACGTGGGAATAGCGAGAAGCTCCCAGAATCCCCCGCGCGGCCGCATTCTGAACCAACTGGAGCCTCCGGGTGCACCTCAAGAGGAGCCCCATGTAGAGAGTGTTGCGATAGTCTAAGCGAGACATCACGAGTGCCTGAGTGACAGTGCGGAGGGTGTCTCGGTCCAGAAAGGGATGCAACTGGCGTACCAGGCGAACCTGGTAAAATGCCCCCCTGGTCACGGCCGTCACATGATCGTCTAGGGACAGCCAGGAATCCAGGAGGACGCCCAAGTTGCGAGCCCTTTCCGCGGGGGCCAATGACTCGCCCCCGATAACCAGCGATGGAATAAGCTGGCTATGCCGAGACGCCGGAAAACACAGCCACTCGGTCTTGGACGGGTTGAGTCGGAGTTTGTTACTTCCCATCCAGAGCCGCACGGCTTCCAAGCACCGGGACATCACTTCAACGGCATTGTTGGGGTGATTGGGTGTAGATATGTACAGCTGAGTGTCATCAGCGTACAGATGGTACTCTACCCCACAACCACGGATAATCTCACCCAGCGGCTTCATGTAGATGTTAAACAGGAGGGGTGAGAAGATCGACCCCTGAGGCACCCCATAAGTGAGTGATCTCGAGGTCGACCTCTGCCCTCCTGCCAATACAAATTGCGACCGGCCGGAGAGGTAGGAGGAGAACCACTGTAAAACAGTGCCCCTCAATCCCAACCTCTCCAGTCGGTGCAATAGGATACCATGGTCGATGGTATCGAAAGCCGCTGAGAGATCTAATAGGACCAGGATAGAGGAAAAACCCCTATCTCTGGCCCTCCAGAGATCATCCACCAACGCGACCAATGCCGTCTCGGTGCTGTGCCCAGGTCGGAAGCCGGACTGGCACGGGTCTAGATAAACAGTTTCCTCCAGGTGTCGAGAGAACTGCTGTACCACCACACTCTCTATAACCTTTGCCAAAAAGCGAAGGTTGGAGACCGGACGATACTTTGTTAGCAATGCTGGGTCCAGGGAGGGCTTCTTGAGGAGGGGTCTCACCATTGCCTCTTTAAGGGAGGTTGGCAAGGACCCCTCACTAAGAGAAGCGTTCACAATTCCCTGGAGCCAGCCTCGTGTCACCTCCCAGGAGGCCAGTACCAGCCAGGAGGGACACGGGTCCAATAAACATGTGGTGGCATTCAGTCGCCTTGGCAACCTGTCCATGTCTTCGGAAGTAACAAAGTCGAACTCGTCCCATAAAACGGTCTCAAGACCTGCCTCGGACGGCCCGGCCAGATCTATCGAAATGGAGGCCAAGTCGTCCCGAATCCGAGCGATTCTTGGAAGAGTTCATTCATAATTTTATATTGGCTCTCACCAAAATGGTACAAATCTAACACTCCTTTTCAACTAATATTAATGTTATGAATGCTAGGGATTTTGAGATTTGTACTGTGTAAGTCTACATTCAGTCGAGCCAAGATGAAAGTTGTGTGAATCAGTAGATGGTCAACAGGGGACTGGATAGATAATATTTTCTAGATAATGCTGTTCTTCCTCTGAAGAATTCCAGGGATTTACTTTCATCCAGTGAGAGGGCAATGACAGAGAGGGCTGTCGAGAACTTGGGTACCATTTCCTCAAATGGTGGATTTATCTGTAGTGATCCATTTCTTAATCACTTTGCATCTAAGTTATTATAATTTATTCAACTTGAGGAAATGTCTGGAACTAAACAACACTGCAAAATGGCGAAAGCAAAGTTGTGAGCGATGAGCATTTTCTAGACCTCATAACAATGATCTTGAAACAGCTTCACCAGTTTCATGCGTACAGGTTTTAATAATGATCCACAGAGAGGGAGACATGGGAACATGGTGTTAAGGTAGAATGTACAATTTCTATCAGCCAAAAATCACACAAGCTTTGTTTGAGCAGGGTCATAATCCAATTTAGGAGGCATATTGAATGTTTGGGCCTTAATTCTACCCCCAACGTCCTCATAAATTCTGAAAATGCAACACTGGCAAAACTTTGGGCCCACTCACAATGGGAAATTCTGTGATGGGAACTACAAAAAGGAAAGTATATATGCACTTTACAAGGCCAAGATATGGAAATGAGCACCTCTTCTCATAAAAAAAAAACCCCTCCCGGGATCATATATTCACCATTCATGAATTTGTTTAACCATGTTTGTGTTCTAGAAAGGCAAGTTTAATGGAAATTTAATATTCCATTCACATCCTGACTGACAAAGTTCTATGTTAAGGATATCTCTGTTAGGAAACCGAAAGTGTGCGCAACAGAATGTAGCAAGAGATATGTTGCTAGGTATCCACACTAACAGTCACAGACACTGAAGATAAAACAAGTAGACTTTTACTTGCATTGGAAAAATAAAGTAAGATAGACTTCTTCACAAACAAGTGATAAGTAATCCTGAATCATATACTCAAGTCTATTACTCAAACGTTGGCTTACAGTTGCTCAACTCACAATTCCTCTCGTTGCTCAATAACTGACATACAGAGCAGCCATCATCCAAGGGATCAGCTTCTAACAGTGATTCTGGCTTCCTCTTATGGCTGATTGAGGAAACAGCAGCCAATCACATCTCACTGTAGCAATTAAAGTTACAGATACAGATATTCCAATCATGGCTTATATATATTGCCAACCCAACACTAGGATTACATTTCTAACATTCTACTATGGTTATGATGCATTAGATGTATGCATCACCATTCCTTTAAGAGCTGAAGGCGATTCACCCTGCACATGAGGGTAAAATAGATCGAGAGATAATGGCCCTTATCTTACATCGCTGAGGAAAGATTTGAATATTGATCCCTCTGGTCCTCATCCAATATTTAAACCAGTATTTCTGGAAAGAGGGAGTGCAGTTATATTAAGGTTCTTCAATTACCTTTGAATCTGCAGAATTGGCTCCTGCAACAGCCACAAATGTCTACTACACAACAGCCTCAAGATGCACCACCAGAAATGATCCAATCAAGATCAAGTTACTGTTGATTACCTTTTCTTGATCATCTCTCCTTGCCCAATTTGGTCCAGCAGAAGTGGCATGCTAAGAATCCTGGCAGTTAAGGATTGTCATCTTTCTGGACCCAAAAAGGTGTGCCTTTTCCATCCCATTGCCTTCCTTTGGAAGACCTGACAATTTCCCCCAACATTTTGAAGATCTGGAATATGTTCCCAGGCATGAGTTTCAGGATGTTAATTGGAGCCCATGAAATTGGTTATTGCGGATAAATTGGTTTCATGACTTGGTTGTAGTCAGGGGTGAAATTGAGCAGGTTCTGACCAGTTCTGGAGAACCAATAGCAGAAATTTTGAGTAGTTTGGAGAACCAGCAAATACCACATGTAGCTGACCCCAGAGTGGAGTGGGAATGGGGATTTTGCAGTATTCTTCCCCTGCCACGCCCACCAAGCCACACCCACAGAACCGGTAGTAAAAAATTGAATTTTACCATTGGTTGTAGTTATATTTATTGAAACATTATATTGTTGCATTTTTATTTGAAATGCTGTTAGAACATAGACCCTAGAATAATGGAATATAATAATGGAAATAATGGAAGTGACCCTGGAGATCTTCTAGTCCAACTCTTGCTGGAGCAGGAAACCCTATATCCTCTCCGATAAATGCTTGTCCAATCTCTTTTTGAAAGCCTCAATACAATACAATAGCAGAGTTGGAAGGGACCTTGGAGGTCTTCTAGTCCAACTCCCTGCCTAGGCAGGAAACCCTATACCATTTCAGACAAATGGCTATCTAACATCTTCTTAAAGACTTCCAGTGTTGGGGCATTCACAACTTCTGGAGGCAAGCTGTTCCACTGATTAATTGTTCTAACTGTCAGGAAATTTCTCCAATGATGGAACACCCACAACTTCTGAAGACACGTTGTTCCATTGGTTGATTGCCATTAGGAAATTTTTCCTAAGTTCTACATTGCTTCTCTCCTTGGTTAGTTTCCAACCATTATTTCTCATTGTGCCTTTTGATGCTTTGGAAAATAGTTTGACCCCCTCATCTTTGTAGGAGCCCCTCAAATATTGGAAGACTGCTATCATGTCTCCCCTAGTCCTTCTCTTCATTAAACGTGATATACCCAGTTCAGTGGTGGGTTTCAAATTTTTTTAGAACCTACTTTCTACGTGTGGCCTATTTTGTGGGAGTGGCTTGGCAGTCATGTGACAGGGTGGGAGTGGCCAACTTGTAAAAGCAACGCTCTTGCTTAGCAACCAAAATTTTGGGCTCAATTGTGATGATAAATTCTTTCTCTTTCTTTCTATCTATCTATCTATCTTTCTTTCTTTTATTTTATTTTATTTTATTTTATTTTATTTATTTTATTTTATTTTATTTTATTTTATTTTATTTTATTTTATTTTATTTATTTTATTTTATTTTATTTTATTTTATTTTATTTTATTTTATTTTATTTTATTTATTTTATTTTATTTTATTTTATTTTATTTTATTTTATTTATTTTATTTTATTTTATTTAATTTTATTTATTTTATTTTATTTTATTTTATTTTATTTCATTTCATTTCATTTCATTTCATTTCATTTCTTACTTTCTGCTTTCCTTTCCTTACCTTCCCATTGGGTTACTGGCAGCGGCAAGCCAGACTTACTTCTGGGTCCACCGGTGGAACCCCCTCTCACCGGCTCTCTAAATTTCACCGTCCGGCTCTTGCGAGTAGGTGCGAGTCTGCAGAAACCCACCACTGACCCATTTCCTGTAACCGTATGTTAACCTCCAGCCCCCTAATCATCTTTATTGCTCTTCTCTGCACTTTTTCCAAAGTCTCAACATCTTTAGGCAGGCAAGAGTCTGTATGGTGCACAAGGCAGCCACATAAACCACATACATACATACATACATACATACATACATACATACATACATACATACATACATACATACATACATACATGTTTGAGGACCCCCATCTCAACCATTGCACTACCGGTAGCTTTTTTTTATGGAGACTTGGTCGGCTCCCTTCTTATTGGCTTGATATTGGATTTTTCGAGATTAATGGCTCTCCGTGATTTTAGAAGTTTCTCCTTTTTATTACAATATATGCATCGATTGGATTTGTTTTGTTGGAAACCCTTGTATTTGCTGCTTTCAGAGTTTTAGTATAAATTACCTCTGTGAGCGGAGGAATGATTTAAAAGCACATGAGACAAATAAACAAAATATTTTTTATAGAGGCACACACACTTTCTTATATATTTGCCACAAGCGATAGCAAAAGGTACCCAGGGGGTATAGAAGAAATAGCAATGGATGGCCAATCAGATAATTAGCACATATCTCTTCCCATGGGAAATAGCCACAGGACAAGGCTCCAGTTTAAGGCAACCACAATAAAACACAGGCACACGCTGCAGTTCCACATGGAAACAAATAAAGCTGTCCAATACTCATAATTTGTGAAGTCACCAGAATGCCAGCTTGTGTCCCAAAGTTTCTTAATATTAGGAATCACCCATGTCCTTGGAATGTCATTTGAAAGGGAGCGTTAAATGCTTTGCATCTATACTTATTTCTGTGCTGACGGGGGGGGGGGGGGGGGAACATGGGCTGGGCAAAACTCAGTTTATAAAACATGCATTATTTACCCAAGTGACAGAAAACAACTCCTGAGGAACTGTTGCAGTGTTTAATATATGTATTATTCAGGGAGTTTGCTTTTAGATATTATATATTCATGTAACCTTTCATGCAGATGGAGAACATAGATAGTGGGTGGTTGCTAAGGGTTTCCAATCCCTCCGTAATTTTTAGCATGATTCTGAGCTGAATTGCTGACGGCCACATGCAGGGCTTCTTCCGACATGGATCTTTTGACATGACAGTTGTCCCATTGCAAGTGCACACCAGCTAGATTGGCCTGGAAAGGAGGGGATGTTTAGAATTGCAGCTCACAACAAATAACTTGGAAAGAATTGAGTGCTTTAGATTTTTGAGACCTGTATGTGCTATATATATATTTTCCATCTCAGGCAGAATAACAGAGTTGGAAGGGACCTTGGAGGTCTTCTAGTCAAACTCCCTGCTCAGGCAGGAGACCCTATACCATTTCAATGGATAGAAACTTGACTAGTTTCTGGTTTCTATCCATTGCTTTTTGTTCTACCTTCAGGTGCTTTGGAAAATAGCTTGACTCCTTATTCTTTCTGTCAACCTCTGAGATATTGGAACACTGTTGTCATGTCACCTCTAGTCCTTCTTTTCATTAAACTAGACATACACAATTCCATCAACCGTTCTTTATATACTTTAGCCTCCAAGGTCCCTTCCAACTCTGTTATTCTTTTATTCTGCTATTGCTGCTATTGCTATCATGATGAAGCCCAGGGTGTTCAACCTTGGCAACTTTAATGGTTTAATGACTTCAAATTCCACAATTTCTCAGCCTCCATGCTGTTTGGGGAAATCTGTAAGTTCAACTCTATAAGTTTTAAAGTTGCCAAGGTTAGATATCTTGATAGCAATAGCAGCAACAGCAGAATAACAGAGTTTGAAGTTTTCTAGTCCAACTCCCTGCTCAAGCAGGAGACCCCACAACATTTCAGACAAATGGCTGTCCCATTTTTTCTTAAAATCCTCCAGGGTTGGAGCACCCACAATTTCTGGAGGCAAGTCTTCATCAATGATTTGGACGAAGGAATAAATGGGGAACTCATCAAATTTGCAGACGACACCAAGCTGGCAGGAATAGCCAACACTCCAGAAGATAGGCTTAAGATACAGAAGGATCTTGACAAACTTGAACATTGGGCACTATCTAACAAAATGAAATCCAATGGTGAAAAGAGTAAGGTTCTACATTTAGGCAACAAAAACGAAATGCACAGGTATAGTATAGGTGGTACCTTGCTCAATAGTAGTAACTGTGAGAGGGATCTTGGAATCCTAGTGGACAACCATTTAAATATGGGCCAGCAGTGTGCAGCAGCTGCCAAAAAAGCCAGTTCTAGGCTGCATAAACAGAGGGATAGAATCAAGATCACGTGAAGTGTTAATACCACTTTATAATGCCTTGGTAAGGCCACACTTGGAATACTGCATACAGTTTTGGTCACCACAACGTAGAAAAGATGTGGATACTCTAGAAAGAGTGCAGAGAAGAGCAACAAAGATGATTAGGGGACTGGAGACTAAAACATATGAAGAACGGTTGCAGGAACTGGGTATGTCTAGTTTAATAAAAAGGACTAGGGGAGACATGATAGCAGTGTTCCAATATCTCAGGGGTTGCCACAAAGAAGAGGGAGTCAAACTATTCTCCAAAGCACATGAGGGCAGAACAAGAAGCAATGGGTGGAAACTAATCAAGGAAAGAAGCAACTTAGAACCCAGGAGAAATTTCCTGACAGTTAGAACAATTAATCAGTGGAACTGCTTGCCTCCAGAAGTTGTGAATGCCCCAACACTGCAAGTCTTCAAGAAGATGTTGGATAGCCATTTGTCTGAAATGGTATAGGGCTTCCTGCCTAGGCAGGGAATTAGATGATCTCCAAGGTCCCTTCCAACTCTGCTATTGTACTGTATGTAGAAGCAGTGAAGATGGTAAACACAAGTCGTTCCACTGATTAATTGTTTTAGGTGTCAGGAAATTTCTCCTATGTTGCTTCTCTCCTTGCTTAGTTTCCAGCCGATTGTAGTGTCCTGTGGTCATATAACCATGCTTTATGACTTCTGTCAAAAAATGGCATTTACTACCAGTTCATAGGGAACAATTGCTTCACTTAACAACTGTGGCCGTTCGCAATGACTGCTACAAAAGAGGTAGTAAAATCAGGTTTATTACAGAGGTGTCCCACTTTAAAACTTAATTGTTTCCATGATGGTCGTAATTAGAGGAGTATCTCTGTATATCAGTGGTGGAATTACTATTGGTTCTGTGGGTGTGGCTTGTTGGGTGTGGCATGGCTGGTTGGGCATGGCAGGGGAAGGATACTGTCCTTCCGTCGCTCTGGGTCCGTTTGGAGAAGGGCGGGATATAAATTGAATAAATATAAATATATAATCCCCATTCCCTCCCTCCCAATCAGCTGGGACTCGGGAGGCAGAGAATAGATTGGGCAGGGCCAGTCAGAGGTGGTATTTACTGGTTTTCTGAACTATTCAAAATTTCCGCTACCAGTTCTCCAGAACTGGGCAGAACTGGTCAGGTGCTGAATACCACCTCTGGTAGGAATAAAATTCATATAACACTACAGCTGCAGACCAGAGGCATCCCTGAAGGGAGGGCAACATAACGACAGCAGCATTTCATTACGACACAAGCTTCATGCTTTTTGCCTTTGCATCCGTGATGTTGCACATACATGTATGAAAGAGGAATTGATATTGCACATACATGCTGGCTGGGGAGTTCTGGGAGTTGAAGTCCACACATCTTAAAGTTGCTAAGTTGGAAAAAAGCTGCTTTGGAACCCAGCAATTTTGTCTCCTGAAAAAGAAAGATATATATTTCCCCTGAAAAAAAAGGGGGGGCATATACATGAGATGCCCCCTCTAAATCTACTAAATGCAGCCAGTCTTTTCTCCTGAATCTTTAAAATTTAAGCCCAGCTCTGCAATGTCAAGGGAAGTAGCAGCTCTACCGACGGACCATCCATTTTGTTTTGAAAAATGCTAGAACAAGTCAGGGAATAGAACCAGCTTAAATGTCAGCACTTAGAAGCCTGGTAAACAGCAAGCGGCTATCAGCAATCCATCTCCTTTGTTTTTAAAGTAATGTTTTACTCCTGACAGGCAATTTAATTGCTAGCAGGAGTAACCACTAGACCTGGAGAGATTTAAAAAAAACAACTTTTAGACCAATTCTGTTTCAAGTCCACCGTTTTTCTTTGAAGTTTTGAAATCAACCTGGCTTGAGGTTTCAGCATTTAGAGGAGTAGTAACCATGGTCTGGAGGGGAATGCCAGGAAAATGGTTATTAGGCAGCATTTTATACTGTGACAAATTACATTTTGAACAACAACAAGGATTAATTACAGTAGGAGACAGCAAAGCTATGGCAAAAAATTGGGACTAAACAAAAAGAAATTGAAAACCTATAGAAGTTCAAATATAAAACACATAAGAGTGATTTGCAATAGATAATGAAAAGAATATCAGGAACATATATGTAATATATATGTAATGATGTAATCATCATCATCATCATCACTTCCTGCCTGGACTACTGCAATGCTCTCTACATGGGGCTGCCCTTGAGTTCCACCCAGAGGCTCCAGTTAGTACAGAATGCGGCCGCGCGGAGGATTCTGGGAGCCTCTAGGTGCTCCCACGTGACACCTCTCCTGTGCGAGCCGCACTGGCTGCCTATGGCTTTCCAGGTGCGCTTCAAGGTACTTGTAACCATCTTCAAAGTGCTCCATGGCACGGGGCCTGGCTACTTGCAAGACCGCCTCCTGCTACCAGATACCTCCCACCGACCAGTTCACTCCCACAGATTAGGCCTCCTCAGGGTGCTGTCGGCCAAACAATGCCGCCTGGCGACCCCCAGGGGGAGAGCCTTCTCTGTGTCAGCCCCTGCCCTCTGGAACAATCTATCTCCCCGACCTACGTACGATCACTGACCGGCGCCTCTTCCGTCGGGATCTGAAAACGCACTTATTGCATGCAGCCAGCCTGGTTCAGTAGCTTTAAATTGGTTATTTTAAATTGGTTTTATTCAACTTGAATTTTTAGAACGGGCCCTAATTTAATTTAATATTATTTTAAAGTGTGTTATTTATTGATGTTTTTATATGTTTTTATTGATGCCTGTTCACCGCCCTGAGTCCCGCAAGGGAGAAGGGCAGTATACAAATTTAATAAACTGTAAACCGTAAACCGTAAAATGTAAGAAGAGGTTGTTCAAAACCGCTAATCTCTGAAAGTACTACACTGATCGCTTCCAAATTTTCACACAACGTTCCTTTGAAATACAGCACCAATGATATATATATAGATTGTGTAGATGTCACACCTGTGCCAGGTACATGCAATGGAAATGTAAAAAATTGTAAAAAAGGTAAGTAGATGGATACAGAAAGAGCAGTGGGCCACAGGTATTATGTCATCCTTTATGACATAAAATACTCTGTCCATAGAGATAGAGGGAGGGAGAAATGCAGTATGTATGTATGTATGTATGTATGTAGGTAGGTAGGTAGGTAGGTAGGTAGGTAGGTAGGTAGGCAGGCAGAGGGACAGAGAGGGAGAGGGAGAAATACAGTAGGTAGGTAGATAGGTAGAGGGATAGAGAGAGGGAGAAATACAGTAGGTAGGTAGGTAGGTAGGTAGGTAGGTAGGCAGGCAGGCAGGCAGGCAGGCAGGCAGGCAGGCAGGCAGGCAGGCAGGCAGGCAGGCAGGCAGGTAGAGGGATAGAGGGAGAAACACAGTAGGTAGGTAGGTTGGGGGTTATACAGTGGTTGTGTGTACGTGTTTGTGTGTGCAGGTGTAGATCTACACACAGATTGGTTGGCCATTTAACCAGACTGGGCCATAGCAACGTGTGGCCGGGAACAGCTAGTATATGTAATAATATATGTAATACTATGACCTTTGCTATGACCTTTAAAATCATTTCCTTCTGAAGTCATAAAAACAATATATATATTTTATTTTTAATTTAAAAAATATATTAAATTTTCTCCCCCCCATCCCAAAAAATAGAATATATACAAAACACATTTGCTGAATGTTATTTATTAATAACACTGGCATAGTGCATTCTAAAGTCACAAAATTAATGAAGGTGTATTAAGTTTATGTTAAATAACAATAGAAATTGAAGTAAACAATATTGCAAAACAATCAAAAGATGGTGAACGTCAGGTCAATAGTTTTGAACAGGAACATTTCAAAGCTTTTAAAAAAGAATTAATATGATTATGTCAATTGTACAATAATACACTCAGAAGTGACTCTTACAAACAAATTCAATAATTGATTATTCCTAAATCAAGTAAACACCCCAAATAGGTGTCATTACAATAGGCCAATAGCATCATTAAATCTAGATTAAAAAAAACATTATTAGTAGACTTAGCACATTTCAAAGCAAGTACAACAATCTAATTTTAGAGGTACAGCGACAAAAAGATCTTAATATGAAAAAACCAGCATATAATTAATTTTGTTTCAGATGAGTTGTTCGCTTTTCTTAAAAAGCCAAACAAGAATTTGCATCTACAATTCAGTTTTTAAAAATTAATTTGTCTGCAGGAGCAAAATTTAAAAGTTTATTTTGATAATTCTTCTGCTTTGTTAATTACCACGGGCAAAAAAAAATTGCAAAGTGCTTCAAGAAAATTACAGAAAATCATATTAGTCCAGGGAGATATTTAGGAATAGCTACTAGAAAGGTTGACATCAATTTCAAAAATATATAATTATGACCCTCGTGCAATAATTTTCATAATTACAAAAATGTGGCTTAAGTCATAACAGTATCTTCTTCCATTATCATTGTTTGGTAGAGTAGCTGCAGTTAAAATGATTACACTTTCTAAAATCTCATTTTTGTTTCTAACATTGCCAATTCTATTGCCCATTATTTGGTCTTCCATTAGGCAAATAGTTTTTTTCTTCATTTATATGCAGCAATTAAAAAGCTATCTATTTTACAATATAAACCAAAGCATAATAGAAATTTAGCAATAACTAATTTGGAAGCTTGAATCAGCTTTGGAAAATGTAAAAGCAACTGTTGGCTCCTGATCTTTTTCTTCTTCTCCAATTTCTTCATCATTACTTCATAAGCACAATAATAAATTTGTTCAGTATGAAGAAGACTTTATAGAATTAGAGATTTAATTATAGATGAAAACTATGTTACTACTGAATATACTTTACAAAAAAGAATTTCAAATAGCAACTGAGTTTCAAATGAATCAAGATGAGTAATTTATTTCTAAAATACCTAGTTCTAATCAAGTTAGACAATGAACACTTGAAGATGGCTCTGTACTTACTTCATCTGATAGCAAGGAACATTGTCAATATTATTAAACTATCGTATACAAAGCAAGTATTTGCTATTGAGCATCCTAAAAAGCTTTAAGAGACAGTCTAAATTTCAGCTGCAAAATTTTTGTTGGAACTCTTTGTGGCCTATACTTTAAAAACATCTATTTCAGCAAGCCATTAGTAATTGTCCATAAATGTAATCCTTAGATACTGCTACACCGTTAAAATTGCACCCTACTGATATTAACCTTTCTAGATCAAATTACTGAACTTGTAAGCAGTTTGGCAAATATTGCCCTCTTTGCTGACAAGAACATTAGTCCTTTGGGATGCAAGTTTCTTTCTTCTTCTTCTTTTGGAAAACAAATGGGAATAATCATCAAAGAACAAATCTTGTAGTTAGTTCCTTTTTTATTTTTCCTAACATGTTTAAACTGATGCAACAACATAAGGGATTGATTCGATTCCTACTGTTAACTGCCCACTTTATTATGGTAAGACACATGGTAAGAAAAGCAAACTATACCTTTTATTGAATAGTATTTCAAAATCTAGGAAATTGTTTGGGCTAAAAAATTCTACAGTGCAAGATAAATTCTGGTCCCTCTTTCCCAGTATTTATTTACATATACATATATGTTCTGACTCCCTCCTTAACACAACTAATCACTAAACTGACTACTTCTTGGCAGCATGCCTGAACTGACCTTGACTAGACTGAAAGAACACACCACGACATGAACGTTCTGACTCTGTAGCTTCTCTGTTGTTTCCTGCAAACCTACTCTTCACAGAGGATTTCTTTTAAAGCCTCTTGGGAAGGGCCAGTTAATTAGGAAGCTGATACTGATTATCTCCAATGGCGTCATTCTGCTAATTGCCTCATCTCAATCCTTAGCCTGACATCCGGGACAAACTGGGTTTCCTCCTCTAGAGCCAACTCATAGGACTCCTCACTAGAGGAATCCATCAGCAGCTCATCCAGAGCCAGCTGGGCCACAACACATATACATATACATATACATATACATATACATATACATATACATATACATATACATATACATATACATATATACATACATACACGTACATTCATATGCACATTTCTTTTCTTAGGGATACACACACACACACACACACACCCCAACATAATGTCCTAGAGATGGAGCATCTCACAACAAGGAGGCTGTGAGTTTGATCCTAGGTAGCGGCAGATATTTCTCTCTCTAGGCTCAAAGAGAAAATATCAGCTGCAAACTCTGTATAGGTGTCAGGAAGGGCATCTAGCCAGTCAAAGCTCAGCTCCATTCAATCGCTCCAACTTCACCCCGATGCAAGGGATTACGGGTAGTTAAATTTATTCTAAAGATGAATATTTAAAGTATATGTTTTCATATTTATCTATATTAAAATGGTATAATAGACTTTGAAGTTTCTTTCTTTTCTCACAACTTATGATTTCTGTCTTGCAAAAATTTTAAAAATACAAAAAAGTATAATTCTTACCATGTTTTTATACAGCGAGACAGAGAAAGAAAGAGAGAGAATTTATACATATGTACTAAACTGATTCATACCAGTCCAAAGTGAAATACATAGAATACAATATGCAGATTTTCTCCCCACAGCTATCTCAGCTATCTACAGACCCACATCAAAAATCGTCTTGATGCATAAAAACTCATAGGATGACCTTTCGGCCATTACTCTGTCTTAGCCTAATCTATGCCACTGGGTAATTGTCCGGTCAAACCAAACGGGGATTTTTCAGAGAAAAGACAGGTCCTAAACCTTAAGAATCCGACAAATAAATAAATATATGTATACATTCTCCTACGATGTTGACTTGAGCAGAATGAAATCATAAAACAGTGATTATTTATTATTTCTTGGCTTTAAAAAAATCATTTAAAGAAAAGGGAAAAGGGCTTTGTTTGTTCATTCTAAATTATGCCTGGCCTAACATTTCTTTTCCAAATCAATAGTTATGTTGAAAAATAGATCTTTTTAAGGTGAAAGCGTATATTAGATCCATATCTTTAGAGAATGGAGTGGAATAAGAATATTAGAGGAATATATTTTGGTTGCCAAGCATTCCTCTTTTCACAGGAGTGAACCAGAACCTTTAGGAAAAGTCAGGAGATGAACAGATTGAAGACAATGCCATTTTTCTAATGTTGTTGATCACTAGATGCTGCAAAGAAATGTGCTGCTTCTACTCCTAAAGCCAACCGGTATGAAAGTGGTAAATATATTATTCCTGATATTCTTGACTCTTTCTTTACAGCCAGTCTTGTTAGTGGCCATTATTTTGTAGATAATCTTGAACAACCTGAGCAAAAAGTCACGTTATCTATGACGCAGACAATAAGATGCAGATTAAGAATATAAGTAAATCATAGTCATGTATGTCCTATTTCCATAATGGTGAACTTATGGCATGGGTGGCAGAGTTGACATGCAGAGCCCTTTTTGTGGGCACGTGCACCATCGCCAGCTGCTCTGCTGGTTTCCGGCATGTGCATGTGCACTGGCCATCTGGTCTTCAGGTTTACACACTCTGGCACAAGCAAAGAACAGCTGGCCAGCACATGCATGCATGCCGGCCAGCTGGTTTCGAGTTTCTGGGGCTGTGGCATGCATGTTCCGGTTTCAGCACTCAAAGATATAAATAGATTAGATAGATAGATAGATAGATAGATAGATAGATAGATAGATAGATAGATAGATAGATAGATAGATAGATAGATAGATAGATGCAGTCCCACAAATAATCATGCTACATAGCGCTTCATAGGTGTTGACAAGAATTCTGAATTACACTCAGAAGCAAGCTTGCAGCCAAGTGCAGCTTGCAAAACAGAGGTGTTACATGGACATGCCTACGACTGCTGCCACCGCCTCATTCTGAAACCTTGAAGCTTCTGGATGATTTTTTAAGGACAGCCCGGTGTGACACATTCTAATGAGAGAGAAGTTCCCTGAGGATGTGGTCCAAAACCAGTTCAGAAGAGTAAACCTCTGGTCATGGGGACTGATCCAGATTGGACCCATGTTGCCGCTCATTGCAGAAAACGTATGGTACAACTTTTGTTAATCAATTGATCTTGGTGCATCCATCTCAGTTCTACAGGATCATCTTCTATGTGCAATGGTGAGAATAATCCATTTTCTTCTAACAGTGGTCCTACCCTAAGTGTTCATGCAGGACGTCAGAGTCCCTAAAATGTTACCTTGAAATGCCTTGGTATGATCCATGGAATTGCAATCCCTCTTTTACAGGGACCTAGTTATATGCGAGACCGTCTCCTGCCCCATACATCCCTTCATCCGATCCGCTCCCACAGAGAGGGCCTTCTCAGGGTGCCGTCGGCCGGGCAATGCCGGTTGGCGACACCCAGGGGAAGGGCCTTCTCTGTGGCAGGCCCTACCCTTTGGAACGACTTACCCCCTGAACTACGTACCATCTCAGACCTCCGCCTCTTCCGCCAGTGTCTTAAGACACACCTTTTCCATCAAGCCGGCCTAGCGTAACCTCCCGTTGTGACTACTCCTAGATAGTTTTAATTTGGGGGATTTTAGTCGATTTTAGCACAGGGTTAGAATTTAATATGTTTTTAAATTTTGTATTTTGTAATATTTGTTGTGTTTTTAAATTTCCTGTGCGCCGCCCTGGATCCTTTTTGGAGAAGGTGCGGGGTATAAATCTAAATAAAATAAAAATAAATAAATAAATAAATACAGGCGCTGTTAGGTTGTCCTTATTTTTCTTTGACTTGTCCCCAATGTTTTTGCGAGACAAAAACGTCTTTCATATATAACATCACACAGTTTCCCCATTTGCAAGATTCAGATTTTGGCTGCAGTCAATATCAGGTTACAGACACAATGTTAAACAAAAACAAAAATATTTCACATTCTGTTGCTAAAGGCCACTGCAGAGAAATCTATTCTAAGCCCATTGCTGTCCTCTTTTTTTTTCTTTACTCTCCTGAAACATTTTTTTTATTCCCAAACCTGGCTACATTCTCTGTATGCACATGTGTGGGCTGACTGATCATATTCCATGTTGCCTTATAAAGGGCCATTTTGCTCTGGAAAGCAGGGAGAGGGCCATTGAAGGCCTCAAGTGAATCCTTGGCTTTCCTGAAAACCAACACACCATCTGTTTCGCACAGAAATGAAATTAATCGTTTACGGCTTTTCTCTCTTTGCCAGATCAACTTAAACTTCAGGACAGGAGTCAGAGCTGGTTGCTGCAAAAGCAGACTGTCAGGTTTGCTATATTGGAAGAAAAGTCTGAAGTCTGTCACTCAACGTTACACTGCAGTGACAAACCTTTCTTGGTTAAGGGTTTGTGTTAATGCAAAATGCATCCAGCTTCGGAGTTTTATACACGCACACACAGAGATACTGCGTTTCTTATTTATTCTTAGGCATGTTCCTTTTTTAGGAGGTCAATTGTGGCATCTCTGGGGGATCAGGAGCGTATTGTTCTTCCAACCCAAAAGGAAATGTGGTTTTAGTATGGGTTGCAAGCAGGGGTGAAATCTACTTACCTTCGCTACCGGTTTGCAAATGGGAGTGCGTGCATGCATGATGTCTGGGGTGTGGGCAGAGCCTGCTACCGAGCATGCCTAAAAGGTACATAGAACAGTGAAGGGGGGCGGGAGGGGGAATCCGCTATGCCATGTGATTTAGATTAGCTAGAAAGCAGGAAATCCTGCTTTGCCCGAACTGGTAGGATTGGTTTACTACCGGTTTTTTTACTACCAATTCAGGCAAACTGGTAGCATTTTTCTACTACCGGTTTGGGTGAACTGATCCAAACCAGTAGCATTTCACCCCTAGTTGCAAGTCTTTCTAAGTAGAGCGAAACATCAGAATGTTATGATCGTCCCTTCAGCCCATGCGCCGTGCCTCATCTGGGCCGAAAGGAGTAGGATTGTCTCCGTCCACCAGCTGCAACTTTGGTTTACGCTGTAATTTTTCCTATCCAGACCCTCACAAATAGCTAAGAGAGTAGCGGCGGGGGCGGGGCGGGGGGGTGGGATGTACCATCTAATGACTTGAGACAAGAGATTATGGATAGCGCTGTGATTGTGAGCTGGCCTGCTATAAATTGATATAATAAATAAATAATATATCATAACTCCTGTGTCTTCAAGGATGAGCCAGAGAGGAATATGACATTGGATTCTCTCTCCTACCTCCTAGGCAATTTCTGAATCTGACTATTTCCAGTAATGATTAATCCTACTTCTTGCTTTTAAGCTTATCTTCAGAATTGGGCCAAAATGGGCTGTTTCTTCCAGTGATGGAATTCACTTACCTTTCCTACTGGTTTGCAAATGTGCGTGCACGCGCCTTGTCTGCGCATGCACAGTGCTTGTGCATTATGTCGGGGCAGGTGGGCGGAGCCTCCCACAGCTGCTGCTACCAGTTCGCCAGAACCAGAGGGAACCAGCTGAATACCACCTCTGGTTTCTTCCCATTTTAACCAAATCAGATTTGAGAAAAAGGTAGTGTTTTATCTTGTCCCAGTCCCTATGCCTTGCCCCAAACAACAAAACCTCTTAAAAGTGTTTGTAAGAGGAAGAAGTTTTTAAAAGCCTTCTGGCCTTCTCTCAGGTAGCAGAACTTTATTGGGTTCTAAGTATTGTTTTCAATGAACTTCAGATCACACATCAAACACATTATTTTACCAACTAACCTAGCACAAAAGGAAAGGATTAGTCCCACCCACCCATCTTCTTCCCATTCACTAGTGGCCAGATTGATAAGACAGACTGCTAATAATGGCTATTTACAAGGAAAGAGATTATTAAACCTTGCATTGTGTCGTTTGGGTTTTACTATATCGCTTGTTCAGTAGTCATGCTATTCCATTGCTATTGACTTATACTAAAATTGGAGACATAGCTGACAGTCCTTTTTAGGGACACAAATGTCCAGGAACTTTCCCCATTCCTTTGTCTCTCAAAAGATCATATTATTCATACTTATTGGTGCATAACCCTTACTATGAGAGCCACCAAATTCGATGCCATCTATTGCCAAATATGCATATTTACAATACAATACAATACAATAGCAGAGTTGGAAGGGACCTTGTAGGTCTTCTAGTCTAACCCCCTGCATGGGCAGGAACCTTATACCATTTCAGACAAATGGCTATCTAACATCTTCTTAAAGAGTTCCAGGGTTGGGGCATTCACAACTTCTGGAGGCAAGCTGTTCCAGAGGTTAATTGTTCTAACTGTCAGGAAATTTCTCCTTAGTTCTAAGTTGCTTCTCTCCTTGATTAGTTTCCACCCATTGCTTCTTGTCCTGCCCCCTGGTGCCTTGGAGAATAGTTTGACTCCCTCTTCTTTGTGGCACCCTCTGAGATATCGGAACACTGTTATCATGTCTCCCCTGGTCCTTCTCTTCATCAAACTAGACATACCCAGCTCCTGCAACCGTTCTTCATATGTTTTAGCCTCCAGTCCCCTAATCATCTTGGTTGCTCTTCTCTGCACTCTTTCCAGAGTCTCCACGTCTTTTCTACATCGTGGCGACCAAAACTGAATGCAGTATTCCAAGTGTGGCCTTACCAAGGCACTATACAGTGGCATATTTTGGCTCTTATATTATTGCAATGAACGCTTTCCTTTTACTCAAGATTTTCTGTTCTTCATCTATCTATCTATCTGTCTGTCTGTCTGTCTGTCTGTCTGTCTCTCTCTCTCTCTCTCTCTCTATCTATCTATCTATCTATCTATCTATCTATCTATCTATCTCTTTTGCTATCTCTCTGTATCTATTCTCTCTCTTTCTCTATATCTATTTCTATTTCTCCATCTCTATCTATTTCGCTATCGCTATCTATCTATCTATCTATCTATCTATCTTTTGCTATCTCTCTGTATCTATCTATTTCTATCTCTCTTTCTCTATCTATTTCTATTTCTCCATCTCTATCTATTTTGCTATATCTATCTATCTATCTATCTATCTCTTTCTATCTATCTATCTCTATCTATCTATCTATCTATCTATCTATCTATATCTATCTATCTATCTATCTATCTATCTATCCATCCATCCATCTAATTATCTATCATCTATCAATTTATCCAACTCAAATTGTACTTCTGCAATACTTTTTACCATCAAAGCATTGGTTGGAAAAAAATATAATGCTACAACATATCTGACATCTGATACATGAAACTATGAGGCTTTTTCCCAGCCTACATGTTCTCTCCTTGAAGCACCTTTGATGATGAAAGGCATTGCATAAATGCAATCTGGTGTTATTATTTTGCTACTGATTGGAGACAGGGTTTGTTGTCTGTTGTACAATTGGTAAGGAAGGGAACATTCATTTTGGTCTTGACAGGAGTAAATACAGAACTCAAAAGAGAGAGATCATCAAAGAAAATGACTTGGGTTTTCAAAAAATGAAGCTTTGCCTTTCAGGATGGGGAAGTTGCAATATAGGGAATGTTTTTGAAAGCAAAGATTAGATTAGTAGATCATACCATAATAGTATATAACAATGTAACAGGAGGAGGAGGATCTTCTCAGCTATATAGAGAAAGGTATACATTTCATCTCTGTAGTTTGAGTTAATTCACCAGAGGACCTAAGAATTCTAACAGTAATCGGGATGAAGTTATTTTTCACAATATTAGATTGCTACACAGATACACCAGTATGAGAGGCACTATAACAGGTAGCACCTGAATACTAAGAGCATTTTCTTCCTCCTTGCATTTAATCTTGATAGAATTTCCTGGACAGCAGCAAATGACATCTCATTCCCAGCCCATGAACGAATCAGGTTTGAGTCATTCTTATCTTCATCTGTTTTAAAGTATTATTTCTCCCAATATTACAGCACTATTAAGATATATAAATTCCCTTTGTACTTTTTAAAAAGGAAGTGAAATCAGGTGACCAGGAATGGACTTACGCATTGGGTGTTTCAGGCAGAGGTGGGCACGTCCCCTCTCCTCTAATTTGCCTCTTCCCCTGCTATTCTTTCCCTCACAACCAAAATAAAGAGGGAAGACACTTGCTAATGTTCAGTTTTTATAAAATTTATGATGAGGATTAGGACCTTCTTGGTTATACAGAGATGACACATCTCTGCAGTTTTGGTCAACTCTTTCCCAAAAAACCTAGGTGTTCTAACAACTGTAGGCAAGGCAATAGGGGTTCCAGAAAGATAAGAGGGAGGAGGAGGAATAGGAGGAGGAGGAGGAAGAGGAGGAGGAGGCTCAAAACTGATTCATTGACACATTTGCAAAGATTGACTATATGAAGCCTACAATCTACCATTGACCATCGATGGCCTTTACTTTGTTGAATGGTACTAGTAAAAGCAGACAACTCACCACCATGATACCATGTCTTATATGGGCTTAAGTGAACAAAGGTTGCTTTAAGGGGTGAATCAAGCCCTCTATGGTCTCATTACACCCTGAACAGGGGTGGGTTCTGCCAGTTTTACTACTGGTTCGTAACCTAAGTGCATGCACTGTTCAATGTAAATTGTTCTTGGTGCATGCACAGAACAATTTACAGTGAACTGCTTACATGCAGTCGCTAAAAACCAAAATGGTGGCGGCCCAGAGGCAGCAAGGGAACCAGTTCGGGAGCATGGCAGGCCTGGTTCACTGCCGGCTCTGTGACCCAGGCCTGAATTTCACTACTGGTTCAGCTGAACCAGGCCGAACCGGGAGCAACCCACCTCTGATCCTGAAGCGCCTTCTAAGTACTTGTATATTACATGGAGCTCAGCTTAAGAGCATAGCCAACAACTCATCTGCATCTAAATTACTTGCAGTATAACTGCAAGTACATCCCTCAGACCGATACGCTCCCACAGAGAGGGCCTCCTCAGGGTGCCGTCGGCTGGACAATGCCGACTGGCGACACCCAGGGGAAGAGCCTTCTCTGTGGCTGGGCCAGCCCTCTGGAACGAGCTACCCCCTGAACTCCGCACCATCTCTGACCTCCGCCTCTTCCGCAAGTGTCTGAAGACACACCTATTCCATCTAGCCGGCCTAGCGTAACCTCCATACTGATTATAGATAGTTTTAAATTTGGGATTTTAATTCGGTTTTTAGCGCAGGGTTGATGTTTTAGAATAAGTATTTTAAATTTTGATATATTTTATATATTTTGTATCTATTTTAACATCCCTGTGCGCCGCCCTGGGTCCATTTGGAGAAGGGCGGGGTATAAATTTAATAAATAAATAAATAAATAAATAAATAAACTGTAATTTTTGTGGTTATCAGACAAACAGTGGCTCATTCTATCAGCAGGGGTTTAATATACTCTTGGTCATTTATTGATTTCCTCCCCTGCCCTATGCAGGCTTGTCAAATCCTTGATGCTTTGGAAACCAATGTGAACATTGGCTCATCCCTTGGATAGACATACAGCTTGTGGGTTTATCAAAAGCAATTAGCCAGATCTTACCTACTTAATACAGCGGCTGAAATAATGCAGGCACATTTGCTGAATGTGCTCGAAGCCACATAAAATATTTGTTTGCTGCAGGTTTCATAAAACAAAGAGATTAGGGAAGCTTCTGTAATTAGCAACCTGCAAGTTGATTCGGCCAGGAAAAACCAGGAGCAGCTCAGCTCTTTGTGCAAAGATAGTCTGCTTCCAATTGCACTTATATTCCGTATCAAAACACTGTATTTGAATCCCATATTGTTTTCAACATTTGGTAAATGTGTTTTTATTTCTGAGAAAATCGAGAGAGATCAGAGGCCAGGAGCTTCTGGTGGTAAAGGGACTTTTTTTTTTTGCATGATTTGTGCATACAGGGTAATGGAAAACAGACATTTCCAGATATTTTCTAGCCAATGAAGGTATGAGAATGAGAAAAATAGTAGGCAAGAGTAGAAACCTCTGTTTCTTTAAATAATCTTCCCACATGTACTACATTTTTGTTATAATTTAAGACATATTTCTAAAAAAACCTATTCTGGCATTGGAGCATATTCAATCTGTCCTGTTGGATGTGAGATTTTTTTCCTCTTTTTTATAGTTTATATGTCTATTTTCCTGCCTACATTACCCTAACTCTAACCTTTCCATGGACCTCATATGGCTGCCAGAATCTAAATGCATCATGCCCAGCCTGAACCCAATGTTATTTGAAATATCTCTTCTTCCTATGACTGTCTCTTATATGGCCTTCCTCACCTCATTAACCTTGATTGGCTTTGCTGTTTTCTCCATATACACCTGCTATAGAACTACACAGTTAACCCAAGCTTTAGAGTCGACACAGTTAAACCAGGCATTAGAGTAGAGTAGAATAGAGTAGACAAAGATATAAATATATGATAGATAGATAGATAATAGATAGATAGATCATAGAAGAAGAGATAGATATAGATAGATAGATAGGTAGGTAGGTAGGTAAGGTAGGTAGGTAGGTAGATAGATAGATAGATAGATAGATAGATAGATAGATAGATAGATAGATAGATAGATAGATAGATAGATAGATAGATAGATAGATAGATAGATAGATAGATAGATAGATGATGAAGATAAAGAGAAAGATAGATAGATAGATAGATAGATCATAGATAGATAGATCATAGAAGAAGAGATAGATATAGATAGATAGATAGGTAGGTAGGTAGGTAGGTAGGTAGGTAGGTAGGTAGACAGACAGACAGACAGACAGACAGACAGACAGACAGACAGACAGACAGACAGACAGACAGACAGACAGATAGATGCTCACACATCCAGAAATTCTCCAGGTTGACAAATACTGCTATATGAAGGCATACAACTAAGCATTCATTCAGAAACACCAGCAGCTGGTATTATCTACATTCCCCATTGCAAGTTAAGGATTCATATTTATCCAGAATTTGGTGCATGGAATTGAATTGTTAGTTTATCTGTAAGCCTGTCTGCTATCTATCTATCTATCTATCTATCTATCTATCTATCTATCTATCTATCTATCTATCTATCTATCTATCTATCTATCTATCTATCTATCTATCTATCTATCTATCATCTTTTTATCTCTCCCCTCTGCCTCCCTCCCTCCATCCCTCCATCCTATCTCCCTGCCTCCCTCTCTCCTCCCCCTCTCTCTCAGAATAACAGAAATGAAAGGGACCTTGGAAGTCTTCTAGTTCATCTAGTTCACCCCCTGGTCAAGCAGGAGACCCTACCATTCCAGACAAGTGGCTGTCCAATCTCTTCTTAAATGCCTTCAGTGATTGAGGGCACCCATAACATCTGAAGGCAAGCCTGCCTATTTATCTATATATCTATACATCCATCCATCCATCCATCCATCCATCATATTATCTATTTATCTATTTATCTATTTATCTATCTATCTATATATCCATCCATCCATCCATCCATCCATCCATCCATTTCTTTATCCATCCGTCCATCATCCATCCTATCTATCTATCTATCTATCTATCTATCTATCTATCTATCTATCTATCTATCTATCTATCTATCTCTCTCTCTCTCTCTCTCTCTCTCTCTCTATCTATCTATCTATCTATCTATCTATCTATCTATCTATCTATCCATCCATTTATTTATCCATCCATCCATTCTATCTATCTATCCATCCATCCATCCATCCATCCATCCATCCATTTATTTATCCATCTGTCCATCATCCATCCATCCATCCTGTCTGTCTGTCTGTCTGTCTGTCTGTCTGTCTGTCTGTCTGTCTGTCTGTCTGTCTGTCTATCCATCTATCTATCATCTAACAGAATTGACTGTTTACATTTACCTATATTTACCTCTATTTACCAATGACCCTTGTCAGCTTTCCTTCTCCGATATGGATCAGCTTTGACTTCTCTGGCATTATTTTCTGAAAAAGGTGTGGAAGAAACTGTTTCCTAAGGATGAATGCAGAATTCTAGGAGCTGACTCCTCGACTGCCAGAGCAGTTAATTTTACTGTTCTGAGCCATGTTAATGCATTCACCCACACCCTTTTTATATTCTCTCACAGCCAAAGTTTCCAATTGAATATCTGATTTAGTTTTGTCTGCTTGGATGCCCTTTAGGTAAAGGACACCACTCACAAGTGGAATTAGAAACGTTCTTTTCATTCCTTCTTATTCTCTCTCTCTCTCTCTCTCTCTCTTTTGTCTTTCTCCCCTGCAGCCAGCAGAAAAAGGATCAGGGAAATGTGGAGATGCGGCAAATTCTCTAGCCACTGAGCAATGAGGTTTCATACTCGGCTGGAGGACCCATTCATCTTAATCCATCTGGAAAGAGGTCTGCTTGCAATATTTCACAATCTAAGTACTTTCTGACAAATCTATTAATTATGCACTCAAACAAATTATTTGCTGCCTGTGGAGAATTGCGACTGGATTTTCCTCTCAAGCCAGAGTCCTGGCTTTTTTTTCTTCTCCTTAACTCATTGTTGTCACTGCTGGAACTGTCCTGGCATTATTTACTTATGTGTTGATCCCCCTCACTTTTCTCCTCTCCCCTTTTTAGGGATCCCAAGTGCCAGCTGGAAAAGTGGGTTGGATAAAGCAGGGGTCTGCAAAGTTGGCTCTTTTAAGACTGGTGGACTTCAACTCCCAGAATTCTAGGAGTTGAAGTCCACCAGTCTTAAAAAAAGCCAACTTTGCAGACCCCTGGGATAAAGGATAGAGTAAACAAAATTCCAGAAACTGGCAAAAAAGCAACTCAATTAGACAAGAGACCAAAGGTTTTCTGGCTTTCTGGGATGATTATGAGATACCCTGAGTGCCGATTGTTGATAAAACATAGGATATACAACCAGTTCATTGTGTTACGTAGGTATGAAAGCTTTAAAATGAGATGGAAGCTTTAAACCAGATCTGGGCATTTTACGATCCCCGGGTTACATCCGGTCCTTTGGCTGTTGCTGTCCAGCCCAAGTGCGGTCAATCAGAAATTAGAAATCAAATGTAAATAAGTATATGCCATGCACACAATACAACTGTAGTGCCCTCCTGGGTTTCAGATTTAAACAAAAGATGCATATTAAACATCCAGGGGATGTATGCACACCACAGACCATTCATGTTTATAGTATGTATACCTATGAATACATAAGTAATCCACTTTATTTATTTTCCTCCAAGACTACCATAAGATACCAGTTGAAAGTCTATGGAGATTCTCAGTCATTCAGGTCATGGTTGTCCCAAAGGTGGTTTTTTTTCCCCAAAAGCAATTGGACTGTTTTATTTTTCTTTGAAGATGTTTCACTTCTCATCCAAGAAGCTTCTTCAGTTCTGACTGGATGTTGAGGAATGGAAGGATTTATACTCCTTGCAGATAGCTAAAAGAATGCCACTGACCAGCTGTCTTCAAGAAGTATAAATCCTTCCATTCCCCACCATCTGGTCAGAGCTGAAGAAGCTTCTTGGATGAGAAGTGAAACATCTTCAAAAAAAAATAAGACAGTTCAGTTGCCTCTTGAAAAAGCACCTTTGGGACATACCAGTTGAAAATAGAGAAGTTCAAACCAATGCAGATAGAAAGGAATGTACCGTATTTTTTGGAGTATAAGATGCACAAGAATATAGGACGCACCAAGTTTTTGAAGAGGCAAATTTTTTTAAAAAAGGTTTTTCCACTCTGCAGACCTCCCAAAAATGGCCCGTTTTTCACAAAAACAGGCCTGTTTTTTGTAAAAAAAAAAAGCCCATGCATATCTTTTAGGAGGCTTGTAGAGTGCTCCTGGGGGCTGTTGGGGCAAAAAGGAGCAAAAAACAGTCTGTTTGTTGCTCATTTTTGGCCTCCCCAGCCCCCAGGAACACTCTGGAAGCTTTCTAAAGGCTATGCACGGCCATTTTTGCAAAGGGGGTGGGGCTTCAGGAGGCCAAAAATGCTGTATTCAGTGTATAAGATGCGCCCAGATTTTCACCCTCTTTTTTGAGGGAAATGAGTGCAACTTATACTCTGAAAAATACGGTTATGTGGGCATGGAAAAGACCAGTTCAGCAATGTCTCTATGGGCCTGTTTCTTTGCACATGGAAGTTTGCCTATGCAGAGCCATTTCAATTGAGGAATATATTAAGCCTAAAATATGTGATAGCAACACCATCTGTTCTTTGCAACCCATTAGAAAAAGTGAAATATTTAATACTAAATAGTAGTAATTCACTTTCCGGTTAGATTTCTCGGGGAGGGGGTGGGGCGGGAAATGGCAATATGAGCCGAGTTGTTCTTTACGAGCCTCACACCAAAGGTTAGGAACAGGTTTGTTAATTCACACGTGGATTTTTATTAGGCCACCCAGAAGGAGACAGGAGTAAATTGGGAAGACAAAGGAACAGCTCAGCTCAATATGAACTGCAGCAATTCTGCATAATCACTGGAATGCAATATTTTTCAAAGTGCTCAGATTAGGTTGTTTGCTATTGACCTTCATTTACGGAAAGCAGGTAGCTGAGAATCTGTCAACACACAAATAAATGAGAAGGCTGAAATGCAGGGATATATCTTTCGAAGCATAAGGAGGAATAAATAGTACACGGCGATCTCTTCATTTGCATTAACGACATCAATTCTGTTTGGACAGACACGGCTAATGCCCTTCTTGCGTGTTTAATGTTGTCTGGGCAAATTAAAGATCAGATCTCACTGTCTGCGATTTTGTCTTTTTGTTCCAAATAAGTCATCACAAAAGAGCAATGGAGAGATAGACACTGCAATAAAGAGTAAACACCCACACTTTTGCATTTAATGTGATACTTCTAACGTTGCATGGTGTGCGGTTTGGAGACCTGCAATTTCACAAATGCTTCAGTTCTTTTTCGCCTCGATCTCTTTTGAATTGCATAGTTAATAAACAAGAAAAAGCACTGACAATATTTCCAGCATTTCTCTATTTCTTTTGTGTTTACTTAGAATCTGCAAGCCATTTTTAAAATGTGGTTGTTGTCTCATCCCCCCTGCATAATATCTAGGAAAATTAAATTATCCATCCTTTAATTAGGAATAGCTTGAAACGTCATGCATTCGTTTGTTTGTTCATTCATTCAATGCATTTGGAAACAAAATGATGTGAACCATAATACCCGAATTAATACATTGATAGGAATAAATGCAGCCTGTGTATTTCTAAATGTTGCAATAAAGTTGCAATGAAGGCCTATCACAATTTCTACTGTGCGAAAATGGGAGGGCGGATTATATGAAGTATGGATGAGCTATAGTCAAAATAACATTCTTTTCTCAGAGAGTCAAGGACATCGTGCCCTGCAGCTGCTATGGTATGACTGGGAGACATCTCCAGTTTTGGATGGTGCCTGATTGGACCATGTGACGGGCATATGGGTGCTGGGCAGGGACTTGAACTTTCTTTTGGGTGGGGGAAACCTGGAAACTTTCAGATTCGGGTTTTCCCAGATGTGCCAATATGACATCATTAATAAAAAGGAACCTTGAGGAAACTCAACACTCCCTCTCTCACACAAAAACATAAACACACACACACACAAACACACACACACACACACACACATATCAGGAGGTTTCTTGTACAGATCTTAAAGAATGAAAGTCAGATTGATGCATAGCAAGAACTGGAAACATTTTGAAAAGGGCTTCTTCTACAACTGATCAAAATTAAAAGTAGTTTGAGTATTTTTTGACACAATTAGGATATAAAAGAATCCCTCCATGACTTCTTTGGACAATAGATTTGATAGCTTGGTCCTCAGAGCAATTCACAGTGGATGAATGTTAACCATGGTGGAATTCTGGCTAGGATGCACCTTCTTTTTAAAATGTAAGGCATAGCTGCGGAATCCAGGTGTTATGCCAGTTAATCTGGAGAATATGTTTTAATTAGGGAGCTGAAGCAGCACTTGCTTTATTGGAGCAGTTTTGATTATTGTTAACATGGTTATAAAATGTAATGCTGTTGTGGAGATTTCTCAAATGAAGTTCAATTGTAAGTATTATGAACACTTGTACCAATAATAATAACACTAATGATAGTAATATACTCTATTGGCCCTACTTTTAATCTAACGTTTATTTTCTTCAACTAATTTTCTATATTCTACTCGCTATTTGCTGACATTGAAGTTCTCTTACTGTGATATATTTATTTTATAGAACCATATTCAGTGTGTAATAATCTAGGCCACTTTAAAGAACTGTGAAACAATATGAAAGTCAAATGGAGAGTCTAGTACCAGCACAAAACTTGGTTTCAAACCCTTAAGTTTTCTTCCTCGTAGTCAAGGAGAATTGGACAGTCTTCTTCCCATCAAATAAAAGAAGATGAGAATTTGAAGGAAATGTTGTAATCCTAGACTGTAATCATTGGATGTAATGAAGCAAAAGGTGTAGCAGATGGAGAGAGTTACACATCCCCTTGAACACTTGAGGTGAAGGGGAGAAGGAACATGGCACAAGAAAATAAGTAAAATACTAATTCTAAGCCCTGAATTTCAGTAAATTAAATGGGGCAGAATCCTTGGCATTTCTGCTCTAGTGTTTCTAGTTTGATGGATCTGGGATTGTCTCATTGATGGGTGAATGAGGACATTCTTTCAACTCAGCCATCTAAATTCAGAAGCAAAGAGGCAACAAAACTATGTTTTTCCATTTGGTTTTGGGAGTCCAAGGGCTACAGAATATGTTAATGTACATTGCGAGTTTGCAAGTGGCTCTTAAACATACAAGCACATTTCTCCCCACCACACATATAACAGGGGCCATTGGAATTGGACATGCAATAAATGTAAATAAGTAAGACGCATGCATTTACTACCTGTGCATAATCCCTTCTCTCTTCTACATGCACACAGATGCACACTGCCAACAAAAGTGCAGCATTTCCACCCACTTTGCAGATATACTTTCCACAGGGATATGTTTCTCTTGCAGTTGTTTGGTAACATAACACAATGTTAACAGAGGTGGCATTTCTACTGCAAATAGGTTGTACCATCGGGACATAAAACATTTTGAAATAGTCCTTTTGACGCTCTACACCAGGCCTTTCTTTTTGGCATGAATGGGAGAGGGAATTTTACAAAATTATGAAAATTTGCACTTGTCTCATTCCGAAGATTTACTATAAGTGATTCCAAGATACTCAACGTCTCTTTTAAAATATCAACAGAGATCATCTTTAAACTTTTTCTTACCCTCTTTTCCACACACAAATCAAAGTTATGAATCTTAGAAATGATCCTTCACATGGAATTTCACTGTTTTATAAGTGCAAAGAATTGATAACGTGGGTGAAATTTAAGGTAGCATGATTCTGTATGATCTTGGGTTTTCCACTAATGTATTACTTCCTTTATTTAATGAAATTTACTACAATCAGAGGTGATATTCAGCAGATATTCTGACCAGTTCTGGAGAACCGGTAGCGGAAATTTTGAGTAGTTCAGAGAACCGGCAAATACCACCTCTGACTGGCCCCACCCACATCTAGTCTGAGTCCCAGCTGATCCGGAGGAAATGGGGATTTTGAAGTAACCTTCCCTTGGAGTGGGGAGGAAAAGGAGATTTTGCAGTATCCTTCCCCTGCCAAGCCCACCAAGTGACGCCCACCAAGCCACACCACACCCCGCAAGCCACGCCATGCCCACCAAGTCATGCCCACAGAACCGGTAGTAAAAACATTTGAATTCCACCACTGACTGCAATGTGTAATAAGTAAAAAGCAGTTTATTATTTTACACTTTTTTTTGATTATTTGTTTGATTGATTGATTTCTATACTGCCCATCTCAGCAAAAAAACTCTGGGCAGTTCAAAATTCAACATTTCTATGGAATTTTGAAATATTTGGTGAGTTCAAATATGGTGATAACAGCCTGGATTCTGCAATCACTTTATGTAGCAGATGTGGGGGGAAAGCAGCAAGCATTGGAGGAGGCATTGTCTAACCCAGCCGATGAGTTTATTTTTATTTATTTAAATTTATACCCCGCCCTTCTCCTAAAAAAGGACCCAGGGCGGCGCGCAGGCATTATTAAAACCATACAAAGATACAAATATATATAATTATTAAAAACTATTAAACTATCCCTGTGCTAAAACTAATAAAACTCTACAATTTAAAATTTACCCTATAAAAGTCAGAAACGGGGGTTATGCTAGGCCGGCTTGTTGGAATAAATAAGTTTTAAGACATTGACGGAAGAGCCAGAGGTCCCCGATGATGCGTAGATCGGGGGGTAGGTCGTTCCAGAGGGCAGGGCCCACCACAGAGAAGGCTCTTCCCCTGGGCGTCGCCAACCGGCATTGCCCGGCCGACGGTACCCGGAGAAGGCCCTCTCTGTGGGAGCGGATCGGTCGAAGGGATGTATGGGGCAGGAGGCGGTCGCATATGTAGCTAGGCCCCGAGCCATGGAGCGCTTTGAAGACGGTCATCAGCACCTTGAAGCGCATCCGAAAAGGCCACAGGTAGCCAGTGCAGCTCATGAAGGAGAGGTGCTATGTGGGATTGCCTTGAGGCACCCATAATCACCCACGCAGCCGCATTCTGGACTAACTGCAACCTTCGAGTGCACCTCAAGGGGAGCCCCATGTAGAGAGTGTTACAGTAGTCCAGCCGGGATGTCACTAATGCCTGAGTGACTGTGCGAAGGGCTCCCCGGTCCAGTAAGGGGCGCAACTGGCGTATTAGGTGTACCTGATAAAACGCTCCCCTGGCCACGGCCGTCACATGGTCCTCCATGGTCAGCCGGGACTCCAGGAGGACACCCAAGTTGCGCGCCCTCTCCACGGGGGCTAGTTGTTTGCCCCCGATGGCCAGTGTTGGACTTACCTGGCTTTACCGGGGTGCCGGAAACCACAGCCACTCGGTCTTGGACGGGTTGAGCTTGAGTTTGTTGCTACCCATCCAGCCCCGTACGGCATCCAGACACCGGGACAGCACCTCGATGGCATCGTTGGGGTGGTTTGGGGTGGATATGTACAGCTGAGTATCGTCAGCGTACAGATGGTATTCCACCCCAAAACTATGGATGATCACGCCCAGCGGCTTCATATAGGTGTTAAACAGAAGTGGCGAGAGGACGGACCCCTGTGGCACCCCACATGTGAGGGGCCTCGGGGCCAACCTCTGCCCTTTTGCTAACACCCATTGCGACTGACCAGAGAGGTAGGATGAGAACCACTGCAAGACGGTGCCTCCCACCCCCAACCCCTCCAGTCGGTGCAATAAGATACCATGGTCGATGGTATCGAAAGCCGCTGCGATGTCTAATACGACTATGATAGAGGAGCCATCTCTATCCCGAGCCCTCCAGAGATCATCCACCAACGCGACCAATGCTGTCTCAGTGCTGTGACCGGGCCGGAAGCCGGACTGGCACGGGTCTAGATAATCATATTACATATGATAGAGGGGACTGGCCTATTGCCATGGTTACAGAAAGGGACAACTACCAACAACTACCAATCAAGAAATGAAAAAGCCACCAGATTATCTCAAGCAGCAAAATACCTTAAGTTAATTCTCTGTTTTAGTAAAATGTAAAAACTTACATGGCTTATTTCATCATGGTGCTCCCATCTCTAGCAAAGTAAAATGCTTTGGACCACCCTCAATTCTTCTGAACCTCATCTACTATTTATTTAGGATTTTAATCAACTCATGAATAGCTGGATTGCAGCAGCTTCTTGCGACTATCTGATCATCTTCCACAGAACCATTATGGAGGTAACTTGGTTTAGGGGAAAGAGTTCTCTCCCAGGTTCCATTGTATTAATGGGGTAAGGGATACATGAGGATGGGAGCAGATAGTAAGGTGGAAGCAGGTGAAAATTGACAGATAAATTTTATTTTTAAGCAGCCGAGAAGTTAAATTACAGCAGGGGTGTCAAATTCGATTTCATTGAGGGCTGTATCAGGGTTGTGTTTGACCTTGGGGTGTGTGGGTGTGTGGCCAGGGGGGGCACGGCTGGGAAGTGTGGCCAGGATGGGCGTAACCAGCTCAATGTCATTCATCAAGGCTCTGTTTTCGGCACCATGATGGCTCCCTGCAGTCTTCTCCCAGCGAAAACAGAGCTTAGGGGAACTGCATGCACCCTGCCCAGGCTCTCTTAACAGCCGCAATGGCCTCCTGAAGCCCTCTGCCAGGGAAAACAGAGCTTGGGAGGCCACGCACAGGTTAGGGCAGTGGTAGGTTTCAATTTTTTTTAGAACCTCTTCTGTAGGTGTGGCCTACTTTGTGGGAGTGGCTTGCTGGCCATGTGACTGGATGGGAGTAGCTTGCCAGCCAGGTGACCGGGTGGGGGTGGCTTGCCAGCCAGGTGACTGGGTGGGTGCGGCCAACTTGTAAAATGTGGTGAAACTCACTTAACAATACTCTTGCTTAGCAACCAAAATGTTGGCTCAGAAACTCTGGCATTTGAAGCATGCAAGTCTTAAAGCTGTCAAGTTACAAGACCCTTGCACCCCTAACCCTTTAGAAATAAAGCCCAAGGAGTGTTCAAACTTGACAGCTTTAAGACTTGTGGACTTCAACTCCCAGAATTCCTCCTCTCGCTCTTCATCTTGATGATGTGCAGATGGGCAGGGGGAAGGAGCTGGAACCGGTTCTAAACTGCACTGTAGATTTGTGGAACCTCTTCTATAGAAGAGGTTAGAACTGGCAGGAACCCACCCCTGGGTTAGAGTTAATATAATATCTGGTTTTTGCTGGCAGAGGCACCACAGGCTGGTCCTTCGCTGTTTCCAGGGTAGGCCCTATGAGCCAGATCAAAGCAACTCAGGTCAAATCTGGCCCATGGGCTTTGAGTTTGACACCCGTGAAGAGTATTGGTTCAATATGACAGAAAGAAGATTATTTTAATTTTCTTCTAGCAAAATAGTGACATTTCTCTAACACAGCTAATACAAGAACACCATCAAAATAGTATGCAATCTGGCAAACAAAATGAAAGGCTTTCTTCCTTGTAGCCACAAAAAATGACTGTTCGATAATTTAAAAAAAAAACTATTCAAGGGAAAGTTAAGGGGCAGTTGATGACTTATTCTCCAGCCGTATTTAATAGGTAGCATTAACTGGGCAATCATTCTTACAGCGAATTGAATAACCAGGTTAGTATGCATTAGCTTCAGAGTGATATTCTTGTTTAGGCAGAAATAACAACCCTGTACTTGAATTTAAGGTGATCTCGGGTTGTCTTAGAACTTTTACTTTGAAGCCACAGACTGTTTAGGTCATGCTGCATTAAAATAGGTTATGCACAGAACATCTCCACAAGATAAAATCCATGAAAAATGTAATTAATAAGGGATTGAAATCGCACCCGTCTATTTCTGTAATGGCAGATCAGCCTGTATAATTAGCAGCCCTCTAAACCAAATTCACGTTTTCAGCCGTGAATTGTGACCTGGAAGATATTACACAGAGAGAGAGAGAGAGAGAGATCCTTCATAGTGAGGTTGTGGCACAATATTATATATTATGGATGATTTGGGGGTCAACTTATCACACGGGGTTATGAGGAAAATAGGATGCAGAAGTATAAAGTTATGTGCACTTCCTTGAGTTATATATTAAAAAGGCAGGGTGAAAAACTAACAACAGCAGCGAAGGATTATTCAAATGCTATCCAAAAAATGCTTGCCTATTAGGGTCCTATATGCCAAGCATCATACATTTTGGGGAGGGGGGTTGTCTGTACACAGAAGCCATTGATTTCAGAAAGTTGCATAAGGCTAGTAATGTTTAGCATATCTTTCAGAAGTTGTATATAAATATTAAATGCATTCCAAATGTCTAAGATAGGGAAAGTTAAGTATGACAGATATAGATTTCTTTGAGCATGTGGGGGTTTTATAAAATGATTTTCAGACATTTGACAAAATGGATGTTTTCATTATTATTTGCTTTATTTAATAAGATAGAGCAAAGAAAGGAAAAAAATACAAAACTCCCCAAAGAAAGGAAAAATTAGATAGAACAGAGGGAGGGAATGATAGATCATAGGAGTTTTATATGTCAGTTTCAGTAAATGGACAGATTGCATTTGGATTATTGAAGAATGGGTTAATATTGAAAGGAATGTTATGCAGATATGGAGCAGGGTTAGACTAATGTTCCGATAATTGTCCAGAATACCAAGGAAGACAATATAGATGAAGGAGAAAAGAAAGACTGCATCCATTTGAGTGTATCTCTTCCCTTTCTTCTCCTCCCCGTCTTCTTCTCCCCAAAGGTTAAACTGCACAAATTTTATTCATGGTTCGAAAATGCCGCTGTAGTTATTGCAGGTCTGCATACGAGGGCCATGGAAATAGCAATTTAATCCTGTGCCTATATTTCTAAAATGGCCTCATTATCCCCCGTTATACACTACTCAAGTTCTTCTACTCAGCGTGGTTCTATTACCGAAGGGTTGTAACTTTCAGCCTATTTAAACTTTGGTGGGTTTCATTTTTCCCTTTCCCCCATCTGAAGGAAGAAGAGGAAGTGCATAGACTAAGAGAGTCTTTTTTTTTTTAACTGTTTTATGTATTGTGTTGAAGCAGCAATGGCTGCCTTAGTCAATTGCAAAGGGTCAAACATCAAGACCAACGCATGCACAAAATCTTAACACAGAAGCCAAGGCAGCTGTCTCAGAGGGGGCTGCACACATGATAGATGTCTCTGCAATTTTGTCTCTCCGTCTATCGTATATCTTTAAACTGCTTTGCCAGCATTGGCCGGAGAAAACTGAGTTGTGTGAAGGTTCTATTATCTGGAGTATTAGAGATTTCATCTTGGACTTTCCTACTTGAAATACAACTTCCCACTATGAACTGGGAGCAGTTCATTTTTTTAGGCAGCCAGCACTGTTGAGACACCGGTGTCCTCCTTTTCCTCTCAGGGCCCATTTCCGTGGTGAGCAATCAGCCAAAAAGTGGGAAGAGAATCTGTCTGGCTTAAAGATGGAGGTCAATGTTCAAACGATGTGGATGAACACCGAAGGAGAATCGGCAGAGCTGTTGCATGCACAGTCTCCTCATTTCGGGACATTATAATATTCCCATTGTTCCTGGAAAAGGAGTTTCTTCTTTGCAATACATGCTGGAAGAAACTGTACCAGGACATGAAGTGACCCACTCTAATAGCATTGCCACATAGGTCGTAAAACAAGTAAAAGAATGAAATAGTTGGTGATTCTCTTTAATGATGCATTTTAATGCCTTTTGTCTAGCCTGCATTCTGGCTTTGTTTTTAGACTCTGCGAAAATGAAAATGGGCAAGGATGGAACTTAGTTTACATGTGATGGAAGAAATGTCCACCTGGGTTCAGTTCCAAGTGGGGAGGAAAACACTGGAAACTGTTTGGAAAGATGGTTTAATGGGGAAACAGAACCATATGGTTTGAGGTCCTGGACAGTTGAGCGCATGGAAGAGAGAGGGAGGAGGGAGTGACGGAGAGTGGGAGGGATGGGGAGCTAGAGAGAGGGAGGGAGATGGAGGGAGAGAGAGGAAGAGGGGGGAGTCAGGAGACAGAGAGAGAGATCTACACCTTCTGCCTTTTTAATATTTTCTATAATATTTCATTCTAAGAGGGGTGAATGCTAACTTTCTTCACATGGCAATGCATTAAAAAGGATTGTGTCTTTGATCCAGCAGCCTCAGCCACCATATTGGTGGGGGGAGGGGGGGTTATTCTCCTTCCACATACAGAGAACTTCCTCCAATGTCCCCAAACAACTATGGAGTGTTCCTGGCCTGTTCAGAGAGAAAACTGTTCTACAATGGCTACTTTTTTAAAAGGGGGAGATGTATCTTGGTAGCAGCCATTTTGGACTTTAACTCCCAACAGCTTCAGTCCAAAGGTCTTGTACTAAAGGATTATGGGAGCTGTAGTTCCAAACATCTGAAGAGCAGCAGGTGGCTTTTTCTCATCTTAGTATGTGAACAAGGGGAGAGACTGCAGATTTCTGCTTCATTACTGATGTGAAAGTAGACATTCTCCAAAAAAAAGAGAAGCAAAGGGCTAAGGAGATGATCAAGAGATATAAAACCAACTGTTGCTGGCTAATTTTGGATTGGTGTGTTGAATAACAAAGAGGGTGTAGATTGGGTAATTACAGTTAATAATAAGAGTCTTCTGGGATGAAGGAAGAGTGAGGATTAAAACAGTTGCTGAGGTGGAAGCCTTTCTTAAAAAACATTCCGCTATCCTGGGGGAAGATCCAGGGGGGACGGAGGGGGCCACGGCCCCGCCCGCTGGGGGCCAGGGAGGAGAAAAAGAAGATACAATTGCCAAGAGACTTAGATCGAAAAAATGACTTTGCTTTTTTTTAAAATTATTATTAATATTGCTTAACCTTATGTCTGGATGTTTGTACGTGACTGCTAGCATAGACTGGAGAATTTAGGAATTTTGTACTTATTTTCACCTTGTAGTACTTTTGGAAAAATGTTTTTTTTTAATGTTTTATTATGAAGCCCTAGAAGGGCCAATGATCCCGACGCGAAAGTTCTTAATATGTTTCTATATCCCTTACCCTACCCTTTTCGAAAATTGTAAAAACCAATAAAACTTTTTTAATAAAAAAAAAGAAAAAAAAAGAGTATATTAGGGAATAGTGGTAGGGCAGAAATTCTATGGAATTGAATCACAAAAGGGTTGCTTTCATTGGGCATGTTTTATACACCTTCAACATCTCCTCTCCACCCCCAATTCCCCCAGCTCTGCTCAGTCAAGAAGAAGTTATTTATGTATTGATATCTAATGATATTGAGTACCTGCTAAGACAAAAGAAAGAAACAATGGAACTGAAAGTCCATGGAGATTCTCAGTCATCCAGGTCATGGTTGTCCCAATGGTGCTTTTTCAAGAGGCATCTGGACTTTGTTGTTTTTTCTTTAAAGATGTTTCGCTTCTTATCATAGCAGGGTTCCAATATCTCAGGGGTTGCTACAAAGAAGAGGGAATCAACCTCTTCTCCAAAGTACCTGAAGGTAAGACAAGAAGCAATCGGTGGAAACTAATCAAGAGACAAGCAACCTAGAACTAAGGAGAAATTTCCTAACAGAACAATTAATCAATGGAACAACTTGCCTCCAGAAGTTGTGAGTGCTCCAACACTGGAAGTTTTTTAAGGAGAGAGTGGACAAACATTTGTCTGAAATGGTACAGGATTTCCTGCCTAAGCAGGGGGTTGGACTAGAAGGCCTTCAAGGTTCCTTCCAACTCTGTTATTTTATTCTATTCTATTCCTGTAGGAGTCACATGCCCCTCACTAATTGATGAAAATTAATGTTGTTTATGCATGCATTCACACCTTCAATTCAAAGAGGGTCCTTCCCTATCCTATCATGGGTTTGTAATATAGCTTTTGGGCCAAAGGTGGGTTCCTACTGGTTTGGACCGGTTCGGCCAAACCGGTAGTGGTTTGCCAGCCTGGGACACCAGAACTGGTAGTAACCCAGGCCTGTTACACCTCCAAACCGATTCCCAGTTGGCACAGCATGGTTTTTTTATTTTCATTTATCAATGTTCTGTGCATGTGCAGACTTATTTATGGGTAACCATGCATGTGTACAAAGCATTTGTCTGACATGCATGCACAGGTGTTGGTTACCATCTTTAAATCACTCCATGGCTTAGGAGCTGAGTACCTACGACATCGCCTTCTGCCACCGAGAGCCTCCCACCGGCCTGTACACTCCCATAGAGAGGGTCTCCTCATGGTGCCGTCGGCTAGACAATGTCAACTGGTGACACCCAGGGGGAGAGCCTTCTCCGTGGGAGCACCTGTCCTCTGGAACGAATTGCCCCCGGAATTAAGAACTATCCCTGACTTACGCACCTTCCGCCGCGGTCTCAAAACCTTTCTCTTTCAACAAGCTGGGCTGGCATAAAGCATGATTTTTAAATTTTAAATTTTAAATTTTTTAATTTAATTTTTTATTATTTTAATCAGGGTTAGTTTAGGGTTTTTTCCACGTTTCGGCCAATATTTTAATTATGTCTTTTAAAAGCTTTCTTTTAACTTGTATATATTTGTTTTTATTTTGGCTGTACACCGCCCTGAGTCCTTCGGGAGTAGGGCGGTATAAAAAACCCAATAAACTCTAAACTCTAAACACCGAACCAGCAGTAATGCCAGCAGCAACCCACTCCTGTTTTGGGCCTTCTTGCCAAGTTCATTGTGTCCCAGTCTTTTTGCATGTTTGTGCTACACCCATTCTGAATCCATTCCTAACCCCATGATTGGTACTATGAACTAGTTTTCATTTTCTCCATTTTTTTTCCTTTTCTAGTAATCAGCACACCTGCAAAATCAGAGAGCCAGCACAGTTTTAAGTTCAACTATCTGCTTTCCATCAAAACACCAGAGTGGAAATATTCAAAAAAAAAAAAAAAGCAATTGCTTTGCAATGTTAATATATCACATATATGCCAGGCAAGCAGCCAGGGCAACAGATTAGGTGGAAGCTGAGCTATTTTTCTTAATGTTTTCATGTTTTGGTTTAAAACAGAAACCACAAAGACTGTGCATACAGGCAGCAGGGAGCCAGCCATATTGTGTTCAGGAAATTTGAATTTGTGAGGGAGAAAAAGAGAAATGTGACTGTTTTTGCATCTATGTTAGTCTGTTGCAGGAAAACAGAAACAGAGACATATGTAGGATCATGAAGCCTACCTGATGATAATGTAAAGATATTTTTTTTAAAAGTGTGATTCTTTTAGGATGATGGAGACTTGGGGATTGTTCCATTTCACAATGGACTTTGTGCCTGCCCACACAAATGTTGTGCATGAAAAGGCAGATGAGAGGTCGACTGAATGGGACGGCCATGTATTCTGTCTTAAAGTGACCAAACCTGTATTTGAAAGGAGGTTGACTTGTATCTAAAGAAGACTAAAGAACACGCCTTAATGGAGGAACCACGAGAAGGGTGAATGTCTGTGGATATTCTCAGTCATCCAGGTCATGGTTGTCCTAAAGGTGCATTTTCAAGAGGCAACTGTTCTGCTACCCCTTACTGAGACTAATGACCTGGCTGGCTGCTTGCCCAAACTGACCTTGAACAGACTTGAAGCCTCTGAAAATCTACTACAAACTAGAACTGCGACTTCACAGAAAGACATCCGACTCTACAAAGTATTCGTTGTTCTCTGCAAACATTTCCTTAGCAGAGGCTTCCTTTTAAACCCTCTTGAGAGGGGCCAGTCATTAGGCAGCTGGGACTAATTACCTCCTCCGGGTTCGCCTCTCCTGTAACTGACGCTGCCGTCTTTCAATCCTTCTTAACCTGACATCAGGGACAAACTGGCCTTGATCCTCCCCACTACTCCAAGACCCAGGTGCCTCCTGATGACCAGCCGAGGTCTCTGCTCTCTCAAGGTCACCCTCCTCCTCCAGAGCAGACTCATAGAACTTCTCACTAGAGGAGTCCATCAGCAGTTCATGCAGAGCCGGCTGGGCCACAACAGGCAACTATGTCAGAGTTTGCAGCAGCAATCACATCCAGAAAACACAAACAGATAACTGATTCAGCATGATTCATTAACTTCTCTTTATATGTAATATAACACATGAAGTAAATATACAATACCAAAAGCAGGTTTTTGAACAGAGTAGTAAATTCAAGCAAACACAGGCAGAGGACAGAACAGTTTCAGTTTCAGCTCAGAGCAGATGATTGGTTTAGAGCAGGGGTCCCCAACCTTTTTTGCACCAGGGACCGGTTTCATTTTGAAGAAAGTTTTGCGGACCGGCTGAGTGGCTCAGCAGTCATGTGACTGGGTGGGCGTGGCCAACTTGGAAAATGTGAAACTCACTTAATAATGGTCTTGGTTAACAACCAAACGTTTGGGCTCAATTGTGGTCATACGTTCTTTCTTTCTCTTTCTTTCTTTCTCTGTCTCTTTCCCTCTTTCTCTCTCTCTCTCTTTCTCTTTCTTTCTCTCTTTCTTTCTCTTTCTTTCTCTCTTTCTTTCTTTCTCTCTTTCCCTCTTTTTCTTTCTTTCTTTTTCTTTCTCTTTCTCTCTCTTTTTTCTTTCTCTCTCTTTTTTTCTCTTTCCTTTTTAATTTTATTTTATTAAATTTATACCCCGCCCTTCTCCTTGTTAGGACCCAGGGCGGCGCACAGGCATTATTAAAACCACAAAATACAAAATTGATTAAAATATATTAAATTATTAGACCCGTGCTAAAAACCCATGTTAAAACCATACCAAATTAATTTTAATTTTAAAAGTCAGAAGTAGGGGCTATCCTAGGCCGGCTTGTTGGAATAGATACGTCTTAAGACGTTGGCGGAAGAGGCGGAGGTCCGAGATAGTGCGAAGGTCGGGGGGTAGGTCGTTCCAGAGGGCCGGGCCCGCCACAGAGAAGGCCCTTCCCCTTCTGTCTCTCTTTCTGTCTGTCTTTCTCTTTCTCTCTCTCTTTCTTTCTCTCTCCCACTTTTTTTCTTTCTTTCTTTTTCTTTCTCTCTATCTCTGTCTCTCTCCCCTTCGTCCGCCCATCTGTCACTATATGCGTGTGTGTCTGTCTGTCTCGCATTCACGCACTTAATCACTTTCTGCGTCTCTCTTTCTCTGTGTGTGTCTGTCACTCTCTGATTACCCCCTCCCTCCCTGTCTCTCTCTGTGTCTGTGCCTCTCTCTGTCTGTCTGTCGTCGTCCCCGCCCCGCCCGTCCCCCACGGAGCCTCCTCAGCCCGGCCCACCGCGCTCACTCGCCATAGCCTGCCCCCCCCCCGCTGTGCTTGGTTGCTAGTTCACTCGCTCAGGCTCCTTCCAGGAGCTGAGAAGTCTCCGTGTGTGTGTGTGTGTGTGTGTATGTGTGTGTGTAACGGCAGCCCCTGGAAGACGACGAGTGGCCAGCATGCCGGCTGTGGAGGGAGGAAGGGGGAGGGAGAAAGGGAATCGGCGGCCAGGAGTCCCACCGTCGACGAGGGTGGAGGAAGAGACGCACTCCAACGGCGCGAACAGCCGCGCCTACGCTCTCTGCCCAGGGGGCTGCCCCCTCCTCCCTCCTCCTCCTCTCCAGCCCTGCGGCCCGGTTCCTACCAAGCCAGGGACCGGCACCGGTCCGCGGCCCGGGGGTTGGGGACCCCTGGTTTAGAGCTCAGCACAGACTTAGAGCTACAGAGCTAAGCCATGCCCAGGCTCCAAACTGTTTTAGCTGACCTTGTTACTAAGCCCTATTTCAGTTCATGAATTCTCTCATAAACTGACAAACTGGACTTTCTGGTTTTTCTTTGAAGCTTCTCATCCAAGAAGCCTCTTCAGCTTTACAGAGTGAGCTACAGAGCTAAAGAAGCTTCTTGGGTGACAAGTGAAAGTTCTTCAAACACTCCCCCCCCCCCAGAAAGTCCTGTTGCTTCTTCAAAAAATACCTTTGGGACATGAGACGGGTTAGAAACAGACTTTGAATTTGCCTATCCACACCTATTACTTGGGTAGCAAGACAGCAGGTATACAAGTTATTTTTTGGGGGTGGAGATAAGATACATCGCATTTGATTGACACTTTTGATTCAACCAGAAATTTCCAAATTGATCTAAACCAGGGGTAGTCAACCTTTTTATACCTACCACCCACTTTTGCATCTCTGTTAGTAGTAAAATTTTCTAACCACCCACCAGTTCCACCGTAATGGTAATTTATAAAGTAGGGAAGTCAATTAAATAAAAAAAAAGGAAAGTGCTTCAGTATCGGGCAAAACTCCTACCGCCCACTATGAAAGCTGGAACGCCCACTAGTGGGCGGTAGGGACCAGGTTGACTACCACTGGTCTAAACACCTGCAACTTAACTGATATGCTCTCTGTGTGTGTTTGGGTGCATGTGTGCATACATGCCTCCCAGTCAGTGTTGACTCTGAATTTCTCCTTCCTAGGACTGACAGAGCATAACTGGATGTAACAGTATGTGTGAATGACCTTAAGAGATGGAGGAGGGGTGGGGTGAGCGAAGAGATGCTGCCTAAGGAATAATCAGATAAAAGAGGGCACAGCCTGCAGCTGCATAATGGACAGAGAAAGAAACTCAGAAAGTAGCTTCCCTAACCCCTCAGGCTGTAAAAAAAAGACAGTGGGAGATTTGTAGTGTCAGACCTGAAAGATTCCATTAATGTAGCCTTACAATAAAATAGAAATAGTTCATCTATTCTTGTCTCATCTACCTGGGAAGATTGACACTGGCTCAACATCACCCAGCTGGCTTTGTGCCTAAGGTGAGATTTGAACTCACGGTCCCACAATTACTAGCTTGGTGTCTTAACCAGATGTGGTATTCAGCCGGTTCAGATTGGTTCAACCTGCTGGTGCACCCACCTGCCCTGGCTCTATGCCGTCCTATTTAGCCACGTTTTCTAAGCCATGCGCATGCATACAAGCCACACGTGTGAGCAAAGTGCACATGTGGAAGGCTGTGCACATGTCCTGAAGGCAAACATGCTCACAAAGTACACGTGTGCACATGCGATGAACCAGTGGTAGACTTCTGTGAAACCCACCTCTGGTCTTAACCATACACCAAACTATATTCGGTAGATCCATATTCTGTTGAAATCCGTCCCGGTTTCATGTGATCTGATCTTCTCACAAATGCTAAAGCAAGCATTCTGATTTGAGGACAACCACTTGCTAAAGTCCATGGGGGCAGTCCTTCCCTCTTCGCTTGATGTATTTCAATGTTTAGCTTTTTATGTGCACAATTTGAATGTTTATACTGTATTTTATACTACACTGCATTTTTGTATTCCTATGCTCCTTGCTGGGCTAAATTGCTTCAGGTTCTCTTTGGCCCCAGAGATCCTGGTTTGAAGGATGGGTTAATTAGCACCTCATTCTCTCCTTAACTTCGTTTTTTTTCCCCCAGCAATTATTTTCATTCCTCTTTTTAAATACAACCCTATTGATTCTTCCTCCTCATCACCGCCACTATCCAATAAAAAAGCTGGATATGTTAAGCTTTCACTATGAACCAGCAAGTTTCTTATTGATGCTCGTAAGATGCAAGAAGCCGGAAATCCACACTCATGTTATAGATTATATTTTCTTTTTTGTACCTTGATGTAAAAAAACAAACAAAAAAACCCTACCTAGCCCCCACTTTAAATTTCAAACCCTTGTGCTCATAAGGCTGAAGTGTTTTATGGTCCATGCGTACAGCAACGGAAAAGCTTTGAAGAACCGGACTAGGAAAGACACCACAAAAGGGGGTGAAAATGTTTCATAATTAGTATTCTGGGATGCCTTTGGCTAGAGAATATGTTGACAGAATGCAATCTGCAGTTAGTGGTGCAGAAAGGAGACACATTCCAGTATTGACTGCAAACACATCAGCTTGAAAAGAACCTGTGGGAGTGAGCAAAAAAGAAGAAGAAAAGGGGAAAAAAATAATTTATTTTAATTTAATTTAATTTATTTCAATTTATATACCGCGCCTTCTCCACCGAAATGGACCCAGGGCGGTGCACAGGAATTTAAAACGAACAATAATAAAAATACAATAAATACAATAAATAGGTAAAAAAGAATTAAATCACAGCCTGTGCTAAAATTCCCCCTAAAAATCTAACATCCGTTTACGTGTTTGGCAGAAGCTATATTACAAAAGTCTAAACTATTACGCAAGACCAGCTTGCTGAAAAAATATGTTTTAAGTGAATGGCAAAAGAGGAGAAGGTCCGTGATAGTGCGAAGTTCAGAGGGTAGGTCGTTCCAGAGGGCCGGCCCTGCCACAGAGAAGGCCCTACCCCTGGGCACCGCTAGCCGGCATTGACCGGCGGTTGGTACCCTCAGTAGGCCCTCTCTGTGGGAGCGTATCGAACACAGGGAGTTATGTGGCAGGAGACGGTCCCGCAAGTAGCTAGGCCCCGGGCCATGGAGCGATTTAAAGATGGTAACAAGCACCTTGAAGCGCACCCGGAAGGCCACCGGTAGCCAGTGCAGCTCGCGCAGGAGAGGTGTTACGTGGGAGTAACGAGAAGCTCCCAGGATCCCCCGCGCGGCCGCATTCTGAACCAACTGGAGCCTCCGGGTGCACCTCAAGGGGAGCCCCATGTAGAGAGCATTACAAAATAATGGCAAAGAATGTATATTCAACAAAGTTTGTGTTGTACCATTTGGAAACATTGCATAAATGAATTCAGCTTTTGGCTGTCCCCCTTGCACAATGGTTGAGAGAGTGATGTGTCACCTTCAGCTTCTGTTAGCTCTTTAAGGTAACAGGCAGTATTAATCAAAAGAGGAAGGGGAGGGGGGAACTACTCTTAAACTAAGTAGATAATGATTGCCTTCCACTTGGGTCTGGGAACTGACAAAGAAAAGCATAGTCCCAGGAATAACGTCTCACTCCTTCTGTTCAAAAGCAGCTTAGCGTCGTCAGGAATTGAATTTGTCAAAAGTAAGTTTTAGGGTACCTTGCAGTGGTGGGTTTCTGCAGGCTCGCACCTACTCGCAAGAGCCGGATGGTGAAATTTAGAGAACCGGTGAGAGGGGATTCCACCGGCGGACCCAGAAGTAAGTCTGGCCTGCCGCTGCCAGTAACCCAATGGGAAGGAAAGGAAAGGAAGGCAGAAAGGAAAGGAAAGGAAAGGAAAGGAAGGGAAAGGAAGGAAGAAAGAAAGAAAGAAAGAAAGAAAGAAAGAAAGAAAGAAAGAAAGAAAGAAAGAAAGAGAATTTATCATCACAATTGAGCCCAAAATTTTGATTGCTAAGCAAGAGTGTTGTTAAATTACATTTTACAAGTTGGCCACTCCCACCCTGTCACATGACTGCCAAGCCACTCCCACAAAATAGGCCACATCTAGAGAGTAGGTTCTAAAAAAAATTGAAACCTACCACTGGTACCTTGGTCCATGGATCAGAGTAAGCAGAGGTGATAAAGGTGCAGAACCAAACATCAGAAGGGCAGCCCCACATCCCACACCAAGTTGTTTTCCCAGTTTCGTTTTCCCCAACTTACTCTTTTATTAAAAAAATAATAATTAGAAATAGCATCCATCATAATTGCAAGTTGTTTTGTCAAATATCTAAAGCAGTGGCCCGCAACCTTTTGGGCACCAGAGACCAGTTCTATGGAGAAAGGATTTTTTTGTGGACTGGAGGAGGTATGATTTTGCATGCTGCCTGCATCCTATGGATGGTGTTCTGACCCAGCTCCCAGAACACGTCTGCAGTTAAATCAATTATTTCTTTATTGGGAGCGCCAGCAGCCCCAGCAAAAAAGTTTCTCTCTCACCGCAGGCTAACAGGTCAGTCTGGCAGGAAGATGAATAGTTGTCTGGCACATCTATTCATCTCCGCCCCCTGCCTTTTATCCCCAGAGCTAGGGTGGGGCTTCGCTAGCAACGGTGGCTCTTCCATCCCACGGATCGACCCACAGATTTCCACTGCTCTCCTCTCCTCTGCTTTCTCAACATCTGTGCATCAGACACTGGACCCAGCTGTTCCTCTTCTTCCTCATCAGCCACCTCCTTATCTAAGGGCTGTTGACTTTCCATCTGAGGGCTGATGGATGGCCCAGGCTCTGCCTCTCTCTCTCTCTCTCTCTGGCAGCTCCATTCCCTCTTCCTCCTTGGAGCTCTCAGATTACCCCGGTGCTGATTCTGACTCCCACGCCACCTCCTTATCTAATTTGACTGTTGGAGGGTCCGGCGGCTGACAGGCCACAACAGATGGGGCTTCGTTTGTTTGCATGGACCAGTTGCTGGCATACCGCAGACTACTGCCAGTTCATGGAATGGGGTTTGGGGATCCCTGATCTAAAGGGCTTCAGGAGGGGGAGGTATTGTTGTATTTTGGGATGCTGGGTCTTACAGTGCCAAAAGGCAACTGGACTTTCTATGTTTTTTCCCCTTTGAAAATGTTTTGCTTCTCATCCAAGATGCTTCTTCAGTGAACTGCCTTTTGAAAAACACCTTTGGGACAACCATGACCTGGATGATTGAGAATCTCCGTAAACTGGGCCTTACAGTATAGCCTGCCAAAATGAGGAATTTGCATCTTCCTTTAAGGCTGTTTATTCTTGCACATTCCTTTCATTACAACAGGGATAGACAATCCAAGGCCTATTTGCCCATTTCCTATGTGGTTTCCAATCTCTTCCCCATTATTGTCAATAGATTCTGGTGGTTCATTTTGTGGGTTAAACTTTTCACTGCCATTCGCAAGCAAGCAGGGCCTCAGAAAGAGTGATGGGTCTGCCCCCCTATAGTTTTCTGGGAAGGAAGGGAGAAGGAAAGAGAGTAGGAAAGGGAGTGGAGCAGAATCAGAAAGCATACATGTTTCCTTTTACCTTTCTCTGTTAAAGGCCACATCTCTCAACATAGATGGGGCCAAAATTAACAGCCAACCAAAAGGGAAGACAGCCACTCTCTCTTTACCACAGCCTGGAAAAAATGGTTAAATAGTTTTTACCAGAAAATATACCAAGAAGTAGAGGTCCCACTTCTAACTATAAGGAAGACCTAAAACCTGAAGCTCTAGCTTCAAGTATTGCTAATTGAGAGGCTGGTTTTGACCTAACCCATTGCACTCTGTCCTTCTGGTGATAAATGCACATCCATGAATAAATCCCACAAGCCTAAGACCCATGACATCCAACCATTCATACTTCCTTTTTATTCATCAGCCTTACGTGGCAAACTAGACCAGGAAGCACAAATGGATCAGCTAATTCTACTTTGTTGTAAGATTGTATTAATGTAATTTTGCAAGTCTGAAAAAAAAAAATACTTCTTCCCTGTCCCCTTTACAGGCCAAGAAACTAGGGAGGGTCTCTCACCCCACCATATTCCTACTGCAGACTAAATTGATCATTATTTGACCATTCTCTTGGCTGCGTCTCTTCACCCTGTCATCCCTACATACCTTTCTCTCTTCTTCCAACATCTTTTCACCTCTGCTTCTGGCATTTGCTGAACTAGCACTAGCCTTAGCTGGCCTTAACCTGCCTGGAGCACCGGGTACCATTCCAGTACGGTACTCCGGAGGGCCATATCCCCGCCCGCCCGTGCTCCTTACCTGTCTTTAAACTCTTCAGCGCTTCTGCGCACGTGCACGGCGCATACAGCGCCTGCATGACACTTTGTCAAGCAGCTGGAGCGTCACGGAGGCGTCGCTGGAGGGTAAGACGCATGTGGAAGACGCCGGGCCCCGTTGCAACCATACCATACTTATATACACACATATATAAACAAACACACACATACAAACACACACACACACACTTTTTCCTGCAGTGCATTGAAACAGAAGAGCGCTAACCTATTAACTAAAGATGTGCTCCGCTCTTCCTATCTCACACCATGTAGCAATCTCAAGATCTCACAATTCTCCCAGCTATATTGAGTTTCATTATTTCTCATGAGTTGCTCAGCTGCAGTGAACCTCTCCATCTTCCGTCAGTCTTTATATAATTTCCTTTTACTCAGCAAAACCTAAGATACAAGGGGGAGGGAGGGGTCCCCGTTCCTTTTTCTTTATAGCCAGCGCGTGGTGAGTCATCAGTGCTCTCCCATTATTTATAGTTAATGGGAACCGTGCATGTTATGAAGTCAAGTTTATTTGCAACCTTGTGGCTTCTATCAGGCACCGTTAATAACATACATAAATAAATAGTTGGTGCTCATAACTCCTATACGGTGGAATGTCATTTCGCAAAGTTTATGGCTGCCAATGACAAAGGCTCGGTTTAGGGGAGAGCAACGGTGCTGGGTAGGGTTGGGAGAAGAGAGTGAGCTTTAAGAATCTACATTAAATCTTGTTTATTCCGCAAAGATATTGCTTTATTACTTCAGTTATGTTACAGAAAAGGTACATTCATAAAAATGACACATCCTCTCCCAGCTGCAGCCTGACATATAAAGCGCCTCAGCAGATCATATTCACCTCGATACAGCTTGACTGTTTAGGAAACAAACTTTCTATCAGGATCAACAACCCCCAACACACACACACACACACACACACACATACAGAGCTTTTCTTCTTTTTCTTTGTCTTCCTGAGGTGATTTTCAAATGATCTACTTTGAGGGATTCCTTTTCATTTGGTTGCTAAGGAACCCCTGTCTGTGCACCATAAAAGTATTTGTACAATGCAAAAGATGTGACACAAAATAGAATCTAAAGTAAGGCTATGCACAAATGGTCCTTGGTGTTATTTTTTTTTTAATCTGATAAAAAAAATCATTCAGTATTTCAGCTTTCAACATTTGGCAGGAAAAGAGAATTCAATAGGCTGCTCAGAAGTGGGATATATGATTCATATCAAGCAAGACAAAGATATGTCCGTGGGTTTCCTTAATTGCCCTTCATTATACTGTTATCTCTCTAGTGGTCTTCAGTCCCCCGACTTCTTCACATCTCCATTTAAGCTTAATGAAAATGTTTGCAGGCCAGCATGAAACTGGAAGGTTATGAAATGAAACTATCACAATATACATAATATTCAGTGATGGATTGCCAATTTTTTGCTACCGGTTTGGGCGCACTCCCACACTGGTACGATGCTTCTGCACATGGGCAGAAGCATCCGGGCAGGTGGACGGAGCCTCCCGCCACCACTACTTCTAGTTCAGCCCATCTGGGCTGAACCAGGAGCAACCCACCTCTGATAATACTCTATCTCTATCTATCTATCTATCTATCTATCTATCTATCTATCTATCTATCTATCTATCTATCTATCTATCTATCTATCTATCTATCTAGTTCTCTGTGTCTGTGTGTGTTCCAGCATGACTCTGGAATGCCTCAAGCAATTTCAACCAAACCTGATACACAGATGACTTACTCTCTGGAAACAAATATTGTGAGGATAAGGCACCCCTAACACCCCTCTGAGTATGTGTCCATGTGTCTGTGTGTGTGTGTGTTCCAGCATAACTCCAGAATGCCTGGGCTGCTGAAATGAATTATATCTATAATGTCAAGTCACAGTACTTTTGACAATGATAGTGTACATTTTAGATTTAAGTACTGTTAAGATACAGCCTGTTGTGCCTTAAAATGACTTCTATTGTACAGCATAGTGGGGTTGCCATGGTAATGGATTCGCAGTACTCCACAAGGGGGCTCCCTCTAATACAGGACTGGGATAAATACATACCTGGGCTACATCAGATTATCAACGTGTGTGTGTGTGTTTGTGTGTAAGCCCCACCACGCCGCAGAAGGTTATTGCAAATTAAAATGTACTAAAAATAAAAATAGGAATCCTTAATGCCAGGAAAATAATTCTCTTAAGGAAAATGGAGGATGGATTGCAACTGAACATTTATCTGGCTTTTCTAAACTTTGCTATGACTCTTGGTGTAACATGCATGCTTCCTGCAAAAGAGAGCCTCGGTACTTAGTAAAGGATTTACTGGCCACAAGGCAGTTGAATGACAACTCCTTTAATAATAGACTTTAAATTAAAAAGTCTCTTGCAGCCTTTGACAATAAGTTCAAGCCAAATGTTGACCGATATTTGAATGAGAGAGTCATCTTTTTCCCTGACTCAGAAGCCTGAGCCATTTTTTTTTACACACAGCTCCAAATGATCTTTTCCCATACCTTAAAGTCCTGGTTCAGCATATCAGCCGAATAAAAACAGGAGGCAAACTGGTATCAAAAATAACCTAGGTAACTGATACCTTTATATCTCTCGGCCATTTTGATGCTCCCCTTCGGTGGTGATGGGGAGGCGGAGAACAGGTAGATCTCCTCTGCTTAGCTCACAGAAAGAACACAACTGATAATCTGAAAGATCCAGGTGATAGATATCATTGCAGCAGCTGTAATTCCTTTTTATTTGTTCCTGTCTAAAATTATCTCTTCTACTGTTCCTCCAAAATATCCCTGAATTCATTTATGTGGATTTGTGGAAAGCCTTTAATCCTGGAGACCACATGGACTAGTTTGTGCAACAATTTTGCAAGTGGTTTATTTATTTATCAAATATAATGTATATAGCTGCTCATCCCGTGCATGTAACTTTCCCTTCTTCCAAGGGCTGAGAGAAAGTGAATGGTCCAAAATCAGAAGGCTTATTTCATGCTTAAGGTAGGACTAGAATTCACAGACTCCCAGTTTCTAGTCTTATGCCTTTAACTACTACACCAAACTGGTTCTCTGTGTATTAAAATACACGGTACCAACCAGTGGTGAGATTTAAACATGTTTCTGTGGGCGTGGCTTGGTGGACATGGCATGGCTTGGTGGGCGTGGCTTGGTGGGCGTGGCAAGGGAAGGTTACTGTAAAATCTCTATTCCCTCCCAATCAGCTGGGACTCGGGAGGCAGAGAATAGATGCGGGTGGGGACAATCAGAGGTGGTATTTACTGGTTCTCTGAACTACTCAAAATTTCTGCTACCAGTTCTGCAGAACTGGTCAGAACCTGCTGAATCCCACCTCTGATACCATCTACATCAGGGCATGTTGTTTGAACTGCATACAGCCCATTCCAACACTACAATGCGGAGGTTTTCTACCTACACATAGACAGTTATACAATAGCCCGGTGATGGCGAACCTATGGCACAGGTGTCACGTGGAGCCATTTGTTAGGGCACGTGAGGCATTGCCCTGTCAGCTCCAGCGCGCATGTCCAACTGACTTCAGCCTTCTTTTGAGACTGTTTTTCACCCTCTTGAGGCTACCCTGAAGGCTCCGGGTAGGGGCGAAAAATGACCCTACGAGCAAACCAGAGGGGGAAAGTGCGCGCATGTGCACGCGCGACACACACACACACCTGCGCTCCCCCCCCCTTTTGGCATGAGAGCCAAAAAAGGTTCACCATCACTGCAATAGCCAGTCCAAAACAATAGCACAAGGGTATAATTTGGGGGTGGGGGGCAAAATCACATGTGTCACAGTTACCAAAACTTTGCAGCTGATGCCCAATGACCTACAAACACCTGTTACTGATCTGCAATTATTTGGATTCCTGAGGCTGCCCAACTTGACAGCATAAGTAATAAGTAGTGCCAAACCTCATCTCCAAAAATGTGTAGTCTAGAAGATTGGGACCCTTGCCCTACCTTGTGCCCAATCTTAGTATTAGTAGGATATCTTCTCCCCACTCCCTACCCCAACTGGTTGCAATACCAACTGACCCTTCTTGGCCTTTGCAGTAGCCAGTGCTTTCATTGTATAAATAAAGTAGTGAGTGGATGTCAAGCAAATGCCATGTATAGTTTGATGGCCATTAAAACTATGGGCGAAGGTGACATTTGTACCCTCTCTGTACCTGTCTGGTGGCGACTAGTCTTATACAGTGAATGTAACACCTGAATGCATTCTCTGCCAGAGGTGATAGTTGCCTTTTGCGTTCACCCAAAGAAAGCAAAGGTTTATTTAAGAGCTAAAAGAGGGGGAGCATTTATTTATGTAGAAAGAGCAAAACACACTATACTACCTGTCAAGCCAGAATTGCTGTATAAAAGATGCTAATAAGATTCAGCAGATTAGCTGTCCCCATTGGGCAATTCCCAGATGGTCTCCTTCAGGCTTAGCCCCCCTCTGTTTTATGGTTGCCATTATATTCTTCATGCAAAAATAATGATTTCCTCTCCTTGCCATTTTACTGCTTAAAATGGATTAGATCCAGATAGACAGGGCTATACAATTGCAAGGAAAGAAAAGAAGAAGGGGGGAAGGGGGAAGAGAGGGAGAGGAGGGGAGGGGAGGGGAGGGGAGGAGAGGAAAGGAAAGGAAAGGAAAGGAAAGGAAAGGAAAGGAGAGGAGAGGAAAGGGAAAGGGAAAGGGAAAGGAAAGGATTTTTGTGTGACTCAAACTCATGTGCTGGTTCTCTACTTATTTGCAATGTGCATTTTTGTTTAGGTTTCTCTGCTCCTGTTGTCATTATCTTTTGGTACTTTTTTGGAGAAGCCCTTAAAAATAAATAAACGATCAAGGGAGGCAACCTGAAATGTGAAATGAACTTGTTCTTTTGCTTTCGGCTCTCTTCCTTGCATGAATTCTCTGAAGACTTTCATTTTGCAACTATATTTGTGCGTGTATATCTTGATAGTGCCTTCCCATGCCTTTTCCAATGGTTAACTCCTGAAAACTTATTCTATTCGATCACAGGATCATAGAGGAACTTCAAAAGAAATAAAGCTTTTTAAAAAATTTATCTTGCCAAGCTCAACTCTCAAAACAAACTCGAAAGGGAGCAGAGGTCTCCTTTGGTTACAGAGCGAGAGGATCAGTGGTGGGTTCCTACCACTTCAGACCGGTTCAACCGAGCAGGTAGTTGTTTGGAGGCCCAGATTTCTGGAACCGGCAGCAACCCAGGCCTGCCATGCCCCCGAACCTATGGCACGCCATCTTGTTTTTTGCTTCTGCGCATCCACAGAGCAATATTTATTGCATTTATGGTCAAATCAGTGGTGGGTTTCAAAAAATTTTAGAACCTCTTCTGTAGGTGTGGTCTCCTTTGTGGGAGTGGCTGGCCAGCCATGTGACCGGGTGGGAGTGGCTTGGCAATCATGTGACTGGGTGGGCGGGGCCAACTTGAAAAATGAGGTGAAACTCACTTAACAATGCTCTTGCTTAGCAACCAAAATGTTGGCTCAGAAACTCTGGCATTTGAAGCATGCAAGTCTTAAAGCTGTCAAGTTAGAAGACCCTTGCACCCCTAACCCTTTAGAAAAAGAACCCCCAGGGGTGTCGAAACTTGACAGCTTTAAGACTTGTGGACTTCAACTCCCAGAATTCCTCCTCTCGCTCTTCATCTTGATGATGCAGACAGGCAGGGGGAGGGAGCTGGAACCGGTTCTAAACGGTGCTGTAGATTTGTGGAACCTCTTCTATAGAAGAGGTTAGAACTGGCAGGAACCCACCCCTGGGTCAAATGCATGCAAAATTGTGTGTGCACCAAACTGGCAGTAATGCAGTCAGCAACCCACCCCTGGAGAGGATATATAGTTTATCTACCACTCTGAAATATTCATGCAACCTATAGTTATTTCCAACATCTCTAATCATGAGATGCACATATAGAGGAAAATCTTTGCCTAGTGGTAAAAGCTTGGTGGTTAAGGCACCTGGCTAGAAACCAGGTGTCTGTGAGTTCCAGTCCCACCTTAGGCATAAAAGCCAATAGGGTGTCTTAGGACTAGTTACACACTCTCTCTCATCCCAACCCACTTCACAAGGTTGTTGTGGGGAACATAGGACGAGGGAGTAGTATGGTTTTTCTTTTGCTGTTTTGAATTAAGGCAGAATAAAAATAAATAACATTTAAAGTTGCTGAAAGCTACCAAGTTGTTACTAAGTACAACCTCAGAAGGAAAAGAATCCACTCTGCTCTCTCACTCACTCACACACACACAAACGTAACTGTGGTTTAGTGGGCTTATTAATATTCCCCAGCAATTCCCTTCACCAAAAACCCAGAACCAGGGCTGATATTCACTTACCTTCCCTACAGGTTCGCAAATGTGTGTGAGAGAGAGAGCATGCTTCACTCACACGCGCCACTTCCGCGCATTCGCTTTTGGCTAAAAAGGGGCCTAAATGGGATGCCATAGAGCCAGGGTGGGTGGGCAGGGCCACTTGCAATTTCTGCTGCCGGTTCTGTTACATCCCTGTAGCAGTTATAATGGTTTACACCAAGGTCCTCTGTTTAGGTGGGAACAGAAGTTTAATCTGATTGGCTGACAGTCTGACAATTCCCTATAAAAGGGCTGCTGTCAGACAGAACCTTTGCTGTTTGTACATAGTTGTGCTGAGCTAATAAAGAGCTGTTGTTGCCAAGACCTAGTCTGCTTCTTCCATTCACCCAATCTAACAGGTTCGGCCTAACCAGCCCAAACCGTTAGATTACCACCTCTGCCCACAACTGTCCCAATTAAGTCCAGCCACAAGCAGACCAAATGCTAATCCACAAGGCATGTGAAAGTTTCCCAGTCAAAATAAACCCATCAGGCAAAATTAAATGCACAATACAAGAGGGTTCATCAGGCGTGATCCACATCAAGGCACAGTGTCAATCCAAAGCAAGGCAGGATTTACAATTCGACCAGAAAACACATAGCTAGGAAATGAACCCGTTGTTCCCAGCATCTCCTCCATCTGTCTGCTGTGCTAAATAGCCAGCTTCCAATACAGCCCATCAAGAAAGGTGAGGCTTTCTCCTCACGAGTAATCTGGCTGACTTGTGGTAGCCCATCGGCAGCCAGCAGAGTTTGGGGAGGAACATATGGGAGTCCTGGAGTCTGGGAAAGGTTCTGATGAGGGCTCAGTGTTGGAGGCAGAGAGGGGGCCGTGGCCGTATGCCAGTTATCAGCTGCCTTCAGAGTCAGACATCAGTGAGGCAGATGAACAGGTGGAGCCTGTTCCCAGTGTGCATAAAGTTGCCAAACGAAGGGAACAGCTATGGAACAGGGGTCGGCTTGGGAGTAAGGCCACAGGTGGATGATGAATGGCCCCTCCCAGAGGAAATAAAAGAGGAATGAAAGGGGGGTGGAGTTTGCAGGAGACAATTAGTTTGCTTAATTGTTTCATGACTCTCTGAGACTCCTTGCCATGTTTTACAGATATTGGCCTGTCAGCTCTCGAACCCGGATAAGGTCTGTGACTGTAAATCCTCCCTTGAAAGACTTTGCTTCATGCTCTCAGGAAGCCTAAGTCAGAACATGACCTTCACTACTCTTTCCTTTTCTCTGACATATGTGTTCTTGGATCAGGTGCAGAAGGCAGTTCCTCTTCCTCATCCATGACCAGATGCAGTTGCATGCTTTCCCCATCTGAGACCACAGGGCTGTCCTGCTGCAGCTGTGCTTCAGCCAAATGACTCTCAGACGGCTACTTGGAGCCATTGACCAACTCCCCTCTTGATGTGCCAGGAACTGGTTCATCCTCCCCCAAACTGACATCTGAAGAGGTATCTGGGGAAGCTTCCACAGGAGTCATCACATCCACAAACTCTGAAATTGGCTAGATCCTTTCCCTCTAAGCAATGTGAATTCTCTACAATAACAACAAAAACCTATGTAAGGATAACGGCAGAAAAAGTAATTTATAATGGTAAAAAAGTAGAATCTCAATACCCAACACTTTTATAGTCCTTGTGTTTTTATATTGTAAAACAGATTCAGTAGTTACAAATAGTCATGGGATTATGAATGGCAGATACCTAAACCATCTATGTCTTGAACTGAATGGAGATGAATGAATTGGTCTTACCCTAGCCTGGGTAATTTTTGCAGGGGTTTACCGACAAACAGTTTATGTCCTTTAATCTTAAGAAAACTTATTACCTTAAGCACAAGAAAGGGAAATCACAACGTAGGACCTATCTGCAGAACCTGGCACGCCCTGATTATGAATAGAGACATACTTTGATGTCAGGGTTCCAAGTAAAACCCCCAACCAAAGAAAGCTCCGAGGCGCGAGTTTGCTCCAATTTCCATTTTATTAGAGATGTCATATTGGCGCATCTGGGAAACCCCAAATCTGAAAGTTTCCAGGTTTTCCCCACCCAAACAAAAGTTAATGTCCCTGCCCAGCACCCACATGTCCATCACATGTTCCAATCAAACACCTTCCCAAATGGAGATGCCTCCCAGTCACGTTACTCCAGATGCAGGGAAAGATGTCCTTGACTCACAGAGAAGGAATGTTATTTTGAGTATATCTAGCCCACTCCATACACTCTCCGCTCCCAGTTTCTGACAGTAATAAATGTGGCAGTCCTGAAGGCCTAATGCAAAAGATGGCTTCCAGGTCTGACTCTTGGGAAATTGATGGAGATCATAAGGTAGTATTTGTTTTGTAGGAGAACTACAGACTTCCACTCAAGACTCCCTACACACAGACTAGAACGGTATTTCTCAACCTTGGCCATTTTAAGATGTGTGGACTTCAATTCCCAGAATCCCTCAGCCAGGATTGGTTGGGAAATGCCGGACTAGACATCATCCTGAGATGTTGAGACATTCTAGAATAGGGGTCTCAAACTCAATTTACTTGGGGCCACTGGAGGCAGAGTCTGGGTGAGACTGGGATTAATATTATATTAATATAATATTATATGCACTAATATTATACTTTCATATCACGGTGGGGGCCACAGGATACCATCCTGCGGGCCGCAATTGACCCACGGGCCGCGAGAATGAGACCTCTGTTCTAGAACCTTTCAGTCATTCCTGCTGAGTTGTGACTTTATATGGAATCTTTTGCCGATGGACCACAAAATAAAATTGGATTCTGCAAAGAGGAGGAGGAGGAGGAGGAGGAAACAGAGAAGACAAGAAGGAAGAAATGAAATAGGAGCTAGAGAAGGAAAATGGACAAAACTCTTAGTACCTTAAAGAAAAAGAACAAGTAATAGACAACTTGGGATGTGATTTTTCAGCATCACACCGTTTCATTCAATGCCCTGAGATGTATTGCATTTGCCAAAGCAAGGAGGATGAGTGGGGCCACAGGTGGCTTTGAGTAATTTAGCCAGTCAGTCTGTGTCGCTGGGCCTTGAAAAATTGTGCACAGGTGAAATTGCATTTACAAAACAATGGACTATCATCGCTTCTAGGTGAAGCAATTTGAAGGTCTCCATTTCTAGGAGCTGTGGTGAGTTTTGTGAACGTAAAAAAAGAGGGGGGGAAATCCCCACACACAAGGAATGTAACTTTAAAATAGAGCTTAACTTTTGCCCTTAAGTTTTAAAAGATCAGATAGGTTTAACATTTCAGTCTACAGAAAAATGCCTCAGAGAACATTTTTTATTAAATTTTTAAAAAGGATTAAAGTAGAGCCATGTTGAAAATAAAGCATCTTCGGGTATTTTGAAAGTGCCTGATTTTTGGTTTGCAGCGTTGGTGTTTATTTATTAATTTATGTTCCTCCATTTCTACAAGAGAAGGATCTTCATTTTGTCCTATTACAACTTCGCTATGAGGCACATTAAATTAAAAAAAAGTGGTCTAAAATCCCTCCATTTCTATGGTTCTGGCTGAACTTGAACCTGAGTTTCCCCAGATCTACTCCACAACTTAGAAACCCAGGACAAGGGGTGGATTCCTACAAGTTCAGAATGGTTCAGCCATAACAGTAGGGGTTTAGCGGCCTGGGTCACTGGAACCCTGAACCAGTTCTCTGCCATAGATGCCGCCATCTTATTTTTACCTTCTACACAGGCGCAGAACAATTTTTATTGTACTGCACATGCATGCCCACAAGCGAACCAGCAGTAGTGCCTGCCAGAACCCACCCCTGTCCAGGATGTCCTTTGTTACTGACTGCTTCATTTTGCAACCATTCACAGTTACAATAATGACGGAAAAGAAAATAACTTAACAATCAATCCTTGTATTTATGGCCTTGGCAATTCTGTAAAGCAAAGGATAGCTGAGGTAAGATTGTAAGCACAGCAAGGCTTTCATTTAGCAACATTGCTGCTTAGCTGCTTTGTTTAATGACTGAGTTGCCCATCCCAACTGTGGTAACTAAATGAGGACCACAAGTTCTCACTTTCGATCTCCTATCTGGGTCCCGGTCAGTTCCAGCCCTGGTTAGATTTCTGAGATCATCCAAGAGCTACACCAGGGAGAATTTTGCATGAACCTTTTGTGTTTCTCCAACCTCCAGATGGCAGGGAAAACATATTGCTGATTTTTTGGGTATAACTAATAATTCCTTTTCTGTTTTCCTTTCATACATGAAAGGAAATTAATACAGTAATGGTATCATGAGTTCCATCTCTGGGAAGACATGAGAAAGGGGTTGCAAATTGCAATCTGAAGTATGGTTTTTGTAACATACCGCAGAAATGCTTGGCAAACTCAGATTTATTTTAAAGACAGAATGGAGTGATTTACTGACAAGTGATAACAGACAAATTCATAAAGGAAGACACTAGAGAAAGTCACCCGCATTATGAAGGTGGTGGCTTAACTGAACTGAACTGATGAATGACAAACTGCAATGCCTTGAAATGGGCTGAGGACAGGTAGGGCAATAATATCACACCGATAAGTTACAGTTGGAAGGAAAATCCATCTGATTCAGTTCGAAGCTGGGAGAAAGACGCCGGAAACAACATGGAGGCTGGAGGCTGATTGGAAAGAAGGTCTATTTGTTGGTGAACAGAATGATCAGAATTTGTGGTTCTGGGTCAGCTGAACATTTAGCTAGATCAGTGCCAGGCTTTATATACAGGTCCCGAAATGCTGCTAGAGGGAGGGATGTTGTGCAATGAAGAGGCTGGTGTTCTGAAAGCATGTTGGGTAATTCCTATTGCAGGTAGTGGCTTTCGTTCTATGCTGGATCTTGGGTGAGGGGCTGCTGTACTAATCCTACCATTCTGCTTTTTCTAGCTGTCAAACGTTGCTGCAAGGAGTTTTGAAATATCCTGCCTTGAGTGGATTTCTGCCTACAGTGTTTGCTTTGCTTATGAATAGAACCATCTAGATAGTTGGCTTCTTCTTTCAATAAGCTCTTTATCTCCTTAAGTGCTGGCATCCTCTGTGGGCTATTCAGAAAGACTGGGGGCTGCTTTCTGCCTCTAAAAACAAGTTTCTCCATTTCTCCTTTAGGGAAATAGAATATTCCACCTTTTATAATATTTCCCTAAATATTTCATTCTTTTGGTGGGGGAGTGGCTTCCCACATTATGATAGGTCACATTGGCCATGCCATTACTCTCTGTAACTAAGTGGAATGTAGAATAGGAGATCTGTCATAGAAATAATTAAAACCAGGAAATCCTGGATAGAAATCTAAAAAAAATAAACAAGGAAAAACAACCTTTCAAAAAGAAGGTTTGATCCAGATAAAAATTAGATAGCACAATAGCTTTGCTTGAAGATAAAAGAACTTATTACCTATTTCCTTCTGGGCATCTATCTATCTATCTATCTATCTATCTATCTATCTATCTATCTATCTATCTATCTATCTATCTATCTATCTATCTGGCTGTGTATGTGTGTATGTTCCAGCATAACTCTGGAACGCCTCGAGCAATTTCAACCAAACCTGATACACAGCTGACTTACTCTCTGGAAACAAATACTGTAGGAGGTAAGACACTCCTAACACTCCTCGGGGTGTGTGTTCTGTTAAGATACATCCTATTGTGCCTTAAAATGGCTTCTACTGTGCTGCCATAAAATGGCTTCTACTCAAAGGTGGGTTGCTGCCAGTTCGCCCGAACTGGTAGTAGTACTGTAAAGTGCAGTGGAGTTACCATGTTAACGGCTTCACAGTACTCCACAAGGGGACTCCCTCTAGTAAGGGGCAAAATTCAACATTAGAAATTATGTTTGGTCCGGACATTTCCCCTTATAAATAAATAGCCAGCCAACGCTGGGTTATCAACAAGTTTCTTATAAAAAAGAAGCACAAACATCTTTAAAAACAAGAGTTAATACTTGAGATTATCTATAAGCAACAGGCACTTATATAGAAATGTTCATGCCAAATGATATTGAACTATGTAAAAAAAAATGTTTTAACAATGAGCAGTTTCACTAGATTTTTATTGAGCCCTGTTTTGTTTTGTTTTTTAAATAGAATCTAAATTAAATTAATTTTTTATCCTAGCACTGTGAAAGGAGGTAAGTGGCCAGGCCAACAACTCTCTTCAATAATAGTTAAGTGTAAACTAATATCAACAATGGATTAAGGTTAGCCTTCAGTTTATTTGGGTTATGATTTCTGGCACTTATTTCTATAGAAAAAGAAAATACGGCCTTGGCTTTGTTTAGAATTTCCTTTAAAGGATATATATTTTATTGCGATATTAATTTTGGAAAATATCTATTTAACATTGATTTTTGGAAATAGGAGCTATGGCCTCTGCCAAGCAGCCAAACCAGAGAAGATGGTAAAAGAAATATCAAAAAGGGTTATAATGGCATTTTTGCTATCTTAACTTTTTTAACCCTTGTATGGGTGCTGCTGGATAAGGTAGTCCTCCACTTACAAAAGTTCATTTAGTGACCGTTCAAAGTTACAATGGCACTGAAAAAAGTGACTTATGACCGTTTTTCACAGTGATGACCTTACCAGTATCACCATGATCAACAATTCAGATGCTTGCCAATTAGTTCATATTTATGACCATTGCTGTGTCCCAAGGTCACATCAGGGGTGGGTTTCGGCAGGCATTACTGCCACTTTGCTCGTGTGTGCTTTATGCATGAGCGCTTGATGCACGTTGCACGCCCAGGTGCAATGCAATAAAAATTGTTCTACGCATGCACAGAACTGAAAAACGCTAACCTTAACACAGAGAATCAGTTCGGGGGCATGGCAGGCGTGGGCCGCTACTGGTTCCAGCGACCCAAGCCACCAGACCACTACCAGTTCAGCTGAACTGGTAGGAACCCACCACTGGGTCACATGATCCCCTTTTGCGACTTTCCGATGAGATAAGTCAATGGGAAAGCCAGATTCACTTGGCAACCTTAACTCTAACCCTAGCCCTAGCCCTAACCCTAACCCTAACCCTAACCCTAACCCTAACCCTAGCCCTAACCCTAACCCTAGCCCTAGCCCTAACCCTAACCCTAATCCTGGCCCTAGCCCTAGCCCTAACCCTAGCCCTAACCCTAACCCTAACCCTAACCCTAATCAAATAAATATAAATATAACCCTAGCCCTAGCCCTAGCCCTAACCCTAACCCTAGCCCTAGCCCTAGCCCTAGCCCTAACCCTAACCCTAACCCTAGCCCTATGCCTACCCCTAAACCTAAACCTAAACCTACCCCTAACACTAACCCTAACCCTAGCCCTAAGGCTAGTCCTAGTCCTAGCCCTGATCCTGGCCCTGGCCCTGTCCTAGCCCTAACACTAACCCAAGCCCTAGCCCTAGCCCTAACCCTAACCCTAACCCTAACCCTTATTTATTTATTTTATTTTTGATTAATTTGTATAACCACGCCTCTCCCCGAAAGGACTCACGGCGGTGCACAGGAAACCCTAACCCTAACCTTAACCCTGGTCCTAGCCCTAGCCCTAGCCCTAACCCTAACCCTAACTCTAACCCTAACCCTAACCATAGCCCTAGCCCTAGCCCTAGCCCTAGCCCTAGCCCTAGCCCTAGCCCTAGCCCTAATCCTAAGCCTAGCCCTAGCCCTAGCCCTAGCCCTAGCCCTAGCCCTAACCCTAACCCTAACCCTAACCCTTCCTTCCTTTCTTCCTTCCTTCCCTCCCTCCCTCCCTCCCTCCCTCGCTTTTCCCAAAATTAAAAATAACCTGGAACAAAAGGGGAAGAAGAGAGGGATAGATAACTGCATGGTCATGCATTAGTTTGGGATTGTTTTTGCTAGAATGTTAATGAAGGGAGATAAATATTTTAGAGGCAGGAGTGTGCCACAGCTACTGTAAATCTTGGCATTCACCCTCCAAGGGACCTCATGGGTGCCCGGTGGCACAACTGATCTTTCAAAAATCAAAGGACTCTTCTACACACTATAGCATGCAAGCGAGCAAGCCTTAGGCACATTTCAGATACAGATCTATGAAAGATTGTCATATAAGAGGCCAGATTAAGGTAGCATAAATCTTTCTCCAGCCCTAAAGTCTACCCTCCAGCTTTACAGATTCTGTTGATAAAATACTGCTTTTTGAGCCCTGCCCCGCCCGTTCTGCACATCCCTGCTGTGAGTCCCAGCTTTCTCTGGCTTGCGCTGCAATTCTTATCTTGATGTAGTGTGGCCAACCAGACAAATTTAATCTAATCAGAGATTGGGTGAGCGTGATTAAAGGTTGAAAGGGAAGAACGCATCTCCTTGCTTGTTTTTTTGGCCTCAGACATTTCCCCACCTGATACATTGGGTTCATTTGCTTCTGGGGTGGGACTTGCCTGCCAGTTCACCCCAGTTAGGCAATGCTAGTGGGATAGAGCAAAAGGCCTTGTCCGTTCTTCCTTTACTTCCTTCCTTGTTGCTCATAAATCACTTCCATGGGCTTCTATGTCTAACATTCCCAACTGGAATGTTGGATCTCTGACCTCCCTTTGGTCTTCGTAAACTGCCTGATCCATAAGTCATTTTTCTCTTCAGACTTTTGCATCTCTCCTAGGTTCAGCAGAAAACCAGCAAAAGATGGACATGTCCTTTTTGTCCTCCTCATGCCTTCCAACTAGCAGATACAGCCTTAAAATAAAATATTATCTGGGTTTGGTTTTTTTTAGCAATTAACAAGCTTGCATCTTCCTGAGCAGCTTTCGTCCACTGTAAGGCCCTTCATTAGTAAAGCCTAACAATATGCTGTTTGATGGTGAGTTTCACTTTTCCACTGGTTCGCCGCATACCTTCCATGCATGCACTTTGCTTGTGTGTGTGCCTTCTGCGCACACGCCCAGCCTCAAAACATGGCTAAATAGTCTTAAGACTCACTTCTTCCAACTAGCCGGCCTTGCGTAACCCCAGCACCGCCAATTATAAACGAGGGTTTTAAAAACGGTTACAACACAGGCATCTAATATCTATGTATTGTATTTTGTATTTATTGATTTAATTCTATGTTCGCCGCCCCGAGTCCCTTGTTGTGAGATGGGAGCGGGTTATAAATATGAAAAATAAAAAATAAATAAAAATAAATAGGACGGTATAGCACTGTGGTGGATGGCCAGACCCACTCATGATCTTCGCTACCAGTTCGCCCGAAGCAGTGTGAACTGGCTGAATGCCACCTCTGATGCTGATCTGCTGCTGTGGCCTACAGGTGGAGCTCTCACCTCCCAATCCGGAGGTTGTGAATTCAATCCTAGGTAGAGGCAGATGTAGGGTCTCCTGCTTGGGCAAGGGGTTGGACTAGATGACCTGCAAAGTCCCTTCCAACTCTGTTAATCTGTTATATCTGTGAGGTCAGCAATGTACAGCAAAAGCCAAAAAGCTAAAACAATCCTTGACTGTTATGAACAGAGGCATAGAATCAAAATCACATGAAGTATTATTCTTTTTTTTTATATTGAAAAAGGTTTATTGATTTTACATTTTTTCTATAGGGTGGGGTAAGGGATACAAAGAAATTTTGAGAGCATTCACGTCAAAGTCGTCGGCCCTTCCGGGACTTCAAAATAAATCGTTAACAAAAAACATTTTTCATAACCCTATAAAGTGAGAGCAAGTACATATTTCTAAGTTCTCAGTTCTATGCTGTCAGTCATTTACAAAAATCCAGATACACATAATATGCAATATTACTCAAAAAATCAAAGCAAAGTTATTTTTTAGATCTAAGTCTCTTGGCAATTGTATCTTCAACCTCTTCCCCCAGGCCCCCAGCGGGCGGGGCCGTGGCCCCCCCTGCCCCCCCTGGATCTTCCCCCAGGACAGAGGAATGTTTTTTAAGAAAGGCTTCCGCCTCGGCAACTGTTTTAATCCTCACTCTTCCTCCTTCCCAGAACACCAGCATCCCTTCGGGGATCACCCACTTGAACCAGATTTCATGATCAAACAATTTTTTAGACAAGAAGGAAAATTTCCTTCTTGCTTCTCTAATCTTTCTTGGGATCTGCTTCAAGATAGCAACCTCCTTTTGTTGGTAAATTAACGGACTTCCTCTCTGCACTTTCAGGATTTCCTCTCTGGTTGACCTTCTAACAAATTTAACATGTATCTCTCTGGGTACTTCATTTATCCTGGCATATGCTGAGTTTATTCTGTAGGCTAGGTCAATGTCCCCCCTGATCTCATCCTTAGGTTTATGTAAATAGTCTGCTATAATTGTGCTCATGAGATCAGGGAGGAATTCACCAGCTTCCTCAGAAACGTTCTGAAACCTCAAAAAATATGTCATCCTTTCCATGTCAATCCTAGACACATGCCCATTTATTTCCACAACCTCATTAGTAACATTTTTAATCTCTCCCTTAGCCCCCGCCAGCCCCCCTTCCAGTTCTTCATTCTTCTGTGTGTTTTCCAGCACTTGTTTCCTTGTGTCCAATAGCTCCTTCTTAAAGCTGATGTTTTCTGCCCTCTGGGCCTTGATTTCTTGTACCAAAGTTTGTATAACCGATTCAAGAGAAGCCATCCTTAGTTCTAAGCTTGCCAGTGCTGATTCTTGTGCCATGATTAGCTGTTAAAATCAGGGCCACTAAAATGGCGATTTTTGGGTGGGGCTGTTGAGGCGAGTCAGGAGCCAAAATTTCAATCGGGGTTGTAAAGTTCAAAAACCAAGAGAGAGACAATTTTCCAGCTCAATAAGTATAATAACGAAGGTATTCCAGAAAAGAAATCACAAATCCCAAAAAAAAAAATTCTTCATTAATAACCAGAGGGAGTCCAAATCGCAAAGAGACGCTGGGAATTTTCCATAAGTAAAATAGTCAGACAGGGACAAAGAGAAGCCATCTTCCACCGCCCAAGCTCAGAGCCCGAAGGAGAGAGTGGTATAAGAAATTGTTTCAGCCAGACCTAGAAACTCTGTTGCAAGACAAACCGCAGATCACTTTCCCTTGTTGCAAACACTCCAGATTAAAGATATCCGCTTCCTCGCAGCGAGGAGCCATTTTCAAGTGCCGCTTTAAATCCGAGGGGTTTTTTTACAAACAAACACCCCCCTCCAAGTCCTTTCAGCCAGGCTGACAGCAGAAAAAAAGTTTTAAGTCACTCACTCTCCCCCTTGCAGCCGAAGCCCCGGGAAACCTTCCGACTCAGCCGATCAGCTCTCTCCATGTTCACAAATGGTGCTGTCTGCCTTAGGCGAAGGGAAAACCCCCCGCAGCATGTCCTCTTCCACCTAAGCCGAAGACAAGGGTCGCGTCCCCACTGCCGTGGGGGGGGGGAGCTTCCCAGGCAAGCCAGCTTTACGGGAGACCCCCAAACGGGGCGTCTTGCCCCCGCGGGGGGGCAGGAAAAGCAACAAAACGGCGAGCGAGCGCTAGGCTCGCCCGTCGCCGCTGGAGCCGGAACCGGAAGCCAAGTATTATTCTAATGCTTTAGTAAGACCACACCTGGAATAGTGCATCCAGTTTTGGTCATCACATTACAAAAAAGATGTTGAGACTTTTGAAGAAGTGCAAAGAAGAGCAACTAAGAGGATTAAAGGCCTGAAGACTAAATCATATAAAGAATGGTTTCAGTACTTGGGTTTGGCTGTTCTATAGAAAAGAATGACTTGGGGCGAGGGGACAGGATAGGAATATTCCAGTATTTGAAAGCTTGTCACGAAGAGGAGGGTGTCAACTTAATTTCCAAAACACTGGCGGGCAGGACAAGAAACAATGGAGGGAAATTAATCAAGGAGAGAAGCAACCTGGAATTAAGGAGAAATTTCCTAACAATGAGAACAATTAACCAGTGGAACAGCTTGCCTTCAGAAGTTGTGGGTGCTTCATCACTGGAGAGGTTTTTAAGAAGGGACTGGAAGAAGAATCACTTCTCTGAAATGGTATAGGGTCCCCTGTTTGAGTAGGGGGTTGGACTAAAAGACCTCCAAGATCCCTCCCAGCTCTGTTCTGATTGATTGAAATTAGTTGTTTAATACCTTCTGTCCACTCTGCTGTTGCCTGAAATGGACATGACCTTAATCAGTTTACATACTGAAGGTTTTTTTTTAACTTCCTAACTGCTCCAGCACATCCCTGCAATTGAAAATCCAGTTTTTTTAGAAGTTGGAAAAGATTATTTCATATATATGAGGACAGTGGTGGGATTCAAATAATTTAACAACCGGTTCTCTGCCCTAATGATTTCTTGCAACAATCAGTTCATCAAACTGTTCAGAAAGTTAACAACCAGTTCTCTCGAAGTGGTGCGAACTGGCTGAATCCCACCACCTAAGTACATTTTTGTTGCAGTTTTTCACTGTAGTGTTTGTCATGAATAGCAAGAAAGTTAGCTAGGGTGTACTGTTTCCCTGCCACCATCAATTGCTCTTTCCAATTGTTCTTCTTTGCCTATCCGATGTCTGGTAGACCTGATCTATCCTCTCTTAATCTTAGGTAGGAGCATGATGGCTGTTAGGATATTGGGTTGACAATATATATGAGCCTATGTTCTTAAGGAGTTATGTAGCTTTAAGAATTGTGTTTGAATTCTGATTGGCTGAGCTCTACCATAAAGGAAGCTCAGAATCACTGTCCGTTTCCTGTTCGATTCCTTGTGATTCCTGTGTTTCCTGATTGCCGTTTGAGAAGCTGAATATAGAAGAAGGAGTATTGTTTTGCATCACTGTGAGATAACTCTGTTTGGTGAAGGACTGTTATTTGTTTGAGAAGTTAGTCGGAAGAAGCATTTTAATTGCTACAAAGTAAAGACTATTTATTTTCTTACTATCACTGTTTTAGAGTTTGTTTGTGATTACAGCAACATATCTCTTTACTGTCCAGTAAATTACACTATTCCGCATTTATTTGCTAACACTGGTTAAGGGACCAGAGTTGTAACACTGGTTCTGAACCCAGAGTTGCCAACAATGGCTTAAGTGATTGGAACACTAGGCAGGAGGTTAGAAACCCCATGTTCGAGACCCGACAGCTGCCTTGGGGAAGGATTGAACCCCCATCCTTCACTTGACTCTTGTCAGGGATATGCAAGGAGCCCCCTAACTGGGCATCCCTAGGGCAATGATGTCACCAGCTAATCCTTTCAACCTAGAAGTGCCTCAACGCTTTTGACACAACTGCAGAACCTCAGGTAATCTTTCTTTTCCCCTCTGTAAATCTTGGGCTCCTTATTATCTCCTTGGATTGCTTTCCTATATTGACCATCTCCTTTCCTCCCCCTTCCTTATATTTAATGAATTGTTATTCTCATTGCATCCTTGGAAACACGATGATTTCTTCATTTCTCTCTCTCTACAAATGCAATGAGATCCAATAAGTCTGAAGTATTGTTTTCCTTGAATAACCCAAAATCTATTGAAAAGGTTGAGACAGAAATAAGAGCATTTTCCATCATTTAGACGAACTGGGAATCTCCCGTCTTTTAAAATCTCCATATTAAACTGATAAGTATTTATAAAGACTAATTGTAGGCTTTTTATGAATTTATAATTATTGACTAAAAAAAGGATTTCTGACACATCTGGTTATCCCAAAACTACGATGGTGTCTCATTGGCTTTAATTTCATGTATTAGCCTTGATCCAGCTAAGTGTAGCCAGGATTATCAGAAATCCTGTGTACATGGTAACTTAGAAGTAAGTCCCACTATATTACTAAAGCTTACAAACCATGTGTAACAGTTAAATCAAAATCAATGCTCTCAAGGGCATGACCGCTTAGCTAAATTTAGTTTGGATTATCGCCACCAATTCTAGGTATGAAGTTGAGACCACAGAATCAGGTTTAGAAAAAAACGAACAAAATAGGTACGTTTCTGCTATTAATATCTGGAACGGTGGAATGCATCTCTTGTGAAGAATTTAAAAACCTTGAACAATCTCTGTTTCAGCCTTTCATTGCTCTTTCAGTCCTTATATACTTGAAATGCATATCAAGATGATGGAGGAATTAAAATTTATAAAATGAGATTACTCATGAATAATAACCACTTCAGAGATGCACAGAATCTATGAATACCCAGTTAGCATGTCTTTTAAAGGACACAATTTAGAGTGGACTTTTTCTTTTTAAATCTATCTTTTCCCCCCTTTGTTTGTTTTATAAATAAAATGCCATTACATAGTCATACTTTATATATAAAAGGATGTTAAAATAATTAGTAAGATCAGAGTTGAGATACAAGAATTGTAACAATTGATATGAAAAATAGGTGATAACTACTGAAGAAACTTATAGAAACTTGTGATTAATTGATACATTCTTAAACATTTGTAACCTGTACTGGAAGATGGCTTTTTGATGGGGGGTTTTTTGTGAAGTTTGTATTATCTGTGTTTATGCAAAATAATTTAAAAATTATTAATAAAAAAAAGGAAAAAAAGATGATGGAGGAAGAAGATGAAGGATATTTGGAAGGCTTTTCCTGTTACCATTAGGCTATCCCAGTGGTGGGTTTCAAATTTTTTTTTTTTATATTGAAAAAGTTTTATTGAGTTTTACAAATTTTTTAGGTAGGGTAGGGTAAGGTGAGTTAAGAAAATATTTTGAGAACTTTCACGTCGAGATCGTTGGCCCCCTCCGGGGCTTATTAACAAAACATAGATAATACATATTTCATTAGTACTACAAGGTGAAGAGAAGTGCATACATCATTGTAAATTCCAAATTCTATGCTAGCAATCGTGTACAAACATCCAAACAAAAGTTATACTGTATTAAAAAAGTCATTTTTTAGATCTAAGTCTCTTGGCAATTGTGTCTTCTTGTTCTCCTCCCTGACCCCCAGTGGGCGGGGCCGTGGCCCCCTCCGCTCCTCCAGTTTCATCCCCCAGGATAGAGGAATATTTTTTAAGAAAGGCTTCCGCCTCAGCAACTGTTTTAATCCTTACTCTTCCTCCCTCCCAGAACACCAACATCCCTTCTGGCATCACCCACTTGAACCAAATCCCCTGGTTAAACAATTTTTTAGATAAGAAGGAATATTTCCTCCTCACCTCTCTAATCTTTTTCGGGATCTGCTTCAAGATAGTGACTTCCTTTTGTTGGTACGTTAACGGACCCTCTCTCTGCGCCCTCAATATTCCCTCCCTGGCAGACCTTCTAACAAATTTAATATGTATCTCTCTGGGTAGTTCATTTATCCTGGCATATGCTGAATTTATTCTATAAGCCAGGTCAATGTCCCCCCTGATCTCTTCCTTAGGTTTGTGTAAGTAGTCTGCTAAAATTGTGCTCATAAGATCAGGAAGGCATTCACCAGATTCTTCCGGAATGTTCTGAAATCTTAAAAAATATGACATCCTTTCAAAATCCATCCTAGACATATGACCAGTTAAACCTCCAATTTCAGTATTAACATTTTTAAGTTCTCCCTTTGCCCCAGCCAGCCCCACTTCCAACTCTTCAGTCTTCTGTGTATTCTGCATCAATTTCTTCTTCTCCAAAAGCTCTAATTTAGAACCGCAGTGGTCTTTTCTAAGCTCTTTAATTTCCAGTACCAAAGAATGTAACACTTCCTCCATAGCTGTCATTCTTGCTTCAATGCCTGATTGTTCTGGTTGGTTTTTAGAAGCCATGGTAAGCTGTTTAAGTCAGTGCCACTAAGATGGCGTTTTTTGGGTGCGGCCGCTGGAGCAAGTCCAGAGAAAAAGTTCAAATCGGAGTTGTAGAAAGTTATAAAATCCAGAGAGAAAGGCAATTTTCACAGTCAATTATGAAGACAAAGAAGGCACTCCAGGGAAGGAATCAATTAATCACAAAAATCCTCCATTGGTAGAGAGAGACAGTCCAGGTCACAAAGGAATGTTGGAAATTTTCCATAAAGAATAGTCATTTAAGAACAAAGGGAAGCCATCTTCCCCCGCCCAATCTTGAAGCCAGCAGGAGAAAGCAACAGAGAAAATTGTTCCAATAAAGCCGGACTTAGATACATTGTAGCTAGAAACAAACCGCAAGGGACTTTCACTTCTTCAACAAAGTCCGGATGAGAAATCTCTGCTTCCTCGCAATCGAGGAGCCATTTCCAAACGCCGCTGCTGTAAATCCGAGGGGGGGGTTTAACAAACACCCCCCTCCATCGTTTCTTTTAATCAAAGCTGCCAGCAAAAAAGTCAAAGTCACTTACACTCCACCTCGCCGCCAAAGCCCCGGCAAAGCCATCCGGCTCGAATGCTCCCGCTCTCTCCAAATCCGCTATTTGTTACCGTCCTCCGTTGGCGAAGGGAACCAAGCCCCCCGCAGCATGTCTTCTTCCTCCTTGACCGAAGACAAGGAACCACACCTCGGCCGCCGCCAGGCTAGGAAGATCCAGGCAAGCCGATCCTACAGGGGGGTCCCTAAAAAAAGGCACGCCCCGCCCCATTTGGGGCCAAAAAAAGAACAAAACAGCGGACGAGTCCCAGGACGAGTCCGTCGCCGCCAGAAGCCGGAACAGGGAGTCAAAAAAAAATTTTTTAGAACCTACTCTCTAGGTGTGGCCTATTTTGTGGGCATGGCTTGGCGGTCATGTGACAGGGTGGGAGTGGCCAACTTGTAAAATGTGTTGAAACTCATTTAACAACGCTCTTGCTTAGCAACCGAAATTTTGGGCTCAATTGTGATGATAAATCCTTCCTTCCATCCTTCCCTTCCTTCCTTCCTTCCTTCCTTCCTTCCTTCCTTCCTTCCTTCCTTCCTTTCCTTTCCTTTCCTTTCCTTTCTTTCTGCCTTCCTTTCCTTTCCTTTCCTTCCCATTGGGTTACTGGCAGTGGCAGGCCAGACTTACTTCTGGGTCCGCCAGTGGAACCCCCTCTCACCGGCTCTCTAAAGTTCACCATCCAGCTCTTGCGAGTAGGTGCAAGCCTGCAGAAACCCACCACTGGGCTATCCGTATATCTCCACAGGTGTAGAATGGAAGGCGTGGAAGTTGGAAGCAGGTATCCTTCACTTTTCAGTCTACTCCCTCAGAGTTATGGGTAGTCCTTGACTTACAACCATTCATTTAGTGACCGTTTGAAGTTACAATAACACTGGAACAAACTTACAATCGTTTTTCACACTTATAACCATTGCAGCATCCCCATCCTGTTATCAAAATTCGGATGCATGGCAACTGGTTCATATTTATGATGGTTGCAGGGTCCCTACATCATGGGGATTGCCTTTTGTAACTTTCTGACAATGGGGAAGCCGGATTCCCTTAACAACTGGGTTACTAACTTAACAACTGCAGTGAGTCACTTAACAATTATGGCAAGAAAAGGTAGTAGAATGGGGCAGAACTCACTTAACAACTGTTTCGCTTGATAATAGAAATCCTGGTCAATTGTGGTCGTAATTTGAGGACTACCTTATTTAGGACATGAAGGGACTCCATGTTCATTTGTCTCTTCATCTATAGACAAGGATGGGCTTCAAAAATTCTCTGCCCAGTTGCTGCGTGAGGGTGGCTATGATGGGCATGGCCTAGTTGGCCTCCTTCACCACGCTGGTGGGGGGGAGCACTTTCCCCAGGATCTGGAGACTTTCCTTGAGCCTCTGGGATGGCGAAAACTGCCTCCCCCAAGCTCTGCAGGCTCTCCGGAGGCCACAAACAGGCTCGTTTCCAGGCTTCCAGTACTTCCAGGAGGCCCATTTTCCCCCGTCCCCGAGCCTCCACACGGGCTCTGCACTTACCTCACATCCAAAAGAGGTCATGTGGAGGCTCCTGGGAGGTGAAGGTGGAGTGGGCAGGCCAGCCAGGGGTGGGATTTGGAGGTTCTCTGAACCGGCCATTAGATTAGCTAAAGGTTCTCCCGAACCCGGAGAAACCCGTAGCAGCCCACCCCTATCTATAGATATATTTTTCGGCAACCTCCACGCAATCTATAGAACATGTCCATTTGTAATTCTCTCTTCTCATGGCTTTTCAGTAAGATAGTTCAAAGGAGGACTTAGTGGAACTGCTATCAGATATATTCTCCTAAGGAGGGTTAAGGACTTTGAAAAGAAGAACATTGGTGAGGGTGGGTTTTTTTTGTTTTCCATGAAAGCAATATGCATTGGGAAGGGAAATTCGAAAAGACCCTAACCTGGCCTGGTATTGCTGAATCCACAGGCCTCCTCATACATTGTGTTCTCAGAGAACACTTTTCTAAAGATTCAATAAGTTTCAGTGCTCAATTCATTTGATACCAGGGGTCAATAACAGGAGCTATTACTCACTCCTGATGTCAAGCGCCTCCCTTCACTGCAAACAAGAAGCTTGACAAGATCGGAAATATCATTTAGAAAATTCAGTCTCAAATGAAATATGTATTTTCCCCCTTCTGGTATATTGATTTCTTTATTGAATGCAATGAATATCCAATGCAAATTCTCAGCTATGCCATAGTAATGCTGATTGCTAGTACAGGGACCTCTCTGGAAGTTAATTTCTTTCTTTCTTTCTTTCTTTCTTTCTTTCTTTCTTTCTTTCTTTCTTTCTTTCTTTCTTTCTTTCTTTCTTCTTTCTTTCTTTCTTTTTTCTACCTTCCTTCCTTTCTTCTTTCCTTCCTTTCTCTCTCTCTTTTCTCTCTTTTCTTCCTTCCTCTCTCTTTTCTTCCTCCCTCTTTCTTTCTTCCTTTTTTCTTACTCTTCCTTTTTCTTTCTCTCTCTCTTCTCTCTCTTCCTCCCTCTCTTTTTCCTTCTTCCTTTCTCTCTCCCTCTTTCTTTCTTACTCTTTCTCTCTCTTTCTCCCTCTCTCCCTCCTTCCCTTCCTTCTTTCTCTCGTTCTCTCTCCCTTCCTTCCTTCTTTCTCTCTCTTCCTTCCTCCCTTCCTTCCTTCTTTTCTCTCTCTCTCTCTCTTTCTTTCTTTCTCTCTTCTCTCTCCCTTCCTTCTTTCTCTCTCTTACTACCTTCATTTCTTTTTCTTTCTTTCTTTCCTTCCTCCCTTCCTCTCTCCCTCCCTCCCTCCCAACCTCCTCTTATCTTCTCTTCTCTTCCTTCTCTTTCTTCTTCTATATTGGCCACCTCAGATATGGTTTATCTAAATCAGTGGTTCCTGACCTTTTTTCGGCCATGCCCCACCTAAGTGTCTCTAAAATCCTGATACCCAACCACCACCCCATGACATATAATTCTTACTTTACTCAAAAAGTGAATTCTACTCACACAGAGGAAGCCTAAAAGGCCATTAACTTGGTTTAAACAAATTGCCCCCATTAAAAACCAAATTGCCCCCCTGTGGAGCTTGGGCCCCTTGTTGGGAACCACTGATCTAAATAAACCATACTTGAAGATACACATTTCTACTGGGTTTCATGTACATTAGCACAATGCCTTTTATTTACAACAATCTCAGCTTTGAGGGCAAATGACATTTTAAGGTCCTCTAAAATGTTCAGCCTTCCTTCTGATTTTGTTGCTGTTTTGTTGTCAGGTAGAAAAGGATGGGGAACTTTTTAGGGAATTGTTGCCACACTACTAGTTTTGTTCAGAGTCTGGGAATGAGAATCTTCATTGACATACCGCAACGCAATTTGGGGAGGAAACCCCTGAGGTTGGTGTGAGAGGAGTTGGCACATTGCAAATACTCTCTGCCTAACCAACTTGCTCTGACCGATGATGATGCTTGGATGAGCAGCAAAACATCTCAAACTAACAAGTCCGGTGGCCATGACTCCATCTTCAGGCTTCTCCAGCAATGTTTCTCAACCTAAGCAATGTTACGATATGAATTCCCCACCAGCATGTTGAAGCCCACCCCCCCACCTCCCATCTTAAAGTTGTTGAGGTTGAGAAACACTGTTCTAGAGCAAGCTCAAGTCCTGGAGACTGGATCTGTGTCACGGAGTGCTTAGATCTGGCCATGGGGCCACTCTGGGAACAGCAAAGGACCGGCCCGTGGTGCCTCTGCTAGCAAAAGTGTCATTTTCCCTGGCAGAGCATTCAGGCCACCACAGGTGCTCCTGATACTAGTAACAATAAGCTGGCCACACCCACCCTCACCACGCCTACCCCAGCCCCCTGAGGTCAAACACAACCCTGATGTGACCCTCAATGTTGCCCGTGTTCTAGAGGAAAGCCAAGACCGAACACTAGTGAGAACCCATATTAGGGCTTACTTAGTGGCGATAAGGGTGGCCAACCGTGAGTATTGTGCCACCCTTATTGCATCCGCGGATAACCACCCTGCCGCCCTGTTTGGGGTGACCCGCTCCCTCCTTCACCAGAGGCCGCAGGAAGCCCCTTTGCAAGGGCGAGCAGAGGAATTTGGGATTTATCTGTAGAATAAAATCACTCGGATTCGGAATGAGCTACCCTCCATCGACAGTGGTCCTGTAGGATTGTCCGAGACTGGTCTTGAGGTTCCTTCTTGGGAGGAGTTTGACTTTGTTACCACCGAGGATATGGACAGGTTGTCAAGGAAACTTAGGGCCACCACATGTTTATTGGACCCGTGTCCCTCCTGGCTTGTACTGGCATCCTGGGAGACGACACGAGGCTGGCTCCAGGGCATTGTCAATGCATCTTTGAGTGAGGGGTCCTTGCCTGCCGTCTTGAAAGAGGCGGTAGTGAGGCCCCTCCTCAAGAAGCCGTCCCTGGACCCAGCATTGCTGGAGAACTATCGTCCGGTCTCCAACCTTCACTTTTTAGTGAAGGTTGTTGAGAGTGTGGTGGCCCAACAGTTTCCGTGACACCTGGAGGAAGTTGATTATCTAGACCCGCGCCAGTCTGGTTTCCGACCCGGTCACAGCACCGAGACGGCATTGGTTGCGTTGGTTGATGATCTCTGGAGGGCACGGGATAGAGGTTGTTCCTCTATCCTAGTCCTGTTAGACCTCTCAGCAGCTTTTGATACCATCGACCATGGTATCCTATTGCACCGACTGGGGGGGTTGGGGCTGGGAGGCACCGTTTTGCGGTGGTTCTCGCCCTACCTCTCTGGTCGGTCGCAATATGTGTTGACGGGAGGGCAGAGGTCGACCTCGAGACCCCTCTCATGTGGGGTTCCTCAGGGGTCGGTCCTCTCGCCCCTCCTGTTTAACACATATATGAAGCCGCTGGGCGAGATCATCCGTGGTTTTGGGGTGGAGTACCATCTGTACGCTGACGACACCCAGCTGTACATATCCACCCCAGACCACCCCAACAATGCCGCCGAAGTGCTGTCCCGGTGTTTGGAGGCCGTACGGATCTGGATGGGTGGTAACAAACTCAAGCTCAACCCTTCCAAGACTGAGTGGCTGTGGTTTCCGGCACCCCGGTTCAGCCAGATTACTCCAACTCTGGCCATTGGGGGCGAAACACTGGCCCCTGTGGAGAGGGCGCGCAATTTGGGTGTCCTCCTGGATTCCCGGCTGTCCATGGAGGACCATGTGGCGGCCGTGGCCAGGGGGGCGTTTTATCAGGTATGCCTGATGCGCCAATTGCGCCCCTTACTGGACCGGGCTGCCCTTCGCACAGTCACTCAAGCTCTCGTGACATCCTGACTCGACTACTGTAATGCTCTCTACATGAGGCTTCCCTTGAGGTGCACTCAAAAGCTACAGTTAGTCCAGAATGCAGCCGTGTGGGTGATTACGGGAGCCACTAGAAGCTCCCACATAACACCGATCCTGCGCGAGCTGCACTGTCTTCCTGTGGCCTTTCGGGTGCGCTTCAAGGTTTTGATGACCATCTTTAAAGCGCTCCATGGCTCGGGGCCTAGTTATATGTGAGACCGCCTCCTGCCCCATACATCCCTTCGGCCGATCCACTCCCACAGAGAGGGTCTTCTCAGGGTACCGTCGGCCGGGCAATGCCGTCTGGTGACACCCAGGGGAAGAGCCTTCTCTGTGGCGGGCCCTGCCCTTTGGAACGACCTACCCCCTGAATTGCGCACCATCACCGACCTCCGCCTCTTCCGCCAGTGTCTAAAGACACATCTTTTTCAGCAAACCGGCCTAGCCTAACCTCCCGTGGGGACTATTTTAGAGAGTTTTAAATTGGGGATTTTATAATTGGTTTTAGCATAGGACTAGAATAATTTAATATGTTTTTAAATTATATATTTATTCTTTTGTATGTTTTTTAATTCCTGTGCGCCGCCCTGGGTCCTCTGTGGAGAAGGGCGAGATATAAATATGATTAAAATAAAATAAATAAAAATAAATAAAGAAGTGACCCTCTCCCCCAAAATTAAATTAATAAGTAAGAGATGGTCAAATTCCAAAAAGTCTGTATGAGAAAAAGAGGCTGCCTCAGGGGTGAAATCCAGCAGGTTTCATCCCTTTGCCCGATCCGCTCCCACAGAGAGGGTCTTCTCCGGGTGCCGTCAGCCGGGCAATGCCGGTTGGCAACGCCCAGGGGAAGGGCCTTCTCTGTGGCGGGCCCGGCCCTCTGGAACGACCTACCCCCCGACCTACGGACTATCTCGGAACTCCGCCTCTTCCGCCAACATCTTAAGACATATCTATTCCAACAAGCTGGCCTGGCATAGCCCCCGTCTCTGACTTTTTATACAGAAATTCTAATTAGCAAGGTTTTAAATGGGTTTTTAGCACGGGTTTAATAATTTATTAATTTAAATGTTTTTAATGATATATTGTCTTTGTTATGGTTTTTAAAAATGCCTGTGCACCGCCCTGGGTCCTAACAAGGAGAAAGGCGGGGTATAAATCCGAAATAAATAAATAAATAAATAAAGGTTCTGACCAGTTCTGGAAAACTGGTAGCAGAAATTTTGAGTAGTTTGGAGAACTGGAAAATGCCATCTCTGACTGGACCTACCCCCATCTATTCTCTGCCTCCAGAGTCCCAGCTGATCGAGAAGAAATGGGGATTTTGCCTTAACCTTCACTTGCCACGCCCACCAAGCCATGCCCACAGAACCGGTAGTTAAAAAATTGAATTTCACTGCCTACATATTTTTGCACCAGCCTCAGTACTGGCATGATTTCATGAATAATTAGGGGGAAATTCAAAAATAAAAGTTAGAATTGTCTACTGCTGTCATTTAAGTTTCATCGAAAAGTGATAGAAGAGAAATCAGGTATGAGGTGTTCTCTCAGTTTGGCTGTTTTCTTGCAGACATTTCATCACCCAAATCAGTGCTAGTGAAATCAGATATTGCAATCAAAATCCGATATATACATCAGATATTGAAAGTTCTGAAAATCTATTCCTACATTGGATCAAGATTAAATAACTTTAAAACCAGCATAATTCTGAGGGAAGCCACTCCCTCCCAGAAGAATGAAACATTTTAGAAAATACCATGTTTCCCTGAAAATAAGACAGGGTCTTACTTTCTTTTGACCCCCGAAATAAGCACTTGGCCTTATTTTCGGGGAGGTCTTATTATTTTTGAGGTGCAGGAGGTGGTGAGCGTGGTCACCTCATGGCTGCTGCTGTGTTGCAATATTTTCTGGGAGGGCTTATTTTGGGGGGGATGGCTTATTTCAGTGCATGCGCTCAAAAGCTCAATTGGGCTTATTATCTGGGGAGGTCTTATTTTCAGGGAAACAGGGTGTTAAAAAGGCAGAATATTACATTTCCCCTAAAAGAGAAATGGAAATCTTAAGGGAGACAGAAACTCAGCTCTCTGCCCACAGCAGATATTTGGTGCCCATTAAGAAAGACTGGACCATCTTATCTACAAGAGATTAGCCCTCATTCAAGATCCAAACTAGGACAAAGCCATTAAGACACGATGGGAATTGCCCAACACCCTTTCATTACATCATCACACTCCAGGCTTCAACCAAACATGATTCAGACAAACATGACCCCACATGGGAGTCTGACTATAACCAATAGAATACATTTCTTGCACAGGAACAGGAAGCTCAAGGGCCCAGCAGAAGGTATAAATAACCCTCATTCTCAACTCCATGTGGCCCAGGACCTCAAACCCATGTGGTCCTGTTCATCAATAAACCCAATTAGCCTCCATATTTCCAGTGCTTTTCTCCCAGCTCGGAACTGAACCAGATGGGTATTTCTTCCAACAATTCAAAAATATTACTATAATTATATAGATGGTCACAATAACAAATGATGCAGATGTTATCTAAAATCAGAGAGGTGCAATTGACAATCCCTCCCTCTGATTGGCACTTGTCAAGCTATCACGGACCAAATAGAGAGACTGACACTCAAATTTTTTTATAAATGGGCTACAGGCAAGTTTATGTATTATACAGAAAGGTAACAAGACAGTTTTGAAAGATGCTTTTTAAAAAAAGCCCGTAGAGCATGAGATGAGGGAAGAGGGATGGAAGAATTCTAAGTAAATGAAATTGAAATGAGAAGATGGATGAGATATTAGTAACCGGATAGGTTTGAAGAGATATTTTAAACTTTCATTCATTTATTTTACTAACATACAAGAAATCTATCCAAATAAGACTATGACCAGATCCTTCAATTGGAGAAAATTTAATTTTCTGTGACTGCAGCTTCAATGAAATACAGGAAGTGAGAAAGATTAGTTTTCAAAATGTGTGTGCGCGTATAATCGAATCCTAATTTAATAATATTTTGGATGATATACAAAATAATCTATTTTTTTATATCTAGTAAGCGCTCTTGACTTCAAACAAGAAAACGGCTGAATAGAATTTCCAGGTGTGCATTGCACTGGATCTTAGTAATTAATGAGAGTCAATGTATAAGAAAAATGCAAAGCATTTCAGATGTTCCTGGATTTCAATTCCTAGCCATTAAGGTTGCAACGTAAATAAGAGTTGCGCAAAACACCTGGCGGATACTAAAGTCTCTCTTGAAATCCATTGCATTCCTATCTGTTCAGCTCTTCAACAGCTTGGTTTCTGGGGCTTCTGTCTCTCCTCTCCTCAACTCTGTCCTCCTTTCTTCTCCTCTCCTTTCTCCTCCACTCCTTTCTCTTCTCTTCTTCTCTCCTCTCCACTCCTGCCTTCCCCTCCCACCTCCTACTGTCCCCTCCCTACTCTACTCCATTCTCTTTCCTTCCCTTTCTCTCTGCTCCGCTCCCTTTCTCTCCGCTCCACTCTACTCCCTTCCCTTTCTCTCCGCTCCACTCCACTCCACTTACTCTACTCTATTCTGCTCTACTGTACTTTCTTCCCTTCCCTTTCTCCCGCTCCACTCCATTCCACGTTACTCTAATCTACTGTACTCCCTTCTCTATCAATCCCTCCACTCTGTTCTTACTCTATTCTACTCTACTCCTTTCCTTTTCCCTCTGCTCCAATCCAGTCTACTTACTCTACTCTACTCCCTTCCCTTTCTCTCCACTCCAATCCACTCTACTTACTCTACTCCCTTTCTCTTTCCATCCCCTCCCCTCTACTCTACTCTTTTTCTCCTCTCCCCTGCTCTCCTCCCCTCCTCTTCTTTTTAATTAAGACTTGGTTTGCCCATCCTCCCCAAAGCTCATAAACCTTCCAACATTTGAATCATCTATGCATTTGACAAATGCATTATTGTTGTAAGGGACAGCTGTTCAGTTGTTTACACCAACTTGTCAACAGTGACATCCTTTTTCCTGCTCTCATACAGTAGAAGCTGCTATTGCGGTTAACATGACATGGCGTCTCGGTGCAATCCCACCCAAATCTCTCATTATATGACAACAGACAATGCTTCCAGGTTTCTCCATCACCAGCCATGCAGTGGATTATGAAATACACACCACACACCAACCATGACAAAAAAACTCAAGTGAGCAAGATTAACACGGACCCTTCTCTGCAGACAGTCCTACATGCAGTGAGTTGAAAGATACAGCTGTCTTGGCAACTGTAGCCTCAAATCTGCATTCAAAAGACATCTGTCAGAATCCAAAACTCAATGTGCACTTTTAAAAAAAAATGACAAAAAGCTATTTGTGTTTTCTATTTCCTAACTTTTTTTTTTTAACTGTTTTCTCTGAATTTTAATGCACTGGGCATTTTTAATCAGCACAGTGAAAGTGCAAGAGAGACCAGGATTGATGGATATGAAGTAAACAAACGGGTCTGGTTAGCAGGCATGCACAGACCAGATAAGGAATTAATGATCCCAGGAAATATGGCATTGCTTCTATTAAGATTTTGAAACATGTTGTTCATTGCTCTCCACGCTGCAACATCGGAATGTAATGCATTGCTTCCTTGTCAAGGGGAAAGTGTGATTTTATTTCTTAATGAAGCAACATAAAGCCCAACTATCCACAGTGCAGGGTGGAGAAAGAATGCCAGCTTCGTAGTCAACATCTCCCCTAGCTAAGCTAGCGCATTAACAAGGCGAGAGGAGAATAAGAGTCTAGTATCCAAGTGGGAAACGGAGGAGGAGAATAGTCCTTTCAGGAAACAGTCTGGGGTTTGAACAGGGTGTTAGAGGCCTCATGGGTCCCGCAAAAGGGGGAAACACACAGCAATAGAGACAAATGCTGCTTATGGTAAGATATGGTTTTGAGAGGCAGAGAAGGCATCTTTAGACTCACCTGTTTGGCTGACACAAACAATTAGCATATTTAGGATATGACTTGGTTTGATTTTGGTGACATTCTGATCCAGGTAATTTGAATTAAAATGCAGAACTACATACATACATACATACATACATACATACATACATACATACATACATACATACATACATACATACATACATGTGTAGTATGCTTCCTCCCTTAGTTGGGGCTTAACAGGGTGTTGTGACACAAGTATATACTTATCCTCCTGTCTCAGCTGATCAGGAAGAGAACCTGGTGGCTTAAGTGGCTAAGGCTCCTGCCTAACATGTAATACAGCCCCGGTTCAAATCCCAGTACGGGTATGGCTAGCTGATGAGAGCTAAAAAGCTCGAAATAGATCTATCCTAGTCTCCCTTGTTTATTTATTTATCAGCTCAAAAACATAACACACAAACACACACACACACATATGTTAGATTTTTAAGGGCTGAAAATAAAGAGACCAGGATGGATCCATTTCAGGCTTATTAGCCTTCTTCAGCTGGCCATACTCCTTTTGCTGGAATCTAACACATATCTAAAAAATTTCATACAGCAGTAATCTAATTGGTTCTCTGTCTGGATGATCTCTGGGTTGAGTTGAAGGGCAGAGAGGGATGACGTTAAGTCTCTTCCCTTAAAGGGGCCCTGAACAGGCACTGTGAAAATATTCTCTCATATATATATGTGTGTGTGTGTGTGTGTGTCTGTTAGGATTTTAAGGGCTGGTTAATAAATAAGAGACCAGGATGGATCCATTTCAGGCTTATTAGCCTTCTTCAGCTGGCCATACTCAATTCAACAGTAATCTCATGGCTCTCTGCCAAAGATGGTCTCTGGGATGAGCCGAATAGGCAGAGAAAGATGACAGTTTGTCTCCTCCCTTATATATATATATATATATATATATATATATATATATATATATATATATATATGTGTGTGTGTGTGTGTGTGTGTGTGTGTGTGTGTGTGTGTGTGTGTGTGTGTGTGTGCGTGTGCGTGTGCGTGTGCGTGTGTGTGTGTGTGTGTTTTCTGAGGTTTTCGCGGGTGTTTGTATGTAGGTCTTTGGTTGTTCGGGTTTTCTCCCACGTAGAATTGGAAGTATCTTCACGACGTTTCGATGAAATCTCATTCATCATCTTCAGGCTGGTGCTTCCGGCTTGGTGATTGATTGCTCCTTGGTGCTTGATTGCTCCTGGAAGCACCAAGCTGGAAGCACCAGCCTGAAGATGATGAATGAGATTTCATCGAAACGTCAGACTCAGACAGTGAGGAGGTTGAAGAGGAACATGGGCCAGTCTTGGAATCTGGGGAAGGCTCTGATGAGGGTTCTGTGTCAGAGGCAGAGATGGAGTCAGAGCCGTCCGACAGTTATCAGCTACCTTCAGAGTCGGAGTTCAGTGGGGCAGAAGAAGAACAGCTGGAGCCTGTTCCCAAAGTGCGCATGTGCCATGGGAAGGGAACAGTTAAGGAACAAGGGCCTACTCGGGAGTAAAGGCCCAGGTGGATGGTGAATGGCCCTCCCATAGGGAATAAAGAGGAGGAAAAAGGGAGTGGAGTTTGCAGGAGACAATTAGTTCGCTTAACTCTCAGAGACTCCTTGCCAAGTCCTTTCTTGTACAGTGTTGCGTTTTGAAGATATCGGCCTGGCAGCACTCCAAGCCAGAGAAGGTCCCTGATTGCAAATTCACCCTTGAAAGACTTTGCTGGATGTGAATGAGAGGAATTCACAGTAACTCAATAAAAAAGGGGTTTTGTCAGGACAAAGGGTCTGCTTTGTGGTTTGGGGAAGCCTGGCTCACAACAGTAGGCCTCAACTTACAACAGTTCATTTAGTGACCATTTACAATACAATAGCAGAGTTAGAAGGGACCTTGGAGGTCTTCTAGTCCAACCCCCTGCCTAGGTAGGAAACCCTATACCATTTCAGACAAATGGCTATCCAACATCTTCTCGAAGACTTGCAGTGTTGGGGCATTCACAACTTCTGGAGACAAGCTGTTCCACTGACTAATTGTTCTAACTGTCAGAAAATTTATCTTCAGTTCAGTTTCCACCCATTGCTTCTTGTTCTGCCCTCAGGTGCTTTGGAGAATAGTTTGACTCCAGTGCCTTTTTGGCCATAAGAGGCCTCCGTAGTTAATGACTGTTGGTGGGCGGAGTTACAGGGAGTAAACACATTTTTCAGTTAGTACTTTTTTTGTGTTTACTTTACACACGATACAAGTGTGCTAGGCACAAAATGAGTAGCTATTCTATTATCGGAAGTCCTTGGCTACGTTGTGTGAAATTTTCGTGTAAATCGGCCCAGTAGTTTTTGAGATTAGTGAAAGACTTGCAGTGTTGGAGCATTCACAACTTCTGGAGGCAAGTTGTTCCACTGATTAATTGTTCTAACTGTCAGGAAATTTATTTTCAGTTCTAGGTTGCTTCTCTCCTTGATTAGTTTCCACCCATTGCTTCTTGTTCTGCCCTCAGGTGCCTTGGAGAATAGTTTGACTCCTTCTTCTTTGTGGCAACCCCTGAGATATTGGAAGGCTGCTGTCATGTCTCCCCTAGTCCTTCTTTTTATTAAACTAGACATACCCAGTTCCTGCAACCGTTCTTCATATGTTTTAGCCTCCAGTCCTCTAATCATCTTTGTTGCTCTTCTCTGCACTCTTTCCAGAATCTCCACATCTTTTCTACATCGTGGTGACCAAAACTGTATGCAGTATTCCAAGTGTGGCCTTACCAAGGCATTATAAAGTGGATCATTGCATCATTGAAAAAAGTGACTTGAGGCCATTTTTCACACTTACAACCGTTGCTGCACCCCTCCATGGTCATGTGATCAAAATTCGGATGCTTGGCAACTGGTTCATACTTATGCCCATTCCAATCCAGTATGATGTTATATATAGTATTTCAAAGGTATAATAAGCCCACTCAACTTTTTTTTAAATATCTTCCTTCTCAAACGGCTGCATGAATCCCTGGACCACTAAAGTTGTGAGCTTAGCATCCCATTTAGGGTGGGGGGGAGGGGGTGGCAGCTCTGGTGGATCAGAACGTTTTATTGCCGAAGGAAAGAAACTGTACTTCTTAATTTCCATCTTTTTTTCCCAGCAGACTTGGGAAAATATTATATAGTCTTTTTCACCATGCGCATAAAAAAACTTTAGCCTCCCTATCTAATTTGTTTACTCCAGTTGCTAGACCTACACAGCCTGAAAAATCCCAGCTAATTGAAAACCCTAACGGTGAAAATGCATTACAATTTCCCAAGCTTTCTACTTCGTTCAATGAATTATACAATGGTCTGGGTTGCTTTCTTTTGGGGGGGCGGAAGAGGGGAGGTAAAAAGGAGAGGAGAAAGCAGATAGGAAATTCTCGGGAAACACTTTTTTTGTGGTTTTTATTAAATATGAAAGATCATCAGAGAGTTTATTAAGAACCAGCTGAATGCTCTGGATTGACAACATGGAAAGTTCTCCGGGCAGATAAGGGAAAGCAATCTGCTGAGATGGTAGCTGCATAAGATAATAATCAAATGAGCCATTTTATGACTCCTGCTTTGCTTTAAAACACAACCTTGTAATCACTATCGTGATGGCTTACTTTGACATTGCAGAGATGGGTTGCACACAGGTCATTCCAATTTGTGGCTAGTTGCTAGAAAATGGTAACCTCTATGCATAGGGCGCTGGCAAACATAATTCTCTTAAGTTTTAGCATGTGCAATAGGGCACACATTATTGCTTTGGGTGTTCCTGAATCAAATAAATATTCTCTATTTTTAATTTGCAGTTACCTATAGGCATAACATGGTGAAACTGAACTCAGATTTTTCCCCATACCTCGAAAAAGTTAACACATATCTAACATTAGTTAACTCATGCTAATATATGTGTTTAAAAGTCAGTCTGGTATATTGGTTAAAATACCAAGCTAGAAACTAGGAGACTGTGAGTTCTAGACTCACATTTTAGGCACTAAGCCAGTTGGGTAACCTTGGGCCAATAAATCTTTGTCAGCCCTAGGAAGAAAGCAATGTAAAACCACTTCTGAAACCCTGCCAAGAAAACTGCAGGAGCCAACACAGAGTTGAAATAAAATAATGTCCTATCCATGGTCAAATAATGTCCCATCCATGGTGCTTTGGAGAATAGTTTGACCAGGAAGTCAAACTATTCTCCAAAGCACCTGAGGGCAGAACAAGAAGCAATGGGTGGAAACTAATGCAGGAGAGAAGCAACTTGGAACTGAGGAGAAAATTCCTGACAGTTACAACAATTAATCAGTGGAACAGTTTGCCTCCAGATGTTGTGAATGCTCCAACACTGGAAGTTTTTAAGAAGATGTTGGATAACCATTTGTCTGAAATTTCAGACAAGACCTCCAAGGTCCCTTCCAACTCTGTTATTCTATTCTATTCTGGTTACTTGTGGAGGAGGGGCTTATGGTACTCTGACGAGGTTAAGAGCTACAATGGCAGTATTGTGCTCTACCAGAAAAGTCATCCATTCCAGAGAAGTCTTAATGGAAGACTTAATGTGTGTTTCCATCAACGCATTGAAACAGAAAAAGTATCCTGTCCTGGATCAGTTGTCATTTGGTAAATAAGGATCAGTTGGATGTTAGAGTTCCTGGACACATTTCGACAAGTGGGCAACAGGATCCTGGCTAGGCAACTAGGACTTAGCTCTGGAGCATTACTGGAAGGACAAAAATCATAGACAAGACAATAGTGGTGCTTGAAAATTGCACCCTTATGGCCTGCTATTATAAATCAGAAGCATCAAAGTGGGGTTATAGAATGTGAATATTTGAACTGTGAGAAAGAATGTATCCAGACTCAAATATCACTGAACAACAATTAGCAGATCAAAGGAGATTCGTTACCAGGAATAAAATATTCAGGGATGCATAACTGGAAGAGATTCACACAAATTGTGAAAGTGGAAGAGCCCAAAACAATAGTAGAATAGTACAAGAAACTCAGATAACAATTGGAAATGTAGAGGAAAACAATTGATATGAATTACAGAAGTAACCATATAAAAGAAGTAATAGCAACACAACCTGCACTGAAACAACCATGAATGAGAAGAATTAAAATTAGGGGGTATGAAGACTTACCAGTTGAAAAGCAAAAACTGCCAGCATTGAAAGAAGTGCCCCTCAAAAGACATGGTGCTTATAATGAAGGATTTAAATAAGACGCCTGCAAGGATTAAAGTAACGTCTATGAAATAGACCAATCAGCTGGCCTACAGTATAGCAGCGGTCAATATATAAGAACTGAGTATTGAAATTAGAAAACAAAAAGCAAAATCGTGTTCAATCCCAAAGTGGAAGATCAGACTGGAGGCCAATAGAAAGAAATTAAGATTAGATGCAAAGGGATGCGGTGGCTCAGTGGCTAAGATGCTGAGCTTGTCCATTAGAAAGGTCAGTAGTTCGGCAGTTTGAATCCCTAGCACCACGTAACGGAGTGAGCTCCCGTTACTTGTCCCAGTTTCTGCCAACCTAGCAGTTCGAAAGCATGTAAAAATGCAAGTAGAAAAATAGGAACCACCTTTGGTGAGAAGATAACAGCACTTCGTGTGCCACATGACCACAGAGACGTCTTCGGAGAGTGCTGGCTCTTCAGCTTTGAAATGGAGATGAGCACTGCCCCCTAGAGTCGGGAACAACTAGCATATATGTGCAAGGGGAACCTTTACCTAAGATCAGATGCATATAAAGAATATGAAAAACCAAAAATTGAAGAATGTAGGATCAAGACAAATCTAATTAAAAAAATATTGGCTTAGCAACAGGAAGAAATGAAGAACCTTTGGAAATCATAAAGCAGCAAATAACAGCAATAGTGGGGAAAATTGAATGCTCCGAGACGTGAATCATCCAATTTAAACAAAAACAGCTATTTCAATCAGACCAGAGGCAGCTTTACCAAAATATATAAAGGCTACAGAAATTCTGAAAATGGAAACCAAGCCAAAAGAAAGCAATCCAGTTTTAGAAAGATCCACGAGAAACTCAAAAGAACTATAATAAATGTGCTGGGTCATTTTAAAAAAAAAAATGACGATGAATTTAGTAAAAAAAAATCAGTTGGACTATCTAATAATAACAGCACATATTGTTAAAAATTGAGTAAAAGAGATTAAAAAGTAGACATTCCCTAGAAATGATCAGTTGCATGGCTTTGGTCTCAGATATCTGACTAACTTCTATCCAATTATAGCTAAACAGCTTAATGAAGTGTTGCATAAAGGATACATCAGTTAATATGGGCCTAGCTACATACGAGACCGTCTCCTGCCCCATACATCCCTTCGACCGATCCGCTCCCACAAAGAGGGCCTTCTCCGGGTACCGTCGGCCAGGCAATGCCGGTTGGCGACACCTAGGGGAAGGGCCTTCTCTGTGGCGGGCCCAGCCCTCTGGAACGACCTGCCCCCCGAACTACGCACCACCTCGGACCTCCGCCTCTTCCGCCAACGTCTCAAGACTTATTTATTCCAACAAGCCGGCCTAGCATAACCCCCGTTTTCTGACTTTTAAATGTGGATAAATTTTAAATTCTTAGGGTTTATAATGGGTTTTAGCACGGGATAGAATTTAATAGTTTTTTAATAATATTTTTGTATTTTGTATGGTTTTTTTAATATTGCCTGTGCGCCGCCCTGGGTCCTTGCAAGGAGAAGGGCGGGGCATAAATTTAATAAAATAAAAATAAATAAAATAAATAAATAATAATAGGAAAAACTTGAAAATCTGATTCAAAAAGACCAGTGCAAAAGGGACAGTACCAGAAAATCATAGGCTGATAACATTCTTTCCTACTATGTTTAAATTATTCACAGGCATTATAGTGGGGCACTTACAAGATTATTTTGAAAAATAATATCCTCCCAGTAGAATAGAAAGGAAATAAAGGGAAGAGCAAAGATTCAAAATATCAACTTCTAATTGATAAAATAGTTCTGGAGAACTGCAAAAGCCCAGAAACCAATTTACATATAGTTTGGATCGATTATAAAAAGCCATTTGGTTTATTACTGCATAGTTTCCATCATCAAATGTTTGGAAGCAATTGGTATCAATAAAATACCAATTTTATTAGGCCCCCCGAACTTAGAACAACCACGGACCTCCGCTCCTTCCGCCAAAAGTTAAAAACTTTCTTCTTTCATCAGGCCGACCCGGCCTAAAGAATCCGATTGTAGCCTGTAGTATAAATTGAGATTGTTTTAATAGGGATAGTAGGGAATAGTTTTAAAGGTTTTAAAATTTTAAGAATTTTAGCGCAGGATAAATTATTTAATTTAATTTTAAATATTGTTATTGTTGTATTTATATATGTTTTTAAGTCCTGTGCACCGCCCCCAGTCCCTGCGGGGAGAGGGAGCGGTCTATAAATCAAATAAATAAAAAACATTCAACTGTTTATAGAAAAATATAGTAATGGAGGAGTGGAGGATAAAACCAGTTGTTAGAAATGCAAAATATGGGCTTGTCAACATTAGGAGAGGTCACTTCCTGGGCACGTTCTCACTTTTGGTGAGAACTGTTTTGAGCAAACATGCTAATAAAATCTCAGATATGTGCTTACATGGATAATCTGAAACGTTATGGAAAATCCGAAACTGAGATCCAGTCGCTAATATATTCTGTAAGAATTTTTTTAACACAGATACAGCAATGGAATTTGGCCTAGAAAAATGTGCTACAGTAGCAACAAAGAAGGGTAAAATCACAAAGAGTAATGGCTTTGAAATGACAAATGGCCATACCATCAGGAACCATCAGGATTAACCTTCCAGTATCTGGGCATTTTACAGTTGGGTCACATCAAGCATGACCACAAGTTAAAAATGTGACTAGTAAAGAATACATCCAGAGAGTGAGAAAATTGTTAAAAACAAACCTGAATGGTAGAAATATCATCAAAGCTGTTAATACTTGTGATATGAAATTATAAACAAGGCAAAACACCAATAAAGGGGTTGAAATGAGGGGGTCCTTGGTGCTCTCTGAGCTTAGCTGTTTTCTTGCAGATGTTTCATTAACCAAACTAGGTAAGATCATCAGTTCTAATAAGGAATGGGGTTTGCTCTCACTTTATATGCTGGTAGTCTTGGAGGTTCTTTGGTTGAGCTGTTTGCTGTTTGCTCGTTTGGCAGTTCCTTGAATGGGGTATTGTTTACTTCTTGATCTTGGTCTGATGTTAATCTTGGTCTTTATCTGTGCTTATCTGAGTGTTGATTGCTCCTGGAGATAAGTTTTGGTCTTATTGTTCCCTTTTTGGCTTGCCTGTTTTCGCTTCTGGACAGTATGTGCATGTTGTTTATGTCTTAGGTGATGCTAATTTGTCTGAGTGCCAGGCTTCCAGGAAGAGAGAGAGAGAGAGAGAGAGAGAGAGAGAGAGAGAGAGAGAGAGAGAGAGAGAGAGAGAGAGAGAGAGAGAGAGAGAGAATGAATAATAATAATAATAATAATAATAATAATAATAATAATAATAATAATAATAATAATAATAATAATAATAATAATAATAATGCAAATAAAAACCACAAACACAATACAATGTTAAGACGAATTAAAGTAATCCTGCGCTAAAATCCCATATAAAAACTAAAACTAAGCCCTAAAACCCCCTAAAAACAATAATTACCCTAGGCCGGCCAAGCAGAAGAAGTGTGTTTTTAATTTTTGACGGAAGGAGCGGAGGTCCGTGGTTGTTCTAATTTCGGGGGGAAGGTCATTCCAGAGGGTCGGGTCCGCCACAGAGAAGGCCCTTCCCCTGGGCATTGCCCGTTGGCATAACCTAGTGGACGGCACCCGGAGAAGTCCCCCTCTGTGGGAGCGAATCGGCCGCAGGGATATATGAGGCAGGATGCGATCCCGCAGATAGCTAGGTCCCTTGCCATGGAGCGCTTTGAAGATGATAACCAACACCTTGAAGCGCACCCGAAAGACGACAGGCAGCCAATGCAGCTCGTGCATGAGCGGTGTTACATGGGAAAACCTAGAGGTTCCCATAACTGCCCGCACGGCTGCATTCTGGACAAGCTGAAGTCTTCGGGTGCACCTCAAGGGGAGCCCCATGTAGAGAGCATTGCAGTAGTCCAGTCGGGATGTCACGAGAGCATGAGTGACTGTGCAAAGGGCATCCCGGTCCAATAGGGGACGCAACTGGCAGACCAGGCGAACCTGGTAAAACGCCCTCCTGGCTACGGCCGTCACTTGATCTTCCATGGACAGCTGTGTATCAAGGAGGACGCCCAGGTTGCGTGCCCCATCCACAATGGGTTAGATGTTCATCCCCTATGGCCAGTGATGGAGTCAACTGGTTGTTCCGGGATGACGGGAACCACAGCCACTCAGTCTTGGACGGGTTGAGTCTGAGTCTGTTCCTTCCCATCTAGGCCCGCATGGCTTCCAGGCACTGGCACATCACCTCTACGGCATCGTTGGGGTGGTTTGGGGTAGATATATACAGCTGCGTATCATCAGCGTAGAAGTGGTACTCTACCCCGAAACCACGGATGATCTCACCCAGCGGCTTCATGTATGTGTTGAACAGGAGAGGCGAGAGGACCGACCCCTGAGGCACCCCACAAGTGAGGGGTCTCGAGGTCAACCTCTGCCCTCCTGCCAACACAAATTGCGATCGACCGGAGAGGTAGGAGGAGAACCACCATAACACGGTGCCCCTCACCCCCAACCCATCCAGCCGATGCAATAGGATACCATGGTCGATGGTATCAAAAGCTGCTGAGAGGTCTAATAGGACCAGGATGGAGGAACACCCCCCATCTCTGGCCCTCCAGAGATCATCCACCAACGCGACCAATGCCGTCTCGGTGCTGTGCCCGGGCCGGAAGCCGGACTGGCGCGGGTCCAGATAATCAATTTCCTCCAGATGACGGGGGAACTGTTGTGCCACCACACTCTCTACAACCTTCGCCAGAAAGTGAAGGTTGGAGACCGGACGGTAATTTACCAACAATGCAGAGAGGGCTTCTTGAGGAGGGGTCTCACCACCGCCTCTTTCAAGACAAGAACCCCTCACTCAAGGAAGCGTTGACCACCTCCTGGAGCCAGCCTTGTGTAACCTCCCAGGATGCCAGTACAAGCCAGGAGGGACACGGGTCCAATAAACATGTGGTAGCTCGCAGTCGCCCACGTAACCTGTCCATATCTTGGGGTTATCTTTTTTCCAGAGGGATTTAAGGATGGAGAAAATCTTTATACTTCTGCATTCTTTTCTATCTCTTGAGTTTCTTTCCATTGCTCAAAAAGGATAGAAAGATTGTTGGAAGAAATGTCCTTCTGGGTTCAGTTCCAGTGGGAAAAAGACACTGGAAACATGGAGGCTGCTTGGAAAGATGATTTAATAGTGGACAGGATCACATGGCTTGAACTCTTGAACAGAAAAAGGAGATCACATGCTTCTAGACGTTGGGTGAAAAGAAAAGAGAGAGCCAGATGCTGAAAGTGCCTGGTTTTATGCCCCCTCTGGCCTTTGATCTTGATCTTGTATTCTGATTCGTTGTCAGACTCCCGTGGGGCCATGCAGGAACAACTCTGTAGGCTGTGAGTCCATGTTTAGTTGAGCATTTCTTCTTCCCAGGTGCCCTGTAGTGAGATGGGTAAAGGGCAAATACTATCATGCCTTAATCCCATCACCCTGGAGCTGAAGGGGGAGACCTTTGTTATGGAGAATAGACTGGCTCAGGCATTTTAATGGCCCATTGACAAAGGTGGGAGCTATTAAGAGTGAGTCTATTTCCTATCTAAAAACATATTTCTCCATTTCTGATCCAGGGAAATATAATATTCTCCCTTTTCAATATTTCCCAGGATATTTCATTTTTTCTAGGAGAGGGTTGGGTTTTAACTTCCTACAAGATATTGGCTTAATGTTGCATGAGTTTGTTTTGGTGGACTCAAGCCCTTTCTGACTCTAATTATAGGATTCCAAACACACGCACACACATGGAGGGGAGAGAATATAGATAATACACAAAAAAACTACTCATGTAAAGTAGTTATAAATGTTGTTTATAGTCCAATATTATTCTACTCATCAATTTCCTGTTGACTATTCCCTTGTTCCACCTTTCCTCCATTCTATGGAATCCATAATTAATTCATCCATTCCTTTGCTACACTCTCTTTCAATCTCTTGTTTTTACCAGTTTTTTAATCTGATTGATAGCCTGTGGTTTTGCTCACAATGCCACCAGACCAAATTGGTGACACTGCGTTGCTCGTCTGGTAATACATTATTAATATCATTCTGGCCAGTAAACAGAAGAAATTAAGCCCACGTTGTTATCAGAAAATGACATTGGGAAAACTGTTGTCAAGCAACTACAGCTAACAAAGCCACACATACTGTAGCCCCACAGTGTGTGGGTACAAAATGTCTTTTAAAATTTACAGAAAAACAGAGCTGGTTTTAAGATTACAGAAGACAAAGTCTGCACAAATTAGGTTTCGTTGGCAGGCGACTTGTTTGCTGGTCACAATGCATAGAATTAGCAAGCCATGTTGCATTTCTTTTTCTTTTCATGGAAAGGAAGTAGGTCTGGGAAGAAAAAGCCAGATGTTGCAAAGGAATATCTTCTCAATTGCTTGGGGGAAAGCAAGATTCACAGTCGTGTTCCAAGAGCTGATGTGTGCTTTTATTTTAAGAGATTTGCTGCGTATGTTTAACCACCTACCAGTAGAAGAAATAACTTCTTTAGGGGAAATCAAATACCTCCTGTACAAAAAAAGAAAAGAAAAGGGCTGATCTGTTCAGAAAACTTGAATGTGGGAAAAAGTGACTGGGAGGTACATGGCAAAGTGCATAAAATATACTTGTTTGGCCATTGGTTTATGAGATTAATAAACCACTTTGGTCTGAACTGAACAGGAAAGAACAGAACTATTCTTATATTTTTTCCACATCTGGAATGAAACATGAGGGAAGAAGCATGGGACTAAACCAGTGGTGGGATTCAATTTTTTTTTATTACCGGTTCTGTGGGCGTGGCTTTGTGGGCATGGCAGGGGAAGGATACTGCAAAATCTCCATTTCTACTCCCCCAACCTGCTTTCCAGCTCCATTCTCCTGATCGGGGCAACAAAAGAAGATCAGCTGGGAGGCTGGGAGCCAAAAGGGGCAGGGCCAGCCGATTTGCCAGTTCTCCTAACTACTCAAAATTTCCACTACTGGTTCTCCAGAACCTGTCAGAACTGGCTGAATACCACCTCTGGTCTAAACCTTGATTTCTTCAATGACAGCTTAGTCCAAAAGATATGATGCTGAGTAGGTAAGATACTGAAGCACAAAACAAAGGTCTGGCTGCAACTTTATTGATACATCAAAATATGAAAAAATGTGTGGTATCTCAGTGGTTAGAATGCAGTAATTCAGGCTGACTCTGCCCACAGCCTGGAATTTGAAGATTGGTAAAATGACTATCTGAAGGTTGACTCAAGACTTCCACCCTTCCGAAGCTGGTAAAATGAAGACTCAGATTGTTGAGGATAACATGCTGACTCTGTAAACTGCTTAGAGAGGGCTGTAAAGCACTGTGAAGCGATATATAAGTCTAAGTGCTATGGCTAGGGCTGTTATCTTACGAAGGCAAAGGATGAGGAGGACACAATGAACAATGGGCTCTTCTGTGCTTTTGTCTATTTTACTGCAGAGATCAGGAATACAAATGGACAGTTTGACCCCAGCAGGTGTTCACATGAGAATGTTGATTGGTGAACAAATGTCATATCAAAGAACCTAATTCTAATGGCTTTTACATCTGCCTTGCTTCAGGTTGAGCAGGAGATTCAAAGAGAGTCTTGTTTGATTCAGATTAGCCATTTGAGGTTGGAGGCGAAGCCAGTTGGACTAGGACAGTTGGGCTGATTTGAAATATGATTCGAAAATGTATTTGTCAATTACATTTATATGGGGGGAAACATCCAAACAGCTAAATGGGTCCTCATTTTTCCAACTCCAGAAGGATGAAAGGCTGAGTCAACCTTGAGCCGGTGAGACTTGAACTGCCAAACTGCTGAACTGCTGGCACCAGGCAGGCGTAGCCTGCAGTACTGTATTCTAACCAGGGCGCCATCATGGCTCTGTAAAATGGAAGGAAAATAGCAAAAATCCACTTTTCAGAGGGCATTGGATAATTTCTAGAGTTTCACTGCAATAAATTATTGAAATATTTCACTAGCACTTCTTTTCAGGTAGGCATCAGGAAAGCATAGCATAGTAACTACAACCTGTCCAGAAAAACCTCTAAGACAGTGATGGCAAACCTTTTGGACACCAAGTGTGCAAACTGTGTGTGTGTGCATGCCCAAACTGCACATCGGGGGGGGGGGCGTTTCCTGCCAATCTACAGTGCCGTTTAGAACCGGATCCAGCTCCCTCCCCCCGCCCATCCGCACATCATCAAGATGAAGAGCGAGAGGAAGAATTCTGGGAGTTAAGTCCACAAGTCTTAAAACTGTTAAGTTTGAACACCTCTGGGGGGTTTTTTTTCTAAAAGGTTAGGGGTACAAGAGTCTTGTAACTTGACAGCTTTAAGACTTGTGTGCTTCAAATGCCAGAGTTTCTGAGTCAACATTTTGGTTGCTAAGCAAGAGCGTTGTTAAGTGAGTTTCACCACATTTTACAAGTTGGCCATGCCCACCCAGTCACATGACTGCCAAGCCACTCCCACCCAGTCACATGACTGCCAAGCCACTCCCACCCAGTCACATGGCTGGCAAGCCACTCCCACAAAGCAGGCCACACCTACAGAAGAGGATCTAAAAAAATTTGAAACCCACCACTGCTGCACATGCATGCACACGCACGGTTTGTGCATGAGTGCACACATGCAGTTTGGGCATGCGCATGTGCATGTGGACCAGAGACCAGCTGGCTGGCAGGAGGCAGGGCATCCCAACACTGGCACTCAGCAACAGGTAAGATCTTTTTTCTTCCGTGAGCTTCTGTTCGATCACTTGCAGGGAAACAGAAGCTCACAAAAGAAACACAATGGAGTTTTGAGCTGGGGAGACGACGCGTGTGCCAACGGAGAGGACTCTGTGTACCACCTCTGGGGCGCATGCCATAGGTTCACCATCAGGGCCCTAAGCTATTGTGATACCCCAAATTAAACATAACTACATTATAATGTCTATAATGTCCCTATCATGTCACCCCTAGTCCTTCCTTTCATTACACTAGACATGCCTGATTCCAGCAACCGTTGTTCATATGTTTTAGCCTCCGGTGTCCTAATCATCTTTCTTACTCTTTGATTTAGCTTTAGTTTGGGTTTCTTTAGTTTTTTTAGACTACCTGGAGAAGGGCATCACTCTGTTCATACCATCCGATTTGGCCTTTTCTACATCCTACAAAAGCAATCAGAACAGACACGGGAGTGTCTCAGAAGAAGAATTCTTGGAAATATAAAAATTCCTTGCCCTGTAAATGTTGAGCTTGCCTAATAAATGCATTGCCTTTATTAGATTTTTGAATCCATTTGAGCTATTATATAATGCCAGGACAAGTAAACGCTGCTCATGGAAATGAATTCTTAGAAGCAGCGCTTCTCTTCCAGGAGGAAGTATTTTGGGGCATTCCAAAACAGAACATCAAAAGGAAACCAAACACCAAGACCACCCACCCACCCACCCCTTTTTAAAACCACTTCTTCTATTTGCTCATAGTTTTATAACCCACATTTTAAAATGACTGCATGGCAAAAAAACAAACAAACACCCCAACCTATTAAATTGATATAAAATAGAGCCAGGGGACCTTCCTGCGTCAACAACCTTATGCTTCTTTAAGGTCAAGGAAAACTGGGAAGGAAAATAATATAGAGAAACGGGAAAGGAAATGTTAAATTTATTGATTTTATTTTTTTTTAGTCCTTAATCCCTGATAAGAATCAAGGGAAAAAGTCCGTGCATAAGACATGATTGCAGAAATGATTAAAAGTTATTTGATGCACTTTAAAAAATAAAAAATAAAAACCGAAACCTTGCCATCTTTTTTGCTGCAGGCAGCAGCCGTGAACTGAATCCTGACATTTCTTTGCAGGGAAGGATTGTCCTTCCTAATATAGGATTAATAAATGAGCTGCCAGAGGACGTTCATTTCATTTTAGCCAACAAATATCAACATTTCTTACTTATAAAGGTTCCTCCTGAAGCACAAGGGCTCACGTGGTTAGGACGCTGGGTTGGAGGTTAGCAAGTTCAAGACCCAGGTGATGCTGTGGGATGGGTGAGCTCCCATCCCTTGCTCTAGCTTCTGTTTGGGAGACAAAAGGAGCCCCCAACTGGGCACCCCAGGGCAACGGTCAGAGGTGGTATTCAGCAGGTTCTGACCAGTTCTGGAGAACCAGTGAAAACCACCTCTGACTGAATAAGATGACAGAGTGAACTTCTAAATAAGTTCTGATGCATTGCCTTTTGATTTAGAAGAACCCAAAACTATTTGTAACTGATGTTAAAGTAACAGTTCATCATTTGCAAACTATTTCACTGTTATTAAAATCCCACAATGATAAATAGTGAACAGTGTAAATGATGATTGATAATATGTCGGTATAGGGTCATAGCAGAGGTGGTATTCAGCAGGTTCTGACCAGTTCTGGAGAAACAGTAGCGAAAATTTTGAGAAGTTTGGAGAATGGGTTTGGAGAATACCACCTCTGGCTGGCGCCGCACCCATCTATTCTCTGCCTCCATAGTCCCAGTTGTTTGGGAGGAAATAGGGATTTTGCAGTATCCTTCCCCTGGAGTGGAGAGGGATTGGAGATTTTACAGTATCCTTCCCCTGCCACGTCCACCAAGCTATGCCATGCCCACCAAGCCATGCCAACAGAACTGGCAGTAAAAAAAAATGAATCCCATCATTGGCAATAGTAAAATTAAAGACACACTTTTTTCGCCTGGCCGGCCTTGGGTAGTCTCTTTTTAGGTCAGGGATTTTAGGGGTAATTTTTAGTTTTGTTTATGGATTTTAGCGCAGGAATAGTTTAATTCATTTTTAATTTTGTGGTTTGTATTTTGTATTTGTTGTGTTCTTATTTGTATTTTAATTGCCTGTGCCCCGCCTCGAGTCCCCTTGGGGAGAGAGAGCGGGATATAAAATTAAATTATTATTATTATTATTATTATTAATGTCTTTGGCTAATCCTTTCAACCTGAAAGTCCCTTGGCTCTTCTGATATGAGTGCAATGCTAAAGTCCCTCTTTGTATATCACTCTTTCCATTTCATTCTCACCAAGCATTGGTATATATTAAGCTATTACCTTGTCTAGGAGTAACCTGGAAAGTTATCACCATGTTGCCTTAACCCAGGGGTGTCCAAACTTGGGAACTTTAAGAGTTGTGGACTTCAATTCCCAGAATTCCCCAGCCAGCCATGCTGGCTGGGGAATTCTGGGAGTTGAAGTCCACAAGTCTTAAAGTTCCCAAGTTTGGACATCCCTGCCTTAACCCATGCAGATACGTTGGGCTTTGGCTCCTACCACTAGCAGTCCAGCTGGGAATGATGGAAGCTACAGTACCACAGATCTGGAAAGGTTCAGGCTGGGATATAGCTAGAAAAGTCACCACTCTCCCATCTCCTGAAACAAGGTTTAGCAATATGATCTTCCACTTGACCTATAAATCAGGGTCTGATATGTAAGGTGCAAGTATCCATGCGCAACTCAGGCTGACCAAATCTATAGGTTTTACAGAGAATTCAGCAAGAAGACCAAAGGAAAGAAAACCCCTAAAGTAGGGGTGAAATCCAGCTTGTTCTGACAGGTTCTGAAGAACCGGTAGCAGAAATTTTGAGTAGTTCAGAGAACCAGTAAATACCACTTCTGGCTGGCCCTGCCCCCATCTATTCTCTGCCTCCCGAGTCACAGCTGATCGGGAGGAAATGGGGATTGTGCAATAACCTTCTCCTGCCACGCCCTCCAAGCCACGCCCACAGAACCGGTGGTAAAAAAGTTCAAATGTCACCACTGCCCTAAAGTTCAAATCTTGGACATTTTTTTAACCCAGAAGCAGGAAACCGTACAGTAATCCAGCTGACAGAATGTAGAGCACGAGAGTATATATAAATTTAAATTTCCATTTTTGAAGAGTTGAAATGGAATTCTAGGGAGAGTTAGCCAAATATTCCCTGGGACTGAGGAAGGCAGACTTTTCAGTAGGCAATGGAGCAACAAAATCAGACTTCTAAGGATTTTCCTAGAGGGAATCGAGGTACAGAGAAAGATAATGGTTCCTGGGCCTTTGATAGCTGCATTGAAGACAGAACATTAGAAAATACACAGACAGATAGATGTGAGGCAGTCTTTCTTCTCTGAAATATGCAGAAAGCATTATTCCTTCTGGTCAAATGGCTTCCATATGTAAATATCCCTTAAAGATCTCTTTGTATGTCCTGTGCTAAACCATCACATTATTAATGCTTATAGTATGCAAGGTTGTGTGAAAAAGGAAAGGACAAAGCAAAATCTAAAAAAACAGTAATAAAACGTGGTCTAAAAGTATGAAATATAAGCGAACGTATAGTTCTAAAGAACCGGATGGAGATACTATAGGGAAAAAATATGGCAATCAGTAGAAACAATAAATATTTACCTTCATGAATATTCTGGAGGTGTTACAGCGCCATCTAGAGGCTAAGCCTTCCTTAACTTGCCCTAGATAGGTGAAATTACATATACCAGCATACACACAGCATCATAAATATATTATGTTTCTTTTGCAATCTTCAGTATCAAAAGGTTCCTCTTCTGTTTATTAAAATTGTGGTCCTAACTTCCCTGACTGAAGCTGGGGGTACTGTTGCTTAGTTTTCACCTCTCTCTCTCTCTCTCTCTCTCTCTCTCTCTCTCTCTCTCTCTCTCTCTCTCTCTCTCTCTCTCTCTCTCTCTCTCTCTCTCCTCTCTCTCTCTCTCCTCCTGAAAATACTAACGCGTGGCTATTGGCTTGCGAAGATATTTTCTCAAATCAGAAAACAAAGCCAAACTTGACACGAGTGTTCTTCGACATCTGCCATCTGCCATCCAATTAGATATATAAGCACTTTTCTTGATTTTTGCTTCCCTAAGGATAACTTTTGTAATCTGTTTGTGCAGTTGACCTACATTCACCCAAGGATGGCTGAAATTATAAACATAAGGCTGCCTTCTCTTTATTAATTTATTTCCAGACCCAAGTTGCTCCTCCACTAAAAGTTGTCTGGGTAATCATAGAATATTTTGGACCATTAGAGCAAAACAAGCATTTCTTATAAAATTGCATGTAGGTAGAACGATCCAATCATCTACAGCAGGGGTCTCGGGCCACAGCCCCCTACCAGGCCATGGCCTGTTCAAAACTGGGCTGCAGGATAAATGAGCAGGTTCATAGGCAGGAAACTCCACTCGTCCAAGCTTGTGCCTGTGCTCGTGTGCAAAGTTCCATTAGCACAAACAAAAGCGTCCACTGCTTAAGTACTCTGTGCTCACGCGAGTGGAGCTTCACACACAAGCACAAGTGGCTGCCATTCGCACAAGTGGAGTTGAGCATGCGCAAGAGCAAGCACCTTCCACTTGCTCTATTTGCGTAAGTGGGTGGAAAGTGCACACATGCGCCACTCTCACAAATGGAGCTGTGGTCATGCTCCTGCCACTCCTACCGCCCTTGTACCCAGCCAAGCTGCCACATTGGAATGATTGGGGACCACTGATCTATAGGACCAGGGTTGATCGTTCCAACACAGGGGTGTCAAACTCAAGGCCCGTGGGTTGGATCTGGCCAGTGGTGGGTTTCAAAAATTTTTAGAACCTTTTCTGTAGGTGTGGCCTGCTTTGGGGGAGTGGCTTGGCAGCCATGTGACTGGGTGGGAGTGGCTTACCAGGCATGTGACTGGGTGGGCATGGCCAACTTGTAAAATGTGGTGAAACTCACTTAAAAACGCTCTTGCTTAGCAACCAAAATGTTGGCTCAGAAACTCTGGCATTTGAAGCACGCAAGTCTTAAAGCTGTCAAGTTTCAAGACCCTTGCAGCCCTAACCCTTTAGAAAAAAAACCCCAGGGGTGTTCAAATTTGACAGCTTTAAGACTTGTGGACTTCAACTCCCAGAATTCCTCCTCTCGCTCTTCATCTTGATGATTTGCAGACAGGCAGGGTGAGGTTCTAAACAGCACTGTAGATTTGTGGAACTGGCAGGAATCCACCTGTGGATCCAGCCCACAGGGTGCTTAGATCTGGCCCACAGGCCCATCCTGTAAACAGTGAAGGACCAGTGAAAACGGAGTTCTCAAGAACTGCACACAGCCCTCCCTAGCTCCATTTTCAGTGGCAGTGAGTTGTAGGAAGCCATCACAACCAAAAACAGAGCTCCAGAACCTGTTTTCGCTGGTAGAGAACTCAGACCACCACAGGCGCCCCTGTCACAAGTGAAGTCGAGCTGGTCACACCCATCCTGGCCTGCAAGGTCAAACGCAACCCTGATGTTGCCCTCAATGAAATCGAGTTTGACAACCCTGTTCCAAAACATCGGGAGGTAAATAAGTTGAAGAAGCTAAACCATGGAGAGAGAGAAAAGAATCGTAATCTGTCTGCGACAGAGGATGAAGAAAATTGTGCAATACCGGTTTAGTAGCCTTCTATTTGCCTTAGTGCCTTTCTGCCCTTCGGGGAGAGGGAGCGGTCTATAAATTTAATAATAATAATAATAATAATAATGATGATGATGATGATGATGATGATGATGATGATGATGATGATGATGATGATGATGATGATGATGATTATTATTATTATTATTATTATTATTATTATTATTATTATTATTATTATTATTATTATTATTATTATTATTATTTAGACTACCAGATGTGGGCTGCAAAGATGCCCATGATCGTTAGATGGTGGCAAAATATCAGAATCCTCTCTGCTGCCCCACAGAGGTCACCTGAAGTTTTACAGCAACAAAACCCTCTGATCGGTACATCACTTTTATCTATGACTTTTATCTATAAACTGTTAATTTGCAGGGTTTTAAATGGGTTTTTTAGCACGGGATTTATAATTTAATATATTTTTAATAATGTATACTGTTCTTTTGTTATTTGTTTTGTTTGTTATGGTTTTAATAATGCCTGTCCTAACAAGGAGAAGGGCGGGGTATAAATTCGAAAAATAATAAAAATAATAAAATAATAATAATCACGGAGACCCACAAAAGCAAAGACTCATCACAGTTTTATTATAGTACCCCTCGTAACTCACAGGCTGCTAATATCCAGGGTTTTATGCTTAGCCATATGCATCCTCTGCCTTGTTTTGTGTAAAGCCATAATCTAATTTATTGGGCTTTAGCTTAGGGTATTGTGTGAATGTAGCAATTGCAGCTGATTATGAGAATTTGTTCCGAAAATTGTAGTTAATTAAATCAAGGCTTAGCATGCTGTGTGAGCCCAATTTTTATGTATTCCAATGGCCTGGTAGACAAAAATATAGCTTGTAAATATATTTCAATAATAGGAAACCACATGAGCCTCTTAAAGTTTTGCAGGTCTAATAACTGATTAGGGTCCAAAGCAGGAAGGGCAAGATTACCATTTCTGTTGGACCGTACGGCTTTCATTATAATATTTATTTAGAATAACAATGCCTTTCTGACTGTGGGCAGAAAAATCTACTAAATATGGAAAGAATTCTAGGGTTACTTTATTGGTTGGCTTTTAAATCACTGCCAATAAAAGAGCTACATAGATTAAAGCATCTTTATTTCATTTTTTCCGCAATGTTCCGGGGTTATATTTAACTCTGGTTAAATAAATGCATATACATTATAAAATATTAATCTAATGAACCATTACCGCTATTATATTGCTACTACTTTTAGCAAAGGAACTTTTAGGTCCTGGCTGCTTTTTTAAAAGAAAAAAAATCTATCCCTTAAAGCAAAATCTGGGTAGATGGCCTCAATTAGCTTGATCAGATCCTTCAGTTAAATCAGGGGTAGTTAACCTTTTTATACCTACCACCCACTTTTATATCTCTGTTAGTAGTAAAATTTTCTAACTACCCAGCGGTTCCACAGTAATGGCGATTTATAAAGTAGGGAAGTCAATTAAATTTAAAAAAAGGAAAGTGCTACAGAATCGGACAAAACCCCTACCGCCCACCATGAAAGCTGGAACGCCCACTAGTGGGCGGTAGGGACCAGGTTGACTACCACTGAGTTAAATGTTTACACTTGCTTTGGAAGAGAACAGACTGGTAGAAGATATCCATGGTTTGTCTTTTGTACTTCATTGTCCACAGTCCATACAACTGAGGCAGGCTACAAATATTGTTAAATAAATATAAGAATAGAAATGGAAACTGACATAGACCATCCACTTCACCTTGAGGTTTCCTCCAGAAGTTCTTAATTCAATTCCCATCAAGGTGATCTTGCATGCCTAAGGCAGGATGATGGAAATGTCAGGCTTCCAACCTCTGGAAAACTTCATAATTTCCCTTCCGGTACACTTAATACTGCCCTGCTTAGCAAACATTCACATTTATGAAGGTGCTGAAAAAGTAACTTTACAATTAGTCCTCACACCGATGGTGCTTGTAACATCCTGCAGTAACAAGCACAATCACCATCTACATGCTTCATAGCCAACTTCCAACAAACACACTGTCAACAGGATCAAAGGAATAAAATTACATGGTCAGTCTTTGATCTCACTATGACTTGCTTAACAATTGTTAAATTGCAGAAGGTCATAAGCCTGTGACAGCCATGTGATGTCTCACTCAGTGATGGAGTTTCTCGTTCTAATTCTGGTTGTTAAATGAGGACTGCTTGCATACAACCAGAAGCATCCATTTTGAGATTTGGTTTCGTATTCCTACAGAGCTATGAATGGCACTAAATGAGTTTGCACAACTTCCTTCCTTTAATCTTAACCTATTCTTACACCTATGCTTGCTCTGAATCTAGGAGAAGGTACCATGCATCATGTATGTAAACCTAGAGCCTCCTATAGAAAGGAATGGATAAAATATAATATAATTAATAAGTACAGAGTTCAACTGCTGTTGAAAACAAAATTTGGCCAAAATAATGCTTTAACTCTATTCCTCACAAATCTTTGGATTTTATGTAGCTTCTACATGCATATATGTCTCTAGTCATATTTGAATTTAGCTTTTTTTTAAAACAGATTCGGTTCAAAAAGTTTCTTAGGACTGAGAAAGAAAATCTACAGCTGAGCAACAATCCTCAATTATGCAGAGGACAAAGAGAAAGTTAAAAGTGAATTAAAACTTTGTCTACTTTGCTAGGATTGCGACAGATGGCTGGGCCGAGGAAACTGCTCAACTTGTATGATTGGAATCCCTAATAAACGTGTAAAAATGAGAGCACTATTCTACAGCCCTTTCGTTGCTCCTTCCCATTTTGCTCCCTTCTCTTTATGTTTCTCACTGCTCATAGTCAGAAAGGTAATGATGGTTCATAAATGAATGATGACAGTCCTACACCCACCCCGCTACACACACCCAACACTGGATAAATGTCAGCTTCGAATGTTGAAAGGCGACCACACAACCTGGAGAACCAAGTTTACAAATGTCCCTCTCCAAGCTCCAATGTTCTGCATGCAAATTTAACCAATGCATTATCTGTCCTCAGTTTAACCATGTTTTCCCTGGTTCCATGTGTTTCTAAGCAATTGCTCTGAGGACTCGACTTAAAGTCACAAGCAGTGGTGGGTTCCTACCAGTTCGGACCGATTCAGCCTGGGTTGCTGGAACTGGCAGTGACCCAGGTCTGCAGCACCCCTGAATTGGTTCTCTGGGTGGTGCCATAGGCGCCGCCATCTTGTTTTTTGCTTCTGCGCATGTACAGAATTTTTTTTATTGTACTGTGCATCAAGCACACCCAGCACACAGGGCAGCAGAGAACTGGTAGTAGTGACTGCTGGAACCCACTCCTGGCTGCAAGCTCACAGAAAAAGATCAGTTTTGCAACTTGGGAATGTTTGCCCGTCCCAAGCATTCATAATATTATACATGTACTTTTATTAGGTTGCGACCCAGAGTCCTTACAGAATGTCTCCTCCCAAATACCTCAGAATATAGCTCCAGAAAGTCTTCAGATATGCCTTTCAAATTGCTGGAAAGAAAGTTTATTGGTAGAGGTTCTGTCTCAGAGAAGCCTCATTGATGTACAGCAGTGGTGGGTTGCAGGCAGTACGCACCGGTACGGGTGTACCGGAGCCTGCCCGGAGCACCGGATACTGTTCTAGTACAGTGCTCTGGAGGGCCCACCAGCCCACCCTCGTTCCTTACCTGTGCTTTAAGCTTTTAATAATAATAATTTAATTTTATAATAATTTAATTTTATATCCCGCTCTCTCTCCCCAAGGGGACTCGAGGCGGGGCACAGGCAATTAAAAATACAAATAAGACCACCGACAAATACAAAATACAAACTACAAAATTAAAAGTGAATTAAATTATTCCTGCGCTAAAACCCATAAACTAAACTAAAAATTACCCCTAAAACCCCTAACCTAAAAAGAGACTACCCAAGGCCGGCCAGGCGAAAAAAGTGTGTCTTTAATTTTAAGCGGAAGGAGCGGAGGTCCGTGGTTGTCCTAATATCGGGGGGAAGGTCGTTCCAGAGGGCTGGGCCCGCCACAGAGAAGGCCCTTCCCCTGGGCGTCGCCCGCTGACAAAGTCTAGTGGACGGCACCCGGAGAAGTCCCTCTCTGTGGGAGCGAATCGGCCGTGAGGATGTATGAGGCAGGATCCGATCCCGCAGGTAACTAGGTCCCGAGCCATGGAGCGCTTTGAAGATGATAATTAACACCTTGAAGCGCCTTGGTGCTTCCGGGCACACGCATGGCACGTACAGCGCCTGCGCGATGCTCCAGCAAACAGCTGCAGTGTCACAGTGGCTTGTGGAAGCATCGCAGGTCATTATGACGCATACGTGCGCCGCACACACTCATGTGAGTGATGCCGGTTGGAACGAAATCCAGAACCCACCACAGTATATATGTTATGTTCTAGGACTGTCATATTCCTAGACTTTTAAACAGTGGTGAAATATGAAAAAGTCCGCCACCAGTTCTCTGGGCATGGGTTGTGACTGGGTGGGCATGACCAAATTTTTTAATTTTTAAAGCATTTGTTACTACCTATTTGCCCACGCCGGTAGTAAAAAATGATTTAAGAAGTGGGGGGAAAGGCTCACAGCTGATCCACTACCAGTTCGCAGAATCAATGCCAATTGTTCCTACCAGTTCGTGCGAACCAATGCTAGTTTGTTATTAATGTAAACAACACACAGATACACAGAAAGAACAATTCCTCTTTGAAAAATATGTAACACATGGATATATATTTTGTCCGTCTTTGTGATAAGGTAGGCCAGGTATGGTACCTTAGATCAGGGATGTCCACCCTTTGCAAGCTTAAGACTTGTAGACTTCAACACCTGGAACTATTCATGTTGGCCGGGGAATTCTGGGGGCTGAAGTCTTAAATTTGCTTAGGTTGGACACAAGGGTGGTATACCCTTACCTTCCCTACTGGTTCACAAATGTGAGCATGGGACTGTGCTTTGCTCACATGCTCCACCTTCGCGCATGCACAGATCCTTCTATACATGCGCTTTTGGTGAAAAAATGGCCTAAATAGGATGCCGTAGAGCTGGGCATGGGTGGGTGGAGCCACCCGCAATTCCTGTTACTGGTTCGAGCAATCCGGTCTGAACCAGTAGAATACCACCTACGGTTGGACACCTCTGCACTAAATTGAGCATTGGACTTAAATGAAGATTTGAGCTGAAATGTGTTAAACTTTGAAGAATATTTAAAGAAAGGTTCTGTGAATGGAAACCTGTTATATATACCAACAAAATATTCCCCAGTTTTGTTTCCGAAAAAACAGTAGGAACTGTTTGGTTTGACCCTGCTTTCCTCCAAGAAATGAAACATTAGCTTCCTTGAAGTTGATACGGATGATACAGAAGTTTAGTAATATGTAACCATCTGATTTCAGTTTTCTTACAATATGTAATATAGCTCTGTATGCGTGTGCGTGTGTGTGTGTTGTACAAGGAAAGTCTCTAGAGAATCATATCTTTTGTGCCTGTGGCATCATAGGCTTGAGTCCCTCTTTGTGATTTGAGGCATACAGTGCCCTAGGCTACTACACTGATTTATTCAGCTGGCATCTTGATGGCATTTCACAATTTTTAGCTTAATAAGATTAGTACTTCTTTTTGGAGAAGGCAACAAGTGAGCCTGGTGTGTTCTAGAATCACAGCATAAATGCCACTATTCTGGCATAGTCACCTGACGTGTGTGTGTGTGTGTGTGTGTGTGTGTGTGTGTGCGTGTGTTCCAGCATAACTCTGGAATGCCTCGAGCAATTTCAACCTAACTTGGTATACAGATGACTTAGTCTCTGGAAACAAACTTGGTGGGGGTAAGAGACCCCTAAAATCCCTCGGGGGAGGGGGGTTCTGTTAAGATACAGCCTATTGTGTCTTAAAATGGCTTCTACTGTACTGCTGTAAAATGACTTAAAATGGCTTCTACTGTACTGCTGTAAAATGCAGTGGAGTTGCCATGATAACAGCTTCACAGTACTTCACAAGGGGGCTCCCTCTGGTAAGGGGGAAAATCTAATATTAGAAATTACGTTTGGTCTAGACATTTTCCCCTTATAAATAAATTCCCGGGTAATGCCGGGTTATCAGCTAGTAAACTATAAAGGTAAAAGGTGTCCCTGCAATATTTACTCTACTAGTCGTGATGAACTTTTGGGGAGTGGTGTTCATCTCCATTTCTTAAGCCAAAGAACCAATGTTGACTTGAGACACTTCTGTCATCATGTGGCCAGCATGGCATCACACCATGTACAGTGAAATATGGAATGCTGTTATCTTCCTGCATGCTTATATAGTACCTATATATGTGGTACCTATATATGTGATACCTATTCATCTACTTGCATTTGCATGCTTTCCAGCTGCTAGGATGGCAGGAGCTGGGACAAGTGATGGGAGCTCACTCTGTCTTGCGGTATTCAGGTCTCAAACTGCCAACCTTTAATGATCTACGACTACTGAGCCACCACATCTCCTAATAACCTAATAACTTAACTTGCCTTGATTGACTGAGCTCCTGTAATATCATCAAACAATGGGTGGGCATGAGATCACAGATTTCCACTACCTGGTCAAGCTTGGATCCAAAAAAGGAAAAGAAATGGCAATAGGATCCGGTTGGCTTGCAAAAGAAAGAGTAGAGGAAGTCTGAATTGAAAAGATGGCATGTCAAAGAAAGCAGGACTGATTCACTGGAATTAAGAGAGGAAAGTCTCTTAAAGGAAGTTGAGTGTTAGAACAGCCATACAGTTGTCACATAGCTGGGAAGAGAGGAATAAAGGAGATTTAGTTTACAGATACATTTAGAATAATCACCCAATCCTTCATTGGCTTATTAGGAAATATTCTTCTTTTTCTCCACCAGTGCATGGTTTGGCCCCCCCATCATAACCTCTTCTGAGCTCGTGTATCAAGCAAGTTTGGAAAGGTAATCATTTTCAGGCTTCCCTATACAATAATTCCTTTCTTATGAAGCATATGTATTGATGAAACATTTAAAATATGTTCACAACCTGTGTCATGTTGCATTTGATTTGTGCTGAGACCTGAGCTGCTACCACAGTGTGATAAATGGGGTGTCATAGAAATGCAGCCAGTGTCCCTTTAGTGCCAGCAGACTGTACACATGTTCCCAAGGAAGACAGCTTTGAAAGTTCACCGATCACAACATCACTGTCACATTATGCGCTTGCATTCTCAGCAGCCGAATATCGTTGCACACTCAGCAAACAGCCTTACATAATATGACCTTTCTCACACATAAACAGAAATAGGCAATCTGGGGTATAACAAGGACTATAAAAACAGTTGAAGTGACATCTAGACTGTGGCTCTTGTATAATTCAGAGAATAAAAATGCACTGGGAACGATGGCAGGGGGATTGAAAAAAATCAAGATGGATAAAGCAATTGTGCAATGAAAGCCATACCAGGTTTTTTAGAGAGAGATGTGTGTGTGTGAGAGAGAGAGGGGGGGGGGGAAGAGAGAGAGGGAGACAGACAGACAGACAGAGAAAAAGAGAGACAGAGAGAAAGAGAGACAGAGAAATTAGATGGATAATAGATATAGATATAGATATGGATATGGATATGGATATGGATATGATAGATAGATAGATAGATAGATAGATAGATAGATAGATAGATAGATAGATAGATAGATAGATAGATAGATAGATAGATAGATAGATAGATAGATAGATAGATAGATATAAAACACATTGCACCACCTCACCATAAATCTATTCAGTTTTTCCAGTATGCTTTAGGATCCTCTGGAAGTGACTTCTAACATTTGACCAGAAAATAAATAATTTAGATTAGGTATAAGTTTTCTCTTAAACAAACTCTTGAAATCATGTGGTATGCTTACTCTTACCACCCCATTGTGCTGTTTGCTATTCCTTTAGCAATTTAAAAATTGCTTAGCTGTTTCATTTTATATGCGAGACCGCCTCCTGCCCCATACATCCCTCAGACCGATACGCTCCCACAGAGAGGGCCTCCTCAGGGTGCCGTCAGCTGGACAATGCCGACTGGCGACACCCAGGGGGAGAGCCTTCTCTGTGGCGGGCCCAGCCTTCTGGAACGACTTACCCCCTGAACTCCGCACCATCTCCGACCTCCGCTTCTTCCGCAAGTGTCTGAAGACACACCTATTTCATCTAGCCGGCCTAGCGTAACCTCCATACTGACTATTAGATCGTTTTTAAACTTGGGATTTTAATTCGGTTTTTAGCGCAGGGTTTATTTATTAGAATAAGTATTTTAAATTTTATATATTTTATATATTTTGTATGTATTTTAACATCCCTGTGCGCCGCCCTGGGTCCTAACAAGGAGAAGGGTCTGGTATAAATTTAATAAAATAAATAAATAAATAAATTTTCAAGAGGAATCCCCAAGTTTCCTCTGAATTTTGCTTTGTGGGGAATAACCATCACTTTTAAAGATAGGTTCCATATCCAGATGGATCATGACTGACTTGAACATTGGAACCTATCCAACAAGCTGCAGTTCAGTGGTGAGAAAGGTAAGGTCCTGCATTTAGGCAGGAAAAACCAAATGCACAGGTATAGAGTAGATCAGAGGTGGTATTCAGCAGGTTCTGATCAGTTCTGGAGAACTGGTAGTGGAAAGTTTGAGTAGTTCGGAGAACCAGTAAATACCACCTCTGACTGGCCCTGCCCCCATCTGATTGAGAGGAAATGGGGATTTTCCAGTATCCTTCACCTGGAGTGGGGAGGGAATAAAGATTTTACAGTATCCTTCCCCTGCCATGCCTACCAAGCCATGCCCACAGAATCATTACTAAAAACTTTTGAAGCCCGCCACTGGAATAGATAGCACCTTACTCCACAGTAGTAACTGTGAGAGGGATCTAGATACATCCTAGTGGACCACCACTTAAGAACAAGCCAGCAGTGTGCTACAGCTGTCAAAAAAGCCAATACAGTCCTAGGCTGCATCAACAGATAGATAGTGCCAAGACAAGAAGTAATAATACCATTTTATACCACCCTAGTGAGAGCACACTTGGAATATTGCAACCACTTCTGGCCACCCCAATATAAAAATGATGTTGTGATCCTCGAAAGTGTGCAGAGAAGCGCAACAAAGATGAGGGTCTGGAGGCTAAATCATAGGATGAACAATTAAGGGAGTTAGATATCCCTAGCCTATTGAAGAGAAGGATTTGGGGGCAGGGACATGACACCTGTCTTTCACTATTTGGTGTGCTGTCACGTAGAATTGACTTATTCTCTAAGGTGTCAGAGAGCAAGACAAGAAATAATAGGTAAAGCTTGTTAAAAAGTGATCCAACCTAGAAGTAAGAAGACATTTTCTGACAGTGAGAACAATTAATCTGTTGGATAGTTTGCCACCTGGGGTTTTGGGTGCTCCATCCTTATAGGTCTTCAAAAGTAGACTGGATAATCGTTTGGGCTGGTATACGCTGAGTTGTTGATCAGAAAGGTTGGCAGTTCAGTGGTTCAAATCCCTAGCACCACGTAATGGAGTGAGCTCCCCTTACTTGTCCCATGGTCTGCCAACCTAGCAGTTTGAAAGCATGTAAAAATGCAATTAGAGACCACCTTTGGTGGGAAGTCCTTATTAAACAGAAGAAGAGCTATGTCAATTAGGCTGAAAGACTAAGACAGCTAGATCACTATGGGAAGTCTACAAGAATTGCAGAATATTATCCTATTCTGCACTTTTCCCCATTCCTATATTTGAGTTTACCGAAATCTAGCTAATAACTAATATGTAGCCCTTTATGTACTAAAAAAAAAAAAACCCTGTTGAGCTTGTAAACTAAGATTGCATGATACAACATCAAACGTTTTTGAGGTATTTATACTTTCTGTTAAAAGAATACTTGTCTCCATTACCGTAATAACTGAATAAAATATATCAAGGCCAATCATAAACAGAGGCAAATCAAAAGTATTTCATTCAATTCAATATTCCTATAATGACTTACATACATTGAGAGTCAGGACTGAAGTATACAGAACATCTTTTGGTAAATGACCAACTGATATTTCAACACAGACTCAAAAACGATTGTCTATCTATCCCTGAAAATTATCAAGATTCCCTATTATAACTGCTGATCCAGGTTATGTATTGATTTTCAGATACTCTTTTCACAGACTATAAGCTCCTTTTTTATTGTGATGTACAAGAAACCTATTTTGATTTTCTTATTTGGATTGCCTGTTGGCTATCTTTTTTTTCTGTAGTTGGGTGGATCAAGGCTGAGTTTGACTAGAGCATAGACTAAAGGTCAAGCTATATTTTACATGAATTATACATTATTGTTGTGTATTCACTTCTAAAAAATCCTCAGCTAGTGCTGGTGATTTAGGATCTCAAGTATCACTATAATGTGGATGTGGTTGCAATCTAGTTTTTATAAACTGAATGTTATGAAGTGGAATATTTCTAATTGTTATTAGTTGACGGTGATGATGATGAGAAGGAGGAGGAGGGTTTAAGTAAAAATGTGTCTAGCACAATTTTGACCATCTATTATGTTTTGGTAAACTATACATCTTTGTTGGTGTTGTTCAGTTGCTAAGTTGTGTCTGACTCTTCATGACCCCATGGACCATAGTACACCAGGTCCTCCTGTCCCTTACTGTCTCCTGAAGTTTGCTCAAATGCAGAACGGCTGTGTCGATGACACTATCTGACCATCTCATCCTCTGACATCCTCTTCTCCTTTTGCCTTTAGTTTTCCCCCCAAGGTCTTTTCCAATGAATCCTTTGGTGAGCCAAATTATTTCTGTTTCAGCTTCAGCATCTGTCCTTTCAAAGAACAATCAGGGTTCCAATCTACTACTGGCAACCTAGTAGTAGATGCTAGGTAAATGTGAATGAGTGTGTATGCGTGTCTAAGCAAAAATATATGAGTTAAAGTTTGCTGTTATTTTAAATTCACTGGGGCTCTGTGTAAATTCATTTGTGCCTCAGTGTTCAGTTGATTTTGGATTGAGTGTGGCAATTTTCCAGGCCTGTGAGTGTATGATGAGTGACTATAAGCTGAATCTGAGAGCACACTTGTGTAACCATTGGACAATGTGGTCTTTCCTATAACATTGAAGGCTCTATCCTTAAAGCAGATTCTACACCTCAACTACCGGTTGCCAAAACTCGGCTTTGTGGCTTCAAGAGTTAGCTAATAATTACAAATTCAAATACAGCTAAAAATGTGCTTTCAGCCCACATTTGAGGCTTTGTTAAGCTTTCTAGAATTATTGGAATGAAGCGGAATAAAACTCAACACCTAAAAGAAAAACATGATATAAATGGACAAATAGTCCTAAAGTTGGAAATCTACTTTGTGTAATAGATTGAAAGGATCCATAATATGGGTGGGGGCGGGGGGAGGTTTATCTATCATTACTATAGAAATCCATTTGTCATGCTGATTAATCATCAACTAATGTTGGATTTCCCCCCTTACCAGGGAGAGCCGCCTTATGGAATACTGTGAAGTTCTTTTAGGTTTAGGTTTTAGGTTTTATTCAAATTTGTATACCGCCCTATCTCCCTTATGGGACTCAGGGCGGTGAACAGGCAGTAATAAAAACAACAATAAAACATCCAATACAATACATATATTAAAAATCAATTAAATACAAAGCCTGCTCTAAAATACCCTATAAAACTCCTAATAAAAAGCAAATTAAAAACTACGCCAGGCTGGCTGCACGAAACAGATGGGTTTCAAGGCTTGGCGGAAAAGGCGCAGGCCCGTGGTTGTGCGTAGGTCAGGGGGTAGGTTATTCCAGAGGGCAGGAGCTGCCACAGAGAAGGCTCTCCCCCTAGAGGTCACCAGCCAACATTGACTGGCTAATGGCACCCTGAGGAGGCCCTCTCTGTGGGATCGGACTGGTCGGAGGGAGGTATTTGGTAGGAGGCGGTCTTGCAAATGCCCAGGTCCATTGCCATGGAGCACTTTAAAGGTTGAAGCGCACTCGGAAAGCCACAGGCAGCCAGTGCAGCTCGCTCAGGAGAGGTGTTACATGGGAGCATCTAGAGGCTCCCAAAATCCCCTGTGCAGCCGCATTCTGAACTAGCTGGAGCCTCCGGGTGCACCTCAAGGGGAGCCCCATGTAGAGAGCGTTGCAATAGTTCAGGCGGGAGATGACGAGGGCTTGAGTGACCGTGCATAAAGCGTCACGATCCAGAAAGGGGCGCAACTGGCGTATCAGCCGAACCTGATAAAAAGCCCCCCTGGCCACAGCTGTCATATGATCATCTAAAGACAGCCGAGTATCCAGGAGGACGCCCAACTTGCGGGCCCTCTCCGTGGGGGCTAATGACTCACCCCCAATAGCCAGAGATGGAACCAACAGGCTATGTCATGATGCTGGAAACCACAGCCACTGGGTCTTGGACGGGTTGAGTCGAAGCCTGTTCCTCCCCATCCAGACTAGCACAGCCTCCAGGCACTGGGACATCACTTCCGCGGCATCGTTGGGGTGGTCCGGGGTGGAGATGTACAGCTGGGTGTCATCTGCATACTGATGAAACTCCACCCCGAAACCATGGATGATCTCACCCAGAGGCTTCATATAGATGTTAAACAGGAGAGGCGAGAGAACCGACCCCTGTGACACCCCACAAGTGAGGCACCTCAGCATCGACGTCTGCCCTCCTGCCAACACAAATTGCGACCAGTCGGAGAGGTAGGAGGAGAACCACCGTAAAACAGTGCCCATGGTAAAAGTTGTTACCATGGCAACTGCACTGCACTATACAGTAGAATCCATTTTACAGCAGTACAGTAGAAGCCATTTTAAATCACAACAAGCTGTATCTTAACTGAACAACCCCCCCAAGGGATGTAAGGGGTGTCTTACCCCCACAGTATTTGTTTCCAGAGAGTAAGTCATCTGTGTACCAAGTTTTGTTGAAATTGTTGAAAGCATTCCAGAGTTATGCTAGAACACACACACACACACAGAGAGAGAGAGAGAGAGAGAGAGAGAGAGAGAGAGAGAGAGAGAGAGAGAGAGAGAGAGAGAGAGAGAGAGAGAGAGAGAGAGAGGGATTAGATGTAGGAATATAATGAATGCAGCTTACATATATAGGATTCTGTATAGGCATTTGTCTATATAAAGTGAATTAAGGGTTGAAAAATGCATCATCCTAACATGTTGCTGCTTACAAAGCTTGTGCAGACATTTGCAGAGATGTACATCCAGGTCAGTATATGCAGGGCCTTATCCAACATCAGGAACCTTCCCTTATGATCCTGTATAGCCCAATAAAGGGGAATGTTTGTTGCTCAGAGTTGAAATGAGAGATCCTTTTTTTGGAAGATATTTTTATTGTTTTTACATTTAAAGCAGTGCAGAGGTCAAAGTGACCATTCAATGACATTATATACAAATAATCTCATCCAATAACTGTTACCCTACTTAATACATTATCTATCCTTCTATCCAATCACATTATTTACAGTTTGTTCCAGTCTTCTCACCTTGTCTTATACCAATAATAAAACGAGGGGTCCTTGATGCTCCCTGAGCTTGGTTGTTTTCTTGCAGACGTGTCATTACCCAGCACTGATGATGTTACCTAGTTTGGGTAACGAAACGTCTGTAAGAAAACATCCAAGCTCAGAGAGCACCAAGGACCTCCCGGTCCTGTTTAGAGCTATTATAAGACGAAGACCTGAGAGGCATCCTGCAATCTGAAGAAGAATCCAAACCAAATCGTGCAAAGGGAGTCAGGCACAGCAGAGAAACCGCATCCTGTATCCACTGGTATTTGAGGAGGCCCTGAGAAGACTTTCATGGATAATAATCCCAGCTGATCATCTGCAGAAGGAGAATATCAATATTGAACCTCTGTCCATTTCAAAAGAGTACATTATGTCTACATCCTAATATGCTAGTCCCCTTTGCAGGCACATCTTTGTAAAATCCTCATTAAAAAGTCATTTGTGCTCAGAGCCACAGCAATGACAGAGAAATCACTGAACGGGAGAACAGTTCTGTAGTGTCCTTTTCTGTTCTTCACCGAGAGGAAAGGAGGGGGGGAGAACCTTCTGAATGCCTTGGTTGTCCCCAGCTGTTTAGCAAATACACACTGCCCTCTATCGGAGAAAGAAAGCAGAGCACCTCCAAGGCAGAAAGTCTTCCGGTTGTATTCCAACTGTACTCCAAAAGAACACAATAGCAAAATAGCAAACAAAATGGATTCAAAACAAGAGGGAAATTGGCTTTAAGTGCCACATTGGCAAAGACGTCTACTTACTGTTTCAACTAGAGGTCGTATCAGAGAAGGAGAATGTAAAAGATTAAGAATCAGGGTAAAGGTTCACCCCATACATATGTGCTAGTCGTTCCTGACTCTAGGGGGTAGTGCTCATCTCCATTTCAAAGCGGAAGAGCCAGCGCTGTCCGAAGACGTCTCCGTGGTCATGTGACCAGCATGATTAAACACCGAAGGTGCACGGAACGCTGTTATCTTCCCACCAAAGGTGGCTCCTATTTTTCTACTTGCATTTTTTACATGCTTTCGAACTGCTAGGTTGGCAGAAGCTGGCACAAGTAACGGGAGCTCACTCGGTTACGCGGCACTAGGAATTCAAGCTGCCAAACTGCTAACTTTTTCTGATCAACAAGCTCAGTCTCTTAGCCACTGAGCCACCACGTCCTCAGATTAAGAATAGCTATGGGTTTTTGCATAACTTGTGTAAATATAAGTAGCCCTCGACAGCCTTACAACAGTTCACATAGTGACTGTTCGTAGCTACAATGGCATTGAAAAAAATGATTTATGACCATTTTTCACCTTTATGACTGTTGCAACATCCCCACGATCACGTGATTGACATTTGGATGCTTGACAACTGACTCGCATTTATGACTCTTGCAATGTCTCGGAGTCATGTGATCCCCTTTTGTGAACTTCTGACCAACAAAGTCAAGGGGGAAATCAGATTCACTTAACAACCGTGCTACTAATTTAAGAACTACAGTGATTCACTTAACAAAGATGGCAAAAAAGTCATAAAATGAAGCAAAAGTCCCTTAACAACTTTCTCACTTAGCAATGCAAGTTTTGGGCTCAATTGTGATGACTACCTGTAATACAATGCCATGTCATACCCTGTACATATTTATCAATGGCCAAGTAAGACTTTGATCTGAAAACTCATTTGAAAAACAAAGTGCAAGGGAACTGGAGACACCTCCGAAGCACCTTATTAAATAGTCCCTATCACCAACTGGATTCTTACTCTATCTATTATTATTATTATTATTATTATTATTATTATTATTATTATTATTATTATTATTATTATTATTATTATTATTATTATTATTATTATTTATTAGATCTAGGCCTGCTTTGAGCTTGGAACACCTATTGTTGTTGTTGTTGTTGTTCAGTTGACTGAGTTTCAGGTTTAATTAATATAAGAGATCATAATAATTATCTGCCGACAAGGTTGAAACTGTTTCACACTTAATATGTGAATGCAGCAAAATCGCGCAAACTGATTACAAAGCTAGACAGGATCAAATTGCTAAATTAGTCCACTGGTCATTATGTAAAAAATACAACATAGCTGTATCCGAAAAGTCATGGGAGCACAAAGTGGAAAAAGCCACCGAAAATGGGACAGTGAAGATCTTGTGGGACTTTCGAATACAGACGGATCCTCATTTGGAACACAACATGCCAGATATCACAGTTGTGGAGGGCCAAAGTGTACAGTTTATTGATATTGCTGAACCAGGAAATGCCGGAGTCGAAGAAAAAAACTGGGGGGGAAATCACGAAATATCATGACCTGGCCATCAAAACTACACGGCTTTGGATGAAACATCTAACAGTGATACCCATTGTCGTTGGGGTACTTGGTCCTATGTCCAAGAATTTTCCAAAACGCATCAAGAAATTGCAGTTTCCTGCAATAACACCAGTTATTGGTGTTATTGCAATATTACTGCAAAAAAATGTGCTACTTAGAACATCATCTATTTTAAGAAGATATTTGGTTGATACCTAAGATGCTAGCAGTAACCCATATCAATCATCAGTAACAGTCAATGGTATTTGTGATGCATTTTTAAGTGTTCCGTTGACTTGAGTTTCATTTTTAATGAATAAAAGAGATAATAATCATAATAGCCTTTATTGTCATTGTACATCATGTATACAACAAAATTGGTTTAGCCTCTACTGGTGCAATCCATAACAGAAAATACAAGACAACATGAATAATATAGAGAATAATCCTTATACAAGTAATTGGAGGGAAAACTTGATAGAAGTTGAACTTGATACAAGAAAGAATATTATACCTTCTTTCTGCATTTGGTTTTTGCACGATCATAAAATATAGAACATGTTACAAAAACATATAACGCATGGTTCGTGTTATTGTTGGATCCAAGCAGTCTTCTCTGTACCTATATGGAAAAAAATCCTATCAAGCAAGCTAGCCCCAAGGAACTTCGGTCAAATCATCTGCCCTACATTGGGAGATTAAGTTTCATTCAGAAACCTATGATTTTTTTTTTAAAGCAGCCATTGTTTCAACCTCCGTAGCTTATAGAACAAAAAATCCAGTGATATTATATCCGAGTCCTCTTGGGGAGAGGACGCGGTATACAAAATAAAATTTAATTGATTGATTGATAAAGGCGGGGAGATGTATTTATTTATTTTTTCATTCGAAAGTTTTTAGTGTTTTATTCTCTTATATACCATTGTAAGTATACATTGATAATTGTTATTCTTCTTTACATTTGTCATTCATATACATTTGTTATTCCATTTATAATATAAAATTTGGATTGCTTTATTTACCATCCCTTCCGCCTGTTGTAACACCACCTTATTTTCCCTTTCTTTTCTCCCTTTTCTACGTTCTTCCTTCCTCCTCTTCTTCCCCTTTCTTCTTCCCTTACCTCTCTCCTACTCCTACTCTTCCCCTTCCCCTTCCTACCCTCCCTCATTCTCTTTCACTCCCTTCCACCCTCCTCTCCTTACCTCTGTCTTCCTTCCCTCCTCTTTCTCTCATTCTTTCCTCCTCTCTCCCTTTCTTTTTCTGTTGTCATAGGTGTCTCTTTCAAATCTCAGTTTATGTTTTCTTGGGATGGTATTTCCTCAAACCCAAATATAATTTAGTATCATTCCTTATTCCCTTACCTTCGCTAATCTATCCTAACTATGTTTCCCCATCCCCCACCCCTTTATATCTCTCTCTTGAATATATACTTATATATTTAGTACTTTCCTTTCTATTTTGAAGGCGGGGAGATTTATTGTGGCAATAAATTTTGGTAGAGTAGATTGCAGTCTATACCTGATGTGCAGTGTGCAGTTCGGAGTTGGCGCATCCCCAACAATGCAAAAGGCAAAGATAGCCAGTGATAATTACCTAATCATCACACTCAAAATAGTGACTGGACGGTAATGCAGTTCTGCTTGCGCTGCTGAGCCTGTTAAAGAGGCATCTTCCCTTGCCTAAGGCATAGGACAGGGAGTTGGTCCCAGAGATGAGCCTGGGAAGAATTACAAATCTCATAATGCTGATCTCTTCTTCAAGCAGGCTTTATAAGACCCCCAAAGCTGCCATCTGAGCCTGCCTGGAATAAGCCTGGCCAGCAACTTTTACACAATTCATGGTTTCTACGACTCGTTTTATATATTAGACCAAACCCAGGACTCATTTCCCAGAAGGCAGTGTATGCAATAAAAGAAGCACCATCTTAAGCAATTTTCTTGGCTTTGTTTCCTTTCCCTCTGTTCTGATCTTCCACAGAACGTGTCTCTTCTTTCCACCCCCCCCCCCAACTATACATCAATTACTGTTCCAGGAAAGCCTCTGAACATGAGAATCACCAATGCAGATCACAACTACCGTATCGGTGCTGAAAATGCCCTGTTTTCCTGAAAATAAGACCTCCCTGGATAATAAGCCCAATCGGGCTTTTGAGCGCATGCGCTAAAATAAGCCCTCCCTCAAAAATAAGCCCTCTGAAAATATTGCATTGCAGCAGCAGCCATAAGGTGACCATGCTCTCCACCTCCTGCACCTCAAAAATAATAAAACCTCCCCGAAAATAAGGCCAAGCATTTATTTCCGAGGTCAAAAGAAAATAAGACCCTGTCTTATTTTCGGGGGGAAACGGTATCTGCAAGGCTACTATTGTAGATAGCAGCAAAGTGACACAGTAACATCTCCCTGCTGTGGCTTTGGTTTGTTGAGGCCTGGTGGTCATTCAGATTATTGCAGCCCAGGTATCATCAGCCTAATACAAAAGATAAACACGGCATAATCCAATGTGGATTTCTTTCCATAATTCCCAGCGACTCATCACTTTGATTCATGGCTCTATTTATGATAATGTTCTTTAATGCATTGAAGTAAACCTGAGATTCCCTTCTCAACGCATGGGCAATGAATGCTGAAACATCCATCCCTCTCTCTAGATCATCAGATGACACATTTATGTTCAATTCATTTTAGAGATTGCTGCACATGATGAATTACGGCCCGGCCATATGTTGACAAAATTCTTGAAGTTGATTTTGACAGGTAGGCGGAAAGGGAGGAAAATTTTCTGGATTGTTCTTTAGGGGCAACTATACATACAACCAAATTTAGCCTCTAAACTATTCACTTAATAGTACTCTTCTCTCGTGCATGATCTAATCCTGCCCTTTTGGTGGGGGACGGAGAGGAATTCTGCAGTAAACAAGGAGGCAGGGGGGAAATTCAGCAGGTTCTGACAGGTTCTGGAGAACCAGTAACATAAATTTTCAGTAGTTCGGAAAACTGGCAAATACCAGCTCTGGATGGGGTAGGAATGGAGATTTTTGCAATATCCTTCCCCCAGGAATGGGAAGGGAATGGGGATTGCAATGCTCTCTACATGGGGCTCCCCTTGAGGTGCACCCGAAGATTACAGCTAGTCCAGAATGCAGCCGCGCGGGTAGTTTTGGGAACCTCTAGGTTTTCCCACGTAACACCGCTCCTGCGTGAGCTGCACTGGCTGCCTGTGGCCTTTCGGGTGCGCTTCAAGGTATTGGTTACCACCTTTAAAGCGCTCCATGGCACGGGACCTAGTTATCTGCAGGATCGCATCCTGCCCCATACATCCCTTCGACCGATTCGCTCCCACAGAGAGACACTTCTTCGAGTGCCGTCCACCAGGCAATGCCAGCGGGCGACGCCCAGGGGAAGGGGCTTCTCTGTGGTGGGCCCAACCCTCTGGAACGACCTACCCCCCAAAATTAGAACAACGACGGACCTCTGCTCCTTCCGCCAGAAGCTAAAGACTCACTTCTTCCATCAGGCCAGCCTGGCCTAATGTTTACATTCCTAGCCACAGAATGAAATTGTATAAAAAATTTTAGGGGCATTGTTAGGGTTTTAAGGGTTTTAATAGTGAGTTTAGCACGGGGGTTAATTTAATTCGGTTTTAACATTTTGTATTTGTATATTTTTGGATTTTTGGATTTTTAATTTCCTGTGCACTGCCCCGAGTCCCCATGGGGGAGAGGGGGCAGTCTATAAATTAATAAATTATTATTATTATTATTATTATTATTATTATTATTATTATTATTATTATTATTATTATTATTATTATTATTATTATTATTATTATTATTATTATTATTTTGCAGCATCCTTCCCCTGCCCTGCCCACCAAGCCATGCCCACAGAACTGGTAGTAAAAAAAAATTGAACTTCACAACTGCAAGGAGGTATATAAAGGGGCAATGCACAGCAATCTGTTGAATGGTATGTTTCCTTAATGGATAGACAGGCCAAGATTTTGGGGTGGGGGATATGCATGTCTATGGAGATTCTCAGTCATTCAGGACATGGTTGTCCCAATGGTGCTTTTTCAAGAGGCAACAAGACTTTTTGGAGCTGAAGAAGTTTCTTGAATGAGAAGCAAAACGTCTTCAAAGAAAAAACAGAAAGTCCAGTTGCTCTTGAAAAAGCACCTTTCAGACCAGTGGTGGGTTTCAAATTTTTTAGAACCTACTCTGTAGGTGTGGCCTATTTTGTGGGCGTGACTTAGCAGTCATGTGACAGGGTGGGAGTGGCCACCTTTTAAAATGTGGTGAAACTCATTTAACAACGCTCTTGCTTAGCAACCAAAATTTTGGACTCAATTGTGATGATAAATTCTTTCTTACTTTCTTTCTTTCCTTTCTTCCTTCCTTTCCTTTTCTTTCCTTCTCATTGGGTCACTGGCAGCGGCGGGCCAGATTTACTTCCAGGTATGCCGGTGGAACCCCCTCTCACCGGTTCTTTAAATTTCACCACATGATGAGCAAATTATATCTTTTCCACTGCAATACCCCATCAAAAAAAACCTTCCCCAAACCTGATTATCTGAGAGTTCAGAATATTAAGAAGTTAAATCAGAAACTGAATTTTTACCATCAGGAAATGAATTGAGCCATTGAACCCTTAACCCAAAAAACTGTAAACTCACTCCAAATTGGGGAGTTGGAAGGAAACCGCCCCCCAATTAAATCATCTACTGTATTTCCCACAGACAGGCAAAGCAGAAGTGAGAATTATTGGCTAGCCTTTCACTAAGCAACCCAATGATGTTAAATCCTTCCAAACACAGAATGAGGAAAAGAAAACGTTCAATTTAAGATCATCTTTCATTTGCCCATAGAGTTCCACTGCCCTAATAGTTTCCAATGGTCATATGGCATGACCACTAATTGACAAACTAAGAAAGGACTATCTGGTGTCCCAAATAAGCAGATATCTTTAAATGACATCAACTTAACACTCTAGAGGGCAAGGGTGGGGGGAATTCTGTCTGGTTTGTGAAGTAGCAGCTCAATAAAGACATAAACACACTTAGTGGTTCTTGCTGGATTTTGTTTTTCGGTTGTTGTTGTTGTTTTCAAATAGAAAGGCAGTGGGAATTCAAGGGTACTTGTTATTGGCAAATCCATTTCCCTAATTTTTTTCACAGAACATGCTATTAAGGTAGAAAATTCAAAGAACCAGGAGCATCTTGCTTCTAGCTAAAACAATTGTAGTCTCAGTTTCTCGGTGGTATGAAATTCTCTGCATTAGTCTCAAATTAACTTACACACAGGGATACAGCTTAAGCAGTAGCCATGGAGGTCTAAGGGATACTGGAAATATGATTCAGATATGATTCATGTATGTATGTATGTATGTATGTATGTATGTATGTATGTATGTATGTATAGAACTTGGGATATTTACATGTCTTATGACTTATTTCCCTGGCTCAGCTGATAAGGGAGTAGAACTTGTGGTTTAGTGGCTAAGGCAAATGCCTGACATGTAAATAGCCCAAGTTCTAATCCCAGTAAGGGTATGGCTAGCTGATGAGAGCTAAATAGCTTGAAATAGATCTATACTAGTCTCCCTTTAATTATTTATTTATTTATCAGCACAAATGCAACACAAAAATGGTTTCCTGCCTGGAAGGCTCCTAGGATGGAGTTGAAAGGCAAAATGGGTAGCAGTATGCTCCCTCCCTCCCATATTTGGGCATGTGTGTGTGTGTGTGTCACAACACCTTGTTAAGCCCCAAATATGGGAAGGAGCAGAACTGCTTCCCTTTTCTGTCTTTCGGCTCATCAGAAGAGACCATGCAGACAGAAAGCTATTTGTTTCGTTGACTTTTGTTTCCATTTGTGTTTTGTTTGTGCTGATAAATAAATAAACAAGAGAGACTAGTATAGATCTATTTCAAGCTATTTAGCTCTCATCAGCTAGCCATACCCTTATCGGGATTCGAACCGGGGGCTGTATTACATGTTAGGCAGATGTTTTAGCCACCAAGCCACTATACACATACATACCTACATACCTACATACCTACCTACCTACATACATACATACATACGTGTTAGGTTTTGAGCTGATAAATAAATAAACAAGCATAGGTAGGTAGGTAGGTAGGTAGGTAGGTAGGTAGGTAGGTAGGTAGGTAGGTAGGTAGGTAGGTAGATAGATAGATAGATAGATAGATAGATAGATAGATAGATAGATAGATAGATAGATAGATAGATAGATAGATAGATAGATAGATAGATAGATAGATAGATAGATAGATAGATAGATAGATAGATAGATAGATAGATAGATAGATAGATAGATAGATAGATAGATAGATAGATTCCTGGGGTCACTTTCAAGGGAGATGGGTGGCATATAAATTTAATTTAAAAAAAATTAAAATGCCTGTCCTCAAAAATGAGCAACCTTAGCTGCTTTAAGACTTGGACTTCAACTCCCAGAAATCCCTTACCAGCACATGCTGGCTGGGGAATTCTGGGAGTTGAAGTCCACATATCTTAAAGTTGCCAAGGTTGCAATGGGACAATTCACTGTGGCCAACTTGACATGGCCAATGAACCACAGCCACCTCATGGCAGGACAACTCACCATGGTTAACTTGTCATGGACCAACTTGCAGCAATTCAATTTAATTCAGCAATTCAATGTAATTTTTAAAAAACAATTTTAAAAAATATTTTAATTTTTAATAATTAATAATTTATTACATTTATACACCGCCCCCTCTCCCCGAAGGGACTCGGGGCGGTGTACAGGAAAATTTAAAAATCATCTAAAAAACATACAATACATAACAAGATTAAAACGAATTAAATTACTCTGTACTAAAATTTTAAGAGCATTAAAATTGCAACCCATTAAAACCAAATAAACAATTTGAAAATACAGACTGGGGCGAGAAGCATAAAATTAGGCCAAGCCGGCCTGATGGAACAAATAAGTTTTTACTTTTTGGCGGAAAGCACGGAGGTCTGTGGTCGTTCTTATATCCAGGGGTAGGTCGTTCCAGAGGGTCGGACCCATCACAGAGAAGGCCCTTCCCCCAACGCCCGCTGGCATTGCCTAGTGGACGGCACCCGGAGAAGTCCCTCTCTGTGTGAGCGAATCGGCCGAAGGGATGTATGGGGCAGGATACGATCCCGCAAATAACTGTGCCATGGAGCGCTTTAAAGATGATAGTCAACACCTTGAAACGTACCCGAAAGGCCACAGGCAGCCAGTGCAGCTCGCGCAGGAGTGGTGTAACATGGGAGTATCTAGTAACTCCCATAACTGCCCGCGCGGCCGCGTTCTGGACCAGCTGTAGCCTTCGAGTGCATCTCAAGGGGAGCCCCATGTAGAGAGCATTGCAATAGTCCAGACAAGACGTCACAAGCGCATGAGTGACCATGCGAAGGGTGTCCCGATCCAATAGGGGACGTAACTGGCGCACCAGGCAAACCTGGTAAAATGCCCCCCTGGCCACAGCTGTCATATGGTCTTCTATTGACAGTCGAGAGTCCAGGAGGACGCCTAAGTTGCGTGCCCACTCCAAGGGGGCTAGGTGTGCGCCCCCTATGGCCAGTGATGGCATCAACTGGTTGAACCCAGGCGCCGGTAGCCACAGCCACTCAGTCTTGGACGGGTTGAGCTTGAGTCTGTTCCTTCCCATCCAGATCCGCACGGCTTCCAGACACCGGGACATCACTTCGACAGCATCGTTGGGGTGGTTTGGGGTAGAGATGTACAGCTGGGTGTCATCCGCGTACAGATGGTAATCTACCCCAAACCCACGTATGATCTCGCCCAGTGGCTTCATATATGTATTGAACAAGAGGGGCAAGAGGACCGAACCCTGAGGCACCCCACAAGTGAGAGGCCTCGAAGTCGACCTCTGCCCCCCTGCCAATACAAATTGCGACCGACCAGAGAGGTAGGAGGAGAACCACTGTAAAACGGTGCCCCTCACCCCCAACCCCTCCAACCGATGCAATAGGATACCATGGTCGATGGTATCAAAAGCGTGAGAGGTCTAATAGGACCAGGATGGAGGAACAACCCCCATCTCTGGCCCTCCAGAGATCATCCACCAACGCGACCAATGCCGTCTCGGTGCTGTGACCAGGCCGGAAGCCGGACTGGCGCGGGTCCAGATAATCAATTTCCTCCAGATGATGTGGAAACTGTTGTGCCACCACACTCTCTACAACCTTCGCCAAAAAGTGAAGGTTGGAGACCGGACGGTAATTTACTAACAATGCTGGGTCCAGGGAAGGCTTCTTGAGGAGAGGCCTCACCACCGCCTCTTTCAAGACGGTAGACAAGAACCCCTCACTCAAAGAAGCGGCCTCTGGTAAAGGAGGGAGCAGGTCACCCCAAACAGGGCAGCAGGGTGGTTATCTGCGGACGCGATAAGAGTGGCACAATACTGACGCTTGGCCATTCTTATCGCCACAATGTAAGTCCTCAAATGGGCTCTTACCTGTGTTCGGTCCGATTCAGAGCGTGTGGATCTCCATCTCCTCTCTAGGCGTCTCTTGCGACGCTTCATCGCCCTCAGCTCCTCGGAAAACCAGGGAGCCAGGGTGGTTTGCTGCCGCAAGAGAGGCCGCAAAGGCGCAACCCGGTCCAAGGCCCCAGTGGCCGCACTATTCCATGCAGCCACTAGGTCCTCCATCCGGGCGCGGGTCAGGGCTACAGGTAATGGCCCAAGCTCCGTCTGGAACCTTTCAGGTTCCATCAGGCGCCTGGGGCGGAACCATCTTGGTTATTCCGGTTCCGCCACCCCGCAGTGGGGTGTAGCGGTGGGAAAGTCGAGCCGGAGAAGTGAGTGATCTGACCATGACAGGGGTGTGATGACTAAATCCCCAACTCCCAGATCACTCATCCATTGGCCAGAGACAAAAATGAGATCCAGTGTCCACCCTCGTGTGTAGGGCCCTGAATTACTTGGGTCAGGTCCATGGTTGTCATGGAGGCCATGAACTCCCGAGCTACCTCGGAAGTCTCGCCTACCGATGGCAGGTTAAAGTCCCCCATGACTAGCAGTCTGGGGGTCTCAACCGCCATCTCGGCGATCAACTCAAGGAGCTTGGGCAGGGCTGCTGATACGTAGCGGGGAGCCAGGTACACAATCAGCAAGCCCAACTGCCTCCCTGGGCCCCACTTCATGCAGAGGGACTCACAACCGGTTATCTGTGGCACAGTGGTCTCTCTCGGCTCAAGACCTTCCTTGACAATGACCCCCACCCCCCACCCCCACCCCTGAAACGCACGGTAACCTGGTGGGCACATTTCCACGAGAGGAAGTCCTCCCTCGTGGCCCAACCAGGTCTTCGTAATTCCCACCAGGTCCAGCTCCCCCTCCGATACAAGGTCGTTAATGAGGGGGGCTTTGTTGACAACGGACCTGGCGTTGCATAGCATCAGTCTCAGGCCCTGGCTCTGTGAGCCCTGACCACCTAGATTGCGGGGGTTGGGGCATGTGACCGCTTGTAACCATCGGCCACGTTTGCCCAACCGGTGATGAGATCCTTGTCTACCATCGCACCTGCCCCTCCCCACGACCGTTGGAATAAAATGACCTTCTTCCGGAAAGTCCGGAACAATTTTTGTTGTTCACATTTCATTTGTCCTTCTTTTTGCATCCTTTCTTTAATGTTTCTGTTCCACCATTTCTTTAATATTAGTGTAACTCTTGTCCCATGGTGAGTTGGTCATAGCAAGTTGGCCGCAGTGAGATGGCCATGGCAAGATGGCTGGGGTGAGTTGTCCTAGACCAGGGGTGGGCAAACTTTGCAACTTTAAGTCTGAAGGACTTCAGACTTAAAGTTGCAAAGTTTGCCCACCCCTGTCCTAGACAATACTTGGACAATACTTAAGGATCAAATCTCAGTATATGTCCCTGGTTATCTCTAGAGTCCTTCAGCAGTTCTGCATCATTCCAAAGTAAGGTAGTTTAGAAAAAGATCTGAGAAAATATTGCCAATCCATCCAGTTGTCCAAAGCGTTTACACACATTAAAAAGACTTGTCGCTTGTCCCAATTGTGACAATGTTAAAAAAAAACCTGTTCATCCTAAATGCTCAAAAAAATTTTTTTCCTGTTACCATTATTTTGAGGGTTCCACGCTGCTTCTTCTATCAGTTTTGCGATTGATTTTATTGCCTATTTGATGCGAAGGAAAAGGATTTTGATCTTTGGTTGTCATAGCAACCTGTTCAAATTAGCAAGCTTTATTGCATGTTTGAGGCATTGCTCAAACTCTGCTTTCGTTCCAGAGCAAGATCTTGATTGTTAGATGTCTCCATTTATGTTTTTATCCATAAGAGCTCTTTGACTTGTGATACAAGAATGAGTAATCGCCTCAAACCACCATTTGCAAACCCAGAATCATAGAAAACTTACCGTATGCTGAAAATGGTCTTATCTGGTCTTACGCAGGCTATTCGTTCTCTTTGAAAACCTCTAGGAAGTCCACCATTTTTCAGGCAGAATATTATATTGCTTAAAATCTCTCTAAATGTCTCTTCGAATCCACCTGGACATTCATGTCTTTTAATTTAAACTAGTTAGCTCCTGTCCAGTGTTGGTTTCAATAGTAAACAGCAACGGCCTCTTCTACCATGTGACCAGAAGCACTACTGCAAGTTCACTCACATGCGTGCTGCATGCACATTGCAAATTGTTCTGCGCATACGCTGAACTGAAAAACAAGATGGGGACGCCACTGGCAGCACCCAGGGAACCAGTTCAGGATGTGGCAGGCCTGGGTCGCTGCCAGTTCCAGTGACCCAGGCTGCCAAACCACTACTGGTTCAGCCAAACTGCTCCAAACTGGTAGGAACCCACCACTGCATGTGACCATGCTTAATTAGTGGTACTCCTATTATACTTCTCCTAGTTTTCTCTGTTCAATGAAAAACACACAGCTTCTTTTGTCAATTCACATAGTTGTTGGCTTCCAGATCCTTGATCATCTTGCTAACCTTCCTCGAAACCCATTTCCTGCTTCTCCATGTCTTTCCTATGTTGTAAGTTATTTATAAATAAACTGAATGGCACTAGGATGAAGATGGACCTCTAGAGTAGGGATCTCAAAATTTGGCAACTTTAAGACTTGTAGACTTCAACTCTCAGAATTCCCCAGCCAGCAGAGAGCCAGGCCTTCTAACAAGCCAACAGAGTTAAGGCTATCTTTATCTTCCAGAAGATGGGGACTATGACAAGAGAAGGCTCCTGGTCCCTGTTAGCCAACATTGCTTGATTGACAGGACCTGGATGATGCCAATCCTTGTGGACCAAACTGGATGGGTAGAAATAATTGGAAGAAGAAAGTCCCTCAGGTACCTGTCCCAAGCCATGACAGGTAACGGCCAGAATCTTGAGTTGTCTCAGGAGACATACTGCCAACTAATGTACCCTCAAAGCAGTGATTTCACATGTGCCAAATAGCTGACTCCATGTACAACTCATGCAGCTGCATCCTATACCAGCTGAAGTTTCCAAATGTTCCTCAAGGGCAGCCCCATGTTGAGTGTGTTGCAACATGAATAGCACTCATGGGATTGACTTGAATGACCGTGATCTGAATGACTGAGAATCTCCTTAGATATTTAGCTACTCATGGGATTGTTGCAAGAATACATTTAGAAGGAAATGGCTATTTATGTTCTCCTTGGTGTTTGTGGCCAAGGCAGAACATAAATACATCAAATAACAAATTACTTGGATTGCACAAGACTTCATATTCCAGAGCTCCGTTTTTGCATAATGTTGAATTCCAATATTTACAATACAATAGGAGAGTTGGAAGGGACCTTGGAGGCCATCTAGTCCAACTCCCTGCCTAGGCAGGAAGCCCTATACCATTTCAGAAAAATGGTTATCCAACATCTTCTTGAAGACTTGCAGTGTTGGGGCATTCACAACTTCTGGAGGCAAGCTGTTCCACTGATTAATCGTTCTCACTGTCAGGAAATTTCTCCTCAGTTCTAAGTTGCTTCTCTCCTTGATTAGTTTCCACCCATTGCTTCTTGTTCTGCCCTCAGGTGTTTTGGAGAATAGCTTGACTCCCTCTTCTTTGTGGGAGCCTCTGAGATATTGGAACACTGCTATCATGTCTCCCCTAGTCCTTCTTTTCATTAAACTAGACATACCCAGTTCCTGCAACCGTTCTTCATATGTTTTAGTCTCCAGTCCCCTAATCATCTTTGTTGCTCTTCTCTGCACTCTTTCTAGAGTCTCCACATCTTTTCTACATCGTGGTGACCAAAACTGAATGCAGTATTCCAAGTGTGGTCTTACCAAGGCATTATAAAGTGGTATTAACACTTCACGTGATCTTGATTCTAGCCCTCTGTTTATGCAGCCTAGAACTGTGTTGGCTTTTTTTGGCAGCTGCTGCACACTCCTGGCTCATATCTAAATGGTTGTCTACTAGGACTCCAAGATCCCTTTCACAGTTACTGCTATTGAGCAAGGTACCACCTATACTGTAACCGTGCACCCGTGAATTTCATTTTTGTTGCCTAAATGTAGAAATTGTCTAAATTGTCTTTTAATGATCCCGTAATCTTTTACATCAGGGTGGAGTTTGGGCAACTGAATGGAGCAGAATGTTTACTGGCTGGATGCCCTTCCTGTCACCAATGCAGAGTTCGCAGCACATAGTTACTCATTGTGTCCAGAGAGAGAAATATCTACCGCTACCTAGGATCGAACTCACAGCTCAGATTCTAGAGCTCCATTTCACTAGGTCTTTTTTTTTTGTTTGCTAATTATATTAAAATCCACCGCATTGTTTGCTAATTATATTAAAATCCACCGCATAAATGCAAATCTAGTTTTTAGATCTGATTATTAGTTTTTTTTTTCTTTTAGCAGAGCAATTTGAAAGAAAATTGTTTATTCTGTAAATAAACACAAATGTGATATTTGCCAAATGAAAGCCTGAACAAAATATTTTCAAGTTTCCAATATGGACTTACCAAGAAAGGAGAGGACATAAAACGTAAATTATTTTAAGAGCACCTACCGCCATGCCTGCAAAGGGAGAGTTAAATTCGGTCGGAATTAAATGGAGAACGGATTCTTCTCCCCAAACTTGGAATGAAGTTTTCACTGGCAAACTTCTGCCAAGATAAACGGTTCAGTCTTGGTTAGATTATACAGCAATAAAAAGCTGGAGTTGGGAGAGGACATTGAAGAGCTGGGTAAAGAAAGAAGCTCAGCGTAAAAGAAAACACAAAGAGAATCGCGTCAGGAAGTCCAAATATGCCTGAGAATAAATATTTTGCATTAAAGACTTCTTTTTACATGTGGAGCTGAATAAAAGTTTATAGGCATTTATTTGTTCATATTTCTTCCCCCCCCAAAGATGCAGTCAGGCAGCAAACCTGTATAAACTGATAAAATAGGTCCTGGGGTTTTCTGCACAGTCAGAAAAGAAGACAAGTGCGTTCTTCAATTAATTGGCGAAGTCTGTTTCAGTCCTGATTAGTTCTGCTACACAGTAGGGAGTGAGGAAAACTGAAGGAGGACCAGTTACAAAGTACTAGAAAATGAAAATGAAGTGAGGCAGAAAATTTAAAGTGCTGTTGTTTTACTTGCAAAAGAAAAATTCAAGAACATTTTATAAAAGCCGACCAATTTGCTTGCCAAGAATTTGGATTCCGTCATCTCTTCTCAGTAAACACACAGCATGGTCCCAAGATGTCTGCAGCCTCATTTTCTCACTTTCCTTTTGTTGCCGTTCAAACACGATTTGTGCTGCCTCTATACAAATGAAAATGTGCCCCTTTCTGGCTTCTTAATGTGAGTGGCTTCCTTTCCAGAGTATTATTCTCCCCGAAATGGCCAGAGATGCTTAAATATAAATACAGGCGCTGATAACAGCAGAAGTCTCATCTGAGAAAGAGATTAATAGTAACCCAATGCTCTGGATTGAAGGTTGTTGTTTTTTTCCCCCATTCGACTTTGGTGAAGAATTGGTGCTATTCCTACTGTGGGGTCTTTGGGGCCATACCAATTCTTTGACAAATGTCTGCAAGAAAGCAACCAAGCTCAGAGAGCACCAAAGACCCTTCATTTCAACCCTGAACTACAAATATTCTCCTTTATCAATTGTTACTGTGCTTCTTGGGGTGTAGGAAATGAGACGTTTGTGGGACGTTTTGTCAGGGATGCTAAAGATATGCGTCAGTCTTGAATACTATGGATACTATATTCTCCAAAGCGCCTGACAGCAGGAGAAGAAACAACGGAGGGACACTAATCAAGGAGAGAAGCAACCTAGAACTAAGCAGAAATTTTCTAACAATTAGAACAATTAATCAGTTGAGGCAGGGCATAAAGCGAGTTTTAGACATAAGAGTGAGATGAGTCGGGGTCAGACTAGATGATCTTTAGTCTTTTTTATCTTTACGCTTTTTAAGGTACAAAAAGCATCTTTGAGATAGGAAGCTTGAATTCAGGAAATTCAAGTGTCAAGCCATGAACACCTGCTTGTAAGTAGGTCGAGTTAGTTGGAAGTCCAAGTCCCTTGCAAGTCAGACATAGGGCTTAACCACATAAGTCAGTATGAAACTAGTGTTTCCTGCATGCGTCTCTGCCTAGCAATAAGGAGCTTAACCAGCAATGAGTTAGGTATTTGTGATGCTGTCTTTGTCAAAGTATAAGAATGTGTGTTTGCTATCAGAACACTGTTCAGAAGTTACATGCTGGCCTTTGACTAGCTTTCTCAACCTGGCAGCCATAATAAACTTTTCCTGATTCTGAGAAGTCCAAGCCTCGTTATTTCCTGCAACACAGTGGAAGGACTTGCCTCCAGAAGCTGTGGATGCTCCAACACTGGAGGTTTTAAAGAAAGGGCGTTGGTACTTACCTGATACGCCTCTTCTAATAAGGGGGGAGATAGCATCCATGTATGGGTTAAACCTATCCACGCTCTGATTGGACTGAGTCATAATATTAAATAATTAATTAAGTAGGCATGGTATATAACCCCCTACGGAGTAGCCACACCCAGTTTTCGACGAAGAATACAGACTCACCGGTACGAACCAACTCCTTTAGCAAGAAAAATCCAACAGTAACACTACCAAGAACAACAAGAGCCAGACTCCAAACACAGGCAGGGCTGAACGAGAAAGGGATGGGCCGGATGCTATCTCCCCCCTTATTAGAAGAGGCGTATCAGGTAAGTACCAACGCCCTTTCTCAATAAGGGTGGAGATAGCATCCATGTATGGGACATACCAAAGCCCTGAAAAGGACCCACGGGAGGGTCGAGATCAGACCTGCCCCAATGAAGGAGGGCGGACAGAACCCAGCGGCCAAAGTCGGCCTCAGCCGAGGCAAACGTGTCCCATGTATAATACCACACGAAAGGGGATGGAGAAGACCACGCTGCAGCCCTGCAAATTTCTCCCAGAGAAGCTTGCATCGCCCAAGCCAAAGTCGTCGTCGCACTGCATGCAGAATGTGCTGTGACTCCTCGAGGAACTGCCTCGTCACAAGCTGCCTAGGTGTTCTCAATTGCATTGACAAACCCATCGTCCCACACAGGAGACAGACACCTTCTTACCTAGGGAACCTGGCAGAAAGGAGACAAAAAGAGACTCCGACCTGCAAATAACAGCCATACAATCAATGTACACATGCAAGGCACGCCTGACATCCAGCAAGTGCCACCGGTCCTCCGAGGTCTGCGCAGACTCTGCAGGAAAGCTGGGGAGGACCACCTCCTGAGCCCGACGGAACCAAGACCCCATCTTCGGGGCAAAGGAGGGATCCAGACGTAGGACAACCCCATCTGCATAAAACTTGCACAAATCCGAAAAATCTCCTTCCACAGTGTCAAGAGGGCACCTGTCAAAGAATCCAATACCTTATGTAAAGGAGTACCAAAGCACCCTTGAGAAATCTCTTGACTCTAGGACGTTGAGTCAAAGTTTGTGACCTACCGCACAAAGGTACAGAAGAAACTACTGATACCTGTCTCTCAATGGTATTAGGAGTCAACCCTTTGCCCAGGCCCACTTGAAGAAATTCCGGGACCTGTGGGATAGCGGCTTGTACTGGGTCAAAGTGGTTCATCAAACACCACTTACAACAAGCACCCCAGGTTGCACAGTATATGAGCCGCATGGAAGATGGACAGGAAGCCTGAATAATCTGAATGATCCTGGAGGAAAAGGTGTCTCGTCTCTGAACGCTCCGCTCAAGCATTAGGCGTCAACTAGAGCCATTGAGGCTCCAGATGCTCCAGCGACCCCTGGCTGAAGGAAATAATCTCTTGGGGAATCCTCCAGAGCCTTTCCACTATAGAGATCAAAGGTCGGCAAACCCGGGCTGCTGAGGCCAATGTGGGGCAAGCACCCCCTCCACCCCCTCCCGCAAGATCTTTTGAATGACTCTGGGAATCAGGGGCAAAGGCAGGAAGGCATAAAGGAGCCCCAGAGGCCATTGGCAGTGGAGAGCATCCACCCCCTCTGCATTCTGCGAAGGAACTGGGAATAAAATATCGGGAGCTGAGTATTGAGGGGAGTTGCAAACAGGTAGACCTCTGGGCAGCCAAAAGGGTCCACAATTGCCTGGAAGATAGCCTGCTGCAGCTGCAATCCTGAATTGTCCACCTCAATCCGACTGAGCTGGTCAGCCCTGACATTGTCCACCCCCGCTATATGTTCTGCGGTTATTGAGAGCAAATTCCTCTCTGCCCAAAGACCCAAGCTCCTGGCCCCCAGCATGAGGGACCTTGACCTGGTCCCCCCCTGCCTGTAATATGAGCCTTGGCGGCCATGTTGTCTGTGAGGACCAGAATATGTGTGCCCTTGACCGAAAAACGAAATGGTTTGAGATCCAGGTGGACCGCCCTGAGTTCCAACCAGTTTATGTTGTGAGCTAGTTCTGCTTGGCTCCATTGTCCCTGTGCCATCTGCATATAAGGGAGACTAGTATAGATCTATTTCAAACTATTTAGCTCTCATCAGCTAGTCATATCCCTACTGGGATTCTAACCAGGGCCGTATTACATTAGGCAGATGGTTTAGCCACTAAGCCACCAGGTTCTCCTCTGAAGTTGGATCCCCCCCTCCGAGTAGGTTGGTGTCTGAAGTGACTGTGACCTCGGTCTGGGACCCTGAAGAATTCCCTCTTGGGTAGGCTAGATGATGTCCACCAATCAAAGAGCAGGAGACTTCCGCTGGCAGAAGAACCTGGATCTGGGAGCAGCTCATGAGCCTTAGCTGAAATGGTGAAAGAAACCATTGAAGGTCTTTATTGGTAAGGCAATGCCAATGGCAAGACACCATAGTGCCTAGATAGCTTTTGGCCAGATTGATCGAAAGCACCTGGCCTCGCAAGGTCAACCTGGTAATGTCTAAGTCCCTTGGGGCATCACGTATAGAAGAGGACTGTAGCAACAGGTCATCTAGGCCGCCTTGGATTTGCACACGTACCTGTCTCAGGAACGCTGCCAATGCCACCATCACCTACCTGAAAACTTGAGGTGCAGATGACAACCCGATGGGTAAGGCTCGGTACTGGAAGTGGTGCCCAAGGTAACAAAACCTGAGAAACTGTCAGTATTCAGGGGCTATAGGTATGTGCAGATAGACCTCAGTAAGGCTGATGGATGTGAGGATATCTCCTTGCCTAATACCCTCTAATATTGAGTGCAGTGAACGCATCTTAAACCTGCGATAACGCACATAGCTGTCAAACTATTTAAAATCAAAAATAGTTCTCCAGCCGCCCCAAGCCTTTGGGATCCCGGAGAGAAAGGACTAATAATCCTGATCCTGTTAAACTGGAGGCACCAGTTGGATAGCCCTAATGTCCAATAGGTGTTGAATGGCTTCCTGCATAAGTCACCTCCGAGTCGGGTTATCCGAGACCTGATGGTTGATTGTACCCACGCATCGGAGGTAGAGGAGTCCCAACAATCTGCGAAATATGCCAAGCATCCCCCGATGAGGGGAGAGCTGGGCCCAGAATTAATTCTTGCGGAAAAAGAGTGCCGCCTCCTTCGCCCCCATGAAAGGGCTGTTTCTGCTGTCCACCTCTGCTGCCTATCCAGTTGATATCTCTGGCTGGGGGCATAGCCTCCCTGGTACAGCCTGAAACCTGACTGACTGAAATCAGACCCCTTAAAAGAAGATCTGTAGTCCTGACCCCAGAATAAAGGACCGTAGTTTGACCACAGAAATTGGAGCAACGGGGCTAGGGCACTGCCCAGAAATTGCCCTTCCTAGGAGCTGTAAGAAACACCTTCCATTGCCCTAATTCTCAATTAAGAAAAGGTCAATAGACGCCCCAAAGAAGGACCCTCCAGCAAAGAGGGATGACGCCAGGCGTCATATGTGGCACGCATCAGCTTGCCACAGCTGCAGCCTATGGATGAAGCAACTGCCCTGAAGGCAAACCTGGCTGCGACTAAAGTGATGCCCGAAGAAAATTGGATGGCCACCACCAGTTTGTTGATGTCCTGATGTGACCTGAAATCTGCTATTGGTGTTTGCTGTTGAAGATCCTGCAATCAAAGCAAAGAAGACCATTAAAGAAGGAGGCAGTGGTAGCAGCTCTCACTGCCCAGGCAGCAGCCTGATGGCCCCTTTGTAAGGTGAGGTCAGCCCTTTTTGTCAATTTCATTGTAATTTTAGTACAATGACAATAAAGATTATTATTATTATATCATCATCATCATCATCATCATCATCATCATCATCATCATCCTCTGGCTTCAGAGAGTGCTCTGGTTCCCTGGGCATGTTTGCAGATGCATGTATGGCTGTGACCGGTGCATCAACAGAGGGTTGCAACAGCACCTGAACCATGTCCTTGTCCACATTAATGAACATATAGCCGTTGGAAGTGGGCCCAGATGCTGGAGATGCCCACTGGCACTTGACTAGGTCAAGAAGGACTTGGGGGGTGGGAACATGTCAGCCTCAATAGCCTGATCCCCAAATATAGTCTCGGCAAAAAGGCCCAGCCGTAGCACCAGGGGTTCCGATGGCTTTTCGCCAAAATTGGCCGATGCCTTAGCTTTAAAGGGCATACACTTAAACAATGCTGAAACAAACTGAGAAGGAAGGCTTAGAAGGGCGTATGCCCTCATCCCCTGAAAGCTTCTCCTCTCTGATTTCGCCCTCTTCAGATTCAGACTCACTATTGTCCTGGGAAGAAACAGGGGAGACTTCTGACCATCTATCCCCACACGAACTGCAGATGGAGGAGCACCCTGTGGCTGAATCTGAGGCCGTTGGGAAGCAGCAACGCTGCACTGCTGGAAAGCCCTGAACATTAGGTCCTGAAATTGCTCCCCCTCCCGAGTGGGGTAATTGAGCAGCACCAACCCCTGCGGATGTAGAGGGAAGAGGTTGAGGTGAAGCCCCCATGGGGCAGTGCGTGGGGGCGACTGCCAACCTTGGCCAGAACCCCAGGGGCCTGAGGAGTCAATGGGGATCCTCACATGGAAGGATCCTCTGCAGCTCTCCCAGGCGAAGAGAGTGCAGACTGCCTCACCTTAGTGCTCAGGACAAGAGAAGTCTTCTGGCTGCTGGTACTTTTATAAATGCTTTCTAGTGCCTCATGCCTCTGCTTCTCATACTTAAAGGCAGGCTTAGGGGATTTTGAACCCCAATTTGGCCCCCTTTGAGGCTTGTGGTTCCACATGCTCTTTCTTCCCCTTTGCCTTGTGGCGATGGGGGCAATTACCACTGCAGGAGCCTCTGTTCCTTCCGTGGGGCCACTGGTCGTAGCCGTGAGGACCTGACTCCACTCACTGTCCTCTGAAGCTGAGGCGGCAGCCATTTTGGTTCTTGATTCAGGCAGGCTTCAAAATGGCCGTTCATGCCAAAGGCCCCTGAGAGAGGCTTGAATATAAAGTGAAAGAGCGGCCTTGCTGCAAAGAGCTTCCGCACGCCTGACCCCTTCTCCAAAACAGCCTTTAGAAGCTGACTTGGCTCTGTTCTTTTCCAAAAGGGGTAATAAAGAGGCACCATTCATTTAGGCCTAGTGGAACAGCCCTCACAGTTGACAGAGGCCTGTCAGTTGTGGGAAAGCCTGCACAGAATTAATTTGGTTCGGCAGAGAAGGCCCTGGGAGCGATCGCACTTGCGCGGCAGGCCGAAGCTAGCCGGGGAGCAGAGTGCGCACCTGCCGCAGCAGGGACAAGGCCTCACAGCAAAGCTGCGCGTACGGCCCGCCTCCTAATAGCGCTTGACCTCACCCTCCTCTCCTAACCAGCAGCAGCCACAGCGAGGAATGCTGGAAACTCAGGTGGGGGAGGCTCAGGTAGGAGGCTAGTATTGAGGCCTTAAAGGCAGCCGAAGGCCGGGGCCTGTGGCTGAATTGAGACAGGGAAGCCTGAGCCCTGGGCTGCTCCTGAAGGAGGGGGTCCCCTGTCTACTCACAGCGCTCAATGTGATCAAATCCAAATCTCAATCTCTGATTCAAACAATTCAATTCCATTCAATTCAAACAATCAAATAGGAGTTGGACACCGAATAGTCCCAGAGCTGGAACTGAGTCGGAAACTGGGTGTGGCTACTCCGTAGGGGGTTATATACCATGCCTACTTAATTAATTATTTAATATTATGACTCAGTCCAATCAGAGCGTGGATAGGTTTAACCCATACATGGATGCTATCTCCACCCTTATTGAGAAGAGGTTGGACAACCATTTGTCTCAAATGGTATAGGGTTTCTTGCTTGAGCAGAGGATTAGACCTAGAAGACCTCCAAGCTTCCTTCCAACTACGTTATTCTGTTATAACGAAGACTATGGTGGTCTGCTTCAACTAGTCATCTTCTAAACATGCCATCCTTGCAGATCTGAGAATTTTCAACCTAACAATGACCAAGAACACGTTTGGATTTGTAAATGCTGATAAAGCCCAAGATGACCATGTTCAAATTGTACAATGGTAGCTGAAAGTATGTAAGTCAAGTAGAGTAACTTGGCATTCTTATTGTTTGGGGACCCCATTTAAAAGACAGAAGGGTCAGTGATACAGTATAGCCCAGTATTGGGAATTTCTACATAATAGCTGTTAGATAGGGTGAAGGATGAGGCAGACTAGGACTTCAGTAACAAACAGATCTTTATTGTAACAGACAAAGTATGAACAAACCAGCAAAGGTCCTGTCTGACAGCAGCCCTTTTATAGGGAGCTGTCAGACCTTTCAGTCAATCAGACTATTGTAACGCTCTCTACACGGGGCTTCCCTTGAGATGCACCCGGAGGCTCCAGTTAGTTCAGAATGCAGCCGTGCGGGGGATTTGGGGAGCATCTAGACGCTCCCATGTGACACCTCTCCTGCGTGAGCTGCACTGGCTGCCTGTGGCTTTCCGGGTGCGCTTCAAGATACTAGTGACCACCTTTAAAGCGCTCCATGGCAAGGGACCTGGTTATGTGCAAGACCGCCTCCTGCTGCCAAATATCTCCCACCGACCAGTCCGCTGCCACAGAGAGGGCCTCCTCAGGGTGCCGTCGGCCAGACAATGTCGGCTGGCGACCCCCAGGGAGAGAGCCTTCTCTGTGGCGGCTCCTGCCCTCTGGAATGACCTAGCGCCTGAACTATGCACGATCGCAGACCTACGTCTCTTCCGTCGGGCCCTGAAGACACATCTATTTTGTGCAGCCGGCCTGTCATAGTCTTTTAATTGGGTTTTAGTATTGGTTTTATAATAATAGGCCAAACTATTTAATATTTACTAACTTGCTATTTTAACTTTTGTATTTCCTCTTTTTATTGTGGCTGTTCACCGCCCTGAGTCCCGAGAGGGAGAAGGGCGGTATATAAATTAAATAAATAAATACTAATAAAAGATTAAACCTCTGTTCCCACCTGAACAGAGGACCTTGGTGGAAACCATTCTGGCAGTTGCTAGGGTGTAACAATAGCATTTCCACCTTCCAATTCCAAATAAAGCAGATGGAAATCAAATCATGACTGACTGAAGCTTTCTGTTAACACTAGGACCGTGAAGGTGAGCCTATGGCACACATGCCACAGGTGGCACGCATGAGCCATCAGTTCCAGTGTGCATGTGTGTCCTGGCCAGCTGATTTTCGGCCTTCCAGAGGGCCGGGGGAGGCCGTTTTCACTCTCTCCAGGCTTCAGGAAAGCCTCCAGAGCCTGGGATAGAGCCAAAAACAGGCCCAATGGGCGTACCGGAAGTTTGCTTCCTAAGGGGAGTGGGGGTTGTGAGTTCATGTGCATGTGGGGGTATGCTTTGCATTATGGCTACCGGTACATATATGCACTATTGTGGGCATGCCCTTGCATTTTTGGCACCCAACAACAAAAAGGATAGCCATCACTGGGCTAAGACATCCTGAAGTGTCACTCACCCAGAGAATTACCATGAGCCAATCAGTACACGCCTTCTGGTCTTCCAGTTGGCTGATATTGATGGACGTATGGTCTGTTGAATGACCATCAGCCAATCAATATACTACAGGTAGTCCTTGACTTACGACCATTCATTTCGTGACCGTTGGAAGTTACATCAGCACTGGAAAAAGGGGCTTATGAGCATTTTTCACACGTGCAACTCTTGCAGTATCCCCTATGGCAAGGGTGTCCAAACTTGGGAACTTTAAGACTTGTGGACTTCAACTCCTAGAATTCCCCTGGGGAATTCTGGGAGTTGAAGTCCACAAGTCTTAAAGTTCCCAAGTTTGGACACCCCTGCCCTATGGTCACATGATCATTTTTTTAGATGCTTGGCAACTCGTTCACATTTATGACAGTTGCCATGTCCCAAAGTCATGTTATCCCCCTTGGCAACCTTCTGACAAGAAGTCAATGGGGAAGGCAGATTCACTTAGCAACCGGGTTACTAGCTTAAGAACTGCAGTGATTTGCTTAAGAACTGGTGCAAGAAAGGTCGTAAAATGAGACAAAGCTCACTTAACCGTCTCACTTAGCAGCAGAAATGTTGGGCTAAATTGTGGTCATAAGTCGAGGACCACCTGTAGCCCATAAGTTTCCACCTCATAGAATAAAAATAAATAAATGTGAAGGTAATAAAATATATTGTTAACCACCATATTTCCCAAAAAATTCTTTATTTTCCTTAATATTAACCTTATTCATAGTTTGAAAAGGGAAATCTAAGAAGCTGCCATGAGGGAAGACAATATGGGGAAAATATTGACTGTAAAAACAACAGAACCATTGCAGAGTTTTTGGGGGGAAATTCAAGATTGAAAGGAAAAATGAATTTTAAAAAAATCACTTGAGCCAATAAACCAGGACCGGAAATGAATCTACTTGGCTTCTAAACATAGATAATATCATAAAAATAATACAGGCCGGAGCCAATCCCAAAGTGGTACAAAACATCTATCGGGAAGTGCCATAAATGTCATGGCGTGTTGATTGTTTTTAGTGAAATATAGTTGGGTGGAGACTGAGAAGCTGCTAATCCATCAAAAACTAATAGTTGCTGTTCTCAAAGGGACAGTGGAACTTTACAGATAGTTATGTAGCTTAATTATTTGTTTACAGTAGTAAGTTCACCAAAGAATATGTCACTTGAAAAACTGACAAAAAGTGAAAGCACTCAAACTACACCAAGCAAGAAATTAAAAAGGAGGTTTTCTGAAAAAGAAAAGGAATGACAGGTTCAGAAAATAACTACAACGGCCTTTGCAAGTGACCATGGAGTCACCAAATTAGACTAGCAGGGCAGTCCACTTTAAATTTATTTAAATAAAGTCTATTTGGGCACCAAGGGGTGGGGATTTTTTTTGATGGGTGGGGGAGTGTTTGGGGATTGTCATGCGTGTTAGGCCTGGGTGTCATGTGAATTTCATTGTATGTGTATACTGTGTATATATGTACAATGTCAATAACGTTTTTATATAGAAGGGGCATGTAGGATTGATACTGAGGAAACATTCAGAAATAAGACAATTTAAAAAAAAGGCAATTGGGTTTTGTGGCTAACAATTTTGTTTGAGATGGATTGAATCTCTATATTGAATTCCATTGCTTTTTAAAGAATTATAGGTAAGGTAAAGGTTCCCCTCAAACGTATGTGCTAATCATTCCCAACTCTAGGGGGTGGTGCTCATCTCCGTTTCAAAGCTGAAGATCCAAAGACATCTCTGTGTTTTTTTGCCAGCATGACAAAATGCTGAAGGTGCACAGAAGGCTGTTACCTTCCCACCAAAGGTGGTTCCTATTTTTCTACTTGCATTTTTACATGCTTTTTAACTGCTAGCTTGGCAAAAGCTGGGACAAGTAATGGGAGCTCAATCTGTTATGCAGCACTAGGGGTTCAAACCACTGGACTGCTAACCTTTCGGATCGACAAGCTCAGCTTCTTAGCCACTGAGCCACACCACGTCCCCTTTACCTTTTTAAAGAATTACTGTTCTATTAAACAAGGGATATCCAACCCATGACCTATGGGACATATGAGGCCTTGGACAGTTAGAAATGCAGTCCCACAAAATCATAAACATAAAGGAAGTTTATTATTTATCTACAGTACATTATCTATGTTATATAATTTATATGTGGCTCAAGACACTTCCCCTTCACTCAAGTCAAAGGTTGGACACCCATGTTTGAAGCAAATTGATTGAAGCAAATGTCAAAGGATTTTTTTCTGTCATTCACTGGAAATGTTATAAAAAAGACAGTATGCAAGCCAGAATGATTTCCATCTTGCAAGGGATAAATGGGGAACTCATCACATTTGCAGATGACATCAAGCTGGAGGAACAACCAACACTCCAGAAGATAGGTTTAAAATACAGAAGGATCTTGACAAACTTGAACATTGTGCGTTATCTATTCAATGGTTAAAAAAAGTAAGGTTCTACATTTAGGCAAGAAAAACAAAATGCACAGGTACAGTATAGGTGATACCTTGCTCAATAGTAGTAACTGTGAAAGGGATCTTGGAGTCCTAGTGGACAACCATTTAAATATGAGCCAGCAATGTGCAGTGTGCAGCAGCTGCCAAAAAAGCCAACACAGTTCTAGGCTGCATAAACAGA